>CM056200.1:43173332-43773332 GCA_029692085.1 Gymnothorax javanicus
GCTTATGTATGGGCACAGTATTAACTTTAATGTACTGATCAGTTTGTTTTGCTGCATTCCTGGTATGAAGGACTGTGTTTACAGCAGAAGTACTAGGCGGCTGAGCCAGCGCATAACATACGTCATCGCCAAACGTGAGTGATTAGTTTACGGGTACACCAATGATTTTAAACTTCAGACAAGCACCCACCCACCAGGAAGTAAACACTTCTCAATGAAGACTGTCCAGACTCTGTGTATGAAGCAAAGCGAAGAAGTAGAGTGTGGTTTTACCAGGCTAAATTGCTTGTGCTCAACAACAATGACAGCGGCACAAAAAGCAGTTTGGTTGGATAGTTGCTAATAACCAGTAAATTACAGCTCAAGAAATCATTAAAGTATTGAATCAATTCATGTCTCAACCAGTTTCAACAAAAACTGGCACTGTGAGCTAAACAAAGATGGCCTTGTTTTTTATGACTAACCTCAGTGCTTCCCTTTGTTCCCCAAAGCTGTAACTAACAGCTAAACTCAAACCAAAGTACAGCATCCTTCTGAATTCAGAGACAGAGGTTAGTATATGAGAGGTGCTGGACACTTTTCCTCTTGGCTGACCTTGAACATGTTAGAGAGGCATTATTGAAGTACTTCAAATTTAGTTTCAATTCATTTTGTGTCTTTTTGGTTTCATTTCACATTGTTTCATGTTAAATGTGTTTTATAATTTTGTATATTAAAATACTTTGAATGTGATACTTGCTCACTGATTGTCTGCATTAAGCACAGGAATAGCCGAAAAAGTAATTTTTTATTTGTGTATATGGTGTGCTCCCCGAAAATCTGGAGTCATGATTGGTTTTTCCTTGGCAAAACTAGATCCCGAGATTAATGAAATTAAGTGGATATAGTAAAACAGACGTGGAAGTTAGGAGATAGATATCTACACATTACATTAAAAATTGTATGTATGGTGTTACGAATCAGAAAGTAAACGTGTTCAGATACGGATACGCCGTTTCTGTGTCTTTCATTACAAAACGTTACAGTGGGTGATTGAAATAATTTACACTTTTTAATCAATGCATATGGATATAGTTGTGTTAATTATCATCTCTCTCCTAATCACAGTCAAATCAAAAGATAATATATTTGCCCATCACTCATAATATTCCTGAATATTCTTAATATTCACATAATAAACTCATTTACAAAGTAAATGCAACGTAACAGACAATCAGAAGCATTCATCTCATGTGCTTACATTACATTGCTCATGGGAAGGGCTTCGGCAGCAGATGCAGAGCAAGTTTTTCAGCCACGGCAGCTGCTTAGTCTTGGAAATGTAAATTAGGGGTTCAGTGCTGGTACTGATGAACATAAGGTAGAATGCATTCCTTTCAACCATGCAGAATTCTGGGAAAGGATTATGTCTCAAGGTTATGATAACAACTGCAGGCAGGTAATGAAACACTATGATGGCCAGATAGATTTGCACAGTTCTGAAGGCTTTCTTTTTCATGGGGTGCATCTTCTCTTTGCCCAAGACCAACTTCCTCAAACTCCACATGATAGAAATGTTGCAGAAAACCATGATGGCGAAGGAAGCCAGGATCAGCCCAATGAAGATGTTTCCTGCAAGGTCCAACCACAATGTCCTGCAGACTGCAAAGCCTAATATGAGCCCCCAAACAAGCATGGAAATCGCCACCCTGATCTTACTATCCTTTATGGTGCTGAACACAATAGGGTGGACCACGGCGATGTAGCGGTCCAGGCAAATGCAAGTGAGAAAGAGAAGGTTGGTGTTTTTGATCCCATCGGTAAAGGTAAAAAAAATCGGAAAAATCCCCAAATGTTCGATTCTGAATAAATCATAGCCGATGTAGTTGATGGGAGTCATCATGCAGTAGCAGGCATCGGAGATGGCCAGGTTCAATATGAAGATATCAGAGGTGGAAGAGTCACTCTTCTTTCTGGCAATCAGCCATATCACCATGATGTTGGCTGGGTAGCCCACTAGAACGTTGATGACCTCGGTAAGAAAAGGTACAACATACTCACCAGGTGATGTTCTGCATCTTATATATGTGTTCCACAGTTGGAGACTGGATCCTGAAGAGGAGTGGTTGAAGGGTTGGCTAGAATTGATGACAGAGCTGTTCATTTTGGTTTTAATTTACCAAGCTGGTTTGAGGCTTGATGTTCCTTTCAGAGGAGAGTGAATGTAAGTTACATGGTAAACTTAACAGAGCAATGGTCCTCACTACTGAAACTGACTGCAGGGCTAAATTACAGTACCAGTCAGAAGTTTGGACACACTTTGCAAATGTCACAGCAGTCTGTTTTTAGAGAAATTTCAACAGCTGAACATCTTGATATATTCTGAAATGGAGTCTGGTGAGAGGTAAACAGTAAGAACTCACAGAAAATAATTTACCTGTTTCAATAGTGTCCAAAATTTTGTAATTCTCAAAGACGCCATATTTTGGAAAGTAAATAGTCTAACAAGCTGCCTCCATTTCCCAATGGCTGAATTAAAGTCAATCTGTTTTGGGACTTATTGGTCCAAAAGTTGAGTGAAAACCAAACCACAAGTGCAGCACATCTTTTGGAACTTAAATGGCCGGTCAAATGCAAACTCATTATCGCTGTATCACTGTGAAAAAAAAAAAGTCTGCCAACAAATGCTGGTTAGTTTGATTGATGTAAGAATTAAGTCTTTTTTTGCAAAATCAAGGGTGCTTATTTCTTTATTTAATATGTGTTGTAGTGAAAATGTGGCTATGTCCAAACTTTTCACTGGTACTGTATGTCCTTATATTTTTGGTGATTCCAGCATTATTTTACATTATTGTTTTCTGTAAAGTATTCCTCATTACAACACATTTCCAGCAAAATAGAGATGAAAACACTTATACTGGCCTATTTTGTGCAAAGTTAAGCTCTCTTGAGAAATTATTCATGTCAAAGAAGACCTGCACAATTTTGTTGCAGTGTTCAACTGAAAGACAGTTTTGTTTTCTGGGAAGACTACCTCCATCCAGAGAAAACTACCTCTTTCTGAGACACCAGCTTTACTCTTTGAAACTGCACTGGAGCTTCCTGAGATTGGAGACAGTGTTCCCAGAAGACAAGGTTTGCCCTTTGGGTCTATTTTATTACTGTCTGCAAAAGTCTCTCACTCAAGTGCAGAATAAGAAATGAAAGAGCGGTTTATCAGATTGACAAAATGAATAACTTACCTGAGAAACTGCAATAGCTCAATATACACTCCTCAAGTTAAGACAGCCAGAGAAAACCTGTATCTTCATCACCTGTGTCCAGGAAGGTTATGTTTTTATTCAATATAGTTACAGTTCTGTTCTTATATTAATTTGAGTGGTACGTAAGCAGTGCAGATGATAGCCAGTCACAAATCCATTGAGGGAACAACAGCATTTGGAGTGACTGTACAATACCCTGTCACCACAGGATTATATTTAAGGATGGGTGGGTGTGCAAGAGGACTCACATATAGGGGGTTGGGTTTGCAGAGTGAGTTTGTGATGTGACTAACAGATCTGCAGTAAAACAGAGGAGGGGCTAAAAGGAGGGGGTAGATGAGTTACCCCCCATCCCTATTCCAAAATATATTATTTGTCACTGATGCAATCCAAGAAGTGCATCCCAGACAAACAAGTGACGCAATGAAGTCGCTCTACTGGATCACTCGTGAGACTGTAACCTGGTGTAAGGTCTTACACATGAAACCACAAGGTTCATCAAACCAGACTCAAAAATTATTTTTTACATCACCCAAAACCAGTAAATTGAGCGATCAGATATGTAAATCTATTTCCAGATTAAAAACAGAATACATTCATGATTTTGAAATTTTTTTCAAAATATTTTCAATAATAAATACACTGCAAAGACAAGATGTTTAATGTTCAAACTGAGAAACTTTTTTTTTGTTTCAGGAAATAATTTTCATTAATTTTCATGCCAATTAGAAAGGCAGCAATCACATTGCAAAAACTGATGAGTAGACAGGTGTTTTTGGGGTTTTGACCACTGTGTTAATCTCACCTTTCCTTTCTAAAGAACAGACATCAGTAAACGTTTGGGAACTGGAGAGACCAATTTTGAAGGGGCTTTTGTTGTTGAAAAGCTCAGCAGTTCCCAACCATGCTCCAGATGTACAACCATTTTCAGCTCTGTTCAAAAGTTCCCTAGCATAGCAGTGAACATATGTATAAGTTTACTGATGATCCGCCATTGGTAAGTAATGCGCTTCATCACTGCCTCAAATGGGGACTGGTCTGGACATAGTATTCAGTTGCTCAAAAGTTTAGTAGCCTAGAATTTTTTTGTTAAATGTTGCCATTTATTTTGAAAATATGACTCATCATGCAGAATGTGGCTTTTTTATTTAAGGATGCTGAAATAAGAATTCATTTATCATCACATAGGTGCTTGGATGGCAACAAATTATTATGATAACTGAAGTCACCCAAACAGCCCTGATCATAAGTTTACAGCATTAATGTTTGCCTTCACATATGTGGGACACACCCAGGTTTAAATGGCACTAATTCCCCACCTGAGGCACAGATGCTTGCTTTTGTCTGTGTTTATCATTGATGGTTGTTTTCCTCTGAGTGGATGCACAGATCTGGCTTCACACTGAGCCAACAATTTGAAATGTGGACCTTCCTACCAGGTAGTTCAACTTTTTAAAGATGGAAAAGGAGATGAAAAATAGTCTGAGGAACAACTGCTTGTCTCAATGCTGATAAATGAGCTACCTACCGCATTGTTAGAGATTTAACTTGTCTGTTCTGCAGATGTTTATTATGTTTCTGCCATGCTTGACATGGTTTTCTTAAGTGTTGTTTATGATTATGTCTGTTGTCCTTTACACACTGATGTTCAGTTTTTTGATTTGCAGTGTTTTTTTTTGCCATGAGGGATTTGCCAGGTCCCGGGCATTTTCTGTTTTAGTTTCGGTCCATGTTTTGCCATGCCCTGCAGTGATTTCTCCAGATTCTGGTCTCTTGTTTGACGACATTACGGACCGTAGATGATGAAATGCCTTAATTTCATGGTTTCTGGGTTTCAAAATGTTGTTTTTAAACTGTTTGACAATCAGCTCTCTTTTGTTCATTTTAGTGGTGACCCTACTAACAGTTTGTTTGTTTATGACTGAGCATTAACCCAGACTAACTTGTTTTTATAATATCATGGCTTACCCACTTGTTCCCATTGTATAGCTGCACCTTGGGATGTTCCAAACAAGTGTTTGATGAGCATTCCTCAACTCTCTCAGTCTTTTTTGCCTTTGTTAGTCTTTTTGAAATTGTTGCAGGCATCAAATTCTGTCCTGAGCTCTCATTTGTGCACAAAAACTTACAAAGTTTACCTGTAACATTAAGGCTTGTCTTTGCAGTGTATTCAATTTTGCCATATTTCAAAGGTTTGCAAATCCCTATTCTGTTTTTATTTACGATTTACGTAATTAGTCAACTTCCTCATTTTGATTTTTGTCATAGCATGGGACCTCCCTTGAGTGTATTTAAGCAGTCTTCTCACTGCAGTTCCCTGTCAGAACGTTTCCGTGTTTACCTGTGCTGCTTTTGTTTCTCGCCTTGTACTCATTGTGTTACCTTTCTGACTGGACCGCCCGACTACCTCTTTTTGGCTCTGATTTGGCTTTAATATCTGCTCCTGTGTATCGAACCCTTTTTGTCTGACCATGATTTCTGTATTGCTGCCCTGGTTTTTCGACTCTGGATTCTGCCCCTAGGATTGTGATTTTGGATTGTGGACTTTGTACTTTTGCCTTCAGTCCTGCGGGGGTTTACCCCCTCGCTAATAAAATCACATCTTTTGCTATTTCTGGTTATTGCGACTGGTTCCTGAACGATACCTCACAACCTGATTCTGAGCGAAGAGCAGCAGATGTTGCGATCGGATTGAGGATGAAGTCTCGCTAGACCGGGCCAAACTCCCTGGCAGATAGAGTTGAAGCGGACCCAGACATGACTCTAAAGGCAAAAAAAAAAAAAGGATGCTAGTGAAATACAGTTTCCTCTCTTGAAGTTCGAGTACCTGAAGACAGTCACATGTGGGGTATACCAGCTCAAGCAGGCACCAGGTTATGTCTCAGAACATCTCAAGCCTGATGGAGACTTTGAGGTGTGGGTGTGCCAGTATACACCAAACCTTATCAGAGGTCAGATTCACTCCAGACATCAGTCTCAGACTTCATATTGAGGATTCCGAGCCAGAATGCTTTATCTCCAAATTTGCTTATGGTGATAAAAAAAAACCTTTTTCTCAGACAAACTAGACATGATTTTGAGGCTCCAGAGCCAGAATGGTTTATCTCTAGGTAGGATATGGAGATAAACCTTTTTTCCAGACAAACTAGACATGATTTGTAACTTGTACACTTGCTGCACTTAACCTAAAATGCCCAATTTTGGAGATTAAACCATTCTCGCTCTGAATCCTCGATATAATGTCTGGATCAAATACGACTCTTCTGATGAGGATGATCCACTCAAGGATTATTATTGTGTTTGCCCAACAGGTAAGCTTACTGTCGGAATGTATACCCATGTTGCCAGCATCCTGTATTATCTTGGATACCTCTACCACCAGTCACAAACAAAGATGCAGCTACAAACAGCCAAATTCAAATCTGTGATGAATTGTAAATCGATAATTTAATTTGCGCAAAATCTAGTCAAATGTGTATCAAATATGTTAAATAGGCATGATAGCAGGGTAGTTATTCCTCAAGGGGACCTGTCACCTCATCGTGGTCCTGAGGCTCCTTCAGTTTGAAGGTTTATCAATGTTGAAAATTACTTTGAAATTGGTGGTTTGTGCCAGAAAACGCCCTTAATGGGACTCCACCTTATCATGTAGATTTGCCCGTATGTTATTTACTCGCAGTCCAGTGAATACATTCCACTTTGTTACAAAACTTTTCTGGCCAGAATATGAGACAATATCACACTGAATTTATCAGATAGCGGTCGTTGCCCGACGTGTCTGCTGTGCTCAGGACCGTTACCACGGCTGGCTTGTCTTGAGTGAGTAGCGCTGCTCATATGTACTGCTACTACGCAGAGGAACTCACTTTCCTTACTCCGATGAACCAACGTTTCCCCTGCTAATTTCCATCGTTTTTGAGAGAAATTAACTTAAACACTAAGAAATCATTTGGTGTCCAGTAAATCACGACCGTTACCAAAGACTAGGGATGCACCGAATCTGAATCCATATTCGGCAAGTCAGGAATAATGGCTTTTTGCCGAATAAATTATTCGTCCTAACATTTTGTTAAAAGTCCAGCTTTATATAATATGTATAAAATATATTGTTTTTTTACATGAGTTGACTAAGGGAAAACATCTCCTACAAGTGGTTGGCAGGGATTAAAGCAATATAAAATCATCTGACTGAAATTTTTTTTCCAAGCAAATGCTTCGCGTCGAGGGCATGCACACCACCACATACCTCATACTACCCAGTTTTCAACGCAATGTTGTGCATATCACTATACTTGTATTACATGTAGGTCAGCATAATTCTTACACTAATTCAAAGTTAGGGCATAAAATAGTACAACCCCAATTCTGAAATAGTTGGGACAAAGTGTAAATTGTGAATAAAATCAAAACCCAATGACTTTCAAATCATACCAGCCAGTATTTTATTCACAATAGAACAGAGATAACATAGCAAATGTTGAAAATCAGAAATTTTACAATTTTATCCACAAAATGAGCTCATTTCAAATTTTATGGCTGCTACAGGTCTCAAAAAAGTTGGGGCAGGGGCCTGTTTACCATGGTGTAGCATCCCCTCTTCTTTTTAACACTGAGTGGAGGTGTGTGAGCGTTGAGGAGACAAGTTTCTTGAGTTTAGCCATTTGAATTTGATCCCACTCTTGTTTAATACAGGCTTCCAGCTGCTGGAGAGTTTTGGGTCTCCTTTGACGGACTTTTCATTTAATTATGCGCCAAATGTTCTCATTCGGTGAAAGATCAGGACTGCGGGCAGGCCAGTACAGCACACAGACTCTTCTACTACGAAGCCACGCTGTTGTAATAGCTGCAGTATGTGGTTTTGCATTGTCCTGCTGAAATACACAAGGCCTTCCCTGGAATCGATGTCATCTGGAGGGGAGCATATGTTGCTCTAAAACCTTTATATACCTTTCAGCATTCATGGTGTTTTTTAAAACATGCAAGTGTCCCACACCATATGCACTAATGCATCCCTATACCATCAGAGATGCTGACTTTTGAACTGAACGCTGATAACAGGAGGGGTGGTCTTTCTCCTCTTTAGCCCGGAGGACATGACATCCATGATTTCTAACAAGAATGTCAAATTTGGACTCACCTCTGACCACAGGACACTTTGCCACTTTGCTACAGTCCATTTTAAATGAGTCTTGGCCCACAGAACACTGCGGCGCTTCTGGATCATGCTCAACAATGGCTTCCTTTTTGCATGATAGAGTTTTAGGTGGCATCTGTGGATGGCACGGCGGACTGTGTTTACAGACAGTAGTTTCTTGAAGTATTCCTGGGCCTATTTAGTCATGTCAATGACAGAATCATGCTGGTGAGTGATGCAGTGGTGTCTGAGGGCCCGAAGATCACAGGCATCCAGTAAAGGTCTTCGGCCTTGTCCCTTACGCACAGAGATTTTTCAAGTTTCTCTGAATCTTTTGATGATGTTATGCACTGTCGATGATAAGACCTTCAAAGCCTTTGCAATTTGACATTGAGGAACATTGTTTTTAAAGTATTCCATAATTTTTCATGCAAGCCGTCACAGGTTGGAGAGCCTCCGGCCATCTTTACTTCTGAGAGACTCAGCCTCTCTAAGACATCCCTTTTATAGCCAACAACACAATACACACCTGATGCCAGTTAACTTAATTACTTGCAACATGTTCTTTCAGCTGATTCTCTTATATATTAATTGCTTTTTCAGCCCTTTTTTTGCCTTTGTCTGAACTTTTTAGAGACCTGTTGCAGCCAGAAAATTTCAAATAAGCTCATTGTGTGGATAAAAATGTCAAATGTCTCAGTTTCAACATTTGGAAATATTATTTATGTTCTATTGTAAATAACATATTGGCTCATGTGATCTGAAAGTCATTCCATTTTGACTTTTTCACAATTTACACTTCGTCCCAACTATTTCGGAATTGGGGGTTGTACAAATGTTATACAAAATATACAATTCTTGCATAGAACATACATTGAACAGGCCAGGGGAATACAGGGTCTATAGATAAAGTCCTTTCTAAATTCAGATCAGATGTACATTTTTGGCTTTTTCACTTCCGGACCCGAACTCTGAAAAATGCTTGGAGGACAAAAATCTCTTGGGAGAGCGCCAAACTCATCAAATAGAGCGGGTGAAATTTTGTCGTCCATTGTTCGTCCATCCGAATAGCTCAAAAAATAATTGGCCCAGGGAGTTGTAATTTGCTATGATGATGTATCTTGACCCAAGACAGGTCGCTGTTGAAAATGGGAACGCTGCGTCAAAATTCCAAGATGGCCATCGCCGGTTTTGTAAAAACGACGTTATCAAGATATCGCGAAAAAGAAGTGCGCTAGGAAATTATAATTTGGTATGCTGATGTATCTTCACCTAAGGCAGCTCGCTATTGAAAACGGGCGTGCTTTGTCAAAATCCAAGATGGCCGCCGCCATTTTTGTAAAAACGACGTTATCGAGATAACTTGCAAAATAAGTGGCTGACCCAAGGCAGGTCATTATTGAATATGAGTGTGCTACGCCAAAATCCTTTCCAGTTTATCTTTTCCATATGGTTGCATCTATCTATCATCATCATCGTTGTCGTCATCATCATCATAACAAATTCACCATCACTCAATCAATGCAAATTTTATTCACCAAAGCATACTTCTACATAACACCCGTGCAGCGATGCAGGTTCAGTGACTTCGCACTTGTTAAAATACTAAAAGTTTTGGAAGCTTTGTTGTTCTTCAAATTTCAATTATGGTGCCATACTGTTTAACTTCAATCACAAATTGGCGAAAGCAGGGTTTAGATCCGGTCCATTTAGATTTGTGGATATGAACTTTACCAAGAATGATCAGGAGTTGAATTACATAAAGAATATTTCTTTCCATTCCAAAATAAAGCATCACATCGCATACATGAATCTATACATTAATTCCCATTTTTTCAAAAATAAACATGTGCATATCATTCCAAAATAACTTTGAGTGGTGACAATGAAAAAACAAGTGGAATATGGTTTCCCTATCTACACTACAAAAAGCACAGGTATGGTCCATATTTAGCTTTAATCTTTCCAAGACTTCTTAAGCAGGGTAAATTCGATGTAATATTTTAAAGGAAACTTCTTTCACTTTGTTATTAATACAATATTTATTTAAAATACAACAGGCTTTTTTCCACTGTAAATCGCTCATGATAGAGGACCAAAAGAACCTTGCTGCAGGGGGTGTAACAAAATTCAGTACATTCCTAATGTGTCTATTACTGCATGGTTTTTTCCGAATATCAATATCGCCAATAAAAATCTGCTTAAAGTTGACTATGTTTGTTTCTATGATGTTACAATTCTTTATAAACAAGAGAGATCCAGTGGGAATTGCATCAAAGATAATAGCATGCTCTTTGGTTGTAACTGGAATCTTAAACTTTTGAAGAAATTCTGATCATGACAGTAATGCACCGTTTTGGTTTATCAATTGACCAACTAACAAAATTCCATTGTCAAACCATGAGCAACCTAACAGGGATTTCCACTTATCTAAAATGTCTTTATTATTCCAGATAAAGTATCTTTGAGGACTAAAATTGTGTTGATACATTAACAACCATGCCAAAAAAAGCTTGCTTATGAAAGTTAGCCAATTTAATTGGGATTTTGTCAACAGAGAAATTACATTTCAACGAAAAATTTATGCCACCAATAGAATTACATAAATATGAGGGAAAAGCAGGCCAGATACTGTTGGGAATGTTTACTGGAACTACTTGCAACGTCTGAGGTGCGCACTGTGTTAATCAGCCCAGCGGGTTACTCAAGAAAGTAGTTCCGAGTATTTGCTTCATGTGTTGTAATGTTTCATAATTATACATTATTATTTCATAGCATGGTGAATGTTCAGGGCACAACTTGTCCACAAGAGCGTTTTGGAGCTGCTGGATTGCGTATTTGATTTTGAAGGGAGTTTTGAAGGAGGGAGGGACCTGTACCGTTCACTTTAATTATGTTCGCTGAGCAGCTCGCGTCTCAAAACAACGGGCACGGATAACTAAAGGTAATGTACCTACTCATATAACTATCATCACTAGCCAAGTACTGTTCATACATCAAGTTTCAACAAAATCGGTGAGATGTCACTTTCCATGTTTTGGGGCCCCATGGCTGATTTTCTCAGTCAGCTGCTCTTAAGAATGGAAAGGTAAGGTTTCACCGGGCCTTTGTGACAGCCGACTGACAGCTGCTGTGTTACGCTTTTGTACCCCTGGATTGTGCTATTGGTCAAGAACTATTGCGTTTTAGTGAAGAAAATTGAGAGGCTAGGCATAGCATTAGGCTTAGCCATTTCCAACATCGCTTTAACATGTTCGACACAGCCCACAACCATGTTAGGCAAGTAAATAGGTTACAAACATTTAAGATTAGCCTATTAGTCTATAATATTTAGCTTACCTCTTCTAGTTATGTTTGATTTTGGGAGACTGCATTTGCTTATTTCTTCTTGATCGCCTCTCACCTGCTGGTGATAGGTGGCTGAATTCTCTCTACTCTGCCCAGGCATGCCAGGGAACTACACATGGGAAGTAAATGTTTGTTGGTCATTGTAGCCCAAACACAAAACATTTCAAGAACAAAAAAAAAAAAACGGTATTAACCGGTTACCATTCTTTTTTATAAACGAATCTACTCTGGAACATTAAACATTCTAAAGTTTCTGGTTTCGTTTTTGTTCCTAGCAATATAGCAAAAGTTTCTGTTTTTTTTTTTTCGTTCCGCAAACCGGTTCAAAGCACTGGAATTAAGACCCATTTAATGATCCAAACATTAAAACAACAAACATGGAAACGTTGTCCAAAAGCATAAACAAATAAAGTTTTAAATTGGAAATAAATGCATCAACAAATAAGCAATCAAGTACATCACAGTTGCTCAATCTATGCTATGAATATTGCTCAATAACAGAAACTGAAGTAACTTGATAACTTCATGTAAAATGTTATATTTTCTTGTCTGTCATCTTTATAACCATGACTTCCTTTCTGTGTACAAATTTGGGGCAACCAGTCAAGAGTTAGGAGGTTTATGTAAAATTCAATACAAGAGAACTATGATCCCAAATGACCAAAGCACCCATTTTTATATCAGTAAAACTAATGTACATGAACTGTCCTACACTGACATTTTAGAAATCTCTATCAGTTGAAAAAAACTTACAAAGACATGCAATATTAATTACTGATTTGGTACGCCAGAGAAGGATGTGTGCTGTCCAAGTCATCCAATGTCATGGCCTGTGAACAATGCATACAGGTATCATTCTGCTCCATGTTTTTCGCGATGCAGCTGAAGGCTGTCTCAAACTGAGAGGTTGACAACATCTGGAAGGTCTTTGGGCAAAAACACTTCCACAGGTTCCACATCAATCCTGCATGCAACATTTTAAGTTATGCCAAAACAGTCAATATGACCACACATCAAAAGTAACGCACTGCAACGGACACTTATAATCACAATGACATATTCACCATGTGAGTATATGTACAATGTTTTGGTCAATTAAACAGGACACCACCAAAAGGCTAAGGTTACAGCCTACTATCTGTCTGCCAGCACCACTTGTAAACTGAGGATCTGTTTAGAAAATGTGGCCAGCTCGTGACCCCTGCGAACCATGACCGTGGTTGACCTTGGTTGACCCTGGTTCAAGTAACCGTGGTCAATCCTGGTCAAACCATGGTTTTGACATTTTTGTTAAATGGAACACCATGGTTGACCTTGGTTGACCTCGGTTCACCATGGTCAACCATGGTTAAAGCATGGTTAAAAATGGTCAACTATGGTTAACCATGGTGCAAAAACTCCCCAAGCGGGTGCAACCATGCTTTAACCATGGTTGACCATGGTGAACCGAGGTCAACCAAGGTCAACCATGGTCACGTTTCGCAGGGGGAACTTAATGCCTCATCTTATTCCTACCCAAACATCAAATTTGATGTCCACAATAGCCAGCTAGCTAGCTACAGAGCAACACGAAATACGGGCCATTTAATGCCACAATTTAAGTGTTCAAGTTCTGTAAGTTAGGCAGCTTGCAACAACTGCTAGAAGGTATTCCGTACTACCTAAATATACTGAAACACAGTGAAAAAGAATTGCGCAATTTTTAAAATTGTAGCTGATTTTTTGAAGCAATCAAAATTACTACAGAAGAAATATAGTGGTATGAAAGTTAAAAGCTGGAATTTGTGCAAGTCCAGGTTCGAACCCAGTTTGTGTGTCTGTCGGGGATCACTTCTCCAAAACGCAACTTTGTCATGTCATTAGCAGCAGGTTGAATGCATCACTTGAATGACATGCAAGTGCAAAGCAAGACATTGGACGCATAAAAGGCACAGAGGTTCATCCCCATCAGCATCAATGTCAGGATGCCACGGCTGACAGATCAGCAGAGGGAGCGAGCTTTGGGGATGCTGCTTGCGGGGACATCTCAAAGAGAGGTTGCCGGCCGGTTCAGGGTCAGTTCATCCACCATTAACAGACTGGCGCATTGCTACCAACAGAAAGGAAGCGTTCACAACCTCCCCCGACCAGGACAACTTTTGGTTATGACGGTACATCAGGACTGACACATCCGGCAGATCCATCAGAGGAACCGTATACAAACAGCAGCAGTCACGGCTTGGAACACGATAGGATGTCGCGGGCGCCCCGTCCATGCCATGACTGTGATTCGGCGACTGCAAGCTGTGGGGTTAAGGTGCCGAAAGCCGTATCGAGGCAACATCATGACACAAAATCATAAAAACAACAGACTCCAGTTTGCTCAACGTCGTCATCTTCAGCCGCCACGAGTCTTCCACCGTTGGGTTTTTTCACACAAATCGAGGTTCCGTGTATCATTTGCTGATGGCCAACAACGGGTGTACAGGAGGCAACATGAACGTCACCAAGACAGGTGTGTTCTGGAGACAAATCAGTCGTGGTCTGGGCTGCTATTAATGTGAGATTTTGGGGTGAACTAGTGATTTGTGGAGGTTTAATGGCACAGTGATATTTGAATGAGATTTTTTTTCTTTTTTTTTTTTTTTTGGCATCTCCAATCCCACCTGAATTTGGAATGCCCAATCCGAGAACTATGTACAAGGCTTGCTCGTATACAACCCCCTATTGCCAGCTCAGGAGAGAGAGACAGTTTGCAGCTTTCCTCCGAAGCACGCACCTGACAGCCCCTGCATCTTTACACTCATTAGTCGAAACTGTCACAAGTTCAGAACGACGGCGGAGGATACCCGAACATGAGCAAGCTCAGAATCTCACTGATGAGCACCCGGCTGGCCAACAGGAGGCGCTTGAGCAACGAACAAGGCGATCATTTTTTTAATTTCCCTTCCCAGCAGTCCCTTCCCAATTTGCATTCCCACAGCACTTTAGTCAATCGTGCGCTGTTCTGAAAAAGCTGCCGACCACTGCTGGTTGGTATGACCGGGGATCGAACCCGCGCCATAGTAGTCACTACTGCTTTGCAAATGCAGTGCCTTAACCAAGTGAGCTAACCTGGCAGCCCATGTGAATGAGATTTTTAAGACCAGTTCTCCAAGCACTATTGAGCAGCCATGGACAACAACAATTACTGTTCACGTTCCAACACGACAACGCCTGTCCCCATACTGTACGCCTCACCAGAGACTTTCTCCAATGAGCAGGGATCAATGTTCTCCTGTGGCCATCCATTTAACCCGATCTTAACCCCATTGAACACGTGGGATGAACAGGGTCGTCGTGTGCGCCAGTGTCAACGTCAACCATGCAACGTCGCCGAGTTGACAGCAGCACTACAGGAGGAGTGGAGGAACATACACCAAGGAACTGTGCGACATTTGTGTGAATCAATGCCTCGCTGTTTACGCACATGTGCGCAAGCACAGGGAGGACACACTCGCTACTGACAGTTTGTGGAGGGTCTGTTCATTTACAGTGGTATATCGGAAACATTTGATGAGATAACGTTATGAAACTTTACAGTGTTATGGACAATCCAATTCTTTTTCTATTCGTATTAAAATTGAATCGAAAAACATTGGTTGTTTCTTCTTTTTGGTTATTAAATATGGGTGTTGCGTTTTCACTATGTGTCAGTATACAATGTACGTTAGCAAAATGCATTCGTAATTGTTGCTTAACTGATACAATTGCAATGCTAATTTTGGCTTGCAAATCACATGTTTGAAACAAAATGTAGTTACCTACGAGATAAAAATGAACAGTTGAAACCTTAAAGTGTCTATCAGTATAACTAAGGTCTGAGCTTCCTGAGACTGGGGACAGTGTTCCCAGGAGACAAGGTCTGCCCTTTGGGTCTGTTGTATTACCATCTGCAAAAGCCTTTCACTCAGGCAATGCATGAGAAACTGGACAGGTCGGTCGCCCGTGACCAATGGATGTAGCCCCCAATCTCCAACATTTTTCATTTTGATTTATTTTTGGCTCAAAATTGACTGTTATTTAGTGAATTGTGTTACCATGGCAAACAAAATCAAAAGGTGCTGCGTCCTAACCACTGCCCATATACATTCCAAATATAAAATAAACAGCTTTAAATTTGTGGCCTGTAGTGCGTCCACAAGGAAATCGGTGGCAGAGGCAGCTAAAGCGTGACGAGGCCAAATCTTGTGAATACAATGTAAGAGTCGGTCATGTGATTGAAAGAAAGAATAAGTAACTCACCTGAAAAACTGCAGTGGCTCAACATACACTCCTGAAGGTCAGACAGCCCAGTAAATAACTGTATCCTGACCGCCTGCTTCCATTGGGGTTATGTTTTTATTCAATATGTTCCAGTTCATATAAATTTATACATTTGACTGGTTTGTATGTACTGCAGACTTTAGCCAATTACAAATTCATTGAAGGAGCAACAGCACTTGGTGTGACAGTACAACACCCTGTCACCACGGCATTATATTTGAGGATGGGTGTGTGTGCAAAAAAGTGTAGTTTGTACATGGGTGGGTTAGGGGAGTGGGTTTGTGTCATATGACAAATAGATGTGCATTAAAACAGAGGAAAGGCTAAAAGGAGGAGACAGACCAGTACCCCCCGTCCCTGTTCTAACAATTTAATATTTGTCACTGATCCAATCCAGGAAGTGCATCCCAGAAAGCAAGAGACACAATGCAGTCGGCCTACTGGAGCACAAGTAAGACTGTGTAACCTGGTGTAACGTCTTACACATGAACTACAAGGTTCATCAATGAGACTCAAACAATTATTTTTCATCTTCAGAAAGAAAACAAACTGAGCAATCAGATGCAGTATATCTACAACCCCAATTCCGAAATAGTTAGGACGAAGTGTATATTGTGAATAAAATCAAAATGGAATGACTTTCAGACCACGTGAGCCAATATTGTTGGGGTTTGGCCTTGCAGTCCCTCCCCTGCTGCATTGTTTCACCTCCACCATGACAGGCAACAGGTGTGGCCCGTTAAGTCGGAGGTGAGCGCAGAGTATAAAGGGCTGGCAGTTGCCAGCCCGAATGGGCTCTGCATTCTGTCATGGTTAGTGTCCCGCCGGATGCCTAAAGCAATCTGGCGGGCACTGGGACCATGGGCCCAAATTAAAAATAGGCTCAAACGCCTAGCTGGTAGAAAAAACTGACGGTTTAATTAAAAACAAAGCAGAGCTACACAGAGAAGCAGCACAGGTCGCAAACACCAGAGCAGAATGAGAATGCTGACCCCATTATACTCTGCGCTCACCTTCGCCTTAATAGGCCACACCTGTTGCCTGTCATGGTGGAGGTGAAATAATGCAGTAGGGGAGGGACTGCAAGGCCAAACCCTAACAAATGTGTTATTTACGATAGAACATAGATAACATTTCAAATGTTGAAACTGAGACATTTCGCATTTTTAGGTCACCCGAGACGAGTCTCAAGTGACCTATTCTGATCGCTTTTTGTCCGTCGTCGTCCGTGGTGCGTCGTGCGTCCCTAAACAATTCACATTTTCCACTTCTACTCAGAAATCGCTGATCCGATTTCAAGAAAATTTTTTAGGAACCTTCCTTGGTCAAATATGCATCAAAATCATGAATTACTTAGTGCCCACCCCCGGGGGCTCTGAGGGGCGGGGCTAAAAGTGGTCAAATTGGCTGAAATTTTTAAAAATCTTCTTCTCCAGACCCAGATATGCTGGAAACCAATACTGTTCATAGATGGAAGGCTCTTGAGGTACTTTATCAAAATTGTGAATTTCATGACCCTTGAGCTCTATGTTTGCCCCTGGGGAGGGGGTGAAATTTACCGTAGTTTATATAGGAAAATGATACTTTTGGGTATATTTTGTTCATTTTCTACTGTAAATCATTCAAACTTGATTGGAATTATAACTATGATATGACAGTTTGATACTATGACATTTTTATGACAGCCTCCGCCATCAGGGTGAATGAGAGGCATAATTGTAAAGCGCTTTGTGTCATCTGACTAGAAAGGCGCTACATAAATGCAGTCCATTTACCAGTCCATTTACCATCCATTTTTGACCCTGTCTCTTCCCCAGAGGCTGAGGGGTGGGGCCCAAATGGGGTCATATTGCCAAAAATTTCAACAATCTTCTTCTCCAGACAGAGAAAGGCTGGAAACCAATACTCTTCAAAGATGGAAGGGTCTTGAGGTGCTTTATCAAAATTGTGAATTTCATGGCCCCCAGGCTCCATGTTTGCCCCTGGGGAGGGGGTGAAGTTTACTATACTTTATATAGGAAAATGATACTTTTGGGTATATTTGGTTCATTGACATCAATAACATCAGTTTTTATACAACTCAGGTGACTGTTAAAGCCCAAGGGCCTCTTGTTATCCACAAAATGAGCTTATTTCACGTTTTCTGGCTGCAAAAGGTCTCAAAAAAGTTGGAACCCAGGCAAAAAAGGCTGAAAAAACAATTGATACGTGGGAATCAACTAAAAGAACATTTAGCAAGTAATTAAATTGACTGGTATCAGGTGTGTAACATGATTGGCTATAAAAGGGATGTCTTAGGGAGGCTGAGTCTCTCAGAAGTAAAGATGGCCAGAGGTCCTCCAACCTGTGAAGGCTTGCGTAAAAAAATTCTGGAATACTTTAAAACAATATCCTCAACATCAAATTGCAAAGGCTTTGAAGGTCTCATCACTGACAGTGCATAATATCATCAAAAGATTCAGAAAAACTGGAAGAATCTCTGTGCGTAAGGGACAAGGCCGAAGATCTTTACTGGATGCCTGTGATCTTCGGGCCCTCAGACACCACTGCATCACTCACCGGCATGATTCTGTCATTGACATTACTAAATGGGTCCAGGAATACTTCAAGAAACCACTGTCTGTAAACACAGTCCGCCGTGCCATCCACAGATGCCACCTAAAACTCTATCACGCAAAAAGGAAGCCATTGTTCAGCATGATCCAGAAGCTCCGCCGTGTTCTGTGGGCCAATCATTGTTGGTAATCATGGGCGTTGAGTCCTCTGGGCTAAAGAGGAGAAAGACCACCCCTCCTGTTATCAGAGTTCAGTTCAAAAGCCAGCATCTCTCATGGTATGGGGATGCATTACTGCATATGGTGTGGGATACTTGCATGTTTTAAAAAGCACCATGAATGCTGAAAGGTTTATAAAGGTTTCAGAGCAACATATGCACCCCTCCAGACGACATCTATTCCAGGGAAGGCCTTGTATTTCCGCAGGACAATGCAAAACCACATACTGCAGCTATTACAACAGCATGGCTTCGTAGTAGAAGAGTCTGTGTGCTGAACTGGCCTGCCTGCAGTCCTGATCTTTCACCGATTTGGAGAACATTTCAAAGGAGACCCAAAACTCTCCAGCAGCTGGAAGCCTGTAAAACAAGGGATCAAATTCCAATGGCTAAACTCAAGAAACTTGTCTCCTCAATACCCAGACATCTCCACTCTGTGTTAAAAAGAAGGGATGCTACACCATGGTAAACAGGCCCCTGTCCCAACTTTTTTGAGACTTGTAGCAGCCATCAAATTTGAAATGAGCTCATTTTGTGGATAAAATTATAAAATTTCTCCATTTCAACATTTGCAATGTTATCTCTGTTCTATTGTGAATAAAATATTGGCTGGTGTGATTTGAAAGTCGTTGTGTTTTGATTTTATTCACAATGTACACTTTGTCCCAACTATCTCAGAATTGGGGTTGTACTTCAAATTTAGTTTCAATTCTTTTTGCGTCTTTTTGGTTTCATTTCATGTTGTTTCATGTTGAATATGTTTTATAATTTTGGATATTAAAATACTTTGAATGTGATATTTGCTCACTGATTGTCTGCATTACGCACAGAAGTAGCCGAAAAAGTCATTTTTTATTTGCGTATATGGTGTGCTCCCAGAAAATCTGTAGTCACAATAGTTTTTTCCTTGGCTAAATTAGATCCCATGCCGGCATAATGAAATTAAATGGATATAGTAAAACAGACTTGGAAGTTGGGAGATAGATATCAGCACATTACATTAAAAATTGTATGTATGGTATTGCAAATCAGAAAGTAAACGTGTTCAGATACGGATACGCCGACTCGGTCTTTTATTCCAAAACGTTACAGTGGGTGATTGAAATAATTTACACTTTTTAATCAATGCATATGGATATAGTTGTGTTAATTATCATCTCTCTCCTAATCACAGTCAAATCAAAAGATAATTTATTTGCCTATCACTCACATAATATTCTTGCTTTGTTTCATGAACTCATTTATTTACAAAGTAAATGCAACATAACAGACAATCACAAGCATACATCTCATGTGCTTACATTACATTGCTCATGGGAAGGGCTTCGGCAGCAGACACAGAGCGAGTTTTTCAGCCATGGCAGCTGCTTAGTCTTGGAGAGGTAAATTAGGGGTTCAGTGCTGGTACTGATGAACATAAGGGAGAATGCAGTTCTTTCAATCAGGCAGAATTCTGGGAAATCATGTCTATTTCTCAAGGTCATGATAGCAACTACAGGCAGGTAATGAAAAACTATGATGGCCAGATAGATTTGCACAGTTCTGAGGGCTTTCTTTTTCATAGGGTGCATCTTCTCTTTGCCCAAGACCGACTTCCTCAAACTCCACATGATAGAAATGTTGCAGAAAACCATGATGGCGAAGGCAGCCAGGATCAGCCCAATGAAGATGTTTCCAGCGAGGTTCAACCACAATGTCCTGCAGACTGCAAAGCCTAATATGAGCCCCCAAACAAGCATGGAAATCGCCACCCTGATCTTACTATCCTTTATGGTGCTGAACACAATAGGGTGGACCACGGCGATGTAGCGGTCCAGGCAAATGCAGGTGAGAAAGAGAAGGTTGCTGTTTTTGATCCCGTAGGTAAAGGTAAAAAAAATCGGAAAAATCCCCAAATTTTCGATTCTGAATAAATCATAGCCGATATAGTTGATGGGAGTCATCATGCAGTAGCAGGCATCGGAGATGGCCAGGTTCAATATGAAGATATCAGAGGTGGAAGAGTCACTCTTCTTTCTGGCAATCAGCCATATCACCATGATGTTGGCTGGGTAGCCCACTAGAACGTTGATGACCTCGGTAAGAAAAGGTAAAACATACTCACCAGGTGATGTTATGCATCTTATATATGTGTTTGAGAGTTGGAGACTGGATCCTGAAGAGGAGTGGTTGAAGGGGTGGCTGGAATTGATGACAGAGCTGTTCATTTTGGTTTTAATTTACCGAGCAGGTTTGAGGCTTGATGTTCCTTTGAGAGGAGAGTGAATTTAAATTACATGGTCAAGCCTAACTTAACCGAGCAATGGTCCACACTACTGAAACTGACTGCAAGGCTAAATTACAGTAACAGTCAGAAGTTTGGACACACTTTGTAAATATCACAGCAGTCTGTTTTTAGACAAATTTCAACAGCTGAACATCTTGATATATTCTGAAATGGAGTCTGGTGAGAGGTAAACAGTAAGAACTCACAAAAAATAATTTACTTGTTTCAATAGTGTACAAAATTTTGTAATTCTCAAAGACGCCATATTTTGCATAGTAAATTGTCTAAGAAGCTGCCTCCATTTCCCAATGGCTGAATTAAAGTCAATCTGTTTTGGGTCTTATTGGTCCAAAAGGTGA
The DNA here is from genome assembly GCA_029692085.1 of Gymnothorax javanicus. Classification (NCBI taxonomy): domain Eukaryota; kingdom Metazoa; phylum Chordata; class Actinopteri; order Anguilliformes; family Muraenidae; genus Gymnothorax; species Gymnothorax javanicus. The sequence continues at coordinate 43,194,739 of CM056200.1, forward strand.
ATGAGAAAAAAACCACAAGGGCAGCACATCTTTGGGAACTTAAATTCAAACTCATTATAGCTGTATAACTGTGGGGAAAAAGTCTGCTCAGCAATTATGACAACAAATGCTGGTTTGTTTGACTGATGTAAGAATCAAGTCTTTTTTGCAAATAAAGGGTGCTTATTTCTTTATTTAATAAGTATAGTAATTAAAATGTGGCTATGTCCAAACTTTTCACTGCTACTGTATGCTCTTATATTTATGTTGATTCCAGCATTATTTCACATTATTTTTTTTATGTAAAGTATTCCTCATCATAACACATTTCCAGCAAAATAGAGATGGAAACACTTATACTGGCCTATTTTGCGCAAAGTTGAGCTCTCTTGAGAAATTATTCATGTCAAAGAAGACCTGCGCAATTTTATTGCATTTTAGTACTGAAGGATAATTTTTGTTTTCTGGGAAGATTACCTCCATCCAGGGAAAATTACCTCTCTTCTGAGACACCAGTCTTTACTCTTTGAAACTGCTCTGGAGCTCCCTGAGATTGGAGACAGTGTTCCCAGAAGACAAGGTTTGCCCTTTGGGTGTATTTTATTACTGTGTGCAAAAGTCTCTCACTCAAGTGCAGAATAAGAAATGAAAGAGCGGTTTATCAGATTGACAAAATGAATAACTTACCTGAGAAACTGCAATAGCTCAATATACACTCCTCAAGTTTAGACAGCCAGAGAAAACCTGTATCTTAATCACCTGTGTCCAGGAGGGTTATGTTTTTATTCAATTTAGTTCCAGTTTTGTTCTTATGTTAATTTAAGTGGTCTGTAAGCAGTGCAGATGATAGCCAGTCACAAATCCATTGAGGGAACAACAGCATTTGGAGTGACTGTACAATACCCTGTCACCACAGGATTATATTTAAGGATGGGTGGGTGTGCAAGAGGACTCACATATAGGGGGGTTGGGTTTGCAGAGTGAGTTTGTGATGTGATAAACAGATCTGCAGTAAAACAGAGGAGGGGCTAAAAGGAGGGGGTAGATGAGTAACCCCCCTTTCCCTGTGCTAACAATATATTATTTGTCACTGATGCAATCCAAGAAGTGCATCCCAGACAAACAAGTGACGCAATGAAGTCGCTCTACTGGATCACTCGTGAGACTGTGTAACCTGGTGTAAGGTCTTACACATGAAACCACAAGGTTCATCAAACCAGACTCAATTATTTTTCATCACCACAAAGAAAAGAAATTGAGCGATCAGATACAGTAAATCTATTTCCACAGATTATTTTAGGTACATTCATGATAGTTTGACTTTTATTCAAAATGTTTGGCAATAATAAAGTTGCAGTTTACAAGTACTTTTCTCTGCTTCTGCTACATAGACTTCATTACAGCGGGGCATCTGTTTCAGGAAATATATTGTCCCGTACATTTTCATGCCAATCCTTAGAAAGGCGAACACTATCAAAGTAGAGAGATCTCACAGAGCTGCTGATGGGTAGAGTCAGGTGTTTTGGGGTTGAATTGAGAAATTACATGATGCTTAATCTCCAGAACATTTCTGAAGCTCTGACCTTTAGCAACAAACATAATTCAGTTGTTTACTGCATGGAGCAGAAATCAAGCCTGACTGGGGCTGGTGTTGTTGCTGAGAACAACAGCAGTTTGGAGTCAGAAACCATGGCTTCATGTCCATCAACCATTTTCAGTTTCTGTCCTAAAATGATTCTGTGGCATAGCAGTGAACAAATGTATAAGTTTACTGGTGATCCACCATTGGTAAGTAATGACTTCATCACTGCCTGACCAAATGGGGACTGGCACAAAGACATAGTATACAGTTGTGCTCAAAAGTTTACATAGCCTAGCTGAATTTGTTAAATGTTGCCATTTATTTTGAAAATATGACACATCATGCAAAAAGTTTGTCTTTTATTTAAGGATAGTGATCATATGAATTCATTTATCATCACATAGGTGTTTGGCTCCATATTATTATGATAACTGAAGTCACCCAAACAGCCCTGATCATAAGTTTACATACCCTTGAATGTTTGACCTCGTTATACAGACATGAGGGGTCACACTCCGGTTTAAATGGCTATTAAGGGTTCCACACCTGAGGCTTTTTATGTTGTAAGTAGTGTCTGTGTTTAGTCATTGAGTTTGTTCGCTCCTGAGTGGATGCTCTGGTCTGGCTCTACACTGAGCCACAGGGAGCAGAAAAGAACGGGCCAACTTAAACACTAAGAAATCGTTTGGTGTCCAGTGAATCACGACCTTTACCAAAGACATATTTTGTTTTGTACTCTACGATTATACGCATCAATTGTTTTCGTGTTTTCTGGAATGACTCCGTCAACACTTTTGACTGACAACGAAAGTTCCTGTGAGTCAGCTGATTTCTGCTGCCGAGCATATGGTGTCCAAAATTGTTTGCACAACGACAGTTACTGAAAAGGGAATAATGATAAGAATTGTCTGAATCCATCCTTACTCTTGATCCTTGTTCAGCAATTGGCCGTCGATCTGCTAGGTAAGACATAACTGACTGCTATTTTTGTGATTTTTCCGAATAATTTGAGTAATTGATTTCATATTTTAGGATGCGATTTCTTATCATGCAATGACGGGGTTAATTCGTTCCAGTGATGTGCAGTCGGAGGTCAGTTAGGGGAGGCAGAATCCTCACCGTTGAACAAACGATAACTCCCAATTTGCTTAATGAGCAATCAGAGAATTGATTTACTAATTTACTAAGACTAAATAGCAGAATGATGTGCCAATTTCATCCACAAAATTATTGCTCAGTGCATGGAACTTAAAATGGTCATGAGACAGCAAGTTTGGCCATATTTGCTTACAGGAAGCTAACACAATGCCATTAACAAATATTAAAACCCTTCTCATGCCATGTTCAATGCGTGGTCAATATGTTTACAATCATGGTTTCCCCCTTAAATACATACTTTTTAAGGCTAATCAAAAGAATAAATAAAATATATAGACTGAAAATAAACTATATATGTGACAGTCCACAGGAAAAGACTGTGTAAGGGATTTTTTTACATTTTAGAGAAAACTATTTTTCTCTGTTAAGTACATGGTAAGGGATAATCAGATGCGCTTTACTCAATTTGACGAAAATATCCCTTATACACTCTTTTCCTGTGGACTGTCACACACACACACACACACACACACACACACACATATATATATATATATATATATATATATAAAAACCCATTCGAAATAGTTGGGACAAAGTGTAAATTGCGAATTAAATCAAAACGCAATGACTTTCAAATCACACCAGCCAGTATTTTATTCACAATAGAACAGAGATAACATAGCAAATGTTGAAACTGAGAAATTTTACAATTTTATCCACAAAATGAGCTCATTTCAAATTTGATGGCTGCTACAGGTCTCAAAAAAGTTGGGACAGGAGCTTGTTTACCATGGTGTAGCATCCCCTCTTCTTTTTAACACAGAGTGGAGGCATCTGGGCATTGAGGAGACAAGTTTCTTGAGTTTAGCCATTGGAATTTGATCCCACTCATTTAATAAAGGCTTCCAGCTGCTGGAGAGTTTTGAGTCTCCTTTGACGGACTTTTCATTTAATTATGCGCCAAATGTTCTCAATCAGTGAAAGATCAGGACTGCAGGCAGGCCAGTTCAGCACACAGACTCTTCTACTACGAAGCTATGCTGCTGTAATAGCTGCAGTATGTGGTTTTGCATTGTCCTGCTGAACTACACAAGGCCTTCCCTGGAGAAGATGTCGTCTGGAGGGGAGCATATGTTGCTCTGAAACCTTTATATACCTTTCAGCATTCACATGCAAGCATCCCACACCATATGCACTAATGCATCCCCATACCATCAGAGATGCTGGCTTTTGAACTGAACGCTGATAACAGGAGGGATGGTCTTTCTCCTCTTTAGCCCAGAGGACACAACGCCCATGATTCCAACTAGAATGTCAAATTTGGACTCGTCTGACCACAAGACACTTTGCCACTTTGCTACAGTCCATTTTAAATGAGCCTTGGCCCACAGAACACGGCGGCGCTTCTGGATCATGCTCAACAATGACTTCCTTTTTGTATGATAGAGTTTTAGGTGGCATCTGTGGATGGCACGGCGGACGGTGTTTACAGACAGTGGTTTCTTGAAGTATTCCTGGGCCCATTTAGTAATGTCAATGACAGAATCATGCCGGTGAGTGATGCAGTGGCATCTGAGGGTCCGAAGATCACGGGCATCCAGAAATATCTCTTTTCCACCAAGGCCATGCTGGTGCTGGTGCCGGTGCCAGTGCCGGTGCTGGTGTTGAATGAGCCCAAGTGCGGTGCCTTTCAGCACCGGCCTGTGTTTCCACAGCTTGCGGCACCAAATGAGTGCTAGCATGTTTTGCATGTTACTATAGTTACAATGTAAATTGTTCACGAGCAACCTTAATCACGCAGATAACAATGGCTGCCATAAAGAAGTTAGGCCTGCTGCTTGGCGTACTCTTAATTGATACTTCAGAAGTTTTTTTTTTTTTCTTAATTAATGAAAATGGCATTTTACAGAAAAAGACACAGACACACACATAAACGTTTGCACAGGGGTTCAGTGAGTTACACAGGCATTGCAAGGATTTATAGGCAGGGAGTGTTATGATTCTGCCTTGTGTGCTTGTTTGTGCTTGTGCGTTTTTCCCCGTGTCCCTCTTGATTTGTGTTTCAGCTCCACTCCCGCGGCCTGTCGATCTATTCCCCCTCGCCCTGGTTCCTGTGATGTCGTGTGACAGCCTGCATGCCTGAGTCCCGTTGTCCAATCACATTTCCTCTTTCGGTTTTGGTTTTGGTATTTCATTCATTGCTTCCACTTGTGTTTATTCTGGGTCTCGCAAAACTCTGAGTGATTGGCTCGTAAAACTGAGTGAATGCGTGCTCTGATAGGGCTATTACTAACCATACTAACCAGCACTTATTTAAGGGTGTGTATATATTGTCACATAGTACTAGCCTAATTAACTCATTAGTGAGTGCGAGTGTTTCTAGCTTTTGTGAATTTCTTCCTCAGCTTTCCCTGATTAACTGCGTTTAAAGCTATGCTTTCCTTTGCTGTTCTCATGGTGCTTTTTCCTCGTCACGTTTAGATTACCTCAATCTAAACCGTCCAGTTTGATTGATCGTTTTAGCGTCTTGTGTTGAGTCATCATTGTCTATCCGGTCCTCGTGAATTTGTTTATTAATCCCATGTGTTTCTGTTTCCCCTTGAGATTGCCTGCCTTATCCCCGCCTCCTCCCTAGTGTATTTAAACTAAGAAGAGGGAAGAGATGTCAGACGGTATACTGGAGGGAATATTGCAATGGGATAGGTAGGGAGATACAGTTGTCGGAGATATGGGGAATGATCAGGAAAATGAGTGGAATCAGAAGAAATACAGTAATCCCAGTGTTAACAAATGGCAATAAAACAGCAGTCAATAGTATGGAAAAGGTGGAACTTTTGGCTGAAACACTAATTAAAGTACATAGCTCAGAAAACTTATCGATAGAGGCAAGGCAGAGTAGGAGTGACATGTTGGCACAGAACACATGGGTAAATAACAGAAAAACAACAACTGAGGAGAGTCTAGATGTTCCATTCAATATGTATGAATTGAGGAGGGCCATTTCTAAGACACGGCAGTCGGCACCAGGGAAAGATGATATCTGCTACTGTATGTTGGATCATATGGACGACAGCTCACTTATGGTAATTTTGAGATTATTTAATAAAGTATGGGATACAGGAAGAATTCCAGCTGCATGGAAACATTCCGTTATTGTGCCGATCTTAAAACCTGGTAAACACTCATCAGACCCATTAAACTACAGACCTATAGCTCTTACATCACAGTTAGGGAAAACTATGGAGAGAATGGTAACAGAAAGGCTGATGTATTTTCTAGAAAGCAGAGATTTACTCTCTTCTTCTCAAAGTAGGTTCCGTAGAGGGAGAAACACAATGGACTCAGTATTAAGGTTGGAGTCAGAAATTAGGAAAGGCAGGCAAGTAAAGAGATTGTGGCTACTGTATTTTTTGATATAGGGAAAGCCTATGACATGTTGTGGAAGGAAGGCCTACTTATTAAATTGAATAAGTTGGGAGTTGAAGGGAAACTATGTAACTGGGTGTTGGGTTTCCTGTTAGGAAGGACAATAGAGGTTAGGGCAGGGACAGAGTATTCGAGGGTATACAAGGTAGAAAACGGAACCTTGCAGGGTAGTGTTTGCAGTCCAGTGCAGTTTAACTGTATGATTAATGACATCTTTGAGCAAGTCGAGGGAGGGATAAGGAAATCATTATATGCGGATGATGGGGCGTTATGGATAAGGGGGCGTAATCTAAAATATTTACAGAAGAAACTTCAGGCAGCAGTGGACACTGTGGAGCAGTGGGCAAATAAGTGGGGCTTTAAATTATCAGTAGCAAAGACGCAAGTGATATGTTTTGCAAGGCGTCATAAAGAAGTATCTCTGAAATTATATGGACAAACACTGGAACAAGTCAGGATAATTCGATTTTTAGGAGTTTTCTTTGATGAAAAGCTTACCTGGAAGCAGCATATTGAGAAGGTGCAAGACAAATGTAGAAAGGTTAATAATCTATTGAGATACTTGTCAGGGCGAGACTGGGGTGCATCCAGAGCATCTTTATTAAATATATACCATGCTATCATGAGAGCCACTTTAGATTATGGAAGTATCGCATATATGTCAGCAGCAGAAATCCACCTTAAAAAGCTGGATGTGGAGCAGGCGAAAGGGCTTAGGATATGTAGTGGAGCATTTAAGTCATCTCCAGTCGCAGCAATGCAAGTTGAAATGGGGGAAGAACCACTGGGAATAAGGAGGATGAAGCTTGTGTTGGTATACTGGGTATATCTGCAAGGCCACAAAAAATCCCATCCTACTAAGGCCATATTAGAAGATTGCTCGGAACATAGCAAGTCGAACTTCAGGAGCTTGGGGTGGGTTGGAAATATGAAAGCAGAAAGTATTGGTCTATGCGATGTGCAGTATATTCCAAATGTTCCTTTGTCAGAAATTCCTGCTTGGCTATTTCAGATGCCGTCGGTAGATTTTAACATTCAACATCAGCTCAGAAAGAAATCAGAACTGGGAAGCACTGGAAACATAGTACAGAGATATATTGAGCAGCACTATGCAAATAAACTTGTAATATTTACAGATGGCTTAAAAGATGCAGAGACTGGACGTACTGGAGCTGCAGTATACATCCCGGAATTTAAAGTAGCTATTAAAAAAAGAGCAACAGACAATGCATCAGTATATACAGTTGTGCTCCTGGCCATTACGTTTGCACTGCAGTGGTTAAATGAAAACAATAAGAAGAATGCACTCATTGCGTCTGATAGCTGGGCAGCACTGAATAGTATCAAGTCTATGGAATCATGCAGACAAGATCTTATTATTGAAATTCATCAGCTGTTATACAACCTACTCAACAAGGGATTGATTGTCTGTTCCGCTAGGGTTCCTGCCCATGTAGGGGTTGAAGGTAATGAAGATGCAGATATACTGGCTAAACAAGCACTCAGGTCACATACGGTAAACATAAATATCCCGCTATGTAGAACCGAGGGTAAATCAATCATAAAGACCCAAATGCAAAAAGTATGGCAAGAATTTTGGGACATGAATGACACTGGAAGGCATTTTTACAGTATACAGGAAAAAGTTGGTGCAGGAGGAGTATTGGGCAGGGACCGAAGAGAAGAGGTAGTCATTACCCGTCTCCGATTAGGGACTGAATAGCACACTTCATAGAATTGGTAAACACCCTACTGGCAGGTGTAAATATTGTGAGCACCCTGAGTCGATCAAACGTGCTCATGGAGTGTAAGGGCTATGAGGAGGAGAGGAAGGGATTGAAAGCTGCACTGCAGAAAGATAAGATAAGTTTCACTATAGGGAACCTACTCCAATGGACAACAAGTAGTTATAAACATTTAATAAAGTACCTGAGGGAAACGGGGTTAATGGAGAGAATTTAGAATTTTTTTTTTTTTGTCTGACAATCTACTGCTCCATATTCCAGTCCGGTAGGTGGCGGTAATGCACCTTTAATTTGGATTACAGACGTCAATCAAATCCACAAGAAGAAGAAGGGATGTCAGACGGGACTTTGCGTTTTCACCTGAGTCTGTGGGGCATTGAAGATCTCTGTTCCTTCCGAGCATTTCCGTTGTTTTTTTAAGTCCTTTGTCTTCCCCTTGTCTAAGTCCCCGTGTTCCCGCCAGCTTGTCTCAGTTTTATCCTAGCCACTCGTGGAGTGTGTATATTAGTTTTCCCCCTTCCCTGCCTTTGGCAGAGTACCTTGGTTCTCCTGGTTCAGTGCATGTGCACGGTGTTTCTTTTTGGCCTGTGTGCCACTTTTCCTGTGTCTGGGTTCCAAATAAAACCTCCTGAATCCTGCGCCTGGTGTCCACCTGACCTCATTCCTCAATAGGGAGAGGTTTTTTTTTTTATAGGCAGTCACGAGTTTTTGTCTTTTTGTTTTTTTTTTTTTTTTACACAAAAGAGTCGTTCTTTTGGCTTTAGAATTGTTAAAATATTGTATTGACTCAAAGTAATTCTGGAGTTCAATTAGGAACGCTGGGAAGTAGGGTTTAGTTGATTTCACCTCAGTCTGAAGGCTGGCGTCCTGTAATGAACATTAACAGCATACAGAACATGAGAGATTAGGCTCCAGACGAAGGGTGCGTATGTGAAGTCAGTCAACGATAGGAGAATGCCAGTTAACGATAGGATAATGTCAGCATTGCGTTAGCCGTCTCTGGTTGCATAATACAATCTTTATTTACATCGCGGCTGCCCACTGGCCGCGAAGCGGAACGTCGCGTCTGACACCGAACGTTTTTAAAGGCCGACTGGAAGCGTCAGTAGCATCAATATTGACGGATGACAACAGGACCGAGAAGCAAGACTGGACGCGTCAGTAGCATCAATATTGACGGATGACAACAGGACCGAGAAGCAAGCAATGGGTGAGACTCTCAAAATATTCAACTAGACAACGTTCAATTTTGAAAAGACCCATCGATAAGCGTATTTTAAGTGATGACAAAGTGCGACGTTCAGGTTACTGTGCAATATACGTTATCTATAGGCATAATTTCCCTCCTAAATTTAGCCGTTTCGTAAATTAAGATTATGATTCACATCTTTTCACCCAGCAGCGAATTAGGTGGCTAGATAACTTAGCAGTGTTAAGTTTTTACGAGTGTACCTTGAGTTAGGTACTGTCTAAATGGAGATCGCTTGAAAACGTAAATGCCCGCAAAATAACGGATTTCCTTTCAAAACTGCGACTTGATTAGAAAGCACTTATATCAGTTTCGACGACTGCAAGTCATGTTGCCGCTAAATGCGTGCCACTAACCATGACAAGGCGAAATCGTTAAATCATCTAAAAGACAAACGCGTTTTTATTGTGTTGACGCTCAAGAAATTGAGCAGTGGGGAAAAATAAAAATCTGACGCCGCCAGTGGGTGTTGCTCCATTGAAATTAATGGAACCTATTTTTTGACTCGGCTGTCTAAAAAAATGGCGGCCAAAACGTCTGTTGTTGATGATGTAGCCCTGCCCATACCCTTTATGACGCAGCGGTGCCCGGCTCTGGGCCCAGCAACTTCAGGGAGCCGGCTCGGTGCCTGTTTTGTGCCGACTTTTGGGCACCAGCACCAACAGAGCTCCTGTGGAAAGGCACAGCACTTGTTCAAGTTCAGGCACCGGCACCGGCACCATGTCAGTCGAAAAGGTCTATAAGAGTCTTTGGCCTTGTCCCTTACGCACAGAGATTTTTCCAGTTTTTCTGAATCTTTTGATGATGTTATGCACTGTCAGTGATGAGACCTTCATAGCCTTTGCAATTTGATGTTGAGGATATTGTTTTAAAGTATTCCAGAATTTTTTTACGCAAGCCTTCACAGGTTGGAGAGCCTCTGGCCATCTTTACTTCTGAGAGACTCAGCCTCTCTAAGACATCCCTTTTATAGCCAATCAAGTTACACACCTGATGCCAGTTAACTTAATTACTTGCTAAATGTTCTTTCAGCTGATTCTCTTATATATTAATAGCTTTTTCAGCCCTTTTTTTGGCTGTGTCCCAACTTTTTTGAGACCTGTTGCATCCAGAAAATTTGAAATAAGCTAATTTTGTGGATAAAAAAAGTAAAATGACTCAGTTTCAACATTTGAAATGTTATCTATGTTCTATTGTAAATAACATCTTGGCTCATGTGATCTGAAGGTCATTGTATTTTTATTTTATTCACAATTTACACTTCGTCCCAACTATTTCAGAATTGGGGTTGTACATATATATATATATATATATATATATAGTTTATTTTCACTCTTCTTTCATAATCCAATGAACAGAAGGTCAAAATGATGCACGGAATGACCAAGAGAGTTGAGATTTTTACTAATTAATTTTTATGATTTCCATTCTTTCAGTCTCGAATCAAAGCGTAAACGTAAATGAATTTTTTGTCACTATCACCTCTTAATCATTACAGGCTACATATAGCCTAAGCTAGGTCTTAATTGTTCGGTAAAAAAAAAGTTAAAATTGATTGATTGTCAATCAGGCATTGTGCGTGGAAACAGGTTGAAAATTCTAGCGATAAAAAGGTGAAGTCACTGCCTCACCTGACCGCACGTCTCTGATTTGTACCCATTTGTTCTCCACTTTTATGAATGTTATGCTTCAGTAAATTGTTTTTGTAAACTGTCCTCTAAAATATCACGAATGAATTGGACTGTTGGGGATCGCATATGCGAAGCGCAGAAGTTCTGCGTTCTATTTATATTTTGGACCACAAATAGCGGCTCCATGTAAAACAGTTTGAATCAGTTTTGATTGTATGTTGTTTTATTATAATTAGAAAGTACATCGTGACTACATATTGGTTTGTAGGATATCTTCAAAAAATAAAGCAGAATGCTTGTGACTAGCAGTTCAAAGTTCAATAAATCATTCAGCAAACAAGCTACACTTCTTAATAAGATTTTCCAAATGGTATGATGCATTTCCCTATCTTAAAAATACGGTCTCGACCCATCATTATGTGGATTTTTTGTCAGATTAATAACATTTATGATAACTTATAATTAATGATAGCGAGGGCCAATAATTTGCCCTCTCTGAATCTTAAGGCATGACTTTTTCAATCAGTGCTGGTCAACCCTGGTCCTGGAGAGCTGCGGTGTCTGCTGGTTTTTGATGTTACTCAGCACTTAAAGAGCTTAGGACATGAAATTCAGCTCTGTTTTTTATGTGATAAAATGCTACAAAGTACCTATCTTGAACAATTAGTGATAGTTTTAATATCGCGTACTTTACGCAATATTTAAAAAAAAAACAGCATTTTATCTGCTAAATTATCCACTTGAGGAAACGCCCCTTTGCCTCAATTTATTCCTGGGCCAGCTCAGCCACGTGACGTCATAAGTTGTACACGGATTGTGTCTAGGTGGTTAGCCGTAGTTCACAACTCTGGTCTGGACGGAGAATATCTTAAAGAATGGACCAACAAAAATCACCGAGAGTGAACGGAAAGCGATGTGTAGTGTGGGGATGCAGTGCAACACATGCATATGGCCATGGAATGTTTCTGTGGCCGAAAGATGCAGTGATATCGAGAATATGGACAAAACAAGTGCAATGAACTAGTGCCGACTTTGCTGGCCCAGGCAAGCCCGGGTCACTGAAACCTACGATATGCGGCCAACATTTTGAGTATTCATGTTTTTACGTATCATTATTATTATTATAATTATTTGCGGAACCCAAATCGTTTCTCTGCACTGCCTGTTCAATAACCAGCCAACTGGCTGTTCAATGTGATCTAGCCAGCTAAGTAGCGAAATTATACTATTCACGGCGCTCTATTTATTTCTGTGCACTGTGTGCTTGCTAGCTTACTACCTAATAACAGCAAGCTACAAGATATGGTTTACACATGTTGGGATATCATTGCGACTCTATATTTCTGCACACTGCGTGTTCGCTCGCTAACCAGCTAAGAATAGCAAGCTGCAAGGTACGGCTTACACGTGTAACCCCTTGATTTTGACTGATGCTACTCTTGCAGGAATCACAGGCAGACAGGGCGAATGGGTTCACAGCGCTTGTTTATTAGACTGGCAATAAACGGCACATACAAGACAAGTTGTCAGTGCGGTAGCTCTTAACCTTCTGGCTCAGCAACATCACCAGCATAACGCAAACTCGTATAAATCGTGTATTCCATATTAAGTAGTTTTTGTGATCGTATAGTTTGAAAAAAAGAGTATATTCTATTCTTTTCTTATAGTTAATGGCATATAGTGAAGATTGACAAATCGCTTGAACCCGTCTCTCGCGGATGACATCTCATTCATATTTCAGACACATAAAAACTATAAACATACCTGGCAATAAACGGCACATACAAGACAAGTTGTCAGTGCGGTAGCTCTTAACTTTCTGGCTCCTGTGTATCAAAATACAGTGTAATCACTAACTGTTGTTCATTTCGTGACAGCTGTCAAACTGATCTCAAAAGACAGCCAAACATTCTATGGCCAACTGTCATTTCAAGTAGCTAGCAAGTTGTAACAGATATGATATATAAAACGAGACTGCAGTTAAAACAGTTCTATTACCGCTCTGCTTACTCTCTATATACCCATAAAGAGATTTACATAGTTTGACAACGACTACAAGTTAGACAGACGGATATTATACAGGTAAGTTACAGGAGCTCATATTTCAACCTACCGCAACATCACCAGCATAACGCAAACTAAGTGACGCGTTACTGCGTTACCATGAAAACCTGTCACTGACAGCTTGAGCCAGGCATTACACATTCCATTAAACCTGAATATTCTCATATATTTTGGTGAACTCCATATACATCCAATACATGTTTAAACCACTCTGGTTACACACGCATGTTTCGAGAGCTCATGAAACACAGTGCACAGAAATAAAATAGAGCCGCGAACATTATCATTTCACTACTGGCTAAATCAGGCGTGAGTTCAAACACCACTAACGCTATTCTTAGACTAAAATATTATATATGGTCTTGTTAACTGCGGTCACGCCATCTGTGCTTCGGAAAAGCACGGTCACGCTATCTGTGCTTTGATATTTGGTGCGCGTCTATATCAAAACATGCGGTAATGGAAGCAATCAGAACTGCTCGATATCAGGAATCATATCTGAGTTTCCATACTTTATCTGATTGTATGTAACTGTAATTTTTAGTCAAAGTATCGGTGTCCAAATATGAATAGAGCACCTTGTTCTGTTGTCCTAATGCAGCCTATATCTAAGCAATTTTACTGTATAGGAAGGCCAACGTTTATCCCAAATAGATAACGAAAATGTGCATCTCAGAAAATTATGAAAAATACTTAAACAAATTGTTTTCAGAAAAGAGCTATGAGGTGTTGTTCTACTAGATCCCTGATGATGATTTTCTGACTATTCTACTGCAGCATTTTTGGAAACATGTTGTTTTCTTCATTACACTATGCCCCATATTTTTGGACTATTCCACTGCAGTATTTTGAAATTACTTCTCATGGGCCAAAATATTAAAAAAATGATTAAAAATAATTAAACAAATTGTTTTCAGAAAAGAGCTATGAGTTGTTGTTCTACTAGGTCCCAAATATGTCCCTGATGATTTTTTGACTATTCTACTGCAGCATTTGGGAAACAGTCCATTAATTCTCATAGAAAACCAATGTGGCTAATAAAAATGATTAAAATACTTAAACAAATTGTTTTTCAGAAAAGAGCTATGAGGTGTTGTTCTACTAGATCCCAAGTATGTCTCTGATGATTTTCAGACTATTCTACTGCAGCATTTTGGGAAACAGTCCATTAGATCACTATGCCCCATAGAAAATCAATGGGCCTAATAAAAAAATATTTAAAAATACTTAAACAAATTGTTTTCAGAAAAGAGCTATGAGGTGTTGTTCTACTAGATCCCAAGTGTGTCTCTAATGATTTTCAGACTATTCTACTGCAGCATTTTTGAAACAGCCCACTACATTACTACTCCCCCATAGAGAATCAATGGGGCAATAAAAAATATTGAAAAATATTAATCAAATTGTTTTTCAAAAGGAGCTATGAGGTGTTGTTCTACTTGATCCCAAGTGTGTCCCTGATGATTTTCAGACTATTCTACTGCAGCATTTTGGAAACAGCCAACTTTGACTACTCTACCCCAAAATCAATGGGGCAAATAAAAAAAATGATTAAAAATACTTAAACAAGTTGTTTTTCAGAAAAATGAGCTATGAGGTGTTGTTCTACTAGGTCCCAAGTATGTCTCTGATGATTTTCAGACTATTCTACTGCAGCATTTGGAAAACAGCCCGCTACATCACTGTACCCCATTGGAGATCTATGGGGCAATGTTAAAAAATGATTAAAAATACTTCAACAAATTGTTTTCAGAAATGAACTATGAGGGTGTTGTTCTACCAGATTTTCAGACTATTCTACTGCAGCATTTGGAAATAGTCCATTAGATCACTATCCCCATTGGAGATCAGTGGGGCAAATTAAAAAAAAAGATTAAAAATACTTCAACAAATTGTTTTCAGAAAAGAACTAGGAGTTGTTGTTCTGGGCTGTCCCAAGTATGTCCCCTGATGATTTTCAGACTATTCTGAAAATCATTTTGGAAACACACACTATGTCTACTAGAACCCCATTGGAATCAGTGGGCCAAATCTAAAAAAAGATTAAAATATTTTTAAATTGTTTTTATTGGAGCATTTTAATTGTTTTTGAGCGATGGTTTTTCTACTAGGTCCCAAGTATTCTAAAAAAGATTTCCAAATATTCTAAACAAAATTTCTCAGAAAATCTACTGAGGGCAATTAAAAAATGACAATACTCCCACAAATTGTTTTCTGAAAAACTAGACAATTTGTTTAGATCATTTTGGATTTTTCCAGACTTTTTAAATCACTTGGTGCCATTGGAGAATCAATGTGGGCCAAATCTAAAAAAATTTAAAAAACACTTAAACAAATTGTTTTCAGAAAAGAATAGTTCTACTAGGTCCCAAGTATATCTCTGATGATTTTCAAACTACTATTCTGGGCATTTATAATGCTTGTCCATTACTACTTCTCATAAAAATTTTGAAAAACAATTTGTTTAATATTTAAACAATTTTTTCTTTTCAACAAATTGTTTATGTATTTTTTGAAGAGTTTAATTTGGCCCATTGATCTCCACTGGTGTTCCCAAATGCTGCAGTAGAATAGTCTGAAAATCATCAGAGACATACTTGGGACCTAGTAGAACAATGTTCCTTTTGAAAAAAATTTGATTAAGTATTTTTAATCTTTTTTAATTGATTCTCTATGGGGAAGTAATGGGTAGTGGGCTGTTTAAAAATGCTGCAAGAATAGTCTGAAAATCAGTAAACACACTTGGGATCTAGTAGAACAACAACTCATAGCTTTCTTAAATTTTTAAATTTTAAAATATTTTTTGATTTTTGGGGCCAGATGGACTCCAATAGTGCAGTGAAAAAATCATCAAGTAGAACAACACCTCATAGTTCTTTCTGAAAACAATTTGTTTAGTATTTTTAATCTTTTTTTTAACATTTGGTCCATTGATCTCAAATGTGAAAATTTTTGAAAATCATCAGGGGACAATTTGTTTTCTCAAGCTCCTTTTTTTTGTTTAAGTATTTTTTTATTATTTAATTGGCCCCATTGATTTCCTATGGGAGTAGTAATGTAATGGGCTGTTTTCCAAATACTACAGTAGAATAGTCTGAAAATCATCAGAGACATACTTGGGACCTAGTAGAACAGCATCTCATAGTTCCTTTTTCTGAAAAACAATTTGTTTAAGTATTTTTAATCTTTTTTAATATTTGGTCCATTGATCTCTATGGGGTATAGTATCTAATAGGCTGTTTCCAAAATGATACAGTAGAATAGTCTGAAAATCATCAGACACATTGGGACCTAGTAGAACAACAACTCATAGCTCTTTTCTGAAAACAACTTGTTTAAGTATTTTTAATATTTTTTTATTCGCCCATTGATTCTCTGTGGGGAGTAGTAATGTAGTGGGCTGTTTAGCTGGGAATAGTTTCATCAGAAGACATACTTAGGACCTAAAACAACCCCTAGCTCTTTTCTGAAAACAATTTGTTTAAGTGTTTTAAACAGGCCCATTGATTCTCTAAGGGGCATAGTAATGACTGTTTCCCAAATTGCAACAGTAGAATCTGAAAATCATTAGAGACACACTTGGGATCTAGTCAGAACAATACCTCATAGCTCATTTCTGAAAACAATTTGTTGAAGTATTATTAATCATTTTTAATTGCCCTCATTGATTTTCTATGAGGATAGTAGTGATGGACTGTTTCCCAAATGCTGCAGTAGAACAGTCTGGAAATCATCAGAGATGTACTTGGGACCTAGTAGAACAACACCTCATAGTTCATTTCTGAAAACAATTTGTTTAAGTGTTTTAATCTTTTTTAATAGGCCCATTGATTCTCTAAAGGGCATAGTAATGTAATGGACTGTTTTCCAAATGCAACAGTAGAATAGTCTGAAAATCATTAGAGACACACTTGGGATCTAGTCGAACAATACCTCATAGCTCATTTCTGAAAACAATTTGTTGAAGTATTATTAATCATTTTTTTTAATTGCCCCTCATAGATTTTCTATGAAGAGTAGTAATCTAATAGGCTGTTTTCCAAAATGATGCAGTAGAATAGTCTGGAAATCATCAGAGATATACTTGGGACCTAGTAGAACAACAACTCATCGTTCATTTCTGAAAACAATTTGTTTAAATTTTTAATCATTTTTTAACATTTGGCCATTGATCTCCAATGGGGCATTTCTAATTGTTTCCAAAATGATGCAGTAGAATAGTATTCATCAAGGACATACTTGGGAAACAACAACTTAGTTCCTTTCTGAAAACAATTTGTTTATTGATTGATCTCCAATGGGGTACAGTGATCTAATAGGCTGTTTCAAAATGCTGCAGTAGAATAGTCTGAAAATCATCAGGGACATACTTGGGATCTAGTAGAACAACACCTCATAGCTCTTTTCTGAAAACAATTTGTTTAAGTATTTTTAAATCCTTTTTTTATTAGGCCCATAGATTATCTAAGGGGCATAGTAATGTAATGGGTTGTTTCCCAAATCCTGCAGTGGAATAGTCCAAAATCATCAGGGACATATTTAGGACCTAGTAGAACAACAACTCATAGCTCTTTTCTGAAAAACAATTTGTTTAAGTATTTTTAATCATTTTTAAAATATTTGGCCCATTGATTTTCTATGGGGCATAGTAATGTAATGGAGTGTTTCCAAAATGCTGCAGTAGAATAGTCAGAAAATCATCAGGGATCTAGTAGAACAACAACTCATAGTTCTTTTCTGAAAACAATTTGTTTAAGTATTTTTCATAATTTTCTGAGATGCACGCATTTTGCGTTACATATTTGGGATAAACGTTGGCCTTCGTATACAGTGAAATTGCTTAGATACAGGCTGCATTAGGACAACAGAACAAGGTGCTCTATTCATATTTGGACACCGATATTTTGACTAAAACTTACAGTTACATACAATCAGATAAAGTATGAAAACTCAGATATATCGGTGCTGATGGCTTCCATTCCCCACTCTTCCTGAAGTGTTACCGTATGTTTTGATATAGACGCCAAAAAATATCAAAGCACAGATAAGCGTGACCGTGCTTTTCCGAACAGATGCCGTGACCGCAGTTCTTGGTTAGGTAAGGTAACCAAACGTCAGATCTATTGAACTCACTTAAGGTTGAAAAGTGAGTAGGCTGGTTATCCAACACGCCGTGCACAGAAAAAACTGTAGAACCGGAATAGCCTAATAATTCCGCAACTTGGCTGGTAAGTGTTGTACAGTTCGGGACAGGCGGAGACACTGACAATTAGCTGTCTTCATTGCTCGAGTACTCAGGCTGGAATCTGTATGGTTCTGAATCCCGTGTTAAGCTGCTTTCACACCGGATGCAAAATGAATTTTTTCGCATGACAGATTACATTCAAAGTCCATTCAAAGACGCGAATACTGGCGAAACGTATTCGCGTTTTTGCATTGACTTTGAATGAAATCTGTTGTGCAAAAAATTCGTTTCGCGTCCGGTGTGAAAGCAGCTTTATGTTGAGTTTCCTCATCTTCCATAAAAAAAGTACTCTTCTTCATCAAAATGTACAGATTCAACTGAAAATTCTGAGGAACTATCGGAATCTGACTCGGATGCCATCGTTGTTGGACGCACAATCGCCCACCGCGTGCTACTTATGACAAGACCACATAGGGGACTGCCAGAATCGCTTTTCTGTGTTGCTCAGAATGTTTGTTAATGAGGGGGGTGGGGAAAGTGACAAAAATAACGATTTTTGTTAAAATTATTTTCTGCATTTTTTTTTTAGGCAGACGATGGGAATTCTTTTAATTGTACCCTTTATATTCATAAACTTGCTCAGTGCATGTCCTAAGCTATTTAATTGATGGATTAAAGCAGTTGATTAAACGCATAACTCATCTCACCTGGTGTCTTAGGTTTAAATAGGGTGGAGAAAACCAAACTCAGCAAACCCTGTGGCTCTCCAGGACCAGGGCTTGCTACCCCTGCCCTATAAACTTTTATCTTTACTTTGTACTTCTACTTTGTCTGCATTACATCCATGCTAAATGTCCAACCACACTGACAAATCTTGGTTAACACGTAGATTGCTGTCAGAGCCTGCATGTCTGCTTAATTGGCTCTTGGAGTCTAGTGGGTTGTTCCTGGTATTTGATTGATTGGCTTATTATCCCCTTAGTGCAGGAGTATAGCTAATCCTGGTCCTGGACAGCCACAGGGTGCGCTGAGTTTGGTTAGATCCACCCTATTTAAACCTAAGACACCACGTGAGATGAGTTAAGCGTGTAACCAGCTGCTTTCATTAATCAATTAAGTGCTGAGTAAAATCAAAAACCAGCAGATGCTGCGGCTCTCCAGGACCAGGGTTGACCACCACTGTTTTAAATGAATGAGCAGCTACGCACTAAATCCATTTGGGTTAAAATGATTATGGCCAGGTGAAGCATAGGCTTTTAAACGCTGCAATAATGATCCGGTTGTAGTATTTGTTTATTTGAATCCAAACGGCGACTACTTTTGGACAGGAAGAGTAGAACACAAATGATCCGCTATACAAGCTGAATTACTGCACGAGAGAATGAAACAAATCTCGCTGCTGAAGCTACCGCCTGAGTCCAAACCATTAAATTTCATTTAAAAAAATGTGATCAATTGCGGTTTTAAAAATGCACGCTTTAAAACGAAAAGAATATACAGCAACGCTGCTAACTTCACAAAAAGCACCAACTACGATTTACTAACAGACACACAGACACAGTATATAGAATGAGCCTGTGCTGGTTCAATACCAATTGTGTTATTTATAAAACAGTAATATAAATATAATGTAGCCTATAAAACCTATAAAATGACAGTTTAAAAACTCTAATTCGGGCTTTGAAACATTTGAACATGTTTTTTTAACCCGTTTTGTCAATATCAAAGAATTTTCCTTTGGCATACTTCGACAGGATCTTGTATTCTGTATGCTGTATTCTGATGCCATTTTCTCATACTTGCTGGGGACATACTATCTTGTTGCTGTTATATGCCAGTCTTATACCATTGAAGAATCAAATAAAGTTGGTTTTCCATTCCTTGAATGATTTTGAAATTTTAATGTTTGTGTCACACTTTTTGTTACCCAGTATTGCGAAAAGACACATACGATAGGAAATGGACACTTTTCCTCTTGGTTGACCTTGAACATATTAGAGGTCTTATTCCAGTACTTTATATTTATTTTCAATTATTTTGTGTCTTTTTGAAATTGGCTTTTATATCACTTACATTTCGCATTGTTTCATGTTCAATGCATTTTATCATTTTGTGGTCTAAAATACTTTGAATGTGATACTTGCTCACTGATTGTCTGCAGTGAGTGCAGGAATAGCCCAAAAAAAAAATGTATTTGCTTATATGGTGTGGTCCCGGAAAATTTGTATGTTTTTCCTTGGCAGAACTATGATCCATGCTGGCATAATGAAATTAAAGGGATATAATGAAATAGACTTAAATTAGGAGATAAGTATCATCTTCAAATTACATTTAAAATGGTTCATTTTATTTTGAAATAATAGATCATGCACGTTCATTTTTAAGTCATCAAAATGTTCAAAGTTTTATTTTCGTAATATGAAATCATTGTGATATAGGCACGTGGGTGATTCAAATGAATTGCACTTTTTTTTATCAGTGCACATGGCTACAGTTGTGTTAATTGTCTTCTCTTTCCTAATTACAGTCATATCAAAGCTGATATATTTGCATGTAATTAAGATTCTTGTTTTGTTTCATGAACTCATTTTCACAAATTTATGAAGAAAGTAAATCCAACGTAACAGACAATCACAAGCATTCATCTCATGTGCTTACATTATGTGGCTCAGAGGAAGGGCTTCGGCAGCAGATGCAGAGCAAGTTCTTCAGCCACGGCAGCTTCTCCATCTTGGAGATGTAGAGTAGGGGTTCGGTGCTGGAACTGACCTTCCTAAGGGAGATTACAATAATTTCAACCTGGCAAAATTCTGGGAAATCATGTTTACATCTATAGGACATGACAACATATATTGGGAGGTAATTAAACACTATGGCCAGAGTGATTTTTCCTGTTCTGAGGGCTTTCTTTTTCATGATGTGCATCTTCTCCTTGCCTAAGACTGTCTTGCTAACACTCCACATGATAGAAACATTGCAGAAAACCATGTTGGAGAAGGTGGCCGGGATCAGCCCAGTGAAGATGTGACCTGTGAGGTTCAACCACAATACCCTGATGAATGCAAAGGCTAACATGAGCCCCCTAACAAACATGGAAAGTAATTACTTCTTCATTTCGACTTGAATACACATATGCATACGACTGGACCTTCTCAAAGCAGGCTCTGGTGACACATTTTCAGAGAGACAGGATTTTGCAGGACTAAAAGTATCTGTGTCAGCGGAGACTACTGGCTCCTGTATGAGCTGATTTGAACGTGCAGTCTCACTTGGAATAGAGATAACAGGTTTCTGTACAATAGGCTCATCAACTCGAATTTGAGAATTGGTCAACAATGGCTCTGGCAATAGTTCAACTTCAGCAGATTTATCTGCAATTCTAGAATCATCAGGAATTAAATGGTCGACATGTACAAATCGTCTGTTATTTCCTGGTGTGCGAACAAGATATTTGAGTGGTCCTTTGATTGCTACTATTGTACCAGGAATCCATTTCTCTTTTCCCCCTCTCAGATTCCGAACTGTAACAGATTGATACAAATCAAATGTTCTCAATTTTGGATGTGGGCCCTCCAATTGAGACTTGGAAGAAACCTGACGACTTTCAACCTTTCTCTTCAAACTGGGTTTAATCAAAGACAACCGGGTTCTGGGACTGCGTTTGAGAAACAGTTCAGCAGGTGTAATACTTGTGGTAGGATGAGGAGTGTTATAATATGTGATCAACACATTAGCTAATCTATGTGGTGAAGACAGGGATTTATCAGACTCCTTGTACATACTACGTTTGAATGTTTGCACATTTCTTTCTGCCAGGCCATTTGTGGCTGGATGGTAAGGAGGACACAAAATGTGATCAATATCATTGAGTTTCATGAATTCTTTGAATTCTTCAGAAACAAACTGTGCTCCATTATCGGTAACACATTGTTGAACTAAGCCATATCTAGCAAATAAAGATCTCGAGACATTGATTGTTGCTGCACTAGTTGTGTCATGGTTTTTGGAGGCTGGCGAGCTTTCTTTGTTTCTCTCGTTCGGGACGATATCGTTTTGCCCACAATCGGATTCTTTGGCCAGCTGGCATTACTTGTGGGCGGCGCCCAGACTCTATTTAAACCCAAGTTCCGCCTCGCCGCCTTTGCTAGTGTGTCAGTGTTTCTGCCGCTGCTTTTGGCGTCTCGAAACACCAGCCATCACAGTACACTCTAGCCAAAATGGAGACATCAGCGGTGGCCGAGATTAAAAGGGCTGTTACCAGCCAGCAAGATATGCAGTCTGGTTTCGGCAAAGGGCTCTCCAGCTTGGGCAATCAGCAAGCTGGTTTAGCTGAGAGGCTCCGCCTTCAGGAGAATTCGCTTCAGAAACAGGAGAGCGTTCTGTTAAGCTTGACCGAGAGTGTTAGATCCCTGTCTACACAAGTTTCACAAAACGTTGCACAAGCACTGCACCTTCCCCAAGAACTGAAGTTAGAATTGCCTCAAAGATATAGTGGCAAGGCCGGGAAATGTAAGGATTTCATCGCCCAATGCGAGATATTTTTTAAGGCTCAGCCGTCACGATTTGTTAATAAGGATTCTCGGGTGGCATTTATACTATCCCTGTTGGCTGGCACAGCACTCACTTGGGTCGGCCCACTAATCAGATCTAATTCACTGGTCATAAATTCTGTGGAGGCTCTTGTTAGGGAAATGGTGTCAGCATTTGATCAGGATGTTTGTGGTCAGGACGCGGCTACGTGTTTGATGCACCTTAAACAGGGCAAAGAAAGTGCCGCAGAGTTCTCTATCTTATTTCGCTCTCTGGCTACAGAGAACGGCTGGCCGGAGGCTCCTCTTATGACTGTGTTCAGTCATGCTCTCACTGAGGAGATAAAAGACGCATTGGCAGCATTGGAGCCCTGTTCGACTTTAGATTCTTTGGTTCGCACTGCCGTGCGAATTGACAATCGCATCCGCGAACGTAACAGGGAGAAGCTCAACAGATTGCCGCTTGCTGACAATGGGGCCAAAGTTGCTAGTGGCGAATGTGCGGCTCCTATTCCACCCACTGAAAATTCTACTCCGGTTGAGCCCATGCAAGTTGATAGTTCGTTTGAGAGTCGGACTCATAAACCTACTCGCAGAAGAATAATCTGCTTTAATTGTAATAAGGCGGGTCATATCCGTCCACGTTGCCCGAAGCTTCAGGGAAACGGGAAACCCCTCTAGCGGTTTGGGGAGCGCTAGAGGGGCAGACCCAATTTCCCTTCCGAACACTAATCCCTGTTGAACTGACTGTGGGGAGCAAGAGAGTTATTATCGAAGTGTTTGTGGATTCGGGCACCGTAAATTGTTTCATGGATGTTGAGTGGGCTAGGAGGCACTCCGTTCCCACCGTTTCTCTTTCACAGCCACGCTCTGTCAGAACTTTGGATGGTCGCCTGCTTAGTACGGGAGTTATAACCAAAGTTTCTGAACCGCTAAATATGTTCATTTCCTTTGGTGGCCATTCTGAGGAGGTTCGGTTTTTTATTATCAGTTCCCCTGCTTTTCCCTTTGTTTTAAGGCATTCTTGGTTACAGGAACACAGACCTTGCACCATTTGGGGGGAACAGAATAATCCTATCGTCCACTGGGGCACCAATTGTAGGTCTCATTGTAGATAGAATGAAACTTTTTTTCCCAGACATCAAGCTATGGGGCAGGCTGATGCCTGGAGCGAGTGTGAGGAGGTTGTCTCACCATACCCTCCTAAACTAGAAAAAGGGGCAGAGGAGGGGTTGGAATGGGATCCTCAATTTGATTGGCGACAGCCAGAGTATGATTACCTTTTAGAGGATTTTTTCGACTCTGAATCAGTCACTGAGACATTAGATTCTGAGCAGGGTGAGGAATTTGGGGCCACCCTGAACTTTAAGTTTGCCGTCTAATGTTCCTAATGATTATGCTGATCTCGCTGAAGTTTTTAGTAAACAACGAGCATCGACGTTACCTCCCCATCGTCTGTACGATTGCGAGATCAATCTCTACCCTGGTACTACTCCTCCTAGGGGTTCGCTATACTTGCTGTCAGGGCCTGAGCGTAAGGCCATGCGAGAATATATTCAGGAGGTTCTCGCTAATGGTTTTATCCGGCCATCCATGTCTCCTGCCGGAGTCCTGCTGGCAGTCTGAGACCCTGTATTGATTATAGGGGTTTGAATAAGACCACCATTAAAAACCGATACCCCCTTACCTTAATGAATTCCGCGTTTGAACTTCTGCAGGAGGTGTCATTTTTTATGACGCTAGATCTCCGTAATGCTTATAACTTGGTTCGCATTCGGGAGGGGGACGAACGGAAGACGGCATTTAACACTCATGACGAGCACAACGAATATTTGGTCTTGCCGTTCGGATTGATTAACGCCCCCTCGGTGTTTCAGGCACTCGTTAATGACGTCCTCCGAGAGATGTTGGAGAAATTCATCTTCGTTTATCTTGACGACATTTTGATTTTTTTTTCAACACTCCCAGAGCATAAACTACACGTCAGATGTGTGCTTGAAGCCCTCCTTAATGCCAAGCTTTTTGTCAAGGCCGAGAAATGTGTTTTCCACGCCCAAACTGTCTCGTTCCTTGGCTTTATTGTTTCCAAGGGGTCGGTCCACATGGACCAGGACAAGGTGGCTGCGGTCAGGAATTGGCCTGCCCCTCAAAGTGTTAAGGAGGTCCAACGCTTTTTGGGCTTTGCTAGTTTTTATAGGCGGTTTATCCGTAATTTTAGCGCGGTTGCTGCCCCCATTATTGCGCTCACCAGGAAGAATACCTCCTCAGCGTTTTTTTGGTCTCCAGCAGCTGATGCTGCCTTTCAGGAATTAAAGAAACGTTTTAGTTCAGAGCCCATTCTGGTTTTGCCCGATCCCTCCCTCCCATTTGTGGTGGAGGTGGATGCTTTGGAGGTCGCCGCGGGTACTATTTTGTCCCAGCGCCCTCATTGGGACAATAAGCTACACCCATGCGCATACTTCTCCCGGTCTTTGTCCGCCGCGGAACGGAATTACAGCATTGGTGACCGGGAGTTATTGGTGGTCAAGTTGGCGCTTGAAGAGTGGCGCCACTGGTCGGAGGGAGCTGAACACCTTTTTGTGGTATGGACAGACCATAAAAATCTGCAGTATATTCAGCAAACCAAGCGATGTAATTCTCGGCAGGCACGGTGGTCATTGTTCTTTAACCGCTTTGATTTTACGCTGACCTACCGCCTTGGCTCTAAAAACATTAAGCCTGACGCCTTGTCGTGGATTTACGACCTCTCTGACCGCGATCCTACCCCGGAGCCAGTTATTCCGGCTGCACAGATTGTGGCGCCCATTCAATGGGATATTGAGGCGGTGGTTCAGGAGGCCTTGAAAACCGATCCTGGTCCTGGGGGGGAGCCTCCTAGCTGTTTGTTTGTCCCGCCTAGAGTTAGGCCACAGGTCCTCCAGTGGGGACACTCTTCCCGCTTGGCTGGGCACCCGGGGGCCCATCGGACTAAGCAGTTCCTGGCCCAATGTTTTTGGTGGCCGGGTATGATGAGGGATATTCAGGAATTTGTTGCTGCCTGTGGCATCTGCTCCAGGAACAAAACTTCCCACCTCCCTCCCTCTGGTCTGCTGCGTTCATTGCCCGTTCCCAGGCGCCCTTGGACGCATATCGCGCTGGATTTCGTCACTGGGCTGCCTGTATCTGACGGCAACACGGTCATCCTGGTCATGGTTCACCGTTTTTCTAAGGCCGCTCATTTTGTCGCGCTACCTAAGCTACCTTCAGCGCGGGAGACGGCCCTTCTTGTGGTTAACTATTTGTTCCAGCTGCATGGGCTTCCGCAAGATGTTGTCTCTGACCGAGGCCCTCAGTTTACGGCCAGATTCTGGCGGGCGTTTTGCAAGCAGTTGGGGGCCACGGTGAGTCTCTCTTCTGGGTTCCACCCAGAGACTAACGGGCATACTGAGCGTACTAATCAGTCTTTGTAAAACACTCTTCGATGTTTAGCGGCGGATAATCCATCCTCATGGAGTCGATTTTTAGCATGGGCCGAGTATTCCCATAACTCGCTGAGTAATTCCTCCATGGGTCTTTCCCCGTTTGAAGCTCAGGTGAGTTACCAACCCCCACTGTTTCCTGAGACTGAGAATGATTCTGAGGTTCCCTCGGTCAACCATTTCATTCTTCGCTGTCGGTCGGTTTGGACCAGGGTCCGTTCTTCTCTGTTGCGCTCGGGGCTCAAACAAAAATCCACCGCTGATAGAGGGCGTCGTTTGGCCCCATCTTATCGGGTCGGTCAGAGAGTTTAGCTGTCTACCCGGGACCTCCCCTTGAAGGTAGAATCGCAAAAACTGGCGCCCCGCTATATTGGCCCGTTCAAGATAGTGCAGAAGATCAATCTGGTCATGGTCCAGTTAAAGATCCCGAGATCTTTACGCATCCATCCATCATTCTATGTCTCCCGGATTGAGCCGGTTAGCACTAGCGTCCTGGCACCTGCCGAGACACCCCCGCCGCCACCGCGAATGATTGAGGGGGGGCCGGTTTACACCGTGCGCCGCATTCTTGCCGAGAGGCGTGTTGGTCGTGGGGTCCAGTTTCTTGTGGACTGGGAGGGATATGGCCCTGAGGAGCGCCGCTGGGTCCCCTCTCGGGATATTCTGGATCTCACGCTTATTTCTGAGTTCCGCGCATGGGGTTCCTTAGGGACTTCTGGAGCTGTCCCTTAGAGGGGGGGTCCTGTCATGGTTTTTGGAGGCTGGCAAGCTTTCTTTGTTTCTCTCATCCAAACGATATCATTTTGCCCACAATCGGATTCTTTGGCCAGCTAGCATTAATTGTGGGCGGCGCCCGGACTCTATTTAAACCCAAGTTCCGCCTTGCCGCCTTTGCTAGAGTGTCAGTGTTTCTATGCACTATAGCCGGTAAGGTCTCTAGCTAGAGAACTGTTTGAGGAATTAGCTGCAAAGAGGAAAGTGCTAGTTAGCAAGAGAATCTTTCTCTCTTTTCTTCCTCTTTCTGGGCACCATCTGGTACTAATTTGTTTTATCTCGGTTCCCAAGATTTTTCCCTTTTATTTCGTTCTGTCGAGCTCGCTTTGCTTCCTTTTGTACCCGGACTAGATCTTTGTCCATTGGAAGCGCGAGTCTCTCTCTCCTTTGTCGGTTTGTCTCTCTTATACTATTCAAAAAAAGTAGGGGATATTGGATTTTCAAGTACCATGAAATGCAGATCATGAGGTCAGGAAGGAAACAAATGACATAAAAACATTAAGGAAACATTTGTCAATTTATTCGAAACCCTGTGTACAGTCAGTAAAGGACAGATTCTCCAGAATAAGGGTCGACACAAACACAGGGTCACACAGCAAATTTACCACCATTGTGAAGCAGAGTCAGTAGCGGTAAAACCCCTCGGTTGGCTAGACAAGCTCGAATTCGGCGTGGCATACTCCTAACGAGACGTCCCAGGTCATTTTGGGGAACGTTATTCCATTCCTGTTGCAATGCTGCAGCAAGTTCTTGGACATTGGCAGGAGGTTGTTGACGTTGGCGTAGCAAGCTGTCCAAGCATGTCCCAGACATGCTCGATGGGGGAAAGGTCCGGACTGAGTGCTGGCCATGGTAATGTGGTGATATTCTGCTGCTGGAGGTAATCTGTAACGATCCTGGCCCTATGACATCTGGCATTGTCATCTTGGAAAATGAAACGGCGGCCATAACGACGTGCAAACGGCACAACATGGGGTGCCAAGATGTTGTCCCAGTAGTACTGCCCTGTGACACGTCCAGCAACAACATGCAAGTCTGTTCTGCCGGCAGCAGTGATGCCTCCCCACACCATTACAGATCCACCCCCATACGGATCATGTCTAATGACGTTAACGTCATGGAAACGTTAAACGCCGGGCGCCAAACCCTCCTGCGCCTGTCAAGGAAGTCCACAGTGAACCTCGACTCATCTGAGAACATTACGTTGTTCCATCGGCGATTATCCCAGCGTTGATGATGACGACACCATTGAGTCTGGCCCTAATGTGACGATCCCTCAAACAGGGAATGACACGAGGACGTCGGGCGTGTAAGTGAAATCTGTGCAGACGATTCCTGATGGTCTGGCCACTCACTACCAAGCCAGTATCCCTTTGAAGTTGAGACCTTATCTGATTTGCTGTTACCATACGATTTCTCAAGACAATAGTGCGGATGAATCTGTCCTGAGCCTGAGTTGTTGCCCTTGGTCGACCGGATCGTGGTCTATCCTGAACAGACCCTGTAGCACGATGTCTGGACCATAATCTGCTGATGACAGACTGGGAAACATTCATTGCCCTTGCCACAACGACCTGTCTTGTGCCAACCTGTAGTATGCCAAGGGCACGCAACCTCTCCTCCTGTGTTAGACGGCGCATGGTCTCTGTTTAATTAACGACTTCAACCACTGATAATCTGATGCTTTCTCTCCAAAATCTTCCTTTACAGTGGCTCTAACCTTCTAATTCAGAGTCATGCAAATTTGTGGCACAACCCCCTTGATCATCAATAGCATCCCGTGCAGATCGTGAGAGTGTCATTGATGTGTTTGGGTGATGAATTTCTTTGGAAATGCTTCCTCAGTAAGGAACTATACAACATGGTTTCGTATCCCTTTGTATATGTGAAAATTTTGATCTCAAAATAAAATATCCCCTACTTTTTTTGAATAGTATATTTTGCTGGACTTCCTTTAGTTTCGGCCGCTGCTTTTGGCGTCTCGAAACACCAGCCATCACAAGTTGTGGACTTCATTGGAAAAACTTCTAGCCATTTAGAATAGCTATCTGAAATGATAAGAAAGTTTTCTCCCTTAATTTCCGCAAAATCTGTGTGAATACGCTGCCAAGGTTGAGTTGTCCATGGCCAGAATATTATTGGTGCAGATTTTGGTGATCTCTGCGACTCAACACAATCACTACATTGCCTGACAAGATCTTCAATATCCTTATCTAGTCCTGGCCACCAGACGTAGGATCTAGACAATGCCTTCATTCTCGACATTCCGGAGAGACATTCGTGTAACTCTTGCAACATGTGTTCTTGTAATTTGAATGGAATAATAACTCGTCTACCCCAAAGCAAACAACCTTCTTCAACAGACAATTCATCTTTCCTGAACCAATATGGTTGAATCTCTTTGTCTGTGCAGTAATTTGGCCATCCAGATAAGGTGCATTCATAAACTTTGGAAAGAATTGGATCTTTTCCAGTACACTCAGCAATTTTCTTTGCTGTAAGTGGCAGGGTATCTGCCACAGTATGAAAGACATATTTCTTTTCAGGATCTGCAGAATCAGGAGAATCTACAGGTAAGCTACTGAGTAGATCAGCATCAGCAACCTGGTCAGAAAAATGATACACAATGTTATAATTGTAGCCAGATAACAACACTGCCCATCACTGCATTCTAGTTGCCGCTAATGGAGGAATACCCGATTTAGGCCCAAATATTTTGGTCAAGGGTCGGTGATGAGTGACCAACGTGAAATTTCTTCCATAAAGATACAAGTGAAATTTCTTTACTCCATACACGATAGCTAAGGCCTCTTTCTCTATTTGGGCATAGTTTTTTTTAGCAGAACTTAAAGTTCTGGGCGCATATGCAATAGGCCTTTCTGTATGGAGCTAAAACACTGCCATGATGCGAAACTGAAAGAAAAAACTTTGAAAGTTTGAAACCCCGTGTTTGAAAGCATACAAAAGATTTGAAACTTTATACACCTTCAAAACTTAGTTCCATAGTGTTTTGATAGGCTGAAAAAAATTTTCAAATCTCTGAAAACATTATTTTGTATTTAAATTTTCATTCCAAATTTCTACAACTTTTCTTTGTATTATTCTTTTTTCTTCGATAAATCCTTTTTCACAACTACAGTACTGTTTTACAGTGTTTCAACAACACATTTTCAGAGTTTCAAATTTGGCACTGTTCTCCCGCAGTTTTGTTATCCAGTTTTGAAACCTTGTAAATGGTGATCTGAAAAAAAAGATTTGAAACTCTGAAAAGAGGAGGCGGGATTTGGTGTCAACCTTCTCAGCCTATTGGTTGCTGAGGTAAGCTTATAGTCCAATGACATGTCATGATATACGAAATTGACAGACTGCTCCACCAATGCTGTGACAAAGCAAGAGTAGGAGAGCTCTGAGGAGACCATGCCAGTCAGTCACGAGAAGGAAGCAGAAGACGGAGACAATGTTGCTCCTTCTTAGCTGATGTTAGTTTACTTGCTTAGCTACCAAGTTCGCTTGCTTAGCTAGCCAACAGTTTGGTGCCCGGATGTCAATAGAAAATAAATGAATAAAAAAACCATTATTTTGCAATCTCACTCAGCTAGAGTTGAACTGCGAGCATTTATTTTACACCAAATATAATTTCTCCCTAGCCTTAACTCGCTTGCTAGTTCGCTAGCTTAGCTGGCCAACAGTTTGGTGCACAGAATTCAATAGAAAATAAATGAATAAAAATTATCCATTATTTCGCTGTCTCACTTAGCTAAATTTGAACCGCGATCATTAATGTTATACCAAATATAACTGCTTGCTAGCTAGCTCGCTAACGTTAGTTTGCTTGCTTAGCTAGCTAGTTCGCTAGCCTAGCTAGCTGACAGTTATATTTTGTATAATGTAAATGCTCGCGGTTTAACTCTAGCTAAGTGAGATGGCAAAATAACAGATTTTTTTGTTCATTTATTTTCTATTGACTTCCGTGCACCAAACTGTTGGCTAGCTAGGCTAGCAAACTTGCTAGCTAAACAAGCGAACTAATGTTAGCGAGCTAATGTTAGACTTTTGTCAGCATTACTCACGTTACGCAAAAATCTCATGGCGTTTTTTATGCTAAATTTGCTTTCAATTTCTCGCTAAACTAGAAAAGACACAGCAAAATGATTGATAATGATTTGAACTTTTTCTACTAAACTTTTTAAGAGAACAAAGCAATTGGCATGGGTTAATGAACTATTATCTCTATACACAATTAAAGAAAAAAAGTCACGTTACGTTACATTACTCATGTTACAGGAACAATGGAAGAACACAGCATGTGCATTGAAACCTCATTCCCCAGGATATCAATTCTAAAGAGTGATATAAATGATTAAATTTGTAGTACCACAAGTAGAATGATGATATTCAGAGTTGACACCCCCCGATC
Organism: Gymnothorax javanicus; assembly: GCA_029692085.1. NCBI lineage: Eukaryota > Metazoa > Chordata > Actinopteri > Anguilliformes > Muraenidae > Gymnothorax > Gymnothorax javanicus. Next base: position 43,225,879 of record CM056200.1, read on the forward strand.
ACACATTTGGTCTTCACCCATGGCAATGACATTTTCAGAACACTGTTGTCATCACTGGCGGTGACAAATAAAGGTCCAATAATCTTTCTAGGTTCCTGGTATTTCTGCTGGATATATTTCACAGTAGACTGCTCCCTCCCCCTCGATCATTCAAACATTCATCCTTCACCCATGGCACTATGAACTATAGAACCTATAGAACACTGTTGTCATGACCTGTAACTTATACCTTAGTGTTCGATATAATATGCTTAGCACAGTTTCTTTCTGAGTTCCTGGTATTTCTGTTGTATGATTGTATTTCTTGTAGGCTGATGTGTGACACCAGTCCAGTGTTTTTCATTTCATTTTATCTAGTCGCATCTACACACGTACAGCGTTTGATTGCGCATTTCCCCTGCCGTTTCCTTACACAAGATAGCAGACGCTTTTCACGTTTTGCGGTTAGTTCAGCCAATGACATCGTCCACTCTAGTGTTTTCTTTAGCTCTGTGGGCGGGACTGGCACAGAGGCAGGAAAATAATGGGGTCTTTCCACTCGCTACCATGGTTTCAGAGTCACGCCGTTAGGTTATCCATAGTGCAGTGGCGGAGGCCGATCAGGACGATATTAAGAGACTGTAGGAGCCCGTTTTTGTTCAAAACTAGACAAAAACTCTTATTCACATTATTATTATTATTATTATTATGATTATTATATTATGCAGCGTGGGTGAACATGCTGCCACCTTTGTCTCAGAACAATAACTAATTGCTCCCACTCACTGACAAACAGGAAAGTAAACTAGTCTTTAGATCTCAGTGATGAAGTGTGTTACTCAACATTACAGACACTGTTACTCACATTACATGTTACTCACGTTACAGAATTTGATACAGTTCCACTCGAACCTTATGAGGGGTTTTCCTTATTTTGTTTCATAAATGTAACTAGTGGAGGTAGAGGAGATGAATACAGGAATCTGACAGTCCTATCTAACAGCAGTGTGAAACGAGGGAAAAGTTAATCATTTTTTTGTTACTCACGTTACGGAAAGAGACTGCACCATTTCTGTCATCCAGCCCAAGGAAAATCATACTTACTTCCGAAATTCAGATGATGCTCCTAACACTCTGACGTCCATACAATCAAACAATAACAATAAATCCTGTGGTAAGCTAGAGGCCAGAGTGAGGGTGCAAGGAAGAAAAGAGGTGGTTTTGGGTTGAAAAATGCTATTTTTCAGCGGCTGAAATTGGATGTGTAGTGCAAATCCTAAATTCGGTCAAGCTGCTTGAAATCCCTATTTTCCTTACAGTTAGGTAGCTAAAGTACATGACCAAATAGAATTTGAAGTGATATTTCTAGTTTGAAATTTCAGTTGCCATGAGACTGTTTTGCTGGAATTGCCCATCTTTCAGACGTACATTGTACTTCTCAAGTCGAGCAAATACTTTCTCAAGAATTCTCAAGTGCTCTTCCAAGGTCTCAGTTGCCACCATAAAGTCATCAATATAACAAAACGTTTTCTCAATACCTGACAAGATTTTATCTATAGTGGCCTGAAACACTGTAGGAGCAGTATTGAAACCAAAACTCAAACGTTTTGTACACAATAGACCTTTGGGAGTATTCAACACAAGTAACTTGGCAGATTCCTCATTTAAGAGGAACGGATATATTTTTGAACATTCGTCCCCTTATATCCAGATACTGGCAAAGAGTGCCATAAAACTTCCTTTGGCATGCTAAAATATCCTGACAGAGCTGAAGATTCAGCTAATTTCAAGGCTCGATCTTCTTTGTTAACATTTTTATGGGCCCCTGAACATCACTGCAAATAGGCGAATTTGAAATTTTGTCAAAATGTCTGTAGCCGCTGCTCTAAGATGGAGCATAGTGCCATGTATGTTTCTGGTGTCCTTTGTTTAGCCCAAAGGAAGGTTCAGATTAATGGTCTGCCCATCCCAACTGGTGCCTGTTTATTAATGTTGATCCACTGAACAAACAGGAAAAAATTAGCCTGCACCCAACTTTGGGAGCAAATATCTCGAAAAACCAAAAAAGTGCCAGACTAAATATCTCAACATTTTTCACACCTTTAATGTCTGAAAAGGAAACAGGTAAGATGAATTTGGCACTGGTCTGGTTTAAAAATTGAAATAAGCCTGAATTTGTAAAAATATTTTTTCCCGTTGTACACAGATTTCTTGTCATTGCACGTATAACCAACATGATCACCAGGTGGCACTTTTACATTTAAAAATTTGGGTATCCCAGTATCAAATGCAGTCATAACTTCTCTGGCACATTAAAGCAGTTATCTACAATATTCCTTCAAAAATGGGTAATTTTCCTCAAAAATTCTCAATTTGGTACCTGACTTGTCCACTTCTAGGTGGCGCTGTAGCCATATCGATAAAAATTGTGAGCTCAAACTCCGTTACACATGTATGGGCACCATTCTGCCAAATTTCATGCAATTCTGAGATGTCAACTCCATTGCCAGTGCCACTCTCTCAGAATATGGCTCTTAACCCCTTTGCACAGAAGCCAAATCTGGCTATTTGTGTGTTACCTTGCTTAAGGCTTTATAATTTGCAGCTTCACAAAGAGGAAGGCAATGGCTCAGCTGAGTCAAAACACTTGTAGCATTTACTCTTCTACCGTATTATAGTTTATTTTCATGATTTTGATTGAGAAAAAGGAAGCAAACATAAAAAAATCTGCATGAATTAAAAAAAAAAAAAAACAATACTGAGAATTGAAAAATGGCAGGAGGTTAAAACTATACATTTCTGGGATCATAATCTCGACAAATATTCTTCATCTAAGCATGAAATTCTAAATTATCTACTTTTTCAGAGCCAAATAAGACAGCTTTCCAGGTGGCATCCCAAACTCACATCCCTCAAAATGCAGCACTGTCAAATCATAAAATAATCAGATATTTCACAAAAATCAGCTTTTGGTGAATTTCAATATGAATCGATGATTTTTCTGGTTGAATTTTGCAAGAGTTTATCAATATAGAGGCAGCTGGACATCAATGCTCACCAGTGGCCTCTCCAAACCCAAAACATGCCTTTTTTCCATGATAAAGTTGAGAACTTTGTCCATTTTTCTTCAGTCACACAAGCCAGCACGCACACTGATTAAAGGAACTGCTTATTTAATGGTAAGAACATTCACCCTGCAATGAAAAGCAAGCAGTTCCCACTTTCGTGCTTGCAAATTAATATATACATTTTTCACACCTTACAAGGAACAAGTATAACTCACTGAAATATCTGAAATATACCTTATTATAAAAGATCAGATATTCTACTATCAGGAAAAACAGTTCATATGCTACCCTAAATTGAACATATCGGTGCAACGAACCTTAGCAGGGCGGTCTACTGAAGTGCTTGAGATGTTCGCATTTTAAATGAGCCAAAAACTCAGCATTCAAATTAGTTGAATATGGTATAAATTCTAAAACAAACAGCCACATTGACCATAATGCCACCACATGCAGTACTATTCGCAAAGAACGCTTGCTCTTGCTAACCAATGTGGCAAACAAGCTCTGTGATCATCATGGCTAAGGTAAACCTAGAATAAAAAACAGCCAGCCAGCTAACCATAAGTTAAAAAAAAAAAAAATATATATATATATATATATATATATATATATATATATATATACAATTTAACTCACTCAGACATTGAAGAAAAACCTTTCCTAATTGAATCCCCCCTTCAGGTGACACAGATCTACACAGTAGAGGGAAACCTCTAGTCCTGTTTCATTCGGAGTAATTCCCATTGACCATGTCCGTAACTCATTTAAACTCTGTAAATGTAACTGAGCACTTCAGGCCAGTTTTGGAAATCTCGTTTTAGGCTTTGAAACTGTACTAAATTCAGCTTTTGGGGTAAACCATGTTACCCTTCAACATTATGAGAATACAGCCTTACTTGCTGTTATGGAAAAGTTTAAATACTTATCTGATGTTCCAATCAATCACTTTCAGCTACAATGGCAAGTTTATACTCTGGAATTGGATAAGGAACATGTCAATCAATAGATCATTACAGGGAAAGTTTCACGTGGGCATGAACTAACTATGCATTAAGCAAATTAACTTAAGTTAGCAACTGAGTGAGTTGCTAACCATTGAGAGTACATAGTAGGATATAAGTGAGTGCTGAATTCATTGATGGAGGAATTTATGTGTAAATCCACAATAGAAAATTGCGCATTTTGATAAGCGATGACTATAATTGACAGTAGAATGACATATTATCAATACCATTGGAATTTTTGCTTCAGAAAACTGATTTTTATTCACTTAATTGGGATACCATTGGCTCACTATAGCTCAAGAGGTTGCTACAAAGGAAAACCATTTTTCTGTGGCAATAAATAATTTTTTTGAACTTCTGGATAGACTATGGGCAAGTGTATTGAGCAGTTTGCACATCAAGTTTTGCTGAGCAGCTTAATTCATGCACCTCTTGGGAAACAGGGATTGGACTGAACTCATCCATGTTCTAAGCCAGGGGTCCCCAATCTTTCCCAGAAGGGGCCAGTGTGGGTGCAGCCTTTCATAGCAACCAAGCAATTACACACCTGATACTACTAATCAACCCCTGGACTCTTTGCTAATAAGCTTGATTAGTAGCATCAGGTGTGTAGCTGCTTACTTGCAATGAAAGCCTGCACCCACACCGCCCTTTCTGGGAAAGATTGGGGACCCCTGTTCGAAACCGAGTTCAAGCTCAGCTTGCTAGTGAATACTCAATAACTGTTCCAGGTATGCCATCTATTGATAGAATAGTGTAACTGCGTGCATAAATAGAACAGCTCCATGTCTACTGGTGTCTACATCTGCGAAAAGGGGTTAAAATGTACTGCCTCTTACATGGTTTGTCGGCTTTTTGCAAAACTTGGTTCACAGCATCTTTAGACCAATACCTTAAAGTATTATATTAAGACAGCTGCTACTTTAACCCCCATTAAACAATACATTTTGCGGGCATTGATTCAATTTATTCAGTGGGGCGTAACTCCTGAATGCAAAAGCCCAATCATCACAAAACATGAATATTTACTTACATAGGACAAGGAGTTGAAACCTACAAAATTTGGTGTAAATTAATCAATAGGTGATTCCATAGCAAACAAATGGTCATATCTCAAATACATCTCGTCCAAGTTCAGACTTTGCCTTTTTTGTCATGTTCAAACGTGAGGCCAAGCAAAAGGAGATGGCACAAAGAGGATGGCCACCATCAGCCAGACCATCAATAAACTTGCAACGAATGCCATGAATAATTATGTGCCGTTCGGAATTCTACTGTTTATAAGAAAAGACTAACATGTTTTGAAATGTTAAATATCTATTTTACAGACCAGAAAATTCACTATGTGTTTTAAAATGAGCTCAGCTGTGTATATTTTCAATCAGTATCAATATACTGCATGCATACATGATGCACATTCAAGATAGTTATGCTATGATTCTGCCATGTCTGACCATGTTTTTGTTTTTTGTGTTTATCTGTATATCAATGCAATTATCCATTCCCACATGCATATTCAAGATTGTTTTTGTCCAAAGAAAAAATTGCACTTTGTCTCCCCGGTCTGGTCTTATGTCATGTGACAAAGTATTGCAACAATGATGAGGTTGAATTTTCTGGTGAAACATGGTTTCTGGGTTTTCAATTATTCCTTCTAATCTCGTTTGAAGTCTCCGCTTTGCTGTTCTGTCATTGCTAACAGTACTAACAGTTTGTTATTTTAGTTAAATCTATTAACCAAGACTAACATTGTTTATAGTACTGAAGAAACTTTACTAATTTAATTTGAAGACTCAATTTACTTTGCTGCTTTTCAATTTCCCCCTAATTAGTGAAGAAGACAGTGTCATTCCTATTAATATAAATACTATTAATTATCTGTAATTTAAACTCCCTAATTTAATTTATTAAACTTTGTCAATTGGCTGTCTTGATGAGATCACACAGGTTTTGGCTTTTGCACCAAAAGTTAGGTTCTTCCTCCTGTTCCTGTATAATTAGTCTGATCAAAAACCTGTTCCCTGTCAATGTAAAAGCCCCTACGATTTCAGCAGTCTGTTTCACTTCCAGTCCCCGTCAAAAACATTTCCTTTGGCTATTAAAAGCTATGCCTTGTACTCTTTGTGATTCTCTTCTGACTGGAAAGTCCCTGTTTTTGAATTTTGCTTTGTATTGGATGTGTCTGCACCTGTGTACAATGAACCTTTTTTTGCCCGACCCATGTACAAGAGCTGCCCTGGGACAAATTATTACGTCCCTGGGATACTGATTTTTGGATTGTGGACTCTGTACCGTTGCTTCCCGATTTAAAAGTTCAGCTGTGGTGTCAAATTCAAGTTTGTTGGATTACTTGGTTCTCGCGCCTGGTTCCACAGGTAAAATATTCTGTTAAAATATGAATATCTGGTCTGTTTCTGTCTTAAAATTAAGGAATTTTCATGAAAAATATCATCTGTTTGAAATGAGACAAAGTGCTCCTGACATATTCACCCCTCAGACATTTTAAATCAATATCAATGCAATGCATCCATTATGTCATGCATATTCAAGCCGTTTTTGTAAAAGGAAAAAGAACTTGAGCTTCATGCTTGACTGGAGATAAAAATCTCAACAATGATAAAGTTGAATTTGGACTGTAAACATGTTGAATATACATCAAATGACAGCAACCCTTTATGAAGTCCCCACAATGCTTGAATTGCAGAGATTTTCTTAGACAAAACATTGAAGATCTGGGAAAAAAAGGGTTTAATTTGAAGACTCAAAGTCTTATTAATAAACAATACAGTTTTTGTTTCCTTTTAATTAAATATATTAACCACAAGTTCTTTAAATCAGTTCTACCAGCAGGTTTTGCTTTGATGAGTCTCAAAACATTTGCATACTAACCAAGAGGAGTAAAATTGCTGGAGCCTGAATTGCTTGATCGCCTGATTTCGTCAGCCTTTTTCAATTATATTACCATTCATTATGTGCTGGTGGTGAAAATACGGGGATCGCTTCCTAGTGACGCTCAAAAGTTTACATTTGGCGGCATTGAAACTCATGTCCCATTTGAAATTGTAGTCTCCAATCAAAGATGGCTTTCATAGGTCACAGGCCATTCGCTTGTCGAACAAACCCTACCACACTAAAAGCCACAACAAGATGAATGTTTGAATTTTTGAATTGAAATGATGTTGTATCGTACTCTCAGGAAGTTTCGAAAACGTTGTCATATCATTGATATCCATCATGAAACATTAAAATAGGCACCCTGTTCATCTCTGATCCTTGTGGACCACCTCATGTGACAGCAGACCTAGTGTTACATTGCCCACGATAGGGCACCATTTAAGTTACAATAACTTTTTGTCTGCGATTTCGATGTAAATAATGTGTTATTCTCACTTTCTGCCGTTGGTTTGGGGTCTCTTAGGTGTTTTTTTTAATAGTAGGAGTAAGTCAGGAGAAACGAGAGCTCAACAGTTTGTTTCTTGTAAAGAACAGAAAGAGCAATTTGTTCCAGACAATGATCTAGGCTTTTGCTTGGCAGGTGGGCTTATGTATGGGCACAGAGTTGTTGTCGACTGTCCTTTACAAAACCATGTTGTAGGTAATGGAAAACAGGCACAACATGAGGATAAACCAGATTTATGGGTGTGTTTAACAGAGGAAAAACCAGCAGTACTTTGCTGAATTAGTTTACGGTACACCAATGATTTTAAACTTCAGACAAGCTAACCCACCAGGAAGTAAACATTTCTCAATGACCTGTCCAGATTGTGTGTGCTTTGTTGCCAAGAAATTAGACAAGGCTAAATTGCTTGTGCTCAACAACAATGATAGCAGCACAAAAAACAGTTTGGTTGGATAGTTGCTAATAACCAGTAAATTACAGCTCAAGAAATCATTAAAGTATTGAATCAATTCATGTCTCAACCAGTTTCAACAAAAACTGGCACTGTGAGCTAAAAAAAGATGGCCTTGTTTTTTATGACTAACCTCAGTGCTTCCCTTTGTTCCCCAAAGCTGTAACTAACAGCTAAACTCAAACCAAAGTACAGCATCCTTCTTTATTCAGAGACTGAGGTTAGTATATGATAGGTGATGGACACTTTTCCTCTTGGTTGACCCTGAACAGTTTAGAGAGGCATTATTGAAGTACTTCAAATTTAGTTTCAATTCTTTTTGTGTCTTTTTGGTTTCATTTCACATTGTTTCATGTTAAATGTGTTTTATAATTTTGTATATTAAAATACTTTGAATGTTGAATGAAAAATACTTGCTCACTGATTGTCTGCATTAAGCACAGGAATAGCCGAAAAAGTAATTTTTTATTTGTGTATATGGTGTGCTCCCAGAAAATCTGGAGTCATGATTGATTTTTCCTTAGCAAAACTAGATCCCGAGATTAATGAAATTAATTGGACATAGTAAAACAGACGTGGAATTTAGGAGATAGATATCTACACATTACATTAAAAATTGTATGTATGGTGTTGCGAATCAGAAAGTAAACATGTTCAGATACGGATACGCCGTCTCTCTGTCTTTCATTACAAAACGTTACAGTGGGTGATTGAAATAATTGACACTTTTTAATCAATGCATATCAATATAGTTGTTTTAATTATCATCTCTCTCCTAATCACAGTCAAATCAAAAGATAATTTATTTGCCTACACTCACATAATATTCTTGCATATTCTTAATATTCACATAATAAACTCATTTATTTACAAAGTAAATGCAACGTAACAGACAATCACGAGCATAGATCTCATGTGCTTACATTACATTGCTCATGGGAAGGGCTTCGGCAGCAGACGCAAAGCAAGTTTTTCAGCCATGGCAGCTGCTTAGTCTTGGAAATGTAAATTAGGGGTTCAGTGCTGGTACTGATGAACATAAGGTAGAATGCATTCCTTTCAACCATGCAGAATTCTGGGAAATGATTATGTCTCAAGGTTATGATAACAACTGCAGGCAAGTAATGAAACACTATGATGGCCAGGTAGATTTGCACAGTACTGAGGGCTTTCTTTTTCATGGGGTGCATCTTCTCTTTGCCCAAGACCGACTTCCTCAAACTCCACATGATAGAAATGTTGCAGAAAACCATGATGGTGAAGGAAGCCAGGATCAGCCCAATGAAGATATTTCCTGCGAGGTCCAACCACAATGTCCTGCAGACTGCAAAGCCTAATATGAGCCCCCAAACAAGCATGGAGATCGCCACCCTGATCTTACTATCCTTTATGGTGCTGAACACAATAGGGTGGACCACGGCGATGTAGCGGTCCAGGCAAATGCAGGTGAGAAAGAGAAGGTTGCTGTTTTTTGATCCCGTAGGTAAAGGTAAAAAAAATCGGAAAAATCCCCAAATGTTCGATTCTGAATAAATCATAACCAATGTAGTTGATGGGAGTCATCATGCAGAAGTATGCATCAGAGATGGCCAGGTTCAATATGAAGATATCAGAGGTGGAAGAGTCACTCTTCTTTCTGGCAATCAGCCATATCACCATGATGTTGGCTGGGTAGCCCACTAGAACGTTGATGACTTCGGTAAGAAAAGGTACAACATACTCACCAGGTGATGTTATGCATCTTATATATGTGTTCGAGAGTTGGAGACTGGATCCTGAAGAGGAGTGGTTGAAGGGTTGGCTAGAATTGATGACAGAGCTGTTCATTTTGGTTTTAATTTACCGAGCAGGGTTGAGGGTTGATGTTCCTTTCAGAGGAGAGTGAATGTAAGTTACATGGTCAAGCCTAACTTAACAGAGCAATGGTCCTCACTACTTAAACTGACTGCAAGGCTAAATTACAGTACCAGTCAGAAGTTTGGACACACTTTGCAAATGTTACAGCAGTCTGTTTTTAGAGAAATTTCAACAGCTGAACATTTTGATATATTCTGAAATGGAGTCTGGTGAGAGGTAAACAGTAAGAACTTACAGAAAATAATTCACTTGTTTCAATAGTGTCCAAAATTTTGTAATTCTCAAAGACGCCATATTTTGGAGAGTAAAAAGTCTAACAAGCTGCCTCCATTTCCCAATGGCTGAATTAAAGTCAATCTGTTCTGGGACTTATTGGTCCAAAAAGGTGAGTGAAAACCAAACCACAAGTGCAGCACATCTTTTGGAACTTAAATGGCTAATCAAATGCAAACTTATTATCGCTGTATCACTGTGAAAAAAAAAAAGTCTGCCAACAAATGCTGGTTAGTTTGATTGATGTAAGAATTAAGTCTTTTTTTTGCAAAATCAAGGGTGCTTATTTCTTTATTTAATATGTGTTGTAGTAAAAATGCGGCTATGTCCAAACTTTTCACTGGTACTGTATGTTCTTATATTTTTGGTGATTCCAGCATTATTTTACATTATTGTTTTCTGTAAAGTATTCCTCGTCACAACACATTTCCAGCAAAATAGAGATGAAAATACTTATACCGGCCTATTTCGTGGAAAGTTAAGCTCTCTTGAGAAATTATTCATGTTAAAGAAGACCAGCACAATTTTGTTGCAGTGTTCAACTGAAGGGCAGTTTTTGTTTTCTGGGAAGACTACCTCCATCCAGAGAAAACTACCTCTCTTCTGAGACACCAGCTTTACTCTTTGAAACTGCACTGGAGCTTCCCGAGATTGGAGACAGTGTTCCCAGAAGACAAGGTCTGCCCTTTGGGTCTATTTTATTACTGTCTGCAAAAGTCTCTCACTCAAGCACAGAATAAGAAATGAAAGAGCGGTTTATCAGATCGACAAAATGAATAACTTACCTGAGAAACTGCAATAGCTCAATATACACTCCTCAAGTTAAGACAGCCAGAGAACACCTGTATCTTAATCACCTGTGTCCAGGAAGGTTATGTTTTTATTCAATATAGTTCCAGTTTTGTTCTTATATTAATTTGAGTGGTATGTAAGCAGTGCAGATGATAGCCAGTCACAAATCCATTGAGGGAACAACAACATTTGGAGTGACTGTACAATACCCTGTCACCACAGGATTATATTTAAGGATGGGCGGGTGTGCAAGAGGACTCACATATAGGGGGGTTGGGTTTGCAGAGTGAGTTTGTGATGTGACTAACAGATCTGCAGTAAGCCAGAGGAGGGGCTAAAAGGAGGTAGATGAGTTACCCCCCTATCCCTGTTCTAACAATATATTATTTGTCACTGACGCAATCCAAGAAGTGCATCCCAGACAAACAAGTGACGCAATGAAGTCGCTCTATTGGATCACTCGTGAGACTGTGTAACCTGGTGTAAGGTCTTACACATGAAACCACAAGGTTCATGAAACCAGACTCAAACAATTATTTTTCATCACCACAAAGAAAAGAAATTGAGCAATCAGATGCAGTAAATCTATTTCCACAGATTATTTTAGGTACATTCATGATAGTTTGACTTTTATTCAAAATGTTTGGCAATAATAAAGTTGCAGCTACAAGTACTTTTCTCTGCTTCTGCTAAATAGACTTCATTAAAGCGGGGCATCTGTTTCAGGAAATATATTGTCCCGTACATTTTCATGCCAATCCTTAGAAAGGCGAACACTATCAAAGTAGAGAGATCTCACAGAGCTGCTGATGGGTAGAGTCAGGTGTTTTGGGGTTGAATTGAGAACTTACATGATGGTAAATCTCCAGAACATTTCTGCAGCCCTGATCTAAAGCAACAGACATAATTAACTCTTTCAACCCCAGATATTCTAGCATCACTACACCCTTCAACCCCACAGCCCTCTGTAGAGGGCTGGTCATTATCTGGACATTGTATCTTACTGTTATCTCTGGAATCCCATTAAATGTAACCTGATATGTTCCAATCAATTAGTCAGATTGTTTGAATTTTCCCTACAGGAATTTGGGGTTGAAGGGAATATGTTGGTCAGCCCTCTGTAGAGGGCTGTGGGGTTGAAGGAGTTGAGCAGTTTACTGCATGGAGCAGAAATCAAGCCTGACTGGGGCTGGTGTTGATGCTGAAAAGCACAGCAGTCGGGAGTCAGAAACCATGGCTCCAGGCTTCATATCCATCAAGCATTTTCACGGTCTGTCCTAAAATTATTCCGTGGCATAGCAGTGAACATATGTATAAGTTTACTGATTGTGGTATATTGATGGAGCGGACACGCTTGTAGCTTATTACTCTTTACTCAGCCAACTTGTACAAAAACAAAACCCTTTTTGCACCAGCGTACACAACAGTATATACATTTTACCAAACAATACGAAACAATACCAGTAGGTGGCTGTAAAACACCACATCTTCTCCCCTCTTAGCTAAGAACACTTAACCAAAATAATCAGTAGGATACTGAAAACAATATCCAACAATAACAATATTTGTCTGGTGCTAATAAACAAGCAAAAACATGGCCTCCTTATAGACAATATTTCCCTTTCCACAATTTAACTTTAACTTTAACACGGTTGCATTTCTTTCAACATTTACGTAGTCATATTGATGAGGCGTGTTCAGTTATGTAAGTAGGTTTTACATCTTGTGACTATTCAGTCAGTCTGTATAGGTGTAAATAACACAGCCTGTAGTGAAGGATACAGTTTACTGTCCATAACACTGTGGTGGTTTAATCTCAAGGGTTGAACATCGCAGCCCTACTGTTCCCGGCTCAGGTGGCGGCATTGCAGAGTCCACAATATCCTGAGAATTGTCTTTTCTGCCATTCAGTCCTGCAGCCTGCGGTTCAGTCCCTTGTTAATCAGACTCTGCCTGTTGTTCAGCCACGGCTCGGGCTCGCAGCTGATCTCCATGTCGTCGATTCACGTGTTGGAGTCTCGGTCCCGGACCTCATAAGGCACAGGGCCAGTCTGACTCATAACCATTCCCGGAATCCACTTATGGTCACCTCCCACAGTGCTCTGCAGATACACGCGTTGTCATCCACTTCGAAGGGTCGGTCTGCAGCACTGTAGTCATGGCGGTCCTTTTGTTGAAACTGTTTTTTACGCACCCTCTCCTTGGTGCTAGGCTTGAGGAAATCCAGCCTTGTCCGGATGTGCCTGTGTAGGAACAGGTCCGCTGGTGACTGTCCAGTTGTGCAGTTTGGTGTAGATCAGTATTGCAACAGGAACAGAGAAATCTTATCCTCAATGTTCAGGGAAATGTTGGCAAGCTTTTTCATACCTGCTTTAAATGTCTGAACATATCCTCAGCCAGGCCATCACTTGCTGGATGTCCTGGTGCACTTGTCGTGTGTAGAATCCCATTCCGCTTTACAAAAGTCTGGAACTCCTCCGACGTGAATGTGGTAGCGTTGTCTGTCACTATTTGCTCTGGCAGACCATAAGAGGCGAATAATCTCCTCAGACTTGTGATGGTAGCCTGCGCAGTGATTTGTGACATGCGAACCACTTCAAGCCATTGCATCAACCACTACCATAAACATATTATTCTGGAAAGGACCAGCAAAGTCTATGTAAAGTCTCTTCCAGGACTCCCCCGGAAACTCCCATGGGTGTAGTGGGACCTGTTGCAGCATTTTTTGATCCAGCTGGCAATTTTCACATTCCTTGCAGATCTGCTCCAATTCAGCATCAATGTTAGGCCACCATACATATTTGCGAGCTAATGCCTTTGATTTCACGAGGCCTTAGTGCCCAGAATGAATCTCTTTCAACACCGCTTTTCTCATTTTTGAGGGTACAATGACTCTTGTGCCCCATAGGACACAGCCCTGCTCTGTGGATAGTTCATTTCTCCTTGTGAAAAATGTTTTCAAGCATGGCCCTACCTGAAGAGGCCAGCCTTCCATAATATACTTGTACACTCTGGATAGCTCACTGTCAGTGCGTATTACCTGTGCAACCTGTGTGGCGTTGAGGGGCGCTGACAGTAGATGCTCCTCCAGCAGTGCGTGGATGTGCTCTGTGGACCCGGCGGTTCCTGCGTCACTGGTCTCAGGTAATGGGCAACGGGAAAGCCCATCAGCATTACTGTGCTCCTCTGACCTGCGATAGACAACGTTATAATCATAGGCTGAAAGTATAATTGCCCACCGCCGTATGCGTGCGACAGCCAGTGTCGGCAGACTCTTGTGCTCCCTGAACACAGTGACTAGGGGATGGTGGTCAGTCACTAAACTAAAATGTCTGCCCCACAAGTACTGGTGGAATTTCTTTACTCCGTATATCAGTCCCAGAGCTTCCTTTTCAATTTGAGAATAATTTTTCTCAGCTGGGCTTAATGTTTGGGAAGCGTATGCCACTGGTCGCTCCCTTCCATTTGGCATTGTGTGTTGGATAACTGCTCTCTGCTGTGGCACAAATCTTCCATAGTAGTTATACAGTCCCAAGAAGGCTTGGAGCTCCATGATATTGGTAGGAGCCGGAGCCTCCTGAATGGCTCTCACCTTATCACTGGAGGGGTGTACGCCCTGCTCATCTACTATGTGTCCCAGATACTCTCTGTGTTTTGGCAAACTCACACTTGGAGCGTTTCACCGGTAGACCACGTTCCTGTAGGCGTTGCAGAACTTTCTGCAGGTTGTCAAGATGCTCTTTCTCTGAGCGTCCCATGATGAGCAGGTCACCCAGAAAACTAGCACTGGCAATAATCCACTGGAAAATGGAAGGTGCGGAGCTGATTCCAAAAGGAAGTCTGTTATACACAAACAGTCCCCTGTGTGTATTAATAGTTGTGTATTTCTTGGAATTGTCATCTCGCAAAACCTACTGGTATGCTGCAGCAAGGTCTATCTGAGAGAAAATCTTGCCTCCACTAAGGGTTGCTAACAGCTCCTCTAACCGTGGTTAGGGGTAAATATCTGTTTCTACTGCCTGATTTACTAACACTTTGTAGTCTCCACATAACCGGAGGGCCTTGTCCTTTTTCTGCACTGGTACTATGGGTGCTGCCCATTCGCTGTGTGTAACTGGAGAAATAATATTTGCTTCCTCCAGCCTCTTAAGCTCCTCTTCTACCCTGTCTTTCATAGCAAGGGGAGGGGTCTGTGCTTACAGAATTTGGGCGTTACCTCTGGCCTCACGGTGATAGAGGCTTTTACGTCTTTAAGAGTCCCCAACTCGTCTCTAAACACCTCTGAGTGTTTCTCCAGCACTTCGCTAAGTGAATTACACTTGGTTAGACTCTTAATCTGTTGCCAGTTAAGGTTTAGTTTTTTAACCAGTCCCTGCCACAGAGTGCCCGCCCATTGCCTTTAAAGCAACACTAAGTAATTTTTCAACCTTCATATAATATTTTCAGAACTTTGTGATGGTACATCGAC
This sequence comes from Gymnothorax javanicus, assembly GCA_029692085.1. NCBI lineage: Eukaryota > Metazoa > Chordata > Actinopteri > Anguilliformes > Muraenidae > Gymnothorax > Gymnothorax javanicus. The sequence continues at coordinate 43,241,171 of CM056200.1, forward strand.
TTACAACAGGTTGAATGACACCTCTGTCATGGCCTGAGGGCGTCTGTATCGCTTTCACTGGCACTAAGCAGTTTCGAGGTGGATGGTAGGAACCCCTCCACACAAAACACTACAAATGTACTGACTGATTTACGGCATACGTCACTTCCCCTTTGCTCAGTCGTTAAAAAGACGGAAGACAATGCGAACGCCTATGTGGGATTACAGCTATCATGGCAGAAGCAGCAAGAAAACCAAAGAAATTAAAGTTTTGTCTGAGGAGACTAAAAAACGAAAGCGAGAGAGTAACAGAATCAAAGCCCAGACAAGGATCAATATTGGCCAGGCTTTCACTCGCTGGCGTGAGCTCAAAGACGAGGAGGGACGTCCGACCGATGCTGCCTTGGCCCTGTTACTGCTGGACTAGTAAGTAACGTTACACATTTGAGTTTGTTGTGTGGCTGGTCGTGTCACTGTGGAGCTGTGAACTATCAAGCTGGTGGCTATTTATTGCTACCACGCAAATTTCCGATAGCTAACATTAGCATTATCATTGTGATTTGAGCATCGCAAGCGATGACTGCAAACTGAAAATGTCAATGTTTGAGTAAAATACGTAGCTTCCTCCTGTGGAAAGTACCAAAGATGGAAGATCAGTCAAACTGAATCATTGTGGGATTATCGTCTCAGTTTGTATGTACTTGACCAAGTAGTTTCTGATGATTGTTAGGTAACAGTTTCAGAGACAAACAGGATTCTTGTCGTGTTTTTTGTTGAGTACAGTGATTGCAAAAGAAGTCTATCAAATGCGTCGGCGCATCAAACCGCGTGCTTGCTCTAAATAATCAGTAAAACAAAACCCGTGTGCATTGAGTTATGACTTTTCATAGTCCTGCTTATCACTAGCACCTTGCGCTGATTGTAGCTAAAATTACAGAGATTGTTGTTTGTTTAAACATTTCTTATTTTCAACATTGTCATATGATATTGTTTAGCCACAATTAGATACATTACCTCATCGCTATTCATCCCTCAAACAGCCGCGGGAAACAAAAACGTAGTTTGGACTAGGGCTGTCAATGAATATTCCATATTTGAATACATATCGATTTTCTATCAATAAAACGAACCACCGAATGTGAAAATTATTTATCGAATTTTTAAAAAGTCATGTCAAGATAATTAACCCAGTGTCAGTGTGTGCAGCGTATAGCGAGTGGCTACCAACGCGCTGCACTGCAGCGACGGCTCACTGCCTTGAAACTGTTACATTTTTGTGCCAGGCATGCGCAGCGCATACCGGTTTGACAGCCAGCATTCGCTGTGTGTTTTGAGTGGCATAATTACGTTCCCCTGCTTCAATCAATGCATATGTAAGAGATTCTCGCGTGGAACTGAAGTCCTTGTGCGTGGAGGTTTATCAGTTTCACATGCGTTACGGTGATTATGACTCCAGACTTCTCACGCTTTTCTTTATTCGGGGCTTGGAAGCAATTGTTTCATTATAGTTTAAATTATTTAAATGAAATAAGATCATCTGAAACTTTGTTATGCAATTCCATTTTTTCCAACCCCTGAGTAAAGAAAATAGTAAGAAGTCCGGAGTCATAATCACCGTAACACAGGTGAAACTGATAAACCTTCGTGCACCTCAATTCCGCGCGAGAATCTCTTACATATGCGTTGATTGAATAGTTGCTGACTACAGCAGAGGAAGTTAATATGCTGCCCAAAACTGATGCCGAATGCATAAGAGTTGATAGGTAGGCTATGTGTCATCAATGAAAACTGACCACACCTGATAATGTTGAGAGTTTTCGGAGTTTCTGTTATAGTAATTTAAATGAATGATTGAAAACTGGTCATGTCCAAATCATTATTTTTAAGGGATGGGTTTGAGCTTCCCCTATCCCCAGTTCACGAGCCGCAACTGTTCAGAAAATAACTGGTTTACGCCCCGAAGAATCTAAAAAGCACCGTTTAGAAATACTTTGGGTTTGGGTCAGTCGACAACGGTAAAACAGAGGACCGAGCGAAAGTTGTTCGCAAACTATATGCAAGTTCGAGTTAGCCTATCATTCCTGCAGCGGGTGTTGGTTTTTATTGTGTAATGTTAAAAACCAGAGAAGAGAAAAAGTGCTTTTTGAAATGCAGTTTCATTTGCGGACAATAGTTTTGGATTTTACCGGGGTTAGGGAGCTAATGATGTTGTGTACTGTACTGTAATTAATTACAGTAATTACTGTCTCACGGAATAAAACTGAACGGTTGGCATCTCGTTCAAACTTGGATGAGCCCGGTGTGTTGTTATTTCATAAGCCCTGCAATGCGTCAGGGTCCTGAGTTCAGACTCACTGTGTCGGGGCTCATTACAGAAATTGGAAACTCAAGGTCTTAATCTGTGCTTATTATCCATCAAATATATGTTTATGTTGATGTATCTTATGTTAGTATGGTATGTCATTATTTTGTGTGGGAAATACAGAAAGTAAAATATTCGATATTATATCGATATCATGTGTTTAATTGTCACGAACATTCGAACGGCATTTTAGGCTCATTCTGACAGCCCTAGTTTGGACCATTGACTGTATAAAACATGGACGTAGCCTCCGTGACGTCACCCATAGGTTTCTGAATATCCATTTTGAAGCAATTTGGTCGCCATCTTGGCACTTACTTGACTCCGCCTACCTCCCGGATAATCCAAAAATGGGCAAAAAGGCGGGCCGTTGTTGGAGCTGACGCAAGCCCAGTGGGCAGGCCGAATGGAGCTCGTTTGCGGATTCACGCCCTCTAAGCTCGCAGCTACCAAGCTAGCTTCGGCTTCTATACTCGACTAAAAATCTAATTCAGCTCGATGCTACTTGGTTCGCTAAGGCCGAGATGCAGGGGTCATATCTGTCCTAGTAAAGCAATGGATCCTGCCTAGTAGCTTGCGGTGGCGGGTCGAACGCTGTTTATATTTGTGAAGCGGTTGCTGGACGAACATTGTTCGTATCCGTGGGGCAGTAGCGCGACGAACGCTGTACACCGCTGGGAGGTCGCGGCAGTTGCCTCACTGAGTATCAGTATCCCCCAGAGTGCGAGCGGGTGCTCGTCTTAGCTCTTGTACGCACCTTAGCCCGGTCCCATTAACGGTAGTATGGCCAGCAAAACGATAAAATTGCATTACGTAACCTTAATGACAAACCTGATGGACCTTTATTTTCCTACCACACTCTCACACATTCTGATCACAAGTATTATCATCCAACATTTTGACTTCGGTGAATGCTGAATTAATTGGTTTCTGTAGCCAGCATACGTGGGCTCATCAATACTAACACAGCTGGGCGTCTGGCTCCTAGGCTCCATGGTTACTTCATCAGCTGCCCAGCTTATCTCTGTCCTTTATATTAGCTAACGATACCACTGCGACGCTCAACTTTTTTTTATCGTGTCGTAAAACTGATGTTGCTTTGGGGAAAAAGCCTTTACTCTAAGCGACAGCTAATATTGCTGAACGTGGCTGGGTAGTAGCACTTTTTTGTTGCCCCCTAGCTTGTTAGTTGCATTAATGTGGTTAGCTAGTTTGTGGATGATGGACTTCATGTAGTGTTGTGGTTTCCCGACTAGATGTTTACATATTTTTGAGGTCGCCTTGTTCGTGAATAATTGGAGGGAGACAAAATCTTCAGAAGCCATCTTTATTCCCACGGTGAGTAGTCCCTGGCCAGGCAGTGCTAACTCTGCATTCTTTACAGAGCAATATTTATGGGAAAAACTCAACCAACTTTGCTCCAATCAAAATACATGGGTTGTAACCATCTTATCTCTAACAAACTCTGCTCCAATCACATTTCATGGGTTGTAACCATCTTATCTTTAACTTTTTTTTTGACTCTCCAACTTTGTTTTGTTAAACCATGGTGGAATATAGAAGTATAGGATTTAAAAAAAATAAAAGGAACATATACTAAAATGGACTAGAAAATTACAGTCAAGAGAGGAAAAATACAGCCAAAGGAATAGGATACAAGTAGATACATAAATGATTCAATTGATTATGTTTTTTTTCAGTAACAACTAATGATTTTACTGAACAAATATTGATCAAAGCTACAGAAATCAAATGCATCACCTGATTATGTTTTTGAATCAACTAAAAAGAAGCCTGCTTACTAATCAAAGCTACAGAAGCCCGCTGCTTATGTGTGTGTGAGCTGCTCATGCATGTGTGAATTGAATTGCTTGTATGTGTGTGTGACTGTGTGTGAACTGCTTGTATGTGTATGTGTGTGTGCGTGTGTACATGTGCTCCCTGTGTATGTGTGAACTACATGTGTCTGTGTGTGAACTGCTTGTATGTGTATGTGTGTGTGCATGTGTACGTGTGCTCCCTGTGTATGTGTGAACTACATGTGTCTGTGTGTGAACTGCTTGTATGTGTGTGTGTTGTGTTATGTTATGTGTGTGTGTGTGTGTGTGTGTGTTACTGCTGAGTGTGTGTGTTACTGCTGCTTACATAATATGGTTATTGATTATGATTATTGATTATGGTTATTCAACATGGCAATTGATCTACTGATGAATATGATGAGAAATATTGAAATATAATCTTCAACATTCCTCCCGTTGAGGCCATCCCAATCATGGCCTCACATTAACCACGGTTGAAAAATGGCACAGCATTGTCTACCCCTGGTCTATGACCCCCATACTACACACAAGTGAATTTCTTATGAGTCCAAACATAAAATCATTTGTTGGTCCTTTCCGACTGTAACACTTTGAGTAAAAACAGTCTGTCTTGTACGCCAGCATGTGAACTCCAGTCGTTTTTGCGTCAAGGTTTCTCAAGGCCTTAAGGCCTTTCGTTGCTGTGGTAAATAAAGTCCCAGTCTAATGTCCCACTTGAATCCAGTAATGTTGCTTATTGCAGGTAATCAGTCCAAAGTTAGTCCATTGTCCACGTCCATATTCAACATTGATTAGCGATTTTTCCATCTGATTGTTTTGGTGAACGAGCCTTCATGACTGGAATCACTGTCTCAGCATATTTGTTCAAAACTTCTGGGAGGCTCCAGGAAGGAGCGGGCCTTGACCGGTTGGTACGATAAACTGCCACTTGCCCGTCACTGGAGTGAGAAAATAAAATACAAACACAGGCACAGACACCACAGACACAGGCACATACAGATCCACTATGCACTCGGCACATACAGAACGAGGGTCATCTGCACCTGCATAATTTCACTTTAAGTCTTAGATGTACCAGATTTTATAATATTTACTTTTGCTGCAAATACTGTGCAGACACTCTGGAGTCAGAACATTTTAGAAACAGTTTCATCCAGGCCTTCCCAAGGACTTACAATGGCGTCTCCATGCAATAGCCCATAATAATAATCTCCCAAAAGACTTTGTTTTCAACCATTGCCACTTTATGACTTTATGCCAAAATACAGTACCGTTTCACCTGGGGGTCGACTCACCCCTGCCTTAGGTTGTCTCCTCGATAGGAGATCTTGCCCATCTCTGGATTGAGTCACAACACACACTCAGGTGCTCAGCATTGATGGGATAGTTATGAGATCATTCCAGTTGAATTTGGGCTATTGCAGCAACTTTCTGGGCATAATAGATGAAACAGTTAAAGTTACAACTCATCAATAACAATTTGAAACAGATGCTGCAATTATAGTTCTGACACTCAGATTCTTCTTTAACCAGCCAAATAAGTCCCAATTCAAGAAATTTGTCTTGTGTATTTTTCCCCTAGCTCTGAATGTGCTTTACAAAATCATTAATGTCACTTTAATTATTTGGAATACAATGAGTTGTCGCTGTGCCACCCTGATAAATTAATATTATTCAAAAATTCATAATTACCCAAATTGCTCACCCTCACTACTGAGCTCCTGTCAATTTTAAATAAATATTTTTGGGCAGTGTACTCATAATAATTTTCAATGAATTTTGATTTAGCAACCCACCACAATCTAGGGTTCCGCTAAGAGCATGGAGGAGACGCACAGTCAGGGCTTATTAGCCCCAGCCATGACAACTCCCCATATCCTCAGCAGAACCGGGTGGATTTGCTTTAGACCGTATGTTACAATATGCAGTTTTTTTTTTTTTTTTTTCAGACAATTCACCAAAACGGGCACATATTGAATATTCAACTGTAATATAGTTTTTAAAGGTAAACAATTGTCCCAAATCTGGTCAGCTCAGTCAGTCAGTCAGTACCTTTTATTTGAAAGTCCCCGTCCTACTCACTAATAGTCAGAGGAAAAGAGTTTTGTCAGCCTAATCAAAATAAATTTAGAATGTGATCACGTTATGAGTCAACTTTTTCAATTATATGGTGGTCCACCTTTTGAATTTAGTCTTGTGTTAATACTGAATTTCCCCAAATTTATTTTAGAAGAATCTCTTCTCTTGTGCGCACTCTGTGGAAAAGTTTCAATAGAATGAGTTAGATGCAAACAATGAACTCAATCATCATAATTTTGCTGCTTTTCCTCTCACTGGGACCTTTTCCTGTAAAGGTTAAAAATCAGAGAAAGTTTATTAGTCAATTCGTCTCCTTGAATTGTTGCTCCACTCCTGTTCAAAAACAGAGAAAAGATCATGAATTTATTAATTGCATTTCTTTGGTCAGGAAAGCTTTCAGTCAGATTTGTTCACCTCATTTGTTATAGCATTGATCCTTTACATGACTCCTTTGCTGGGCAGAACTTATCTTTTAAAACAAATTAAGAAAATTCCACATGAAATCATATTGCTTAGACCCCCCTTTCTCCCCTTCTGTTCTCTGGCCTCTGTATGTCGGCCTTTCACCTGTTTCTTTTTCCCTTATCTGCTTTTGGTAACTAAGGCTCCATTCGTGGTATTGTTTTCTCTGCGCATCTTTGTTTAAAAACCCATCCAGTCATCCAGTCTCCAATCCCACAATAGTTCCCTTGATTTTTTTATTCTTTCATAAATCTAATATGTACTATCAAATTTCACAACTGCTTCTTTTATGATCATTCAACCTTATTTTTTTTAACCTTCAAATAGCAACTAAAAGTTTCCAATTCTTGATAGAGAAACCTCTGTATCAATTAAATTTACTGAATTTACTGCCCTGTATATCGTGTTAAACAGTACTTTGGCAAATTTTGAATGCTCAGTGTTATTCTTTTTGTTTCTCCGTGTTAGTTTTCCTTCATTTTCCTTTCAGAGATATGCTTCTAACACACCAATCTCACACAGTCTAATTATTTAAAGAAAGCTGCTTAGATTTTCTAGTTCTTTAGAATTTTACAAATATTTAACTAATTCAAATGGTGTAATTGCTTCACCACTTAGATCCTTCGAACCTCCCTCTCCCAGGGCGCAGTTCCAGGCGAGATACCTTCCCACAGAGATCTTCGCCCAGGCTCCCCCAGGTTGAGAAATCTGCCTTCTGCTTCCCGGTGTCTCCTTTTCAAAGCTCACCGATCACAGAAGCACCACTCGCCTACTAACGCATTCGCTTTTGGCTTGTGGTGGCCTGACTGTACATTGAGCCGAGCGGGGCGGCCACCCCTCTCTGCGACCCGACCGGCCGGTGACCCAGTCGATGGCGATCCCTGAATCCCGTAGTGGTTACCAGCCACCCAGGTGGGAACCGACGGTCTGATCCCTACCCCACTTCGCTATGGGTGTAGAAACTTTGACCGTTTTCACCAGCCTCGCCTGTTCACAGAGGTCATCTCCAACGCCCCTCTGCTAGGTGTGGGCTGTCACCCACGTACCACGTGTTGCCCACAACCTTACATGCGACAAACACGCCGACTAGACGGTACCACGGCAGTGTGTCAATTCATACTTCACTGGACACGGGGGCCTTCAGTCCTCTCCCCAGCACTATAAACCGTCTTTAACGTGCCCTCGGAACTTTGCAGCCCCGCCACCGCCTGTTCTGAGCAAGGTTCGGGGAGCCCAATCCCCTACCCTACTCATTGAGGATATTACTGGATTTGCTGATAGCATTCTGCCACATATGTATCATGTTGAGACCGTAGTTGTTCTGGTAATTTGTCTAATTCTGTCTTAATTTGTTCTCTAAGTTCATTTCTGATTCTTCAATAGGAATTTTCACTTGCTTTATTTTCCCTATCAATTAACAGTTAATCATAATCTTAATCATTTGTTTCCTGTCCTGTTCCAAATCGACATTAAGGGCCCATTTTTTTTTTTTTTTTTTTTAATTCTGGGTCCTAAGTGGGGTCTTATATCATTGTACAATGCCATGTAGCCTGGGGTCTTTGGGCCTCAATATACAGTATTTTCCCCAGGTACTCCAAACTTGCTCTTTAATTTGGTCTACTATATCCCCCAACCAATAAACATTTGCTAATTCACTTTTTTTTTTAAAATTTGTATGCTATACATCCCCATTAAATCAATTTCTTCTTCTGCGCTATTTAAATTTAAACCTAAAAGCCTTCTAGGTGTTCTTTTTTTACACTGCCAATGGCAATTTTGTTTCCTTAATCCCTACCCTTATAGCCATACAATTGGGTTTTCCAAATCTGATATTACTGTATATTACTCACTTCAGGTTTTTCAGCTGCTGTCTCTCCCTCTGCTCCTGAATATGGGGGGCATACGGCGCTGGGTTAAACAGTTCATCGTCAGTAAACTTTTCAGATGGCTTTGACTGAGACGCAGCTTCACTTTGCTTTACAAAATATTTATCCTGTTCTTACATTTTTAGGATTCCCTTTCTTTAAACAGTTCCAGAATTGCCAGCTCATTTTCTTCTTTTTTTCAACCCTTTTTGCCGCCAATGCATAATTTGTCACTATACCCATCATTTTTTTCACATATTGCAAGATCAAATTTCCCCTCTTCTGGCCACTTTGTTACTCTGTTTTTTTTTTTTTTAGTTCTTTTTTCCCAGTTATTTGACGATTTTTTTTTTAATCATTCTCAAAGGTAGGAAATTGCTCTCTTAATTCCTCCACAGGCGTTGCCGTTGTTTTTTATTTATTAATTAAAATTTTACTACTTTAGCCAAATTATTTCCCCCACGTATTAAATTGCAATATGTTTATTTTACCAGTTACACTGCTCACTATGCTCAGTAAACAGTTTATATTATAAACCCGCTTATGCGATTTCTCCTCTTCCTTTTAGACAGATCGTATTTTGTTATGCATTCCTAAACCAGTGTCATGTTTAGTGTATAACCATCTAGTTGTCTAATCAATGATATTTCTTGTTTAGTTCCATTTGCCTTTTTTGTGTGTTTTTTTCCAACATAGGAAGTTGCTTTTACTTTTTTTCCTTCTTTTTTTTCCCTTTTTCCTCTATCTACCAGCTTTGTTGTAATCATCGTTTTTTTTTTTTTTTAATCCAAATTTCATTTCTCGGCCAAATTGTTTTTTTTTTTTCTCACCTATTCAATGATGATAGTACACCGATCAAAATAATGCTAAATAATCTTTTAATACATGCAATTTACTACTTCTTTTAATCTGCCAAATAGTAATGACCATTAATAATAATTTTAACTTATTGCATGTAAACTAGGGGTTATTTATTTATATTTAGTGCACTCTTAACCCTCCCAACTAATGCAATACGCAACAAGACCACTGTTCACATCCACATCTACTCTACACTCATTCAAAAGGGCGCTGCACCCACCCTACAAACTTCCCGTCAAAAAGCGTCTGTACGGGACCTCGCAATCCTTACTACCAGTCAGTCCAGCCTTAGGACCCAGCAAACCTTACTTCCAGTCAATGTCCTCACAGACCCATTAATCAGCTAGCTCCATACACCAAACATGCTAAGCGCCCTTTTTCTTAAAAATAATAAACAACAAGACAGACAACACTGCAAAAACGGATCCCAGTACCTCTCTAGGTCATCCAGGCCATATCCCAGTACCTCTCTAGGTCATCCAGGCCGTATCCCAATCTCAAGCAGGGGAGGCCTGCAGGTTTATTCCCTCCCTTTAGGGTCCCAGCACAGGCCTCGCATATAACAAACAGTCATGCACCAAACCAATTACAGAACGCGCGAGTTTCAACCAATTACTCACAGTAACTTGTTGCGAATGCAATGTTAGTGGTTAGTAGTTATATATCAATTCTGCAGATTCTGTCCCTCTCCTCTTAATCTCCCCAATTTTGTGTCTAGATTCCTTGAGCCGAAAGGTCACTTGTCTCCAGTGCTCCAGATCAGGGCCAGGACAACACAAAACAACACCCCCACTTATCTATCTGAGCAAGACAATTAAAGCAAATTAATTAAATTGCTCACCTTATTCTTAGTTTGCTGGCATCTTAGGGTGTGTGTGCTCCCTGCACCATCTCCGAGCACCGGAAGACTTACGAGTGTAACCGACCTTTGCCGACTGCTGCCGCTGGCTCGCCAAATATGTTGTGGTTTCCCGACTAGATGTTTACATATTTTTGAGGTCGCCTTGTTTGTGAATAATTGGAGGGAGACAAAATCTTCAGAAGCCATCTTTATTCCCACGGTGAGTAGTCCCTGGCCAGGCAGTGCTAACTCGGCATTCTTTACAGAGCAATATGTATGGGAAAAACTCAACCAAGTTTGCTCCAATCAAAATACATGGGTTGTAACCATCTTATCTCTAACAAACTTTGCTCCAATCACATTTCATGGGTTGTAACCATCTTATCTTTAACTTTTTTTTTGACTCTCCAACTTTGTTTTGTTAAACCATGGTGGAATATAGAAGTATAGGATTTAAAAAAAATAAAAGGAACATATACTAAAATGGACTGGAAAATTACAGTCAAGAGAGGAAAAATACAGCCAAAGGAATAGGATACAAGTAGATACATAAATGATTCAATTGATTATGTTTTTTTTTCAGTAAAACTAATGATTTTACTGAACAAATATTGATCAAAGCTACAGAAATCAAATGCATCACCTGATTATGTTTTTGAATCAACTAAAAAGAAGCCTGCTTACTAATCAAAGCTACAGAAGCGTGCTGCTTATGTGTGTGTGAGCTGCTCATGCATGTGTGAATTGAATTGCTTGTATGTGCGTGTGTCTGTGTGTGAACTGCTTGTATGTGTATGTGTGCGTGCATGTGTACGTGTGCTCCCTGTGTATGTGTGAACTACATGTGTCTGTGTGTGAACTGCTTGTATGTGTGTGTGTTGTGTTATGTTATGTGTGTGTGTGTGTTACTGCTGTGTGTGTGTGTGTGTGTGTGTGTGTGTGTGTGTGTTACTGCTGCTTACATAATATGGTTATTGATTATGATTATTGATTATGGTTATTCAACATGGCAATTGATCTACTAATGATTATGATGAGAAATATTGACATATAATCTTCAACAGTAGAAACACTTTTAGCGACAGCTAGCTAGCTTGCTAGATAACGTGGGATATGCTAAATTAGCTATATAGCTAGCTAGCTAGCTAGCCTTTCTATTTACAATGATACCGTTCAATAATCGCACTGAAAATTGAACGAATCCATTGGTGGCAAATGCAGTTCTATAAGATACTGCTGTGTGAATCCACTGAGTGTACAACCACGGCAATCTCCGGTCAAGCCTTCCAAATACTCTGGGGAATCAGCTAAGGAGCCCCGTCATTTGGAAGCGTGCTATGGTGGTTCTAATGTTGTAGCTGACCAGCCAGTTACGTTGGCAACCTGTTAGGGAAGCCGTGACGGTTTTCCAACCCCTGACTGACAGCTTTTGTTCAAAAATATGTTAACCCTAAATTCAAACACTTTTCTGTTTCGCTATTACTTCGCTGCATGCCTGTGTAATGACTGTGGCAGGTGAACACTCCCGCTGGCACAGCTGAACATCTTGGGCAAAAACTAACCGGGGGGGATACTGTATTCATTCTCTGGCTAGTTGGCTAGAGAACGAACTAATGTTACTTCGTGTTGACATATAATTTTATATGAAATAATATTAGAATTTCATCATCTTTGAAAATAGACCGCAAACTCCTAACCACACAGCAAGACATTATCATCCTGATATTTCGATAAAAATCTCCAGTCGTGACTCGAGTGAGCCTAGGTAGGACAATGGCCCAGGGGCGACTAAAAAAGGCCAAGGATTAACGGCTAGGCTAGCTGAGCTGTAGTAACCCCCCACCCTCAGACAGCCAGGCTAGGCCCAGGGTTAGCGGCAGGGCTTAGCGTTCCGACACTAAAGCAAGGATGTTTTGTAAGCCTGTGCTCTAGCCTAGCCACGACATAACCGCATCATGGCTCCTGCCCAGAGACTGTGTAATTCAAGGTTCTGTCACTCAAAGTGGCCACGCCCTTAATTATGCAGAAATTTAAGCCTGTAAATTTTAGAGTTACAAAAAATTGCAAAAAAATTCACTCCCCCCACAGTTTTCTTGGAGGGGAAAATTAGCCATAGAGACCAATACCGTAATTTGAACCAGGCTGTAAACATGTTTATTTTTGCTGTAAAATTGGGCTTTTTAACATGGGGGTCAATGGGGATTGACTCGTTTCTGCAGTCAGCCTCAAGTGGTCATTCGAGGAACTGCAGCTTTTGGCACTTCGGTATTTGCTTCACTTTTTCAGCCCCGCAGGTTGCCGCTTGGTTTGGACCCGTCTTCTGTTAATTTCCAAAACAACTGCACGCGACCGGGAGATCAGGATGTTCACGATGCTATGCACTGGTGCTCATGGGAAATGGGGTCTCCCTTCAGGCAAAACACTAACGCTTTGGTCCACAGGCACCGCCAAACTCAACCAAAAATAAAAGTTCCTTAGTGTTGCTTTAAGGAGTGAAAGGCGCAACACTGCTTGCTCTACAGGACAACCAAAGTTTATTAATTAATGTTAAAATTCATTTGGCATGGCTAAGGCTGACGTTTCGGTCATGAGACCTTCATCAGAGTAAGTTTGCCACATCGTCAAAGTCATTATATACAAAAGATGCAAAACAGGAAACAGGGAACACCCAATTGGATGCCCTGACTAATTATTCAATTACAATGATTACAATGATTAACATGTGGGTCAGTCATATCAAACAAAGGTAGGTTGGGTTACACATATATTTGTGAAGAGTTAAAAGCAGATTACAACAGTAAGGTATGTTTGCATATTTATAACATTACAGTAAGGCACAATTCCTCATTCAAACCATGTTTAAAACTTTGCAGTGTATGGATCCAAAAGGCTTCTCTTTGTAGTAGGATACACTCAATATCACCACCTCTTTTTGTTTTTTTTTTTTACCAGTTCTATTCCACACGCTTGCATGTGGTTGATGCTGTGTTTAAAATCATTAAAATGGACTGCTAAAGGATAGTCTTTGTCATTGCGTTTTATAGTGCTTTTATGTTCACTTATTCTGACTTTCAACGGACGGCTTGTCTTTCCTACATACACAAGACCACAAGGACATGTGATTATGTAGACAACATGAGTGGATGAACACAAAATAACATCGTTGATTTTGTAGGTTTTATTATTTAGAGGGGTGGTGAAAGAGTGTGCTTTTTGGACATGGTGGCATTGCGCACAGTGACCGCACCTATAGCTTCCATTGGGGATAGGCGCTAGACGTGTCTGGGATGATGTTTGAAGCGAAGATTTTAAATCAGCATGGACCAGGAAGTCTCTAAGATTTTTCCCCCATTTAGAAACAAACACCGGGAAGTCCGAGAATTCGCTGGTAAGTAGTGGATCGGAAGACAAGATGTGCCAGTGTTTTTTAATGATTTCTTTTATTGAACCAAATTTTGGAGGATACGTTGAAATTAATGTCAAAGGATTTTTTGTCTGACCTGTATCTTTGTGTTTGAGTAGGTCTGAACGCGTACTGTTCAGGCCTGCGGCATAACCACTATCAAGCCAATTTTCTGGGTAGCCTCTGGCGCGGAATTTCTCTTTCAAAACGGCTGCTTTCTCAATAAAATTGTTGGTATCATGGCATACCTGACGTAGTCGGAAAAACTGGCTTTTAGGTAGGCCTCTTTTAAGGGGCACTGGGTGATATGAGTCAGCAGCTAGAAAGGTATTTTGGTTAGTGCCTTTGATGTAAAGGCTGGTGATTCGAGAGGAGTCGCATTTAGATATCCACATGTCCAAAAAGTGTACCTTAAGTGTATCCGATTCCACCGTGAATCAAAGATGGGTATTTTGATCATTAAGCCATTGCGTAAAATCTTGCAATTGGGAAGCAGATCCATCAAAAATGCAAAAAATATCATCAATGTAGCGGTACCATGAAAAGATATGACTAAAAAATTGATTATTCATTGAATTCAGGACATACCTATTTTCCATAATGCCCACATATAAATTTGCATAATTTGGGGCAAAGGTGGAACCCATAGCGGTGCCCTTTGTTTGTAAAAATATGTCATTTTCAAAACTGAAATAGTTATATTTAAGCACAAATGCGGCCAAATCAACAATGAACTGAGAAGGGGGTATTGAATAACTTGGGCGATCTTGAAGAAAATGGCGCAGTGTATCTAACCCTCCACAGTGTTGAATATTTGTGTAGAGGCTTTCGATATCAAATGTGACCAGAATGGAATCGGGAGGTATCGGAGGCAACAGAGTGATCTTCTTAATAAAGTCCATGGAATCTCTAATAAAAGACGGCAGTTCATGTACATAGGGTTTAATAAAGTTGTCCACAAACTTAGATAGGGGTTCAAGAAGAGGATTGATACCATTTATGATTGGACGGCCAGGGGGTACGGCATTTTCTTGTGGATCTTGGGCAATGTGTACAAAACTGGTCTAATTGGGTGTGCACAGTAAAGAAAATCAAACTCAGACTTAGCAATCCATCTATTTTTTAAACCAATCTGCAAGAAACTGAGGATCTCTTTTTGGTATTGTAACACCAGATCTTGATATAATTTATAATAGAAGTATCATTTAACTGCCTTAATACCTCTTGTCTATAGAGGCCGATATCTTGTACCACAATAGCCCCACCTTTATCTGCGGGCTTAATGACAATAGAATCATCTTTAGACAGTTCAAAGAGAGCATCTTGTTCAGCTTCAGAGAGATTAGGCCTTAGAAGGGGAATGTCTCCCTGATTTATCATGGACACATCATTCTCCGCTAGTCTACAGAAGGTATTTATTGATGCATTATTAGAGACTGGGCAGAAAGTGCTCTTGGGCCTAAAGGTTGAGTTAGTGGTATTAGATGAATCAATGACAGATTTATTCATGAACAGGTGTCTCAGTTTTATTTTCCTAAAAAACTTGAACAAGTCCACCTGGGTGTTGAAGGAGTTATCCTTACATACTGGTACAAATGAGAGTCCTTTGGAGAGAACGGCCAATTGGTCGTCAGTGAGGGTCTTCTTAGAGAGGATCACCGACTGTTGTACCGGGTATGGTATTGGCGGACTGGGCTGGTGTTCCGGCTTGTACGTCCCCTTCTGCGCCCTCTTGCCCCTCCTGCACCTCTTCTTGGTCTTTGAGGCTGGCGTTGATCCAAAAAAGGCTGTTGATTGAGGCTGGAGTCACTGTCCAGGTATTCGCTCTCAGTGCCAGAGGAAGGTGGATCTGTCTGTTGTCTTTTGTGAGCATTGAACTGCCACCTGTAAACTTTATTTTGTTGGAAATCCAATGTGTCCCGTTCATATTTGGAGAGCTTGATAGACTGTAGTTTTTCTTTGTATTGTTGCACGCGTTCCTTAAGTGTATGGTCAATCTTGGTGAAGTCTGGCCCGCACTTGGCTTTCAGGGAATCTTCAATAACTTTGATTTCAGTCTGCATGTGAATCGATTCTTTTTTAACTTGCTCTGTAATGAGAAGCATTAAGTCCAAAGAGCATTTGTTTAAAATATCCCCCCACCTTTGCATAAATTGTTCATCTCTAGTGGCCAAGGTTGGCACTTTCTGGATTCTAAGGCCTCTTGGAATCCTTTTGTTCCTCCAGTATTTGCTGAGCATTGTGCCATGGAGCATGAGTCGTGTGTTTTTCTGTTGGAGACGTTCAAGTTTAGTAGTAAGGTCATCCATGAGCACGGTGGAATCAGTGAAGGTGGTTGGGAAGAGGATCTTCTGTGCTTCTTCTTGTGTATATTCAAAAGTAGCTGCTCAACTGTTTGTCAGCTTGTTGATATCCTGTATGGAGCTCATTTTATCAATGTCTTAGTAAATGTCCATGGAGCCCAAGGGTGCTAGGCTGAAAGATTTGTTCTAAAGAGTTCAGAGAGGGCCTGCACACCTTAAATGAGTGTCTTGCAGGTGCAGCTCTTCCTATAACGAAGTTTCTAATTTAAGGAGTGAAAGGCGCAACACTGCTTGCTCTACAGGACAACCAAAGTTTATTAATTAAAATTAAAATTCATTTGGCATGGCTAAGGCTCACATTTCGGTCATGAGACCTTCATCAGAGTAAGTTTGCCACATCGTCAAAGTCATTATATACAAAAGACGCAAAACAGGAGATGGGGAACACCCAACTGGATGCCCCGACTAATTATTCAATTACAATGATTACAATAATTAACATGTGGGTCAGTCACAGGATATCAAACAAATCTTTGTTTGATATCCTGTGACTGACCCACATGTTAATCAATGTAATTGAATAATTAGTCGGGGCATCCAATTGGGTGTTCCTGAGGTGTTGAATGACTGAAGTACTGTCAGTCCAAAAGATTGACTGCAGATCCAGCTCACTTCTCATCATCATGCCCATCTTTGCTGCGACAACCGCAGCAGTGAGCTCAAGTCGTGGTTTGGTAACTGGTTTTAATGGTGTGACTCTAGATTGGCCAATCATAAAGGCGCTGTATGCCTGGTTCTGATCGTCTTTTGAGACTAGGTACGTGGCTGTGCCATACCCTTTCTCACTTGCGTCGGCAAAATGGTGAAGTTGAGCTGAAGCGATCTCCCCAAAGTTGGTTGGCTTCATACATCGCTTGACTTCGAAACGGGCCAGATGATGTAAGTTTGACACCCACTGTTGCCACCGTAGAGACAGAACTTCTGGCAAAACATCATCCCATGCGTGTTTTGTTCTGCACAGCTCCTGGAGGATCTGCTTCACCGGGAGGATGAGTGGAGCCAAAAACCCAAGTGGGTCATATATAGTACTCACTAAAGAAAGCACTCCTCTCCTTGTCAATGTCCTTTTCTGGATAACAACTCTGAACTTCAGTGTGTCTGACTCCACACACCACTGAACCCCTAAGGCTCTTTCGATAGGGAGGCGATCCTTTTCCAAGTGAAGCTCTTGGACCTCATTGGCTCTATCATCCTCATGTAAAGATGCAAGCACAGCCCTGCTATTGGAAATCCACTTAGTGAGCTTGAAACCTCCCGCACCGCAAAGAGCTCTAAGCTCCTGAATGAGAACCACTGCATGTTCCGGAGTGCTAACAGACTTAAGACAGTCATCAACAAAAAAATTCCTTAGAACTGTATTTACTGCCTCCAAAGAAAATCCTGCCTGGTTGTCCTCAGCACACTTTCGTAAGGCTTAACTCGCACAGCTTGGCAACGAGGTTGCGCCAAATAAGTGAACGACCATCCTGTATTCCTTCATTTCTAGAGTAAGATCTCCCTGTGGCCACCATAAGAACCTCAGCATGTCAGTGTCTTCGGCAGGAACTCTGACCTGATGAAACATGCCTTCAATATCAGACATGAAAGCGATAGGCTCCTGTCTGAATCTCGTCAACACACCAATGAGCGAGCTTCCCCTGCGAACCGTGACCATGGTTGACCTTGGTTGACCTCGGTTCACCATGGTCAACCATGGTTAAAGCATGTTTAAAAATGGCCGACCATGGTTGAAGCATGGTTGCACCCGCTTGGGGAGTTTTTGCACCATGGTTAACCATGGTTGACCATTTTTAACTATGCTTTAACCATGGTTGACCATGGTGAACCGAGGTCAACCAAGGTCAACCATGGTGTTCCATTTAACAAAAATGTCAAAACCATGGTTTGACCAGGGTTGACCACGGTTACTTGAACCAGGGTCAACCAAGGTCAACCATGGTAATGGTTTGCAGGGGCTGTCAGGTCAGGCCCTTGCAACAGCTGTGAATTTAAAGAGGTGCCTCTGTAAGTGGCTGCACAGTCAAAAACCACTCGTGACTTACGCTTTGTCTGGTGGTACACCCCATGATGTGGAATGTACCATATCCTATCCTTTATCCTGCCTTTATGAATTTGTGCTTCAGGAATCTCCTCAGCATAGCCCTTTTCCAGTGTTTCTGTCATGAACTTTGTGTAAACAAACCTATTCCTGGATCAATTTGCTTGAGCTGAACCTCCTTCAAATAAGGCCATTTGTCGACATCACTCTGTTGTGGGATGTTCTCCTTTTTTACTGGAATTTCTGCCAGTGAGAAGACTTGGGGTAGCTCCAAGAAGTTGCTGTCATTCATACCGCTGACCTCAAGTCCTTTGACCACATAGGTACTAACAGTTTCTTCTTTTCCCATAGTGCGGAGCAAAATGTTGACTTTTCTCCCTGTTACCTTCAGGTCATTCATCAGCTCTTCTGTGCAGAAGGTTCCAGTGCTCCCTGGGTCTAAAACTGCATAATATTCAACTATTCTATTGCTCCTCCTACACCTGACCTTCACTGGCACAATTGTGAGTGCACAGGCTGCTTCCCCGGCAGCAGTGCAACCACAAGTTTCACTTCCTGTTGTGGGAGAAATTTTTGAAACTGGTTGTTCAGTGTTCCCACTTTCACTAGCAGAAGAAGCTGACTCCTCTTTGTTCAAGTGCAGAATGGTGGGGTGTTTCAGTGAAAATGTTTGACAGATCTGCCTTTGCTGATAAGTTTTGCTCAAATGTCCCTGTGACAGGCATCTAAAGCACAAGCCCTTAGATTTAAGAAAGTCAAGCTTTTCCGTGTGTGATTTTTGCTTAAGGAGCCTGCAAGATTCCAAATTATGTCCTCCCTTTTGACAGAAAAGACATTGCTTTCCACTTGGACGCCCAGTATTTTCCTTCTCCTTCTTTGCCTGCTCTGTGTCCTTTGAAACAGATGTGACATCAATTTCAAAAATATTCTATTTCTCCTTTAATCTTGGAGTACCTTCTTTGCTTGCCCTTAGCTTGCTCCCCTCTCTTAGTGAGGCTGGCTCTTGTATGTTGCCAAATAATGGATCAGAGGCAATTTTTGCCTGCCTTTCTATGAAGCTGACAAGATCCGTGAACCTGGCTCTCATTCCTGTTCTTTCCTGAATATCACACGCTACACCCCTCCATCTATCTCTAAACTTTTAGGTAAGCTTGGAGATGACCACCATCATATTAGAAGGGTTGTCTATTTCCTCAATATATTCCATGCTGTCAACTGTATTACAATTTCCGGCCATTTCAATGCTCTTTCAATGTAGGCAGAAGCAATAGTCTATTCATTCTCAAAATGTTTGTTCAAAAGCTTCTTAGCTTCTGAATAGCCTCTGTCGAGATGCATATGTGAACAACTGCGAACAAGAGCCTTAGGTCTGCCATAGGTGAACTGCTCTAAGAAACGCAACCTATCTCTATTGCAGTCTGTTCTTTCCTCAATCCCATGCTCAAATGCTTTCACGAAGAAGCCAAATTCCAGGGTATCTCCAGTAAAGACTGGAACATTCAGTGGAGGGAGTGTGGACACCTTTTGTTGCTTCACTAAAAGCTCAGTAATCTCATTTTGTCGCTGCATGACATTTAGCAAATCTCCAATATTAGTCTCTCTGCTATGTCCTATGTTGGGCTGTTTGCTTGCCTTAGCATTCAGCTGATGACGCCTGTCATCTCTTTCTGGACTATTCTGAGGCCTGGTTCGGCGTGTAACATCTGACTGTCCCCTTTGGTAGAAATCTCCCTGTTCTGACTGTGCAGCTCTGAAGCGGCCCTCACTACCCTGGCTTACAGGGTGTGCAGCATTCCATCCCTTGGTTTAGTAGAAATGTGTTGAGTTGGCCCCTTTATAGTTTGTACCTCAAGTTTTGTATCAGCTGCAGCAATAGCTGTTTGCAATTCCAATTCCTCTTTTTTTGCCTGAAGCAGAGCCTCCTCTCTCTCAATTTCCTGCCTCTGCTTCATAGTCGCAGAACGTGCTACAAGGGCTGCACGCTCTGCTTCTACTATAAGTCTAGGAGAAGATGCCGTAGAAGATGCCCCCTGCGAACCATGACCGTGGTTGACCTTGGTTGACCCTAGTTCAAGTAACCGTGGTCAACCCTGGTCAAACCATGGTTTTGACATTTTTGTTAAATGGAACACCATGGTTGACCTTGGTTGACCTCAGTTCACCATGGTCAACCATGGTTAAAGCATGGTTAAAAATGGTCAACCATGGTTAACCATGGTGCAAAAACTCCCCAAGCCAGTGCAACCATGCTTCAACCATGGTCGGCCATTTTTAACCATGCTTTAACCATGGTTGACCATGGTGAACCGAGGTCAACCAAGGTCAACCATGGTCACAGTTCGCAGGGGGCACTAGAGGATGCAACAGAACTGGATCGACTACACTGCTGTTTACCACTATTTTTGGATGATGACAACGTTGAAGCACTGTCTGCCGGCTAAACCTCAGCGTCAATTCTTTTAGCCTCATCTGCCTGCTGTTGCACGCTTTTTAACCACCTCTCCACTTTCTCCACAAAGCTCTTCATGCAGGTAGCCTTTGGCTCATACCACTGTATCTGATCCTGAAAAACTTCTTCTTCTACATTCATAAGGCCTTTTACTGCATCATTGACTGTGCAGAACTCCATATACATGTTTGTGAATTCAGTGGTTATTTTAAAATTCACTTCTTCAGCATTGTTAGTATCCTCCGTAAGATCAGTAATTTCCTTAATCATTCTAGTAAGGCAGCCTACCTTAGCTTTCCTAGCTCCTTTTGGCTGGTTAAAGGGGACCTCGGATGCTGATCCTTCTTTTAATACATATTAGTAATGTTATAATGTTGGTTGCCCATGCTCAATCTCTGAAAAGTTTCTAAACATAAGACACAGGGGTTTTGCCGTAATCCAAGAACGTGATTTCGTGAGCGTGATTTCCTCTCTGAACAGCTCCTCCCGAGATCTTCACGAGATCTGGGCAAAACCTGACGTCAGGTTGTGCCGTCCAATTAGTACAGACCTAGCCAGAACCAACCACTGCGCTGGACCTGCCCACATCGGAAACTATTCTAGCAGGCACTAACAACAGCAGATCATACTATGCCTTAGTAGCGTCGGCACTTTTGGAAATACAAAAGAAGAACCGCAGATCATTTGAGGTGCAATTTTGTTAGTATCTCTCCCAAAGCTACTTGTCCGTTTACTTTTGGACACGACGAAAAACAAATATTTCTCTTCGAAAAGACGATGCCACCAGAAATCAGTGGGTAGTTTTTTTTGTTTGCTGGCAGCAAACAGCCACGGCCAAAGGGAACGTTAGCTGTTTGTGCTCAGCATTTCACCAAAGACAGCTTTGTCAGTAAAGGATAATTCGACACAGGATTAGCGTTTCAGCTGCTTCTCAAACCTGAAGCAGCAGCATCGATCAAGTGCTCGGAGCCACAAGCTGTAAGTAACCATATAACAGCAAATAATGTAAGTGAAGCTAACGTGTTACGGGTGGCTAGCAGGACCACTAGCAATAGTTAGCACTAACAACTGGCCTCAAACGCAGGCTTTGTAAAATGTCTGAAGATAAAGCCTGTATCGATCGTGACTGTCCGTGACTCACAGACACAGAAGCTGTAAGTTGCTTTTACTGCATAAGCCAACCTGACGTGATAGCCAGTTGATTGTGGCTGTAGCACAGCGGCTAACGTAACCAAGTTACTGTTGCTAATGTTTGTGTCCTAAATATGCAAGAGTGATATCAGGGGAAATTCTACAGAAGGTGTGTGAACATAAACCTCATTTGAAGCTAACTTTTAATATTTGTTTGTAATTTGGATGCTTGGTACAACTGTTCACAGTAACAGAACTTGCTGTCTGTAAAACCTGTATTGCAAGGGTTTGTCTCTGTGGTTATGACCGCTCGGTTACCAGCTACTGCATGTTAGTTTGCCTGCCATGCTAATTAAAAATGCTCCTGGTTAACTTATATGCAGTAATTCTGATTGGTATGCTTGCCTTACTTCGGAAAGAATTACCTATTTAATCTCCGCCTTTTTCGGCTTTTTATTAGCCACAACAATTTCTAAAGGGGGATGAAATTATGTCAAGGTAGTGCAGAGAAATCATTTGTAAACCGGTAGAGCTTCTGCGTTTCGCATTGCTTTCATAGTAGCACCAGAGGCACACGGGGAGTGGGGGCCATAGCGGAAGAGCCACCCCAATGAGGCGTTTCAGGCAGAGACTACAATGGACTACAAATGGGGCTTTTTGAGGATGGCAGTATGAGCTAAGTAAGGACCCTGTTTGGGCTTTGAACGATCAGGAGTACTCTAGGGGAGTCCAAGATCAAAATATAACCTTGGAAATATAGCATCCAAGGTCCCCTTTAAGCTTCTCCTCAAGTGCTTTAATAGTTGGCTTTGGTACTCCTTTCGAGGGAGTTTCCATTTCTTTTTGTTTCATATTAATTGCGTTGCCACAGACTATTCAACAGGGTAAACTCAATAACGCACTCGAGCCATTTCTATTTATAGCATTTCGATCACGTAGCTAAAGCTTTCGCTTAGAAACTATTGTCAGCTGTGTTTCAAGCTTACATAATATACTTAGTTATCCCTCAAAGTACATAAGTGATGCTCACTTCTATAACGGTGAGCCGTTTTCAGCTCCTGAAGTCCGGGAAAGGAGAAAGTCTTTTCTCGTCCTGATCCAGCTGTCATGATTATATTCGTATATCCATGCCTCCTTCAGACCGACGCATCAATTTAGCTCCAGTTAGTTCCGTCAGTCGCGGTTATCTTAATCATCTTTTTTACAGAGCAGATTTTCTGACTAACTGTAGTGGCTACTCGAAAATTAAAACCTTGTTCGCCACTTCCGCAGGACGTGAGTTTTCTGACTCGTGCTTTCCAACTTAGATCTAAGAAAGAAAACGGGACCAATATGTAAAAGAAACAAACATGCGATTTATTCGTAAATTCAACAGATAACAAAAGAAAGAAGCAGATTCAGTACTACTAACTGTAGTTTCAAAGAAAAGCCGGCAAGTGCCCGAAAATATTCGCTACGGTCAGAAAATCTGTTGTTCCTCGTCCTGCTCGAATATAAGTTCCTTCTTCCTAGCTTGTAAGCTAACTTTCCTACGTTCTTCAATAGCTGCATTTCCGACAGTAGCTTCAATTTACGTCAGTTATACAAATTTCGACAGCAGGACTAATTAAAGGAGCATATATCCTGATTTTCTTTACATCAACAAATAAAAATAATGAATATGAGGAAAGAATACATGTAAAAAATGAATTCCACAACTAAACTTAAAGAACGAGTCACCAATCACTATCAAATCTGTCAAGTAAGGCTCAAAATAGACCTAAGCATCATTTTGGTTCTAACAGTAAGACATTTCTTTGCTCTTCTCTGTAGACTGTAAAGTGTATGCCTGCTTTTCTTTGAGTGTGGTGTCAGTTTAAAATGACAGGGCTCATATCGTTGGATTCTGTGGACTTTTCTCTTTCATTTGAGGTATCGTTTTTATGCATAGCACAAATTCAGGAGAAATTCTAGCGATTCAAGCGCTGATGTGATTATTATCCCTTGTTTTGCTACATGCTTATTAACTTTCTTGGTGCTTGAATTGTGTTCGGTTGAGGTAAAAATGGTCTACATGAGCTTTTTGCCTAGTTTCTTAGCGAAATGTGGATATGCCGCATGACAATGTTGCGATTTGGAAACATGCTGTATTTATTATGTGTAACCACAGCCCCCCGGTACCGGGGCGTAGGGCTTAAGGGGTTAAACAAAAACAGGTCCTTATAAAATAAATCACTCTCTGATGAAGCTACACCTCACACCCATCTTCTGGAGTACTACTAGTACTTAGCTGCATATAAAACAAAAACAACTTCAATAAAAGGCCCACTTAAAAACAAAACAAAAATCAGTTTTACTCAATTTCCATGTTTTTCTTCAGAAAAATGAGGATGTCCACATTTTCTGCTGACAGTACAGATCTGCTTGCTGTGGCAATGTCACCTGCTGTGGAAAACACCCTCTCACTGGGGACAGAGTGAGAGTGGGGTACAACCAAGTAACGCTGTGCCAACTTGGCAAGGTGAGGGTACAAGCTGTGATGTTTCTTCCACCGCCTCAGTGGGTTACCATCTGTGGGAATGCAGTCTGCTAACCTGTACAAGTTCATCTCCTCCTCTGCCACTTCGGCTGCAGACCTGGTCCTTGGCTCCTGGGCCATGAACTGTTCCCCGGACAACTCCTTCATGGCAGACTTCTTCTCTGGTGGAGATAGCCTGTAATCCATACTGATGAAGTACTGGTCACTCCCAACAGTCACTGACTGATCAGTCCGGCCTCAGTCGTATAGCCAGTGTTTAGCCCTTACGTCACTAATGAAGTGAATATATGAATATTCATTTTTTCTGCTCTTGGCGAGAACCACCAATCGAATATGAGTTAGCTGGCCAGCAACGGCATTCATGAATGTTATTTGACATGAGCTTAAAAATTAGATTGTGGTTTGCTTGCGTTTACTCTTGGAGTGGTTGTTAGGTTTTGAACAGGATAATGTTTGGCCATATCTGCATTTTGTTTATTTCAGTGGGATTCCTCGGTATAATAAAGACTAAATTAAATAATACTCAAATTACATAACGTATTTCACTGTAATTGGCATTAGCTATAGCTCGAAGGGCATGATTGCATCAGCTAGATTAAAGTGATACTCCACCCAAAAACTATAATTTGTTTACCAATTACTCACCATTAGTCTTGAACGGACGAAGTTGTTCTTCACCTGGCACAACTTTATGGCCATTGGAGAGTTTTGAAAAATTATCCAAATTCCTTTTTTGCTGGAAGCAAATGGGGTCACGCAGTAGCAATAGGAGAACTCCACAAAACGTCCGTTGACAAACTTTCAAACCATTGTCCAACGCATCGTCCAGTATAATCCAAGTCAGCTTTGTCCACTTGTATCCTCAGAACTCTAGAAACACGGTTATTTTCGCTAAAAATAATAAAATACCACAGTTCTGCTTCAAGTAAGCTCGCGCATTCAACGGAAGTCCCGCCTCCCGGCTTGTTCATTGCCCAGAGACTCTGCCGCCACTCAGATGAATACTCGTATAAACACGAGCAGGGAGGCCGGACTTCCGTTGAATGCAGAACTGTGGTATTTTTATTTATTTTTAAGTCTGTCTAAAGGGGGGAGGGGGGCACCCTTGCGACTGTGAGCCAATCACACATCTCGCATGGATTTTGTGCGAATATTTGAAAGTCAAACGCTGGTCTTCCGACTGAGGCCAGACATACTAGCAAGTGACCGTTGGGAGCGACCAAAGCTTGATATGGATGGATTCCAGGCTAGGTGGAGATGCTGATGATGAATCTGATGAGTCTGCTGCTTGAGTCTCTGCGGAGGTGGTTGCTTCTGTTGTGCCTGTGGCTTAGTCCTGAAGAAATATAAACAACAAAACTATATTTGTTAATGTTAACTATTTAAAAAAATAATAATAATTGTATTTATTTAAATAATATTTAATTTAAATAATATTTACAATTCATACACTAGCAAAATACAATTTCTTCAATTAATAAAAGAATACCAACTTGTTCAATGCTCACCACAATCTCTGTGGTGAGTGCTCCATAGACTCTCTGTTGAGTGGCATCATCCAAGTGTCACAGGGACTTGAATCGAGCATCCAAAGCGGTGTATTTGTGTAGGTAACCCTGAAGGGCAGGATCTTTGTATCTCTGCTCCAGGTCATTCCTGATGGCTTTTTTTGACATCTCTCACTGCTGGGCTGTCATCATCAGACTGTGCCATAGAGTTCAGGATGTTCATTTTAAGTGGCAGGATCATGGATGCTGTCGGAGATGAAGCTTCGCACATCATGATTGTCACAGTTTTCAGGGTTTTCATGACTGTGACGAGATTTTCAGCCAGTTTATAGTCTTCCTGAGATAGAATGTTCTTCATACTCTTCTTCGCAGCGCTGTCGGTCATTGCAGAATACACTGCAGACTGCTGTTCAAGGTATCTTTCCATCATATCATGGGAGGAGTTCCACCTAGTTGGAACATCTTGGATGAGTTTGTTTTCACTAAGCTGCAGCAACTGCTGTTTTCCCCTTAACATGTTGTTTCCTGTTGTGCGTCTGTGAAAGAAGGTGACAATTTTTCTCATCTTTGCGAGGAGATGGGAAACCCGCTGCACTGCCATTCCTTTCTGAGCAGCTATATTTATTGTATGTGTAACAGATGTGTTAAAATAATAGTTAAGATTTCACCAAAAATCAATTTTCCATTCTGTTTATGTGTTGTTTTTCTGGCATTATCTCGTGTTTGTACTCATTTATTTTGGGATCTTTTATTTTGTTGAGCTAGTCCCTTTTTGCGTGACCTTTGACGTGTTGATTGCTTTACGTCCAGTTATGCCGCGTTTCTCCTCAGTTGGATCGAGGTTCTGCTGAGGAGAGGTAAGGCTATACGAGAGCTCCGTAATGTAATATGTGAAATATGGTAAAACGCTAACTTGAGGTACAAATCTTATCTTGTATAAGTCACAGATGTTGCGTTTGTGTGGCGATGTTGAATTTGGTGTGTGAATGCTTTTTTTTAATCAAGTGCAGCACTTTTCTGTGACAGGCTAATATTAGTTTACCGAGTTTGAAGCTAAGCTAGGTACGGCAATTGTCGCTAGGGGCGCCACCGCCGCACCACTGGCGTTT
Source organism: Gymnothorax javanicus (assembly GCA_029692085.1). NCBI lineage: Eukaryota > Metazoa > Chordata > Actinopteri > Anguilliformes > Muraenidae > Gymnothorax > Gymnothorax javanicus. Next base: position 43,267,959 of record CM056200.1, read on the forward strand.
TCGGCAGTGTTTATGAAGTACACTCAACCCAGGCAGGGTTTTACCTGATTGCGTGTTGCGCATGCATAAAAGAATTTTCCGTTACACAAGTTTCGGTTTTGAAAACTTATATATGTGACGAACTTTGATGCAATTTTTGCCGAAATTTTACGGATTTAACCCTCATTACACACCAAATGAACATTTCAAACGAGGGATAAGCAGGTAAGGAGTCCTTAAATTCACTTTTTGATGCGATAAATCGACTTTTTGGGCCTCTATTCATGTAAGATTGATGACGTCTTCCAGCTGGCTCCTCGCGGGAATTTCAAATTGACTTCCAAAAAAAAGGTAGGCGAGCCAGGCTGGGCCACACATGTGTGGACGGGGGTGGGCGGGGTTTGTGGGTAATGGCGGGGGTGGCATCCTTGACTTTTTTCATTTATTGTTGGATGCTTGGTACAATTTAGTTTGGAATAAAGAACAAGGAGTCTATTATATCATTATCATATCAAAAATAGTAGTGGGCTGTTGTGAAGTCCTTTTCATTTTATTATCAACTTATCATTTGTAATCCTTTTTGAAAAATGGCAAAAAAGAACACATTTTGAGTTTGAAAATATTTTTCATCCTTTTCTTTCAGCGACACTGGCACCTTGAATATTTTTCAGGCAACTAAGGAGGTCAACATGGTCAGGATAGCTTGAAAACTATTTGTCTTACAGTGATTTTGATTGCAGCATGTTAAAGGGCACCCAAAAATACCCCTAGGTTCCAAATTTCATCTTAATATCTCCAAGAATAAAAAAGTTATGGCGATTTTTCATAAATTCCAGGAGGAAAGCGTGTCTTAATTACTTCACTATTCCTTTTAATTTTAGAGCCCCGAAAACGAATCTTAAAATTGCTATAACTCTGGTTCTAGATGAGATATTGAGATAATTCAAACTGTTCTGAGTTCTGTGTTCATCCAGCTATTCAGCTATCATAATTTCAATGCTGTTGGGTGAATTTAAATTTTTTTTTTTTTGCCATACCTAGCTAAGCTAACGAGTTCGTGTACGGTTTTTCATGCAGTGCGTTGTATATTCTCTATCTTTCTCGTTAGAGGTGTGCATGGAAGAAGCCGAGTCACTTGATGATGCTGTATTGATGTATTTTTATTTCACGCAGTCCCTCGCGAATAAGCACCCCGGCTGGCAAGGCAGCAGTTTCCATTGTCCTCATTGCTTACGCGACGCAACGCAGAGTTCGTGGTGGGTGGAGTTTCAGCTCACACCGGTTACAGTGGTGCCGTGACCCGGATCCACACCGCTTCAGACTGGTTCATTATTGCTGCCGGAGCTGTGGATCAACATCAGCTTAGTCACCAGAGGTTGCTGCACGTCATACAATTGCATTCATATCCTTTGAACTGAAGAAGACTGTTGAAGAGTCATAAAAAAAAATTATTGTTAAGTTATTTTGCATTTTCTGTAGTTCTGTTATATTGGTGTACTTTATTTTGTGCAGTTAAGTGTTATACAAGAGTTTGAAATGACACGTTACTGGAAAAATGGATGAGGACAAGGTTCCAGCTGAATTTTTTGGTTTTTCTGTTGGAAGAGGGAAATTTATTAATGAGTTACTTCGTACTCCAGCTGGAGGTACAGATACCGTAGCTTCACCAGCTTTCTGTTCTACTCGTGTACTTGGTCATGCAGCCTCCAGTCCCAGCCAGGCAGACACATTTCCAGGCCTTCCAGCCACAACTGTGACCCGGCTTTAAATACCTTGATGACACATATTGCTCAGCAGGTAGGGCAAACTATCAGAGATCAGGTTGAGGGATGAACATGAAGGGAGAGATGTTAGTGGCGCACAAGCTCAGAGCAGTGTAGGCCAGTTATCCAGTGACTCCACTTACCTCAACTTGACGGCTGCAAAGCTAGTCCTACAGTCAGATGTCAGAGAGTCTCCAGTCTTCAGAGGAGATGGGTCTGACAAGAGCACGGTCTGTGAGTGGCAAGAGCAAATGAAGGTGTACCTCAGCAAACGAGCCGTACCCCTGAAAGAGCGGCACTCTGACATAATGTCTTAAGTTAATGGGTAAGGCAAAGGACATAGTGAGGATAACTCTGAGGAGCAGCCCATCCATGAAGCCTCATGAGAATCCAAATATTATCTATGACATCCTCAGGCAACGCTGTAGTGACATTACATACTCATGTATGCCTATGGCTGATTTCTACAGCACGGTCCCAGTGACAGGGGAGACCCCTGTAGAATATTGGCTCCGGTTGAACAAGGCAATTGACGCGGCAGAGGAGGGCCTGAAAAGGTTAGGTCGGTATATGGAAGATCCTTGCCAGGAGGTAGCTATGATGTTCGTTAAATACTGTCCAGATCCTGCCCTTGCTGCCGTTTTCAAATTCAAAGCACCAGATAAATGGACAGCTAGTGAGATCCAAGAGCATATTGATCGCTACCAAATTGAAATAAAAGAACAGGCGCTCTCCAAAGCTAAATGCCGTAACCCAGTGACCGTTCATGTTCAGACTCCTGCATCTGGCAGTTCTGGGGTGACATGCCATGCAAGAGAGCCATCTGTGCAGGACGAGAACAGTGCCACGCCGCAACCCTCTTGTAATGACAACTGCCTTAAAATGTTAGTCAGTCTCCTTAATCACGCAATGTCACAGAATGGCCATGCTGCACATAAACCAGCTTCTTATAATGAGTTTCAGTGTAAATCTTGCAGGATCTGCCAGTCTATGGAGCACTCCACCCTTGCTCACTGCAGACAGGAACGGCTATGCCTGGCATGTTACAAGCCAAATCACATCAAGAGAGACTGTCCCAACCGCCAGCCTGGTCAAAGTCTGCGCCCGTCCCCACCACCAAACACCCAATCTTTAAACTAGCTAGCTGGTGAGCGGATGTGCGGGCACACCAGGAGAAACCCTCAATGGTGATGGCATCGAACAGCACTATATAAAAGCATTTGCAGCAGCACCATCTGGTGCTAAAGTTATCGTGCAAAATGCACAGAGAGTGGGTCCCTTTGATGAACTATTTTACACTCCTGCCAGCTTGAACAACACATTTCAAGTGCAGGGGATGATTGATTCTGGTTCCATGGCCTGTACACTCAGTGAGCAAGCAGAGCAAAAGATGTTGAGTGAGAACGTATTCTCAGAACCCATCCCTTTGATACAGGAGATTGTGCTGGTAGGTTGTGGAGGGACACTAAGAAAACCCAAATGCATGTATGAAGTAGAGATGAAACTGTATGGAGAGAGCTGTATCGTGCCCATCCTTGTGGTCCCTGCTCAACGTGATGACCTGATCATTGGCACCAATGTCATAAGATTTCTCTTGCATCAACTGAAAATCAGCAGTGATTATTGCCGTCTTGTTTCCAGTGGCGATCTTCTTCCAGAGTGTGAACAGTTCTTTGACCTCATGGTGAACTTGTCCCGGTGGAGAGGCAGGGAGCACCCCAACAAGGTTGGGACTGTTAAGCTCCAGCAGTCAGTCACCCTCTTGGCACAAGAACATCTGGTCTGGGGTAAATTGCCGAAAGATGTTCCCATGTCACTGGGCAGCACAGTAATTGTTGAGCCCACCTCTTTTAAGTCCATGCCTCGTAACATCATGGTGGGTCGTGTTATTACTTCATTGTGGGGTGACAGATGGATTCCCATGAAAGTTCCAAACATGTTAAACAAGCCCATCACTTTGAAAATAAACAGCAAACTCGCAGATGTGTCTCCCTGTCTAGCTGTAGAGGATTTTGAGGTTCTCCAGGGTACCAGCCAACCTGAGAAAGGCGCACAGAAGAAACATCATGATGCTGTCAAGCCTGCAAATCTCAAACAACGACTGCAACAGGTTGGGCTCACTGACATTGATATTGATCAATGCTGTGCTGGTCGAGTGGGGAAAGAGAAGTTGGTAGAGCTGCTCGAAAACTACAATGACATATTCTCCAAACACACGCTCGACTGTGGAGAGGCAAAAGATTTTGTGCATCGAATCAGGCTCACTGATGAAAGACCCTTCCGCCTTCCGTACTGACGGGTACCGCCAGCCCATTACCAAAAACTGCGAAAGGTTTTGTCTGAAATGGAAGAGCAGGAGATGATAAGGAAGTCAGTAAGTGAGTATGCCTCCCCTCTCGTGTTAATGTGGAAAAAGGATGGCAGCTTGAGGCTCTGCACTGATTTCAGGTGGCTTAATGCCAGGACCCTCAAGGATGCACACCCCCTGCCACACCAGTCAGACTGTCTGGCCACTCTGGGTGGAAACGCCTATTTTAGCACAATGGACCTTACTTCCAGTTTTTATAATATCCCGATGGCGGAGGATGACAAAAAATACACTGCATTCACAACTCCAATAGGATTGTATGAGTACAATAGAATGCCTCAAGGCTTGTGTAATAGCCCAGCATCATTCATGCGGATGATGCTTGGCATATTTAGAGATCTTAATTTTAGTCATCTGTTTAAGCTATCTAGATGATCTGCTTGTGTTTGCTGCAACGGAAGAGGAGGCTTTGGGGAGGGTAGAGGTTGTTTTCCAGCGGCTCCGACTCCACAGCCTTAAACTGAGCCCCAAGAAATGCTACTTGATGAGATCTTCAGTCAAGTTTCTGGGTCACATTATAGATGGCGACGGAGTGGCTGTGGACCCAGGGAAAGTTGAGGTCGTAGCAAGGATGTCGAAGGCAGACCTGATGGAAGATGATGGCTGCACACCATCAGTAAAAAGGATAAAATCATTTTTAGGAATGGTGTTCTACTACCAACATTTTATCCAGAATTGCTCCTCCATAGCCAAGCCACTGTTCGCCCTCACTGCTGGACAGAAGAGACGTGGGAAGGTTCAGACGAACTCTAATGCTGGCTCTTACAGGAAACTCAGACCTTCCGATTGGACAGATGAATGTGATGCGGCCCTGGGTAAACTGAAAGGGAGTCTCTCCCGCCCAGATTTCTCTCTACCTCTGATTCTGTCCATTGATGCTTCGCTTGATGGGCTTGGGACTGTTTTGTTGCAAGTACCGGCTGGCGAGGAAAAGGCACGCCCTATCGCTTTCGCCAGCAAGACGCTGAGCACCTCTCAGAAGAAATATCCAGCCCACAGGCTTAAATTTTTAGCTTTAAGATGGAGTGTGTGTGAAAAATTCAATCATTGGTTAAGAGGCCATTCTTTTACAGTATGGACAGATAACAACCCTCTTATTTATATCATGACAAAGCCCAAGCTTGATGCCTGCGAGCAGCGTTGGGTGTCTAAGCTCGCTCCTTACACATTTGACCTGAAACACATTCCTGGCACTAAGAACATAGTAACTGATGCTTTAAGCAGAGACCCCTTCACAAACACAGTCAGCCACAGGCTCATCACGGAGCAATATAGCCACCTCCTTGCTGAAGCTGAGGGTGTTACTCACGACGGCATCCAGGACTCCTTCCGACTGAAGGTCCAGTGTCACCGGGTGAAGAAATCAGCCTTTGGTGATGTGAAGCCTCAATCTGTTCCTCTTGTGTGTCACTGTGATGCTGTAGCTGTTCAAGCTATTCTGGATGTTCATGACCGGTGGGAAGCTGCAACGGAGACTAGAGCTGTGGAGTTAGTTCAGACTGTTCAGGACTTGTTGCTGCCAGGGCAAGATTCACTTCCTGTGTTCACGCTAGAGGAACTCCAGCGCAGTCAATCACTTGATCCTACCATCTCACTTATCATGCGATTTGTCATCCACAAAAGATGCCCCTCTAGGCGAGAGAGAGCAGGATTTGACATGAAAGCTGTGACGCTTGTTAAACAGTGGGAGCGTCTCAAGGTTCAAAACAGGGTTCTATACAGTTACCAGGGACCCTCTCAGTAAACAAAAGAGACACCAATTAGTTCTACCTGACAGTCTAAAGGAGAAAGTGTTACATGGCATACACGATGTTTCCAGCCACCAGGGGCAGACAGCCCCTGTGAACCATGACCGCGGTTGACCTTGGTTGACCTTAGTTGACCCTGGTTCAAGTAACCGTGGTCAACCGTGGTCAAACCATGGTTTTGACATTTTTGTTAAATGGAACACCATGGTTGACCTTGGTTGACCTCGGTTCACCATGGTCAACCATGGTTAAAGCATGGTTAAAAATGGTCAACTATGGTTAACCATAGTGCAAGAACTCCCCAAGCCAGTGCAACCATGCTTCAACCATGGTCGGCCATTTTTAACCATGCTTTAACCATGGTTGACCATGGTGAACCGAGGTCAACCAAGGTCAACCATGGTCACAGTTCGCAGGGGGTCCTCAAGATCCTTCTCTTTTGGGGGATGGCTTCGCCACTGCCTGCTACGCCGGCAGATCTGCACCCCACCTCGCTGAAGGATCCTCGAGGACGGAGTCATCGCCAAAGATTCTCAAATACATTTCATTGTCAATAAATCTTTTCTTTTATTTCTGGAGTCTTCGTGATTGAACTGCATGCATACATGATGCACATTCAAGATAGTTAATGTTCTGGTCTGGCAGAAACAAGTGTTTATCAACTTGAGGTAACCTGTGTTTATTTTAAATCAATATCAATGCATCCATACAGTATGCATATTCAAGATTGTTTTTGTAAAAGAAAAAAAGAAGAACTTGCAAATGCTGCTTGACTGCAGAGATAAAGTATCAACAATGATGAGGTTGAATTTGGACTGTGAAACATGTTGAATTTACATCAGATGACAGCAACCCTGTATGAAGTCCTCGCTCAGCTTGTAATTGCAGGTATTGGGGGTGGACAAAACATTGAAGTTCTCCTGAAAAAAGGGTTTAATTTGAAGACTCAAAGCCTGATTAGTGAACAAGGCAGTGTCATTCCTATTAATATAAATGCTATTAACAGTATGGGTGTGTTTAACAGAGAACAAACCAGCAATACTTTATGGATCAGTCTCAAAAGCATCATTGGGGTACTAACCAAGAGGAGTAAAATTGCTGGAGCCTGAATCGCTTGTGCTTTGTTGTCAGAAATTAGACAAGGAAACTGTAACAATGATGGCGGCACAAAAAACTGTTCTGTTGGATAGTTGCTAATAACCAGTAAATTACAGCTCAAGAAATCACTGAAGTATTGAATCAATTCATGTCTCAACCAGTTTCAACAAAAACTGTACACCATGAGCTAAACAGAGTTCGCCTTGTTTCTTATGACTAACCTCAGTGCTTCCCTTTGTTTCCCAGAGCTGTAACTAACAGCTAAACTCAAACTAGAGTCGAGCATTATTCTTTATTCAGAGACTGAGGTTAGTATATGAGAGGTGATAGACACTTTTCCTCTTGGACGACCCTGAGCAGTTTAGAGAGGCATTGTTGAAGTACTTCAAATTTCGTTTCAGTTCTTTTTGTGTCTTTTTGGTTTCATTTCACATTGTTTCATGTTAAATGTGTTTTATAATTTTGTACATTAAAATACTTTGAATATGATACTTGCTCTCTGTCTGAATTAAGCACAGGAATAGCCAAAAAAGTCATTTTTTATTTGCGTATATGGTGTGCTCTCAGAAAATCTGTAGTCACGATAGGTTTTTCCTTGGCAAAACTAGATCCCATGCTGACATAATGAAATTAAATGGATATAGTAAAACAGACTTGGAAGTTAGGAGATAGATATCTACACATTACATTAAAAATTGTATGTATGGTGTTGTGAATCAGAAAGTAAACGTGTTCAGATACGGATACGCCGTCTCTGTCTTTCATTACAAAACGTTACAATGGGTGATTTAAATAATTTACACTTTTTAATCAATGCATATGGATATAGTTGTGTTAATTATCATCTCTCTCCTAATCACAGTCAAATCAAAAGATAATATATTTGCCTATCTCTCACATAATATTCTTGCTTTGTTTCATGAACTCATTTATTTACAAAGTAAATGCAACGTAACAGACAATCACAAGCATACATCTCATGTGCTTACATTACATTGCTCATGGGAAGGGCTTCGGCAGCAGACGCAGAGCAAGTTTTTCAGCCATGGCAGCTGCTTAGTCTTGGAGATATAAGTTAGGGGTTCAGTGCTGGTACTGATATACATGAGGGAGAATGCAGTCCGTTCAATCATGCAGAATTCTGGGAAATCACGTCTATTTCTCAAGGTCATGATAGCAACTACAGGCAGGTAATGAAACACTATGATGGCCAGATAGATTTGCACAGTTCTTAGGGCTTTCTTTTTCATGGGGTGCATCTTCTCTTTGCCCAAGACCGACTTCCTCAAACTCCACATGATAGAAATGTTGCAGAAAACCATGATGGCAAAGGAAGCCAGGATCAGCCCAATGAAGATGTTTCCTGCAAGGTCCAACCACAATATCCTGCAGACTGCAAAGCCTAATATGAGCCCCCAAACAAGCATGGACATCGCCACCCTGATCTTATTATCCCTGAAGGTGCTGAACACAATAGGGTGGACCACGGCGACATAGCGGTCCAGGCAAATGCAGGTGAGAAAGAGAAGGTTGTTGTTTTTGATCCCGTAGGTAAAGGAAAAAAGAATTGGAAAAATCCTCAAATGTTCGATTCTGAATAAATCATAGCCTATGTAGTTGATGGGAGTCATCATGCAGTAGCAGGCATCGGAGATGGCCAGGTTCAATATGAAGATATCAGAGGTGGAAGAGTCACTCTTCTTTCTAGCAATCAGCCATATCACCATGATGTTGGCTGGGTAGCCCACTAGAACGTTGATGACTTCGGTAAAAAAAGGTGCAACATACTCACCAGGTGATGTTATGCATCTTATATATGTGTTCGAGAGTTGGAGACTGGATCCTGAAGAGGAGTGGTTGAAGGGTTGGCTAGAATTGATGTCAGAGCTGTTCATTTTGGTTTTAATTTACCTAGCAGGTTTGAGGGTTGATGTTCCTTTGAGAGGAGAGTGAATGTCAGTTACATGGTCAAGCCTAACTTAACAGAGCAATGGTCCTCACTACTTAAACTGACTGCAAGGCTAAATTACAGTACCAGTCAGAAGTTTGGACACACTTTGCTAATGTCACAGCAGTCTGTTTTTAGAGAAATTTCAACAGCTGAACATCTTGATATATTCTGAAATGGAGTCTGGTGAGAGGTAAACAGAACTCACAGAAAATAATTTACTTGTTTCAATAGTGTCCAAAATTTTGTAATTCTCAAAGACGCCATATTTTGCAAAGTAAATAGTCTAACAATCTGCCTCCATTTCCCAATGGCTGAATTAAAGTCAATCTGTTTCGGGACTTATTGGTCTAAAAGGTGAGTGAAAACCAAACCCCAAGTGCAGCACATCTTTTGGAACTTAAATGGCCAATCAACTGCAAACTCATTATCGCTGTATCACTGTGGGGAAAAAAAAAGTCTGCCAACAAATGCTGGTTCGTTTGATGTGAGAATTAAGTCTTTTTTTGCAAAATCAAAGGTGCTTATTTCTTTATTTAATATGTGTTGTAATAAAAATGTGGCTATGTCCAGACTTTTGACTAGTGCTGAATGTTCTTATATTTATGGTGATTCCAGCATTATTTTACATTATTGTTTTCTGTAAAGTATTCCTCATCACAACACATTTCCAGCAAAATAGAGATGAAAACACTTATACTGGCCTATTTTGTACAAAGTTAAGCTCTCTTGAGAAATTATTCATGTCTAAGAAGACCTGCACAATTTTGTTGCACTGGAGCACTGAAAGACAATTTTTGTTTTCTGGGAAGATTAACTGCATCCAGAGAAAACTACCTCTCCTCTGAGACACCAGCTTTACTCTTTGAAACTGCACTGGAGCTTCCTGAGATTGGAGACAGTGTTCCCAGAAGACAATGTCTGCCCTTTGGGACTATTTTATTACTGTCTGCAAAAGTCTCTCACTCAAGTGCAGGATATGAAATGAAAGAGCGGTTTATCAGATTGACAAAATGAATAACTTACCTGAGAAACTGCAATAGCTCAATATACACTCCTCAAGTTTAGACAGCCAGAGAACACCTGTATCTTAATCACCGTGTCCAGGAGGGTTATGTTCTTATTCAATATAGTTCCAGTTTTGTTCTTATATTAATTTGAGTGGTATGTAAGCAGTGCAGATGATAGCCAGTCACAAATCCATTGAGGGAACAACAGCATTTGGAGTGACTGTACAATACCCTGTCACCACAGGATTATATTTAAGGATGGGCGGGTGTGCAGGAGGACTCACATATAGGGGGGTTGAGTTTGCAGAATGAGTTTGTGATGTCACAAACAGATATGCTGTAAAACAGAGGAGGGGCTAAAAGGAGGGGGTAGATGAGTTACCCCCCTGTTCCTGTTCTAACAATATATTGTTTTTTAGTGATGCAATCCAAGAAGTGCATCCCAGACAAACAAGTGACGCAATGCAGTCAGCCTACTGGAGTGCAGGTGAGACTGTAACCTGGTGTAGGGTCTTACACATGAAGCCACAAGGTTCATCAAACCGGACTCAAACAATTATTTTTCATCACCACAAAGAAAATAAATTGAGCGATCAGATACAGTAAATCTATTTCCACAGATTATTTTAGGTACATTTATGATAGTTTCACTTTTATTTAAAATGTTTGGCAATAATAAAGTTGCAGTTTACAAGTACTTTTCTCTGCTTTTGCTACATAGACTTCATTACAGCGGGGCATCTGTTTCAGGAAATATATTTTCCCGTACATTTTCATGCCAATCCTTAAAAAGGCGAACACTATCAAAGGAGAGAGATCTCAAAAGCTGCTGATGGGTAGAGTCAGGTGTATTGGGGTTGAATTGAGAAATTACATGATGCTTAATCTCCAGAACATTTCTGAAGCTCTGACCTTTAGCAACAAACATAATTCAGTTGTTTACTGCATGGAGCAGAAATCAAGCCTGACTGGGGCTGGTGTTGTTGCTGAGAACAACAGCAGTTTGGAGTCAGAAACCATGGCTTCATGTCCTTCAACCATTTTCAGTTTCTGTCCTAAAATGATTCCGTGGCATAGCAGTGAACATATGTATAAGTTTACTGATGATCCGCCATTGGTAAGTAATGACTTTATCACTGCCTGACCAAATGGGGACTGACACAAAAACATAATATACAGTTATGCTCAAAAGTTTACATAGCCTAGCTGAATTTGTTAAATGTTGCCATTTATTTTGAAAATATGACTCATCATGCAAAATGTTTGTCTTTTATTTTAGGATAGCAATCATATGAATTCATTTATCATCACATAGGTGTTTGGCTCCTTTTTAAATTATGATAACTGAAATCACCCAAACAGCCCTGATTATAAGTTTACATACCCTTGAATGTTTGACCTTGTTATACAGACACGAGGGGACACACTCAGGTTTAAATGGCTATTAAGGGTTCCACACCTGAGGCTTTTTATGTTGTAAGTAGTTTCTGCATGTAGTAATTGAGTTTGTTCGCCCCTGAGTGGATGCACAGATCTGGCTTCACACTGAGCCACAGGGAGCAGAAAAGAACGGGCTAAGGACCTTCCTAACAAGGTAGTTCAACTTTTTAAAGATGGGAAAGGATGTAAAAATAGAACCTTAGTCTGAGGAACAACTGCTTGTCTCAATGCTGATCGTGGAGCTACCTACCAACCTGATTCTGAGCGAAGAGCAGCAGATGTTGCGATCGCATTGAGGATGAAATCTCGCTAGACTGGGCCAAACACCCTAGCCAATAGAGTTAAAGCGGACCCAGACATGACTCTAAAGGCGAAAAAAGGATTCTAGTGAAATACAGTTTCCTCTCTTGCAGTTAGAGTGGGGGTATACCTGAGGCATCAGACAGTCACATCTCACTCCTGATGGGGACTATACCAGCTCAAGCAGGCATCAGGTTATGTCTCAGAACATCTCACTCCTGATGGAGACTTTGAGGTGTGGGTGTGCCAGTATACACCAAACCTTATCAGAGGTCAGATTCACCTTTTTTCCAGACATCAGTCTCAGACTACATATAATGTCTGGATTGAATACGTCTCTTCTGATGAGGATGATCCACTCGAGGATTATTATTGTTTTTGCCCAACAGGTAACGTACTGTCGGAATGTATACCCATGTGGCCAACACCCTGTATTATCTTGGATACCTCTACCACCAGTCACAAACAAAGATGCAGCTACAAACAGCTATATTCAAATCTGTGATGAATTGTAAATAGATAATTGAATTTGTGCAAAATCTAGTCAAATGTGTATCAAATATATCATATGTTAAATAGGCATGACAGCAGGATAGTTATTCCTCAGGGGACCTGTCACCTCATCGTGGTCTTGAGGCTCCTTCAGTTTGAAGGTTTATCAATGCAGAAAATTACTTTGAAATCGGTGGTTTGTGCCAGAAAACGCCCTTAATGGGACTCGACCTTATCATGTAGATTTGCCCGTATGTTGTTTACTTGCAGTCCAGTGAATAAATTCCACTTTGTTCCAAAACTTTTCCAGTCAGAATATAAGACAGTTGTCATGGTTTAGGTGGTGTGCGTGTGTTAAGGACTTTTCTTTGTGGCTCTCGTCCCGGGACGATATCGAATTCCTTCTCTATCAAATTCTTTTCCCAGCTGGTTCATCAGGCGTTGGCGGCGCGTTCCTCTAAGTCTACATAAGCCGGATGTCCACCACGCCTCCTTTGCTGGAGTGTCTGATTTGAGTTTTTGCTACAGCCAGAAGATATCTCTAGTTAGGGATTTGTGGCGAAAATCTTTGCAGTATATTTGTTGTTTATATTTCTTTAGGGAAATTTCTTTTTTGATCCCTTCTCTCTCTATCATTGGTGTGGCACCTATTTGGGTGCTTTGTCTTTCTCGGTTCTCGAGATGTTTCCTTTTTGCTTTCCCTCTTTGTTTTCCTCTCTGGCTTTGCTTCCTGGTTTGGATTGTTGGGCGTTCTTTTGGAAGCGCAAGAGCTGGTTCTGTTGCCTCATTTATATTTCTCCCTGTGTGTATTTTAAGTCCTTGCTGGTCTTGTTCTCTCCTGTCGCTGCAATTAGCCTCCCTATTCGTTTGGCCATTACAGCACACTCCAGCCAGACATGGAGTCGTCAGCAGCAGCTACGTTAGAGAAGACTGTTGCTAACCAACAATTGCCTTACTAGTCTAGGCAATCAACAGGCAGAGTTGGCGGAGAGAATTCGCCAACAGGATAATGCTATGCAGAGACAGGAAAACGTCCTATTAAGTCTCACAGAGAGTCTTAGAGCATTGTCTGCTCAAATTACACAAAATGTTTCACAATCCATTCATCTTCCCGACCCCAAGAGTCTAAACTCTAGTTACCCCCAAGTTATGGAGGCGAGGCAGGAAAATGCAAAGGCTGAGGAGGTTAAGGACGCTCTGGCTACATTGGAGCCTTGTGTTTCTATAGATTTGTTGGTTCGTACTGTGGTGTGAATTGATAATCGTATCCTTGAACGAAACAAGAAGAAGTGTACGGCACTGGCTCTTGCTAGCAACGAGGTTAATGCACCTTCCAACATGCATAAAACCACAACTCCGCCCACTGAAATTTCCACTCCTAGTGAGCCCGTGCAGGTTGATGGCTCATATGAGAGCCGGGCTCGTAAGCCTGTTCGCAGACGTATAAAATGTTATTACTGTAACAAACCGGGACATATCCATCCACGCTGCCCTGAGCTTAAGGGAAATGTGAAGTCCCTCTAGCGGTATGGGAGGCGCTAGAGGGACAGACCCAATTTCCCTTTCAAACATTTATTTCAGTAGAATTGACTGTGGGGAGACAGAGAATATTTGTGGAGGCATTTTTGGACTCGGGGGGCCATAAATTGTTTTATGGATGCGGAGTGGGCTTGGAAACATTCCATTCCCATCCGCCCTCTTTTACATTCACGCACTGTCAGGTCTTTGGACAGTCGCCCGTTGGGAACTGGGCTTATAACCAAGCCCTCTGAATTATTGACTATGTACCTCCCATTTGGCGGTTATTCAGAGGAAATCTGGTTTCTCCTGGCCAGTTCCCCGGTTTTCCCTGTTGTTTTAGGACATTCTTGGCTACTTGAACATACAAAACCAGTGAATTTGGCACGTTGTGTAAATTGTAAATAAAAACAGAATACAATGATTTGCAAATCCTTTTCAACCTATATTCAATTGAATACACTGCAAAGACAAGTTACTTAATGTTCGAACAGGTAAACTTTTGTAATTTTTGCAAATATTAGCTCATTTGGAATTTGATGCCTGCAACATGTTTCAAAAAAGCTGGCACAAGTGGCAAAAAAGACTGAGAGAGTTGAGGAATGCTCATCAAACACTTATTTGGAACATCCCACAGGTGAACGGGCTAATTGGGAACAGGTGGGTGCCATGATTGGGTATAAAAGCAGCTTCCTGAAATGCTCAGTCATTCACAAACAAGGATGGGGCGAGGGTCACCACTTAGTGAACAAATGCGTGAGCTGATTGTCGAACAGTTTAAAAACAACATTCCTCAACGAGCTATTGCAAGAAATTTAGGGATTTCATCATCTACGGTCCGTAATATCGTCAAAAGGTTCAGAGAATCTGGAGAAATCACTGCACGTGGCGACAAGGCCGAAACCAACATTGAATGCCCGTGACCTTCGATCCCTCAGGCGGTACTGCATCAAAAACCGACATCAGTGTGTAAAGGACATCACCACATGGGCTCAGGAACACTTCAGAAAACCACTGTCAGTAACTACAGTTCGTCGCTACATCTGCAATTGCAAGTTAAAACTCTAGAATGCAAAGCGAAAGCCATTTATCAACAGCACCCAGAACGCCGCCCGGCTTCGCTGGGCCCAAGCTCATCTAAGATGGACTGATGCAAAGTGGAAAAGTGTTCTGTGGTCTGACGAGTCCACATTTCAAATTGTTTTTGGAAACTGTGGATTTCGTGTCCTCCGGACCAAAAAAAAAAAAAAAGGAAAAGAACCATCCGGACTGTTATAGGCGCAAAGTTCAAAAGCCAGCATCTGTGATGGTATGGGGGTGTATTAGTGCCCAAGGCATGGGCAACTTACACATATGTGAAGGCACCATTAATGCTGAAAGGTACATACAGGTTTTGGAGCAACATATGTTGCCATCCAAGCAACGCTCTTTTTCATGGACGCCCTGCTTATTTCAGCAAGACAATGCCAAGCCACATTCTGCACGTGTTCCAACAGCATGGCTCCGTAGTAAAAGAGTGCGGGTACTAGACTGGCCTGCCTGTAGTCCAGACCTGTCTCCCATTGAAAATGTGTGGCGCATTATGAAGCGTAAAATACGACAACGGAACCCCGGACTGTTGAACCCCGGACTGTTACATCAAGCAAGAATGGGAAAGAGTTCCACCTGAAAAGCTTCAAAATTGGTCTCCTCAGTTCCCAAACGTTTACTGAGTGTCGTTAAAAGGAAAGGTGATGTAACACAGTGGTAAAAAAAGCCCCTGTGCCAACTTTTTTGCAATGTGTTGCTGCCTTTAAATTCTAAGTTAATGATTATTTGCAAAAAAAAAAAATAAAGTTTCTCAGTTTGAACATTAAACATCTTGTCTTTGCAGTGTATTCAATTGAATATAAGTTGAAAAGGATTTGCAAATCATTGTATTCTGTTTTTATCTACGATTTACACAACGTGCCAACTTCACTGGTTTTGGGTTTTGTAGGTCCCACACATCTTTTGGGGCAGTCAGAATAATCCGGTCGTCCAGTGAGGCACTGAACGTAGATCTCACTGTAGTGAGAGTTTGGCGTGTCGTCCCGGACGTCAACCTATGGGGGAGGCTGATGCCTGGAGTGATTATGAGGAGGTTGTCTCACCTAACCCTCCTAATCTAGAAAATGGAGCAGAGGAGGGTTTGGAGTGGTATCCTCAATTTGACTGGCGGCAGCCAGAGGAGGATTTCGATTCAGAGGATTTTTCTGACTCTGAGTCGGTCACAGCAGGTTCCGAACAGGGGGAGAATTTGGGGGCTGCTCTGAACTTTTGTTTGCCTCTCAACGTTCCCAACGACTATGCTGATCTCGCGGAGGTTTTTAGCAAACAACGGGCCTCATCTTTACCTCCCCATCGCACATACGATTGCAAGATCAATCTTTAACCTGGTACCACTCCCCCCTGGGGTTCGTTATGCTCGCTGTCAGGGCCTGAGCGCAAGGCCATGGGAGAGTATATTCAGGAGGCTCTGGCTAATGGATTTATTCGGCTCTCCACGTCTCCTGCTGGAGCGGGGTTCTTTTTTGTGGGTAAAAAGGATGGCGGTTTGAGACTCTGTATTAATTACAGGGGCTTAAATAATATCACCATTATGAACCGATACCCTCTTCCCTTGATGAACTCTGCATTTGAACGTCTGCAGGAGGCGTTGTTGTGGGAATTTTAAATTGTATTCCTGAAAGAAATCAGACTGAGACAAGATGAGTAAATAGGATCGTTTACTGCTTGCAAGTAGGGTCTTCGTTACAGGCAAGAATAAAGACAAAGGAATCTCTCCTTTGCTTTGGATATATGTAAAAGCAGAACGTCATGATGTACGCCCTCTGCGTCAGCTGCGTGTGTGCGCATCCCACGTAAGTCTGGGTCCAGTAATCCTAAAAAGTTTCTCCCCCCGCAGAAATTTACGTTTCCTTGGGGTCTTATCTAGAACACTCCAGGCTTCAGAAGGAACACACTGTTTCAGTAAACACACTTCATGACGCTTCTATATAGGAACAAGCTAGATTATAAGAGTTGCAATCACGCATGGCCTAGGTCACCTAGGCCACTTGAGAACAAGTAAGGATAAACACTTCATGACTGAATAAACAAGTAAATCAATACTAAATCAAGAGCAAGCAAGGATAAACAATTAATAACCAAAAATAAGGAATTTATGACTGAATTCCTCCAACATTTCCCTCCTCTTTATAATTATCTGCTAACATGCCTCTTCTCTTGATTTCCAGCATGTGCTTCATTTACGGGAAATGCTAGTAAAATTTTTACACTTCTGTTCAAACAGGCCTTCTATTTCTATCACATCACTGTATGACTCCCTCTGCTCCTCCGGCGGAGAGTGTCCTCCGTCGATGAAGGACCAAGAACTCTTTGAACCTCAACGACAATAAGACTGAGATCATTATGTTCGGCCACACCCCAGTGACTGTCGCCCTGGTTTTCTGGACTCTTATAATATCTGTTCATCTGTTAAAAATCTTGGTGTGACCTTTGATAGCGCTTTTAAATTTGATAAACAGGTCAACTCTGTCATAAAAACAAGCTTTTTTCAACTTAGGCTGCTAGCTAAGATTAAAGGCTACCTCCCCTCCAAAGACCTGGAGAAGGTAATCCATGCTTTTATAACCTCACGGCTGGATTACTGCAATTCCTTATACATCGGTATTGATCAGTCTCTTTTGCATCGCCTACAGCTTGTGCAGAACGCGGCAGCTCGCCTCCTTACTGGTAAGCAAAAGCGTGACCACATCACTCCAATACTGGCCTCGCTCCACTGGCTGCTAGTGAGGTTTAGGATTGACTTAAGATCCTGTTGTTCGTTTTTAAAGCTCTTAATGGGCTAGCACCCCAATATCTTGTTGATTTGCTGCACTTTTACACTCCACCCAGGGCGCTTAGGTCTGCTAACCAGCTTTTGCTGGTAGTTTCTAAGACCAGACTGAAGACCAGGGGCGACCGGGCCTTTGAGGTGGCTGCCCCTCGGCTTTGGAACAGCCTGCCCTGGCACATTAGGTCTGCCCCGTCCCTGGAGTCTTTTACGTCTTCTCTAAAAACCCACTTTTTCTCCTTAGCTTTTAATTCAGGTTGAGCTGGACTCACATTTTGTGTTGTAGATAGTGAGTAGTGCAATGCAATTTTTTATTGTTTGTGGTGGTGTGATTTTATGTACTGTACTGTAGTGTTGTGTATTTATTTGTATTTGTAGCCACGTGCAACTGTACAGCACTTTGGTCAACCTCGGTTGTTTTGAAACGTGCTTTATAAATAAAATTTGAGTTGAGTTGAGTCCTGTAACATAAACATCGGATACCGTGGGTTAGCAGTCATCATTTTTGATATCAATCCTCTTTTTATTGGGACCCCACAGCAACTGCAAAAGAGCAGTACTGCGAATCCTGCTGCTATGAGGCTCAATATAGATATTATTGCTGCTTTCCACCCCCCTGACATGAGCCACTGCCACCAGGTACCAGCAGGTGCCAAATCAGCCTGTTGTGCATCTGATGGGTCTTTTAAACGTTCTAAGGCTTGATCTATCACTCCCCCTCCTCATCATTTGCTGGAATGTAGGTGCTACATTAAGGCCCTGTAATTTGGCACACTCTTCCCTGTGCAGCTGTTAACAAATCCAGTACCATTCGATTTTGTAGTGTCATTAATCGTAAGGCAGTCAATTCTTGCTGTACAGTCCTAGGGATATTACAGGTCTCATTTATAAGTGCACTTAGGCGATAGTTCACAGTTTACATTCGCAACATTACCTTTCCAACTCCCAGATGCGGAAACAGGGAGAGGGCGATCTTCCCCCCTATGACCACAGCTTCGCCTCTGCTGGAACATTGGATTCCCAAATCGGGTCACATGGTGCTGCTGCATCTCGTACTCACAATGTATGTGTGATCACTTAATTGTACATAAGCACATACCACTCCCCAATTTGGCAGTAACGCTACATGTATTCGATGTCCACACAACCAATACCAACCATCCACAGCTCTTGCCCCATTCCAGTGAGGTGCCCACGGGTGACATAGTGTGCCATTTGGACTGTCTTCTCTCCCAGTGAAAAAGGATGTTTCTGTTATTTGTGGATAACCACAGAAAATCAGTAATTTCCTTTGACACCCCTGAGTTACTCTACAGATACTGTATCATTACCTTTGACACATCGCCAAAACTTCTGCTCCGGACTATAATGGACTACCATGAGCGGAACGTTAGAACTGATGTTTCCCAGCTTCAGGTACCCATCTTTGTCGGTGCAGTACTTCAACCCAGAGTTCATTTCTATGTTAAGTGGGGGTAAACCTGGGTCCATTGAGGTCAATCCACTACGAGCAGTAGACACTGCCATAGCGCACTTAATCCTACTATTCACACTCATTGTGGATGCTGCGACTTGTATCACCTCTACTCTAGGAGTGGATATGGAGGCTGGTAGGTGTGTGCACACATAACGCTCAGTGCGGTTCACAGAATGTGCTGATCTGTTTGCATATCTCCACCATGTATTAGTTGCATATATGTGAGAGGGATCTCCTAAGTCAAACAAGTGGCTATCCTCCCCCACGTAGCTTCTTGCCCTGGGTGAGGTTGGCATGTGGGCTGCACTTACCATGCATATACCTAGGATCAACAAACACAAGGGGAAGTGAGCCATGTTATGAGCCAGTCTGGAGTCTCTACTGACTTGGAGCGTAAATAAGTTCTTCATCGGGTTTGAGACGGGCGAGCTCTATATGCCACGCCCCCCTTTGTTGCCGGACTCCCTCCAAGTCTATCCTGACTTATTTCAATCGATCAATCAGATGCACCTGGAGGAGGTACTACCTTGCAGTGTGACTGATGTATCCGCGTTTCTCTCTCCCGTATACTCACTTCTGTCGGTGTGGTCAGGAGCACTTGATATGGAACCTTCCACGTCGCCTCACTCCACTTCTGCTTTTTACCGACACTCCGCACCAGGATCCAATCTCCAGGCTTCATCTCCTCGGGTGGCAGCTCCGCTACTGATCTGGGGGGAAGCACATTTCAAATCTTACTCTTGTTAGTTAACATCCTATTCATATATTCTGCCAGAGTTGCTTCTTCTATTTGTGTTCTCTGCAATAAATGTGGTAATTCAAAAGGTTTCCCATGTACTACTTCATAAGGTTACAACCCCAATCACCGTTGTGGTGTTATTCTCATACTGGTTAGTGCCAATGGCAGACATGCAATCCACTTCCACTTAGTTTCTGCGATGGCTTTGCGCAATTTCGCTTTTAGGGTTCCATTAGTTCTCTCCAGTAATCCTGCTGATTGTGGATGATATACACAATGCTCTTTCAATCCTATTCCCAATTTTGCTCCTAGGCTGGTCAACACTTCATTCCTAAATTCTGGCCCATTGTCACTATACAATGCATAGGAATCCCCCACCTAGGAACAATTTCTCTACTCAGGATTTTTGCTACTGTGATTGCATCTATAGCTTCTACCCCATTTAGAAAAAGTTCATATCAATACTGACGCATACCTCTTCCTCTCACACAGTGTTAAATCCAACATGTACGTGTGGAATGGCTCAGGGGTGTAGGGATTGCCCCTTTCTGTACTACTACCCCTCCCCGTGTGTTATAATTTTGTCATGGTGGACATTTCTTAGAAAAAATTTTTTTTTTTGAGTGAATAAGTGATAATAACTTTGATTTATTAACCCTTGGTCCCTCCTCTTGGTACATGGCACTGCCCATGCATCAAATCTGCAGCAATATGGAAGAGGGATTTCGGCAATATAGGCTTACCATTGGGTCCTACCCACCCGTCATCAGTGTGTTGTGTTCCATGTGATGTCCATTTACGTTTTTCTTGTGGGGGAGCAGCATCATGCTCTGCTCACTGCAGGTCACATGAAATTGAGTCCTCAGGTTGGTGTAATAGCCCCACAAGAGTGTGTTTGGCTGTTGCCCTTGCTTCTCTGTCAGCAAAGGCGTCAGTCAAACTGATTGGGTCAACATGTTTGGTGTGCAGAGGGCCACAATCAACACAGATTCAATCTCAGGGTTTGATAGAGGGGTGTCCTTGAGTCCAGGACATGGAGCAGTATTAGATAGGACTTCTTTTAAACAATGGGGAATACCTTTTTTTTTTTTTTTTTTTCCAATGAATTATGATTAAGCAATCCACCTCTGTCTAGGGTTCCGCTAAGAGCATGGAGGAAATGCACAGTCAGGGCTTGTTAGCCCCAACCATTGTTACAATTCCCCACGTCATCAGCAGAACTGGGTGGAGTTGCTTTAGACTATGTTACAATATGCAAATTTTTTATTCACAAAAGATTGGTACATATTGAATATTCAACTAATAGTTTTCCCATTGGGCTCCCAGCACATAAAGGTCAACTCAGTCAGTACCTTTTATTTGATTGTCCACTTAATCAAAAATAAATTTAGAAATGAGAAAAGGAAAAAAAATGTGATCACATTATTAGTCGACTTTTTCAATTATATGGTGGTCCATCTTTTGAATTTAGTCTTGTGATAATACTCCAAATTGGATTACCCCAAATTTATTTCAGAAGGTAAACAAATCCTTTGCTGGCCAGCGTATCATTTTCACTCAAGGCCATTTAAATCTCTTCTCTTCTGCAGTATCCTAAAGGTTCGGGGGGGCCTAATCCCCTACCCTCAGCACTCTGTGGAAAAGTTTCAATAGAATGAATTAGATGAATACAACAATAAACAAACTCAATCATCGTAGTTTTGCTGGTTTTCCTCTCGTTTGGATCCTTTCCTGTAAAAGTTGAATAAACAGATTACGGTTATTAGCCCCTCTTAGTTTTTTTCCCTTGTAGAATCACTGGTTGGTCCTCAGTTCCTGTTTAAAATGGAGAAAAGGTCTTTCATAAAAAATTCATTGCATTTCTTCGGTCAGGAAAGCTTTCAGTCACCTTCTTTAAATCACAATGCATCATTTGTAATAAAATTTGATCCTTCGCAGTACTCATTTGCTGGGCAGAACTTGTTCTCGTTTGAAAATTCCACATACAGTCTTAGACCTCGCTGCTGTTCTCTGATTTCTGTGTGTCGACCTTTCACCTATCTGTGCTCCCTTATCTGCTTTGGTCAGTAAGGCTCCATTCGCATTTGACTCTGCACACTTTTGTTTAAAAACCCATCCAGTCTCTAATCCCACAATAGTACACTTGATTTTTTATTTTTATAAATAAAACTCTCAGTTAAATTTGGCACACAGTTTCTTACTGTGTATAGTGTTTTCTAACACACCAATCTCACACAGTCTAATTATTTACAGAAAACTGCTTAGATTTTCTAGCTCTTTATAATTTTACAATTATTTAACAAATTCAAATGGTGTAATTACTTCATGCTCATAGAGGATATCACTGGTAGTTTTCTCTGCAATGTATTACTACCGCCAAATATTAGAGCATTTAAATATTGGGCTTTGTCCTGCATCTCAAAGCAATTCAGTTAGCCACAACATTAGAAACACTTACGGGCACCTTAAATAATTCTTGAATGAACGCTAATTTTATTGTAGACATCTATAAGCACTTCATGGAATGAAATGACAACTGTATTCAATCTAACAAAGAAAAAATAAATAAAAATATGCCAGCAATGCAGTTGTTTACAGACACTCACAGAGTTAGGTTCATTCACATTGATTTCCACACACACACACACACACACACACACACACACACACACAATCTGAGCTCAGAATACATACACACACACACCTCAGTGCACTTTCCTCTCTCACATTCATTCACATTGGAAAAGATCCAAGGCTCTAATTTTCTTATGATCTGAGACCAATTGTTGCTTCGATAACATACGCAGACAACGCTCTATTTCAATAGCATTTAATCGGTTCCCCCATGAGACGAACCCGTGTGCCGTGTAAATTCCATTGTTGTGTTATTGCAGTTGGTGTGCCGTTTAGTATCAACGTTTTCAAAGCACTCGTTGGTGCTGCCATTAATGCAAATAATTTAGTTTCATCATTGGGTAATGGCTCCCCAGATAGTAACCCCTTCTCTGGGACGGTTAGTCATGCCAAATTATTTTCTTGTTCTTGATTGTTGAGCCCGATTCGGGCAATTTCAAGCGATATGACTGTTTTTCCGACATACAAAACAAGCTTCATTCGGACAGTTTCGAGAGAAATGACCGTCCTTCCCGCATGTAAAACAAGCTTGATTGCCCCCAGGCAGTCCGTTTCCCCCACGGCTACTACCGCGCCTATGCCCTCGGGCTTTGCCCTTTTCACTTTGCCGCTTAGATCTCCGATACTCAGCTTCTTCATGCCAATGAAGTGCTGCTTCATAACCAAACTTTTTTTAACAGCTTTTCATCATTACCCGCCCGCTTCATTATATCTCTCACGTTTACTCGTATGGGCAGGCTTCAGCTGTTTACCAAACCCAAATTCCTTTACCCACAATGATTCCCACATCCCGGAACCATTATGCCGATATTCTACACACTCCTCAGTCACAGTCAAAGTCATGTCATCTGTCACACAGCAAGATTTACAACAGTTACAACAACATCCCCCTTTACTATTAGTTTTCCCCATTTGAGTTTTACTCTCTCTGTCTCACAGCAGTAAAGCCGAATTCGGAAAAGTTCTGTCACTCACCCGCTCCTCCTCTGTTTTATGGAGAACCTCCCTCCTGGCCTCACTACACGCTCGAGAGCCTTGAGTTGAGGACTTTCCCCTTTTACGTCTCTCAGGACGACTGTGCACAGTTTTCAGTCAGTGCCGATTCTCCAGGGAGTGCAGGTGAGATATTGGAACCCTGGACGTAGCCCCCAATGTTGTGGGAATTTTAAATTGTATTCCGGAAAGAAATCAGACTGAGACAAGATGAGTAAATAGGATCCTTTACTGCTTGCAAGTAGGGTCTTCTTTACAGGCAAGAACAAAGACAAAGGAATCTCTCCTTTGCTTTGGATATATGTAAAAGCAGAACGTCATGATGTGCACCCTCTGCGTCAGCTGCGTGCGTGCGCATCCCACATAAGTCTGGCTCCAGTAATCCTAAAATGTTTCTCCCCCCGCAGAAATTTACGTTTCCTTGGGGTCTTATCTAGAACGCTCCAGGCTTCAGAAGGAACACACTGTTTCAGTAAACACACTTCATGATGACGCTTCTACCTTGGAACAAGCTAGATTATCAAAGTTGCAATCACGCATGGCTTAGGTCACCTAGGCCACTTGAGAACAAGTAAGGATAAACACTTAATGACTGAATAAACAAGTAAATCAATACTAAATCAAGAGCAAGCAAGGATAAACAATTAATAACCAAATAAGCAATAATAAGGAATTTATGACTGAATTCCACCAAAAGCGTCGTTTTTGACCAAGCTAGACCATCGGAACGTATATAACTTGATTCGGATCCGGGAGGGGGACGAGTGGAAAATGGCATTTAATACGCATGACGGGTACTACAAGCATTTGGTTATGCCGTTCGGTTTGGGTAACGCCCCATCCGTGTTCCAGGCACTTGTCAATGACATCCTCTGAGAGATGTTGGCAAAATCCGTCTTTGTCTACCTTGACGATATTCTGATTTTTTTCTTCAACTCTCTCGGAGCATAAGCAACACGTCCGACAAGTGCTTGCGGCCCTCCTCGAAGCCAAACTTTTTGTCAAGGCTGAGAAATGCATTTTTCATGCCAAGACTGTCATTCCTTGGTTTCATTGTGTCGGCAGAGTCGGTCCGTATGGATCTGGACAAGGTGGCACCGGTAAAAAATTGGCCCATTCCTCAGAGTGTAAAGGAGGTGCCGCGTTTTTTAGGCTTTGCTAATTTTTATAGGAGACTCATCCGCAATTTCAGTGCTGTGGCTGCCCCAATCATTGCGCTTACGATAGGAAGAATGCCTCCTCGTCATTCTCTTGGACCCCAGCAGCAGAAGCTGCCTTTCAGGAATTGAAGAGACATTTTAGCTCTGGGCCTATCCTTGTTATGCCCGACCCCTCCTTTCCGTTTGTGGTGGAGGTAGATGCTTCTGAGGTCGAGGTGGGTGCCATTTTGTCCCAGCGCTCTCCTCCAGACAATAAATTGCATCCCTGCGCCTACTTCTCCAGGTCATTGTCTGCTGTGGAGCGGAATTACAGCATTGGTGACCGGGAGTTGCTGGCAGTCAAGTTGGCGTTGGAAGAGTGGCGCCACTGGTTGCAGGGGGCCGAACACCCGTTTGTGGTCCGGATAGATCGCAAAAACCTCCAGTATATCCAGCAGACTAAGCGGCATAATTCCCAGCAGGCGCGTTGGGCCTTATTTTTCAACCGCTTTAATTTTACGTTGACTTATAGCCCTGGCTCTAAAAACATCAAGCCTGATGCTTTGTCACGAATTTATGACCGTTCTGGCTGCCATCCCCTTCCTGAGTGTATAATTCCGCCAGCTGAGATTGCGGCTCCTGTACTGTGGTATGTTGAGTCTGTGGTATGGGAGGCGTTGCGTTCCGATTCTGGTCCGGGTGGGGAGCCGCCTGGTTGTTTGTTTGTCCCTGTGGCGGTTCATTCCCAAGTTCTCGAGTGGAACTTCCCGCTTGGCTGGACATCCGAGGGTTCACCGGACTAAGCAGTCTTTGGCTCGATGCTTTTGATGGCCCGGTATGGAAAGAGACATCCGGGAGTTTGTGGCAGCCTGTGGCACATGTGCACGGAACAAGGGTTATCATCTTCTCCCCCCCTTTAGTCTGTTGCGGCCGTTGTCAGTCCCTAAGCGTCCTTGGAGCCATATTGCCTGAGACTTTGTGTCAGGTCTGCCGGCCTCAGAAGGTACTACGGTTATTTTGGTGGTGGTAGATCACTTTTCTATGGCCGCCCACTTTGTTGCCCTTCCTAAACTGCCCTCGGCACGGGAGACAGCCCTCCTTGTTGTGGACCATGTGTTCCGGCTGCATGGCCTGCCTCAGGATGTGGTCTCCGACCGTGGCACGCAGTTTGTGGCTAAATTCTGGCGGGAATTTTGCAACCAGCTAGGGGCCTCCATGAGCCTTTCCTCTGGTTTTCACCCGGAGACCAATGGGCAGACAGAAAGAACTAATCAATCTCTGGAAAATACACTTCGGTGCCTAGCAGCCGATAACCCTACATCATGGAGTCGTTTTTTGGTGTGGGCTGAATATTCCCACAATTCGTTGTACAATTCCTCCTCAGGCCTTTTCCCGTTTGAGGCACAATTGGGTTATCAGCCGCCTCTTTTTCCTCATGCTGAGAGGGATTCAGAGGTCCCCGCGATTAATTGTTTTATTCGGCATTGTCGGTCGGTCTGGGCCAAGGTTTGGTCGTCTCTCTCACGCTCGGTGCAGAAACAGAAGACCGCCGCCGATAGCAGGCACCGTTTGGTGCCATCATATCGGGCTGGCCAGAGGGTTAGGCTTTCCACTCGGGACCTTCCTTTGAGGGTGGAGTCACGGAAGTTAGCTCCCCGCTTCATTGGCCCTTTCAAAATCGTGTGGAAGATCAACCCGGTCACCGTTCGGTTGCAGCTCCCTAGATCCTTGCACATCCACCCTTCTTTTCACGTTTCTCGGCTCAAACCGGTTAGCACTAGTGTCCTGGCACCGGCTAACAAACTAACGCCACTGCCAAGGATGATTGAGGGGGGGCCGGTTTACACCATGCGTCGCATCCTTGCCGAGAGGCGTGTCGGGCGCGGGGTCCAGTTCTTAGTTGATTGGGAGGAATATGGACCTGAGGAGCGGTGCTGGGTCCCTTCTTGGGATATCCTAGATCCTACCCTTATCTCAGGGTTCCGTACACGAGGTTCTGTGGGAACATCCAGAGCCGTTCCTTGGGGGGGGTCTGTCATGGTTTCGGTGGTGTGCGTGTGTTAAGGACTTTTCTTTGTCGCTCTCGTCCCGGGACAATATCAAATTCCTTATCTATCGGATTCTTTTCCCAGCTGGTTCATCAGGCGTTGGCGGCGCGTTCCTCTAAGTCTACATAAGCCGGATGTCCACCACGCCTCCTTTGCTGGAGTGTCTGATTTGAGTTTTCACTACAGCCAGAGGATATCTCTAGTTAGGGATTTGTGGTGAAAATCTTTGCGGTATATTTGTTGGTTATATTTCTTTAGGGAAATTTCCTTTTTGATCCCTTCCCTCTCTATCATTGGTGTGGCACCTATTTGGGTGCTTTGTCTTTCTCAGTTCTCAAGATATTTCCTTTTTGCTTTCCCTCTTTGTTTTCCTCTCTCGCTTTGCTTCCTGGTTCGAATTGTTGGGCGTTCTTTTGGAAGCGCGAGAGCTGGTTCTGTTGGCTCGTTTATATTTCTCCCTGTGTGTATTTTAAGCCCTTGCTGGTCTCGTTCTCTCCTACTGCTGCATTTGGCCTCCCTATTCCTTCGGCCATTACAACAATGTCACACTGAAATTATCAGATAACGGTCATTGCCCAATGTGTCCGCTGTGCTCACGACCGTTACCACGGCTGGCAGGTCTTGAGTGAGTGGCGCTGCTCATATGTACTGCTACTACGCAGAAGAACTCACTTTCGTTACGCCGATGAAACAACGTTTCCCCTGCTAATTTCCATAGTTTTTTAGAGTAATTAATTTAAACACTAAGAAATCGTTTGGTGTGCAGTAAATCACAACCGTTACTAAAGACTAGGGATGCACCCGAATCCGAATCCATATTAGGCAAGTCAGGAATAATGGCTTTTTGCCGAATAAATTATTCGTCGGAACATTTTATTAAAAGTCCGGCTTTATGTAATATGTGTAATATATATTTTTAACGATTTGCAATATTTTTTCCTTGAAAGACAACATTTTAAGCTTTCGATTGAATGTGGTTCCTAAGGTGCTCCGTATTTCTTTCTGGGTGAAATAATTTCATCAAAGTGCGGTATTTTGTCTATCATTTAAGCTTGTTCCTACCATTTCCCTTATAGACACCTTAGCATACAGCTGTAATCAGTGAAAATCACACATATCCCTCATCAATCCATATTAAGACTCACCTATGATGACCACATTCCTGTTGATTTTCCTGTTGATGAACACCTTAGGAATCACATTCAATCGAAAGCTTAAAATGTAGTCTTTCAAGGAAAAAATATTGCAAATCGATAAAAATTCGGCCACATGGCCTTAATCGCCGCCGAAATTCGGCTATTTCACTAAATTGGCTGACTTTGGCCACCAATGGCGCCACCTGTATGGTGTTTTAAGGAATAATTGTTATGCCCATGCAAGCTCCATATCTACTTTAATTAGTAGCCCAAAGATTTAGTTGATGGAGATAGACTTCTAATTTTGACAAATTTTTGATTATTTAAAATTTGTTATGGTCCATTGATTTTTTTTCCCGTTTTCCGAGCATCGGTGCATCAGCCCATGACACAAGGGGTATGATTTTATATTTTCTCCCTGGTCTCTATAAGTAGCACTACTTGTGTAATTAAACTTAGACCTGTACCACTTTTGGATTTCTCATAGTAGCCCCTCACAATGGCCCAGAAATAAAGATTTGCTCAGGAGCGTAGACCCCCCTCCTACTTAAAGGCCTGAAACTCGAGGACTATGCTGAATTTTGATTAAATATTTGGGGAGAGTACTCCAGACACATTGATAAATGATATGTCAAAGTAGGAAGAAATTCGGAGATGGTCATCCAGGAAGGTTAGTCCAATTGACACGGAATGAGCCCCCTTCAAAAAGCAGCATTTGAGACACAGGGTCAATGGTGTCACAAAAAAGAAGGAAAAAAACTTGAAATTAGACTAGGGCAACAAGAAAGGAAAATTTAAGCAAAGCTCTATTTTTTCTGCTTCTTAGCAGTGAAACCAAAGGCCCCAAGCTTTGCAACCCCCGATGCCTGTTTCTGGGTTCTTTTCTTTGGCACCAGCTGGTGTACTTCCTCCTCTGGACCAAGGAGTATAAAAAGAAGGAGAAGACACGACAAATGGCTCCAGTGAAACTCTAGGGTATGGCGCATGCGCAGTGTAAATGGAGCTGCGATGGTGGAAGGTTCCAGCAGACGGCACTCATAAAGAAAAAAAAGGCATGGGGTTCGTTCAGGTGCTCATAGGGTGCACTTGGCTTGACGAAACTTTTTGGGCGGGCGGCAACCGACATTTAAACAAGGAGTATAAAAGGAAAAAAGCAAAA
The DNA here is from genome assembly GCA_029692085.1 of Gymnothorax javanicus. Lineage (NCBI taxonomy): Eukaryota > Metazoa > Chordata > Actinopteri > Anguilliformes > Muraenidae > Gymnothorax > Gymnothorax javanicus. Next base: position 43,296,804 of record CM056200.1, read on the forward strand.
TGCCCTCTCTCACAATAAGTAAGTCTAAAGTAATTTAATGAAATTAAACGATTCGTGTTCTTCACATCTTCAGTTATTGCTTGAAATATATTCCCACCCAAGGTTGATTGCGGACGCGTCAGTGAAACAAAACAATCACACCCCTGCTGCTAGATAGCGCGCCATCTACGGAATGTTTCTGCAAGAGCAGATCAGATTTTACTGTGCATGTGCGATAACCCATAGTTTCATCGGAGCCATTTGTCGTGTCCTCTTCTTCTTCTCATACTCCTTGCTCTGGATGAGGAAGTGGGTTTCCCTGCAGGTTTACTTTTTTCAGAGGAGGAGGATGGCTTTCCTGCAGGTGTGCCGAATCTGATAATGAGAAGCAAAGAGACCTAACCAGGCTGCCGTGTTAGATTGAAAGAATGTCAATAATCTGAATAAATAGCAGACCTCTGAATTCCAACACTCATCGAGTAATTTTGTATGTATCATTAAAAATATTTTTTTAAAGTGAAATTATTTGAAGATGACCCTGGTTTTAAGCGCTTAAAAATATAGGCTACGTGAAGTGGAAAACATTTTGTGAAGCATATTGAATGTGAATGCGAGAGAGAATATGTTTGCAATGCACGCAATAGTCAACTGCACCGAAGATTTGGCAACGCCCATGCAGGCGAATTTTTGCCGCAAATTTGTGGCATTTTTAATTAGATAATTGAACAAGATTAATTTAAAAATATAGCTGCAAGCGGCAATTCCAGGGTTCAAGCCAAGAAAGACCATTAGTAGTTGAAAGCTTGAACAGCTTCTTTAAAAACCACTTTAAGAGTATGTTGCAGGTATTTATGTGGACCTATTTTGCCAGTGTAATGATTGGACCAACAACTTATGATGTATAATCTGATTTGTGTAATACCACGCCCCTTTTTTGCATTTGTGGCGCCCCCTATTGGTCGATTTCTTTGAAACTTTCAGGCTATGTTTCAGGTTCTTATATGGACATATCCTGTGAGTTTTGTAATGATTGGGAAAACTATTTATGATTTATAGTCTGATTTGTGTTATACAATGCTGCTTTGTTTTGCATTTATAGCACCCCCTATCAGTCAATTTGAATGAAATTTTTAGGGTATATTTCAGGTACTTATATGAATATATCCTGTGAGTTTTATGGCTATAGGACAAACAATTGCTGATTTATAGTCTGATTTGTGTCATGCCATGCCCATTTTTTGCATTTATAGTGCCCCCTATAAGCCAACTTGTATAAAACTGTCAAGGTATGTTCCTGGTACTTATATGGACATATCCTGCGAGTTCCGACGTGATTAGCCCAATGGTTGTGACTTTTGTCCATTTATGTGCTAAGCCACGCCCCTGCTGAAGTTCATTGGTCAATATCTTATTAAACAAAATGAGATTTCAAAAAGCCTTATGCAACTTTTGATAAGCTTGGTCCAATGATGATCCACAGCAAATTTCGAAGGGATCGGACCTACGGCCTAGGAGGAGATGTCAAAAATGTGTTTTTCAAAAAATTCAAAATGGCGAAAAATCCAATATGGCGGACCTTAGGGGTTTTATGTAAATGTTGTAGAATTTGGACCAAGGAATGTCTTTACCAAGTTTCGTGTAAATCGGACAACGTCATCTACTATAAAACTTATCAGATCATGAAGCGCGGGCAGCAGAGATGCCAAGGCGTGAGTCTCTCCTCACGTTCCTGTGCGGTAGTCAGCAATTATTCAATCACCGCGCACTGAAGAAATTCACTCGCGGAATTTAAGTCATTGTGCATCAAGTTAACCAGTTTCACGTGCATTACGGTGGATTTTCCCACTAGTGACATGGAAATCGATTATGACTCTGGAATTCTCAGGCTTGTCCTTACTGGGGGATTGAAAGCAATGGAATTGCATAAAGACGTTTCAAATGGTCTCATTTCATGAAAACAATTTAAACGATCATGAAACACATGCATTGTTTCCAATCCCTGAGTAAAGAGAAGCACGAGAAGTCCGGAGTCATAATCGCTTTCCATGTTACTTGTAGTGAGGTCCACCTTTACGCAAGTGAAACGGAAACTTCAATGCACAAGGATTTTAATTCCGCGTGAGAATCTCATTAAGAGTTGAATTAATAATTGCGGACTACGGTGAATAAGCCTAAAAAATGCGTGAGACCTACGGCGAATGCGGGAGACTTAGCATCTCTGCTTCCCGGCAGTCCCTTCCCAATTTGCATACCCGCTGCGCTATAGCCAATTGTGTGCTGTCCTGAAAACGCTGCCGACCACTGCTGGGTGGTACGACCAGGGATCGAACCCGCGCCAAATGCAGTGCCTTAACCAGGTGAGCTAACCTGGCAACTCAACATGTCAGATGTTAAAAGTGAGACATTTTACCATTTCATTAAAAGTATTAGCTCATTTTGAATTTGACGGCAGCAACACATTTCAAAAAAGTTGGGAGAGGAGCAACAAAAGGCTGGAAAAGTAAGTGGTACTAATAAAAAAAGAATAGCTGAAGGGACATTTTGCAACTAATTAGGTTAACTGGCAACAGGTCATTAATCAATTAACATGTCTGGGTATGAAAAGAGCATTTTAGAGAGGCAGTCTCTCAGACATAAAGATGAACAGATTCACCAATCTGCAAAAAAAAACTGTCTAAAAATTGTGGAACAATTTCAGAAAAATGTTTCTCAATGTAAAATTGTGAAGACTTTGAATCTACAGTACATAATATCATAAGATTCAGAGAATCTGGAGAAATCTCTGTTCGCAACAGGCAAGTCCGAAGGTCAATATTGGATGCTTGTGATCTTCAGGCCCTCGGGCGGCACAGCCTTAAAAACAGGCATGATTCTGCACTGGAATACACTGCATGGGCTCAGGAACACTTCCAGAAATCATTTTCTTTGAATACAGTTCACTGTACGATCTACAAATGCAAGCTGAGGCTGTATCATGCAAAGAAGAAGCCATAAGTCAGGGGTGTCCAAACTAACCCACAAAGGGCCGGTGTGGGTGCTGCTTTTTGTTACAGCCCTGCACTTACACACATAATTCTACTCATCAAGGTCTTGACTGAACCCCCTGATCAGTTAATCAGTGGAATCAGGAGTTATAGCACTGGGCTGAAACAAACACCTGCACCCACATCGGCCCTTCATGGGGAAGATTGGACACTCCTGGCTTAAGTGAACGCGATCCAGAAATGCTGCTGGCTTCTCTTGGCCAAAGTTCATTTAAAATAGACTGAGGTAGAATGGACTGTTCTGTTGTCAGATTTTGGCAACCACGGACGTCATATCATGCGGTCTTAAGAGGGGAGGGACTATCCAGCTTGTTATCAGCACACAGTTCAAAAGCCTACATCTCTGATGGTATTGGGTTGCTTTAGTGCCTTACACATCTGGAAAGGTATTATCAATGCTGAGAAGTATATGTGACAGTCCACAGGAAAAGGGTGTATAAGGGATATTTTGGCCAAATTGAGTTAAGTGCATCTGATGATCCCTTACCATGTACTAAACATAGGAAAACAGTTTTCTCTAAAATGTAAAAAAAATCCCTTATACACCCTTTTCCTGTAGACTGTCACATAGAGATTTTACAACTGCATATGCACCCATCCAGACAAGTCTCTTTCAGGCAAGGCCTTGCATATTTCAGCAAAACAACACCAAACCACATACTGCTGTAATGGTTCATCCAGAGGACGAGAAGTGGAGGACTGGACCCAGGCGCAGGATGTGATAAATGAAGGTTTATTAGAGGCTGCACAACATTACAACTGTCAGTACAGGCTGTCAGTACAACACTAAACACTGCAGGCAAGCAAGCAAAAGAACAGAGATTCCTAAGGATAACCCACAAGTCAAAAATGAGCCTAAATAGAGTAAGTTAAAATTAAAAGGAATTGAGGTTTGTTAATGATAACAGTGCGAGTAGTGCACAATAGATTAATACAAAGGGAAAGGCGATACACACTAGAAATAAGCCTAAACAGACGAAAGGTCTAACGGGCTCACCAGACTACACGCAGGACAGAGTTCTTAACCCTTTAACTGCCCACTCAACCTTTCGGTAGAGCACATTTTGAGTCACTGTATCTCACTGAAAGATGTGTTGAACTTCACTGATTGGATTTTTTTTCATCATAACATTCCTCAACCGAGTGTTAGAGATGGCTTAATCAACGAATCTTTCCATGAGACACAGTAAATCAAAACATGCTTTACCAAAAGGTTGTGGTAGTTAACGGGTTAAATAAGAGTGCTGGTAATTAGCCTTGCAGTGGAAACAGGCGAGGAGTGGTGATTTCATGCCTGGTAGGAATGTGGAGCACTGATGAGCTGGGCTGCTGCAGGGTCCTAATAGACCGGTGAGTTGGAGGCTTGGCCTTACAACTGCATCCATCACAACAGCATGGCTTAGCAGTCTGAGTGCTGAACTGGCCTACCTGCAGTCCAGTCCATTCACAATATAAAACATTTGGCGCATCATGAAACAAGACATCCAGAAAAAAAAGACCCAGGACTGTTGAGCAGCTAGAAACCTACATCTGACAAGAGTGGGACAACAGCCCTCTCCCAAAACTTCAGCAATTGGTCTCTTCATTTCCCAGACGTTTACAGACTGTTGTTAAAACAAGAGGGGATACTAAACAATGGTAAACATGGCCCTATACCAGCTTTTTAGAGATGTGTTGCTGCCATCAAATTCAAAATGAGCAAATATTTTTCATGAAACGGTAAAATGTCTCACTCTCAACATCTGATATGTTGTTTATGTTCTATTGTGCATAAAATGTCAGCTCATGACATTTGCAATTAATTGCATTGTTTTTATTTACATTTTACACAGCATCCCAACTTTTTTGGAATTGGGGTTGTAGTACAAAGAAAACAAAAATTAGCACAACTGAATAACATTGATTGAAATGCAATTTTGCATCAAAATGACTAATTTTTTACTTGTGCTAGTTTAACAAGAAATCTGGCCGCAACTGAATTGTTAAATGTTTTCAGATGTGACATAATGTCATGTGCCTCCGCAATTTTCAGCTCACCAGCCGCCACTGATATATATATCTATATATATATATATATATATAAAAAACACAACATAACATGAGTGGCGAGAACAGGCCGTTCAGCCCAACTAGGCTCGCCATTTTTTTTTTTTTTACTGTTGTGAATAAATCACTTCAGACACTCAATGACTCAATGGTATCTGGGTTTAAGTCAAGCCTGCTCTTGAAAATTCCCAAGGTTTCTGCTTCAACAATATGGTCAGGCAAGCTATTCCACATTTACATTACTCTCTGAGAGGAAAAAAAAATTCCTAATATCAGTGCTAAATTTACCCTTGGTCAACTTCCATTTGTGGGTCATTCCATCCAAAATCAACCAAGAGGTCCCCAGGTCACTGTCTCAGAAAATTCTGAAAAAAAATCACAATTGAAGTACTACCTAAGAAACGAATGTGTGCAAAATTTCAGGTCTGTAAGTGCAGTACTTGCTGAGATATGGCCATTTATATTTTCAGGCATTTTTTTTTTATTTTTGCAAAATGTATTTTTGACCAAATTTGAATGCTTATTTACAGCAAAGTAATGATGCTGCAGGGTTGTAATCTTGGACATAGGGTTCATTTTTCCTGAGTTTTTCATTTTTGGCTTTATAAAAGGTGTATCTTTAGTCTCTGATCATCTACTGACCACCTCAAAATGAAGAGAAAGCTGATTTCACGAAATTATGCTGTATCTTTGCAGTACTGCTGAGAGAGAATGGCTCATTATCTAAATCTGAAATTTTTCATGATGTCTAAACTGATGTTTATGCATGTGTGCAAGCAGTCAGAAATTTTAAATAACAATTTCTTCCAGCTCCAGTGACCTATTTATATGAGAACATTTTACGTTTTACCAAAAACTAGCCCTTATTTCACCACCAAGAACTACTGGATGACAATGAATAACAGCCTTGAAATTTTTACCATGTATTGGCACATATTTAAGGATAACACATACTAAGTTTCATCCGTAGTATCAGATTGGTTCTATTTTTAAAGCTGCATTTAATAAAATCACATTTTTAGGCTTAACAATACCATGTACACAATTGTAAATTGGTGGTCAATCTTCTTGAGGCACTTACGTGGGACAATTCCTTTGCATTGGTTATGACGGCTCATTATTTATAACCTTTCAATGTTCCTTTGAACATTAATTTGGTCTTGGACACAGTTGTGGATGATAGAAATTTGATAACAACAATCTTGCAGTTACCTTGCAAATAATACCTGGTGTTATATGGATGCTGTAAACTAAGAAATCAGTGTCATTATTTCAATGCCAATGGTATGATGTCAGATCTGTAATTATGCAGTATCTGTGTACAATTTTGATTCTCATTCGATCTATAATGGGAGCTTGTCCAGACTTGATCCTTGAAGTGATGTCATACTCATAACTTGCCCTGCATGATGCCATCATTATGCAATAAGCATGATGTCATCATTATGCAATCCTTGTCATTTACTATATAAAGAGTGACCCAATCTTGAGATAATCATTTCATTTTCACCATGGAGCCAAACTGCACAGTTGGTAGAAAAGTGGGGGATGAGTGTCACAAAACCACTTTGACTAAAAAAAGTGGAACGATCAAACTTAATCAAAGGAACTTCTGATGTGGAGGTGTGAAATTTCTTTGGAAGATGAAGACAATTTGCCTTCACCACGAAAAGATTTTTGTGCATATTATGAAAGTTGTCAGCGATATTATTGTGACCCTAGGAATGTTCATAAAAAGAAGGTTACAAGTAAGTACACTCATTAAAATATTTTCACTAAAATTATCTTTAAAGCCCCCATTAAACATACTCTGATGGAATTCTGATTTTAAAACTGTATTTTTGTTCATTTTAGAACACCTGCATACTATAGATCAAGAAACAGCAAGAGAATTTACTTTGAAACCTGGTCAGAAATGGTGCAGCAACTGTTACCAGTATTGCAAGCATGGAAATGAGAGGGACGGTCTGCAGCATCTGATGAGCCAGTGCCCAGTACCAGTACCGATGAAGCATATGCTGATTCGAATCTTCGGGAGCAGCTCAATGTCAGTGCAACTAATTTAGACTGTTCACCCTTAAAACCTATGAGTGACAAAGACAAGGTTGGATATATTAAACGCAAAGTGAAGTCTAAGGAAACGTCCACAAAGAGCAAGTTTAGTGTAAAAATGGTCAAATACGTTGTAATTTATAGCTTTAAAAATAGAACCAATCTGACACAACGAATGAAACTTGCTATGTGTTATCCTCAAATATGTGCCAAAACATGGTAAAAAAATTTCAAGGCTGTCATTCACTGTCATCCAGTAGTTTTTGGTGGTGAAATATGGTGTAGTTTTTGGAAAAAGGTAAACTGTTCTAAAATAAATAGTCTACTGGAGCTGGAAACTTCTAACTGCTTGCACACATGCTGTACATCAGTTTATACATCATGAAAAATTTCAGATCTAGAAAATGAGCCATTCTCCTGCAGTACTGCAAAGGCACAGCATAATTTTGCATGGCAAGAACCTGAGAGGGTTTGGTCAACAATCACTCCCAGATCTTTTTCCATGTGGAGCACATTCCAGTTTTAAACCTCCCATGAAGTAACCCTTTCTAATGTTTTTGTTACCTACATGTAGAACTTTACATTTTGCTACATTAAATTTAATTTGCCACATTTCTGCCCAATTCTGGATTCTATCCAAATCATCCTGAATCACATTAGTGGACTAAAATTATTTGCCAAACCTCCCTATTTAGTATCATCTGCAAATTTAACTGATTTGCTTTCAATATTGCAATCAAGGTCATTAATGTAGATGAGGAACAGCAGGGGTCCCAACACCGAAACTAAGGGACGACACTCCCCACCATACCTAGCTCAGATGAGATTCCACTGACCACCACTCTTTGTGTTCTGTCCTGTAACCAGTTTTGAATCCACTCCAGAATACCACCTGTAACTCCAGTGGAGCTCATTTCAAAAATGAGTCTCTTATGCAGTACTGTATCAAATGCTTTCTGAAAATCCAGGTATATGATGTCATAAGCCCTGCTCTGATCACAAGTCTTGGTGGCCTCTTCAAAAAATTCCAGAAGGTTTGTCAGGCATGACCTTCCCTTACGGAAACCATGTTGGCTATCCCTCAAGATACTGTTACGTTCAAAAAATAATTCCAGCTCGTCTTTCATGATAGATTCCAGTATTTTGCATGCGATGCAAGTTAAACTGACTGGCCTGTAATTTCCTGGCTCAGTACGGTCACCTTTATTATATATTGGTATTTTGATGAATTTGCCAAGGAATATTGTGTCATTTTTAACCCCTCAAAGAATGCCAGTGTATCATTTAATTGTAATCCTGGTACTTCCTTCAAAATTTGTGATGTTCCCATCAAGCAAGATGACTCCGCTGTACATCTCGGTCATATTATAGGTCATGATGGCAACATCAGGAACATTAATCAAGGGATCAATCACCTCATCTCCAGCTCTAATACTATGTTGGCTAAATTTAATATGTGTGCCTCGAGTACAAAGGTGAAGTTATTCCAAACATATTGTTCCTCTTTTTATGGCTCGGTGCTGTGGAATTTGAATAGCAATCATATTCAGCGTTTCTATGTTTCATGGCGTAAGGTGTCGCGGCGTATTTGGCGTGTCCCTTATAATACACACTGCAGTTTGCTTCCCTCTCTTATGTCTGCTCCTAGCATTGAAAATCAGTTGCTGTGTCGGTTTGCCATGTTTATGTGCAATATTGCTAATGTTAACAATTTAGTTCATCTGTTTTACAAGGGGCTTATGTTTAGTAAATCATCAGCAGCTGTCAACAGGAGACATCTTACGTTCAGATTAAATGTCAATACTCTGTGCTGTGACTGTTCTGCTTTGAAACGCAGTTTAAAAGGTGATTGTAATGATGAAATTACCATGTGTATTGCCGAACTTTGTGATGTAAGGGATGGCCTGCAACTATGCGACTTTGAAATGAATGATATTGTATGTATGATCACTTCACTGGCATGTATGTAAAGCTTACAACTATTGTACTTGATTAATGCTTCCCCTCCCTTTGCTGTACTTTTTCTGTGCAAATAAATTATTATTATTATTATTATTATTATATGGCCCTGCTTCCAATCATTTGGTATTTCTCCAGTTTCCAAAGTATGTCTGAAGATAGCGTCCCTCAGCACTCCAGAAGGGCTGGGCGGTATGGCCTAAAATTTATATTGCGGTATATTTTGAAGCATAGACCGTAACGATATATATTGTGATATATTCTTCGGTATATATTTTTCAATATAACTGTTTCTGAACATACTACCACGGCAGATACATTGCACCACTTTTTCCTTAGCTTTCTCAAATAACAAAAATAAAGATGCAAATATTTTAAATTAATAAAAGTTAAGAGAAAGATTTATTTTACACAAAGAAGTAAAGCAAAAAATTGGGAGCACTCCTTTCCACTTCAGACATACAGTTTACAGGCCTATGTGCCTGCCTTATTAAAATACAAGTGCCTGTGGACTAACCAGCTTACTACCAAAGTAACAGCTGGGGTCAAGAATGGCTTCACATTGTTTCAGTTTGATGATTTAAAGCCAATAATCTCCATTGTTCAAGCTAAATATAACTTACTTCTGAAAAGTTATGTTGTCCACATTCCCTCTCTTGTGACTGCGATTGACAGCGACACAGTCAGGCATTTCCAAAAAATATCGTGGATAGAGACATACACCTTGCTGCCAAGGATGCTCGTCCTGAGGAGGCAGCCAGACTTGCACAGTGAAGTCGTAATGTTGCACCTCTAGTTCATTCAGCTCATTGGTTGAATGTATCGTTAATTAAGAAAAAGATTGAGAACAAGTCAGGACTAATAATTGTTGTAAAGGGATTTTTAAGTTCTGGCTTTGCCACTGCTTAGTATTAAATTTGAAATCCAACATATACAGGGTGTATCAAAAAAAAGTAGACTCTCCGAAAAGTACCCACCAAATTTACAATTGAACATTTTCATGAAAATTCTTCATTTGCATATGTTGGTATGGACATCCTGCTTTGGTTCATACCAAAATTAATTGCATAATTTCATGCATGACTGAACACAGGCCCGTTTTCCGGTGGGCAATAAAATGTCCTTCCTCCAAAAAACTAAAGGATTAAAATTGGATGAAAAGTCTTTGGGCTCTATCTTTCACACTGCCCTACCCTTTGCCACTACCAGCTACCCGTGAATTATGCATTTAGCAGCTTCCACTATCCCTAAACGGTATCTTCCGGCCACACTACCCGCTATATATCATGCTGAATCCTTTATTTGCACCTGGAGGTGTGCCCATGGGCGTGTTTATGCGTTTTCCCTACAACTGCTATCTTGACCACACAGGTTAGGGAAAGCGTGTAGCGGGTCCTCAAACCACCCGCTACCCATTTGGCAATTGAAGACACGGCTTCTCTCCTCCTATGCGATCTAACAGCGACAAATGGGCCACATTCAGTTCAGAAAAATAATTAATTATAATTAGGTCTATGCACTGGCACTCAGCGACGTAACTTTCTTTCTCGCGAGAGCGGCATTTCAGAACTCTTCAGCGAATGAAGGTAATTCTGGTGACAAGTACGTGGTTTCGTCCGTTTACATTTTCCAATCGGACAGCTGTCTATTTTTTTTTTACTGCAAGTTGTGTGACCATGCTGTAAAAACAGGTGTGCGTACTTGTTGCCGAAATTACCACCATTCGCAAAAGAGTTCTGAAATGCCGCTCTCGCTGGAAAAAAAATTACCGTTGCTGAGTACCAGTGCATAGACCTATTTATAATTAAATTATTTTTCTGTACTGAATGTAGCCCATTATTTTGTCGCTGTTAGATCGCATGGGAGAGAGAAGCCGTGTCTTCAATTGCCACTTGATTATTCTTGAATTGGAAAACGTGTTAATAAGGGAAAACCATCTAGAATTAGCCAGGACTAATTGTAGTCAATAAAGGGATGGATATTTTCTCCCAAATTTTCAGGTCTAGCACCGGCCCTGAGTATTATTTCCCACAGAACAAAAATGTGTGACAAAACTGCGCCTCTCCCATCTGGCAGTGATGGAATTATGTCACCTGGTTACAGATGATGTATACACCGCTGCCAGCTGTCCGTATGCCTTGCCTGTTGCTGTTAGGGTTACTGTGGCACTATTTTTCGATGTTAGTGGGTCATTCCAACACCCACTCAGCTCAATTGGAGGCATGACCCAATCATGGCGAAACACATTTTTTTCTTTTTCTTTTTTTTTTTGAAGTTTCCGTCACAAAAGGGGTAGGCTTAATGTTTTTTTTTTTTATTACATACCAAACATTAAAAAATATGTGAATGTCAAATAAAAATAATAATAATAATAACAAAATAATACAATTCATGATTAACTTAACAAAAACAGATCCTCCCCTGTCTGGATTTGACCTCATGCACGAGCAATTAAACTTCGTCTTCGGAGAAACGTGGCGACCTTCCTCTCTCCATCACGGGTTTCGGTTTGAGGATTTGGGATAGCGCAGCCTGCTCCTAAGGGCAATGGCACCTGGCACACTGATTGATTTAACTGGCGTAACGCCCAAACCACGCCTATGCATAATATAACAGGTAGCGCAAGTGTTTTAGGGATATAGGCAGGTGTGCAAGATAGCAACTTTTGCAGGGGAACGCCTCTTACGCAATGCCAAATCCCCAAATAACGGGTTTAGGGACTCTGGCGTAAGATAGGGCCCTTAAACTGTAATGCAAAATGTGAATTTTTGTTTTTCTACGCCAAGATACTCAAATTAACCCTTTGTTTGCTGGTTTTTACACTGGGGCAATGGATGTATGGGAATGAGTCAGAGGGCCACACGGTGGTTTACAAGTGATCACTACCCACCCGCATCCTTAGGAGAGGACATTTTGAGGAGCAAGTCACATTTAATCATTTTAATACCCTGTTTTTCGTCAACTTAGTCCTCGACGTGACCTCCATTTCTTTGGATGCACACTCGCGCTCTCCTTCGCATGTCCTGCACTGCTCGCCTGATTATTCCTCTGTCCCTCCGGAGGATGTTCACTTCGGCTCTGATTCGCTGTTCAATGTCCACAACAGTGGAATAATCAGGCGAGCAGTGCAGGACATGCGAAGGAGAGCGCAAGTGTGCATCCAAAGAAATGGAGGTCACGTCGAGGACTAAGTTGATGAAAAACAGGATATTAATTGATGACAGCCTTTTCCCTTTATAAATGAAATCATCATTTAAAAACTGCGTTTTGTATTTACTCGGGTTATCTTTGTCTAATAATAAAATTTGTTGATCTGAAACATTTAAGTGTGACAAATATGCAAAAAAATAAATCAGGAAGGGGTAAATACTTTTTCACAGCACTGTAGGTAATGACACCCAATTTTACAAAGCAGCTCTTCGTTCCTGTCATCTTGCCAAAAACATTACGGAAAATAAATTGATTTCATCATTTATATGCCTCTTAATGACATCGGTGAAAATAGTTATTGGGCATGCAGATTCCGTAGCTACAAACTTTTCTTCAATTTAAAATGTGCTTTTGATTTAGAAGGTGTTTTGGCTTTTTATTGGCTGGAAAATTAATGAACTAGTTGGAAAAATCGGGAAGCATATAGCCTTTACTTTGGAGTGTTTTTTATTGTTGCTCCTGAATAATTCCCATAATCTTAAACTATATGTATATACCTCCAACTGAATTTTCTAATGTTTATACTCCAATATATTAAGTGTTTCTAGCACATATGGGGTTCTTTTCCGACTAAATATTCTGAATAATTTTGTATTTTCTAAATATTCATGTGACATAAAATGTTGCTATTTATGTTTACCTTTATGATGTACCGTCAAATAGCTGACAACTATAAAATAGTTCACTGTCTAAATGGCAGTCGGTTAAACTGTCATATTGATCACGGTTACAGGAGTAATACGTATGTGCACTTGAATCTTTCAAAATGTCGATAGTATTACATGACGCACTTCAACCCCTTTACCTACTTTTACTTACAAAACCACTTTAACTAGTACAACCCCAATTCCGAAATAGTTGTAAATAGTGTAAATTGTGAATAAAATCAAAACGCAATGATTTTCAAATCACACCAGCCTGCATGTCATTCACAATAGAACAGAGATAACAAAGCAAATGTATAAATTGAGAAATTTTACAATTTTATCCACAAAATGAGCTCATTTCAAATTTGATGGCTGCTACAGGTCTCAAAAAAGTTGGGACAGGGGCCTGTTTACCACGGTGTAGCATCCCCTGTTCTTTTTAACACAGAGTGGAGGCGTCTGGGCATTGGGGAGACAAGTTTCTTGAGTTTAGCCATTGGAATTTGATCCCACTCTTGTTTAATACAGGCTTCCAGCAGCAGGAGAGTTTTGGGTCTCCTTTGATGGACTTTTCGTTTAATTATGCGCCAAATGTTCTCAATCGGTGAAAGATCAGGACTGCAGGCAGGCCAGTTCAGCACACGGTCTCTTCTACTACGAAGCCATGCTGTTGTAATAGCTGCAGTATGTGGTTTTGCATTGTCCTGCTGAAATACACAAGGCCTTCCTTGGAATAGATGTCGTCTGGAGGGGAGCATATGTTGCTCTAAAACCTTTATATACCTTTCAGCATTCATGGTGCTTTTTAAAACATGCAAGTGCCCCACATCAAATGCAATAATGCATCCCCATAGCATCAGACATGCTCGCTTTTGAACTGAACGCTGATAACAGGAGGGGTGGTCTTTCTTCTCTTTAGCCCAGAGGACACAATGCCCATGATTTCCAACAAGAATGTCAAATTTGGACTCGTCTGACCACAGGACACTTTGCCACTTTGCTACAGTCCATTTTAAATGAGCCTTGGCCCAGAGAACACAGTGGTGCTTCTGGATCATGCTCAACAATGGCTTCCTTTTTGCATGATAGAGTTTTAGATGGCATCTGTGGATGGCACGGCGGACTGTATTTACCGACAGTGGTTTTATTAAGTATTCATGGGCCCATTTAGTAATGTCAATGACAGAATCATGCCGGTGAGTGATGCAGTGGCGTCTGAGGGCCCGAAGATCATGGGCATCCAGTAAAGGTCTTCGGCCTTGTCCCTTCTTTCAGCTGATTCTCTTATATATCAATTGCTTTTTCAGCCCTTTTTTGCCTGGGTCCCAACTTTTTTGAGACCTGTTGCAGACAGAAAATTTGAAACGAGCTCATTTTGTGGACAAAAATGTAAAATGTCACAGTTTCAACATTGAAATGTTGTCTATGTTCTATTGTAAATAACATATTGGCTCATGTGATCTGAAAGTCACTGCATTTTGATTTTATTCAAAATTTACAATTCGTCCCAACTATTTCGGAATTGGGGTTGTACTTTTTCCACCCTGTACTGTGAATGTTTACATGTTGTGTTCAATAAAAAAATGAAAACATATAATTGTTTGCGAGGTATTAGTTTAAGAAGACTGTATTAGTCTACTGTTGTGACTTATATGAAGATCAGATCACATTTTATGACCAATTTATGCAGGAATCCAGGTAATTCCAAAGGGTTCACATACTTTTTCTTGCAACTGTAATTTTTTTATTCTCATTTAATTGACCATGCTTCTTTATTTTCAATTAATCAAAATGTTGAAAGTTTAATTAGCGTAATATGAAATCTTGGTGATATAGGCATTTGGGTGTTTGAAATATCTTTTGCAATTATATCAATGCACATGGTTACAGTTCTGTTCATTGTCATCTCTTTCCTAATTACTGTCATATCAAACTAAAATATTTGCTCATCACTCACTTGACATTCTTGCTTTGTTTCATGTACTCATTTTCACAAATTTGTGCAGAAAGTAAATACAACATAACAGACCATCACAAGCATACATCTCATGTGCTTACATTATGTGGCTCAAGGGATGGGCTTCGGCAGCAGATGCAGAGCAAGTTTTTCAGCCATGGCAGCTGCTTAATCTTTGAGATGTAGAGTAGTGGTTCAACGCTGGAACTGACGTGCACAAGGGCGAGTGCACTAATTTCAACCTGGCAGAATTCAGGGAAATCACGTTTATATCTAAAAGGCATGACAGCAACTATAGGCAGGTAATGAAACACTGTGATGGCCAGAGTGATTTGCACTGTTCTAAGAGCTTTCTTTTTCATGGGGTGCATCTTCTCTTTGCCCAAAACAGACTTCCTCAAACTCCACATGACAGAAACGTTGCAGTAAACCATGATAATGAAGGCGGCCAGTATCAACCCAGTGTAGACGTGACCTGCGAGGTTTAACCACAATGGCCTGCAGATTGCATAGGCTAACATGAGGCCCCAGACAAACATGGAAATAGCCACTCTGATCTTGTTATCCTTCATGCTGGTGAATACAATAGGGTGGACCACAGCCACGTAACGGTCCAGGCAAATGCAGGAGAGAAAGAGTGGGGTGGCGTTTTTGATCCCGTAGGTAACGTTCTGGAAATCCCATATATATGTGAATCCGAATATTAGGTAGACAAAGTAGCTGATGGGGGTCAACAGGCAGAAGTAGGCATCGGCGATGGCCAGGTTGAAGATGTAGATATCAGAGGTGGAGGAGTCACTCTTCTCTCTGGCCACCAGCCACATCACCATCAGGTTGGCAGGGTAGCCCACAGCAAGGTTGATGACCTTGACAATAAATGTTAACGAATACCCAACAAGTGATTCTATGCATCCTTTATACGCATTTGAGAGTTGAAGACTGGATCCTGAAGAGGAGTGGTTGAACGGTTGGCCTGAGTTGATAACAGAGCTGTTCATTTTGGTTTTAATTTACCCAGCAGGTTTGAGAGTTGATGTTCCTTAGAAAGGAGAGTAAATGTGAGTTAACGTGGTCAAGCCTAACTGAACTCAGCACTTAAAGTGACTGCAAGGCTAAATTATGTTCTTAAGCTGATTCCAGCATAATTTACATGATTTTTTTTAGTATTCCTCATCATAAAACATTTCCTGCATAATAGAGATGGAAACACTTATACTGGCCTATTTTGCACAAATTTGTTGCATTGTTAGACTGAAGGATAATTTTTGTTCTCTGGGAAAACTACCTCTCTTCTCAGACAGCAGTCTTTACTCTTTGTATACAGAAGCTTCCTGAGACTGGAGACAGTGTTTCCAGAAGACCAGGTTTGCCCTTTGGGTCCATTGTATTACTGTCTGGAAAAGTCTCTCACTCAAGCACAGCTTAAGAAATGAAAGAGTGGTTCATCAGATTGAATGAAAGAATAAGTAACTCACCTGAGAAATTGCAATGGCCCAACATACACTCCTGAAGGTCAGACAGCCCAATAGGCAACTGTATTCTTTTTGCCTCTGTCCTGGGGGGTTATGTATTTACTTTTGTATTTAATATAGTTCCAGTTCATGTAACAATATAAATTTATAAGCAGTGCAGACCACAGTCAATCAAAAATCCATTGAGGAAGCAATAGCACTTGGTGTGACTGTACAGTACCCTGTCACCCCAGGATTATATTTAAGGATAGGAAGATGTGTAAAAAGTCTAGTATGTTGGGGGGTTGGACTAGGGGTTTAAGTTTGTGTTGTGACAAATAGATATGCAGTAAAACAGGAGGGGCAAAAAGGAGGGGACAGACAAACACCCCCATCCCTGTTATAACAATATATTATTTGTCAGTGATGCAATCCTAGAAGTGCATCGCAGACAAACAAGTGATGCAATGCAGTCGGCCTACAGGAATACAAGTGAAACTGTGTAACCTGCTGTAAGGTCTTACATAAGAAACCTGAAGGTTCATCAAAGCAGACTCAATTTTCTGTCATCTCCACAAAGAAAAGAAACGTAGCAATCAGTCACTGTCAGTCTATTTCAGCATATAATTTTAGGCACGTTTATGATGGATTTACTTTATTTTATTTATTTATTTATTTTTGCAATAAGGAAGTTGCAGTTGCAGTTTACAAGTACTTTTCTTTGCTTTCATTACATAGACTTCAGTAAAGCTGGGCATCTGTTCCAGGAGGTCTGTTAACCTGAAGGTTTTTCATGTCAATCCTAAGAGACGAGAACACAATCAAAGGAGAGATCTCACTGAGCTGCTGATTAGTAGAGTCAGGTGTATTGCAGTTCAATTGAGAACTTACAGGATGGTAAATCCCCAGTATATTTCTCCAACCCTGATCTAAAGCAACAGACATAATAAAGCAGTTTACTGTGTGCAGAGTGACTACAGATATGAAAAGGTTAAATTTAAGACTTTTTAAGTCCTTTTTAATACCACCTTAAACAAAATTTAAGACCAAACTTGCGATGGAAATACAGACCAAATGCGAAAATATACTCCTTTACAATTAGAGGCATTGATGTCAGTTTAAGAGCCTTTCCGTGAGAAAATGGCACTTTTTGAGGAAGTTTAGGAGTTGACCCCCCTGGAATTGAATGAAACTTGGCAGATAGGTAGATATGGTAGACTCACAGAAAAAGCCAAATTTTTAGGTCCGTATCTCACTTAGTCTGCCAGTGGGGCCACCTGGAAGCCACTAAAGTGGCTCAGTTTTGCTTTTGACACCACATTTTACATCAATTATTATGACTTACTGGTACACAGTACCAGATGTGTTATACTTTTATCATGACCTGTCACACTTCAAGTCTGGATAGACATCAGCACCACATCAGCGCCGAGCCGGATAACTGTGTTATTGAGCCTGAATTATTTGAGAAATCAGTAAAAATTGAAAATGGGAATGGGAATAAAATAATATCCCAGGCATATACCAATCAAGAATGCTTTACTGTGTGTTTACTCACAACAAAACTATCATTTTCAGTTAATATTCCCTTGGTATCTTGCTGGGTTAGTGCAATGGATGGCCGGAAAGATTGTCGAAATTGATTTTGGCGCATGTTTGCGGTATATTTTCTCAGTAACCCACATATGTTCCATGGTGATAAATGCCGTTTGTTGTGCTTTTGGAACTCTGTTTTCAGGAATTTCAAGCATTCCTTCGGTAGTCTCTACACTTTCAAGCTAGTAGAGCTAAAGTTGGAGGAAAACACAAAACGGACGATTTCAAAGCAGATTGTAGTGATGGGAAGATGAAGCTTCATGAACCATTTTCTTTATTTTTTGTGCCCACAAGATGGCGCCCAAAGTTAAAAAAATAAGGCTTATAGAATGAACTTACAAGCCTTTGTTGAACAGAGTGCACCATCGTGCGGGGACAGAAAATAAAGAAAATGGTTCATGAAGCTTCATCTTCCCATCACTAGCAGATTGTACCTATGTTTAGGTGGCATTATTTAGTTTACCCATCAAGATAGAGATCTGAAATTCTCTGGATACAGGTACATTACCGAATTAGTAAAATTTCAACGGTAGTATTTTCAGCGTAGATGATTTTAAGAGCCATTCTGTGAGAAAATGGCACTTTTTGAAGAACTTGAGGAGTTGACCCCCCTGGAATTGAATGAAACTTGGCAGATAGGTAGATATGGTAGTCTCACAGAAAAAGCCAAATTTTACGTTTATATCTCAAGAAATCTGCCAGTGACGCCACCGGAAAGCCACTGAAGTGTCTCAGTTTTGCTTTTGACACCACATTTTACATCAATTATTATGACTTACTGGTACACAGTACCGGATGTGTTACGCTTTTATCATGACCTGTCACACTTCAAGTCTGGATAGACATTAGCACCACATCAGCGCCAAGCTGGGTAACTATGTTAATTGAGCTGGAATTATTTGAGAAATCACAGTAAAAATAGAAAATGGGAATAGGAATAAAATAATATCCCAGACATATACCAAACTAGAATGCTTTATTATGTGTTAACTCACTACAAAACTATCATTTTCAGTTAATATTCCCTTGGTATCTTGCCAGGTTCGTGCAATTGATGGCTGGAAAGATGGTCGAAATTGATTCTGGTGCATGTTTGCGGTATATTTTCTCAGTAACCCAGCCATCCATGGCCTTTTTCATTGGATCCGGGTCGATGTTACCCACGGAGCCAGTCGAGCCCGAGGCAAGCCCTACTACACTGCATCCTGGGTCTCTACATGGCTGCTTACAGGCCGTTGATAGTGAGCATGTCTGTCTCTGAATTAAATAGCGGGCTGCAGCCTATATGGCACAATAGTTGAGTCAACACCCATGGCTTGATAATACTAATGCAAAAATGCAGAGAATTTGTTATTTTCTGAAACTCTCCAACACTACAAAACTGCACACTGTACTGACTACTGGTAAAAGTCTTGCATGTTGACACAATGCTACAATCACCACCAATATTCTTTTCCAATAAACAACCAACCCAGCTTTATACCAAAGAGATTACAAATTTAATGTTTAACTGTGCAAGTACGTGAAAAGACAGAACTGTGGTATATGTCTGGGGATATGGAATATTAGGTCGGTAGAATATTAGGTCTTTAGAGCACCACCTTTGGTCAGATAGCTATCCACCCAGGGCTGCGTTTCCGAAAATCACAGATGCTAACTTACATAGTTGGGCCCATAGATGGTGAATGGAGGAACTATGTAAGTTGCTAACTTAATTAGCAACTACGCTTTTGGGAAACGCGGCCCAGAATAGTACTAAGCTAAACCTTTCATTTTCAGAGAAAACTAACTGTGTGCATCACAATTCAAAAACAATTTCTTTGGTACTTCGCTGGGAATGGGCAGAACTTGCATCCAGCATACAGTGCCCCCTGGAGGCGAATTTTTCCGACTTTTAATGTTTAAAATCATCTACACTTAAAATACTACCATTGACATTTTACTAATGCTGTAATGTACCCCAAAGGGACTATGTATCCAGAGAATTTCATATCTCGATCTTGCTGGGTAAACAAAATAATGCCGCCTAAACATAGGCACAATCTGCCATGAAATGGTCCATTTTGAGTTTTCCCTGACCGTCTGACAGCCATGACTGACAGCCATGACTCCCTGTTTCTGCCAAAGCAGTTGTCAAAAACCTTGGTGTCACCCTTGATTCAGAACTCTCTCTCCACTGTCATATTAATAACATTATAAAAGTGGTTTTCTTCCATCTTAGAAACATATCTAAACTGAGAAAAATGTTGTCTCTTCAGGACGCCTAAAAAATTATTCATGCATTTGTGTCCTCTCGGCTGGATTACTGTAACGTTTTACCGTCAGGCTGCACCAGTTCTACCCTAAATCGCCTTCAAATAGTGCAGAATGCTGCTGCTACGGTTCTGACCAGGATGAAGAAATATGACCACATTAGCCCAGTACTCAAAAATCTTCACTGGCTGCCTGTCAAATTTAGAATTGAATATAAAATTCTACTGCTTACCTACAAAGCCTTAAATGATTTGGCCCCAGAATATCTTAGTGCACTTCTCGTTCCTTCCTCCCCTCCAAAATTACTTTGTTCACAAGGTGCTGGATATTTGAAAATTCCAAATATATCCAGAGTTACATTTGGAGACAGAGCATTCTCTTACAAAGCCCCAATCTTGTGGAACAATCTCCCAACAAACATTCGGGCCTCAGACACACTCTCTGTCTCCAAGAGTAGGCTAAAAACTTACCTTTTTAGTCAAGCCTATGATTAGTTCATGATTAGTTATGTATAAACATTTTTTGGTTCTGGAGGGCTGACTACTGTATGTTGTCTTCGTTTGCGCCAACTCGCTGCTCTAGCAGATTTATTTGTTCCCCCAAAGTAGTCAGGGAATTTTGGATGGTGGTAAGACTACCTTGAAGTGAGTCCACTTTGGAGTCAAGATGGGAAAGCATGTCATTCTTGCTCTGTTGAATAGCGTCCAACAGAATTTGCAAAGACAGATTTCCCTCCATTGTGGCAAACTAAAATAAAAGAAGACCCAGCAGTAGTGAAATGCGCTATAATATGAGGATCTTTAGAAAAAGGGCATTTAATGCTACTATTAGTATGACAAGCAGATAGGCTTGAGATGCGTTGACTCACGCTGCGGCCATCTTGTTGGACGGATCAAATTTGCGGAGCAGTAGTGACTACCATGGTGCGGGTTCGATCCCCGGTCGTACCAACTGGCAGTGGTCGGCAGCTTTTTCTGAACAGCGCACGATTGGCTAAAGCACTGCAGGGATACAAATTGGGAAGGGACTGCCAGGAAGGGATATAAAAAAAATGGTTGCCTCGGTCTTTGCTCAAGTGCCTCCTGTTGGCCAGCCGGGCGCTCGTCAGTGAGATTCTAAGCTTGCACATCTTCGGGTATCCTCCGCCCTCTTTCTGAACTTGCAAAAGTTTTGACCAATGAGTGGAAAGATGCAGGGGCCAACAGGCCGTGCTTCTGAGGAGAGCTGCGAACTGCCTCTCTCTCCTAAGCTGGCAACAAGGGGTCGCATGCGTCGCAAAGTTTTTTTATTAAAATTTTTAAGCAGTCAAAATGTTGAATGTTTGATTTGCGTAAAATGGAATCATGGTTATATAGGCATTTAGGTAACTCAATTTACGCTATTCTTATCAATGCCTATGGCTACAGTTAATTTTAATATCTTTCCTGATGACAATCATGTCAAAAGTAAAATATTTGAGGAACTTGTCTCCAAAATGCAATATATCTATTTTACTCATTTTGAGTGAATCAGCTTTTTCTATGTTGGTGCCTATCACAATTTATAGAAAAACACAAACACAAACCATGAAAAAATACAGCTTATAGTATGAATTTCTAAAAATGGATTTTTTGGACCATGAGGAAGAAACACAGGGCTATCGCTCTATGGTATCATCTCAATCTTTGTAATTTTGGCACTTATTGCATTTTGAAAACAAACTCTTCATTTGCTTATCACTGACATTCTTGCTTTGTTTCATTAAGTCATAAATCAGGACCTTATGGAGAAAATAAATGAATTTGAGAGAAAATCACTAGCATACATCTCATGTGCTTATATTATGTGGCTGGCTCAGTGGTAGGGCTTTGGCAGCAGATGCGGGGTAAATTATGGAGACATGGCAGCTGGTCCATCTTGGAGATGTAGATTAGGGGTTCAATGCTGGAACTGAGGTCCATGAGGGCGAAGGCAATCAGTTGAACTGGACAGAATTCCAAGAAATAATAGTAAAGTGTGAAGGGTAAGAGAGCAACTACAGGCAGGTAATGAAACACTATGATGGCCAGGGAGATTTGCACTGTTCTTAGGGCTTTCTTTTTCATAGGGTGCATCTTCTCCTTGCCAAAGACCGACTTCCTCAAACTCCATATGATGGAAATGTTGCAAAAAACCATGATGGCGAAGGTGGCCTGGACCAGCCCAGCAAAGAAGTTATTTACGAACATCAACGCCAATGACCTGCTGATGGCAAAAGCTAACATGAGCCCCCAAAGAAGGATGGAAATAGCCACCCTGATCTTGCTATCCCTGATGCTGGTGAACACAATGGGGTGGACTACGGCCACGTAACGATCCAGGCAAATGCAGGTGAGGGAGACAGGGGTGATGTCTTTGATCCCGTAGGCAAAGGACTGAAGATTATCGAAATTTTTGATTTCAAGCATTCGGTAGCCAACCATGCTGATGGGGCTCATCATGCAGTAGCAGGCATCAGCGATGGCCAGGTTGAAGATGAAAATATCGGAGGTGGAGGAGTCAAACTTCTTTCTGGCTACCAGCCACATCACCATGATGTTAGCAGGGTACCCTACCACAATGTTGAAGATCACTACAGTAAAGTCTAAAGAGTACACACCCAGTGATTGCGTGCATCCTTTGTCCGCATTCTGTGGGAGATTGGATCCAGAAGAGGATTGGTTGAACAGTAGGCTCGAGTTCATGACAGAGGTGTTCATTTTGATTCTAATTAGCCTAGCAGGATTGAGGGTTGACGTTCCTTACAAAAGAGAGAGAAATTAAGTTATATGGTCAAGCGTAACTGTCGAGAGCAATGGTCCTCACAACTTAAACTAACTGCAAGGCTAAATTATGTTCTCATATTTATTCTGATTCCAGAATTATTTTACACATACTTATAATCTCATAATACTCGTACTCATAATCATAACACATTTACTGCATGATAGAAATGGTAATAATCAAGCTGATATAATGTGCGCAAAAGCAAGCTCTCGCTTTTGAAAAATTATGAATGTTCACGGAGCCTTGCACAACTTTATTGTATTGCGGCACTGAGGGATAATTTTAGTTCTCTGGGAAGACTAACTCCACCCTGGGAAAATTGTCTTTTTTCCCGAGAAACCAGAATTTGCCCTTTGAAACTGCATTGGAGCCTCTTAAGATTGGAGACTGTACTCAGAAGACAAGTTTTACCTTCAAGGTCCATAGCGCTACAATCTGCGAACGTCTCTTACTGATAATGAATTCTAACAGAACTCTAATAGATCCAGATCAAACATGCCATAAGAAATAAAAGATGGGTTCATCAGATCAAAAGAAAGAATTATGTACTCACCCATGATAGGCAATGGCTCAATATACACTCCTTAAGGTCAGACAGCCCAGTCAGGAACTGTATCCTGATCGCCTGTTTCCAGGGGGTTATGTTTTTATTTAATATAATGCCAGTTAATGTAAATATATAAATTAAAGTGGGACAAAAGCAGTGCAGACTATAGCCAGTCACAATTTGATTGAAAGGACAATAGCACTTGATGCGGCTGTACAACACCCTGTCACCACAGGATTACTTTTTGAGGAAGCATAGGCCTGCGATAGGACTAATAGGGTGGTTGGTTAGTCGTGTATCTGTATGTTGTGACAAATAGATATGGAGTAAAACAGAGGAGGGGCTAAAAGGAGGGGACGGCCAAGTAATCCCCCCTTCCCTATTCTAACAATACATAATTTATCAGTGATGCAATCCAAGAAGTGCATCCCTGACAAACAAATGACGCAATGCAGTCGGCCTACTGGAGCACATGTAAGACTGTGTAACCTGTGTAAGGTCTTGCATATGAAACCACAAGGTTCATCAAAGGAGACTCAAACAATTCTCTGTCATCACCACTACCATAATCTTACCAAGCCACCCATCTCCCTGTCTTTGAGACGGGCAATGTCTACCTGAGACACTGAGACGGGTAAGACTGATTTGAGAAGGGTCCGGCCGTTTCCAGCATTAAGTTGCCTATATGTGAGACGGGCTAGCATTTGTATAGATAACAATGGTTGCCACAATAATCTGCGCAGTCGATTTTATTTTCATTCTTCAGTGAACTGAAGTGCTTTTGGCCGGGCGTGAAATTGGGCTCAAATATAAACTTATTATCATATGACCAATCCGTGCACTTCTGGCTTATTATCTATGCAGCACACAATGGTGCCATGGCCAAGTCGCAGCATGTGTGGGCAACTGGGCATTGTCCACTGGTACAAAAGTTGAATAAAGTTGTTTTAGAGGTAGGTCAGCAATTGTACTGATAATGTGGATGTCCAAGAGCATTTTATTCAGGATAATGTGATTCAAAATGCACTGCGTTGCACTGATTTGTTTGATTCGATGCCTCTTTCGCAGCCCCTTAAAGTAGTATTTATTCGTATCAGTGCGCGGGTATCAAGGCAATAGAAACTTGTCTTAGAAATTGGGCACTTGAGTAAATGTAGCCTTAAAGAAATGCATGAATATATATCATGGTAATCATGACTCCTCTTATTTATATTAGGATCTTGTCGCCAGCTTTTCGCTCTTAGGGGCCTGATCTACTAAGGCACTGTTTCCCAAACTGTGTGCCGCAGCACACTGGTGTGCCGCCGCGAGAAAACCCACTTACTCTTTTTTTCCTGATAGCCTATTAATATAAAACGGCTGAACTTACATGATATAAAAATAACTATTCATGTCATCATCAATTCATTCAATTCAGTTTATTAAAATGCCTATTTAAAATTCCTTCTCAATATTTCCGCATCATGTATTCTACTGTACAATTCCTTCTCGTGATTGGCCAATCACACATCGTCTGACGCCAAAAATTAAACATTCCCCGGTAAAACTCAGCTAAAACAGCAGTGTAGGCTAGTTGAAACGAAACAACGAAAATTGATAAATTCCTGACCAAAACCTCGAAAAGGCCGTCCGACTAAGACCCTGAACCACCTCACTCTTGCTGCGCTGGCCAGAAAAAGAAAATCAAAGTGGTGAGCAGACTTTACAGTGAGGAATATCTGACTTATGGGTTTACATTCACCGGAGATCCCGCAACCCCAATACCACTGTCTTGCTTGCGGCGAAAAGCTGGCGACCGAAGCTATGGTGCCAAATAAATTAAAAAGACACCTTTCAACCAAACACCCTTCTCTCGAAAAAAAAAAAAAAAAAGATTGTGAATATTTAATGCGGTTGAGAAGCCAGACGAACAAACAAGCTAGTTTCATGATGAAAACCACTACAGTGTCGAAAAAAGCACTAGAAGCTAGCTATCTGGTCAACGAACTAGTAGCAAAATCAAAGACGTCTCACACAATTGCCGAATCTCATCCTGCCAGCATGCAAAGCTATTGTCGGGACCATGTTGGGTCAAAATCCTGCCAATGAAATATCGAAGGTTCCTCTCTCAAACAATACAATTGGCAGACGAATAGGAGAAATGACGGCAGATATAGAGGACGTTGTAATGGAGAAAATAAAAGGGAGTGGGAAATTTGCGCTGCAGGTGGATGAAACAACTGATGTCAGTGGACGTGCACAATTACTGGCCAAGGTCAGATATGTCAATGGGGCGACAATTAAAGAAAATTACTTTTTTTATTAAATTTTGCTGGAGAAAACTACTGGTGAGGAAGTGTTTCGAGTGACATCTGAGCATCTGGAAGCAGTGGGGGCTGAACTGGAAAGACTGCATAGAATAATTAATTTTATGATTGCATAAAATCCAGAAACCTGATTGGAAGGCTCGAGTGATTGTCTCATCACTCGGTCGCGCTGCGGGGTCATGGATGTATTATAAGAACTGGATACTGAACTGAAAATGGCCACCCATACTTTTCAATGGAAATTGCTCAGTGGCGCAGCATGCCAACACGGGGCCATAGCTCCAGGGACACCCGAACATGTGCTGTGTGACTTTTCATTCACGCATGCGTAGTGCGGGGCTCATGAATGCGCTGACGTCTGAGGTATCTATGACAACGGCCCGCGCCCGTGGCACTCCCAAAAAGGAAGCGTGTTCATGACCAATGTTCTCCGGAAGTGTAGCTAACTATGTCCACGGTGAAACCCATACAACAGCTCTGTACCGAAAGGAAAAACAATTTATATACCTCACAGGGATATATAATGTTGATGAACTATTTTTATTTAACAGGGAAATAAAATTATTCGCTATCGCACACAATGTCAGCAAAACAGTTGACTTGCTACTGTATAAGATGACAGTTCATTCTCGTTTTCCACACAGTTCAAAGCTAAATGTATTTGTAGAAAGTGAAACGCTTCGAGCTTGGAAGCTTGCAGCCTCCTCTGTTCTTACTGGATTCATGACGATAGCCCAACCGCACAGAGCACTGCCCCTGCTTCATGAACTGATAAGTTTTATCGTAGATGATGTTGATCAGAGTATATAGCCAATACTGACAAGCGAAATTACTGTTTGTGAATGAAGGCTCAATGCTCATTAAATCCATTCTTTATACCTGGAACTGGAGCCCATCCCAGCTGACTCGCAGGGTGCACACACCATTCATTAGAAGTTAATTTTAATATTAAATATTGCGAATGCATATGCTGCGCATACTCTAGCAACGCGGTGCGTCATCCGTAACATAGCTGCTGCCGTTATATGCCATTACCACGTTTATCAGCTCTAGAAATGAAACTCTAAATTTTCTTGACTAAATTCACGCTTGCGTTTTTACAACCCGAATGTTTCTCTGGGTGCTCAAACATCAAGGTCAGCCGAAAAGGTGCTGACTTTATTCGATATTAGTGAAATTTGAATATGGAATTATTTTCCTTCCCTTTATACAGGATTAGCAAATTCCTAAGTCCTCACATGATCAGCAGCCCAGTTATAAAATATACATAAAAGTTTATCTACGTTTCATTCTCATCCATTTCTTTCTTCTGGGACTCGTACTTTTTCTGCGCAGGTGGAGATCAGCTGCATCCGCTGCATCACTCCCATACCCTGATGCCGCTCACGCACAGTGTGTCGTTCACATCACAGGCTGAACAACAAATACTGTCTGTTTGTGAAGTGCTGTCATGCAAGCTCAGCACATGCATAAAATAACAGAAACTTCATAGTTTGGATCTGATCCGAAAGGGGACCTATTATGCTGATCAGTAGCGGAGCTACAGGGGGGGCAAAGACACGTCCCTTTTAGTCCTGGCTAGATCTCAATCATTTACGTCTTTTCCAATTATCGTAATTGGCAACTGAAGACACGGTTTCTCACCGTATGTGATCTAACAGCGATGAAATCATGGGCCAAATTCAATGCAGAAAAAGAATTTACTTATTAATTGGCCAATGCTTTGCGTGATTGAACTGGTCCGTGTTCCGATGAAACGTGGACTTTCACTCTCGGTATTTCGTGGGTTGATTTAAAAAAAAAAAAAAACAGTGGCACTCGGCAGTTAAATAGCCTAGGCTATAAAAAGTGTGCGGCTCAAGCCATCTGCGTGAGAGTCGACAGGTAGAGTATGCAATTTTGAATAACGTAGATTTAAATACAGCAAATACGCGTCCTGATGAATGATTGTCGTCTTCCTATTCGGGGAGAACAAGCAGCACCTGTTAAGTGCGGAGCGCTCTCGGAGTGAACCTTTTGTTAACCATGAAGATGACTGAGAACAGGTCAGGATTTATAATTGTTTTAAACGGCTGTTTTGTGCAACCCAATTCTCTGTTCCGCCACTGTACTGAATTTAACCCGCGATTTAATCGCTGTTAGATCGAATGTGGAGAAAAACCGTGTCTTCAGTTGTCAATTACAATAATTGGAAAAGACGTCAATAAAGGAAAATGATTGAGATCTAGCCAGGACTAAAAGGGACGTGTCTTCGCCCCCCCTGTAGCTCCGCCACTGATGCTGATCCTTCTTTTAATACATATTAGTAATGTTATAATGTTGGTTGTCCATACTCAACCTCTGAAAAGTTTCTAGACATAAGATACAGAGGTTTTGCCGTAATCCAAAAACGTGATTTCATGAACGTAATTTCCTCTCTGAACAGCTCCTCCCGAGATCTTCGCAAGATCTGGGCAAAACCTGACGTCAGGTTTTGCCGTCCAATTAGTGCAGACCTAGCCAGAGCCAATCACAGCGCTGGACCTGCCTACACTGGAAACAATTCTAGCAGGCATTAACAACGGCAGATCATACTTTGCCTTAGTCTACACTTTTGGAAATAAAAAAGAAGAACCGCAGATAATTTGAGGTGCAGTTTTGTCAGTATCTCTCCCAAAGCTGCTTGTCTGTTTACTTTTGGACGCGAAGAAAAACACCTATTTCTCTTCCAAAAGAGGATGCCACCAGAAATCAGTGGGTAGCTTTTTTTGTTTGCTGGCAGCAAACAGCCACGGCCAAAGGGAACGTTAAGCTTTGTCAATAAAGGATAATTTGACACAGGATAAGCGTTTCAGCTGCTTCTCAAACCTGAAGCAGTTGCATCAATCAAGCGCTCAGAGCCACAAGCTGTAAGTACTGATATAACAGCAAATAATGTAAGTGAAGCTAACGTGTTATGGGTGGCTAGCAGGACCGCTAGCGATAGTTAGCACTAACAACTGGCCTCAAACACAGGCTTTGTAAAATATCTGAAGATAAAGCCTGTATTGGTCGCGACTGTCCGTGACTCACAGACACAGAAGCTGTAAAATGCTTTCACTGCATAAGCCAACCTGACGTGATAGCCAGTTGATTGCGGCTGTAGCATAGCGGCTAACTTAGCCAAGTTACTGTTGCTAATGTTTGTGTCCTAAATATGCAAGAGTAATATCAGGGGAAATTCTACAGAAGGTGCGTGAACATAAACCTCATTTCAAGCTTACTTTTAATACTTGTTTGTAATTTGGATGCTTGGTACAACTGTCCACGGTAACGGAACTTGCTGTCTGTAAAACCTGTATTGCAAGGGTTTGTCTCTGTGGTTATGGCTGCTCGGTTACCAGCTACTGCATGTTAGTTTGCGTGCCGCCATGCTAATTAAAAATGCTCCTGGTTAACTTATATGCAGTAATTCTGATCGGCATGCTTGTGTTACTTCGGTAAGCATCAATGTGGCAGTTTCAACATAACGCTGCTGCAGCACCTGTTAACTGTAAAGTGCTCTCGGAGTGAACCTTCTGTTAATATGAAAATGACTGAGACCAGGTCAGGACTAATAATTGTTTTAAACGGAAGTTTTGTGCAACCCAATTCTCTCTTCTTGTTCCGCAACTGTATACTGAATTTAGCCTATGATTTACTCGCTGTTAGATTGCATATGGAGAGAAACCGTGTCTTCGGTTGCCAATTACAATAATTGGAAAATGTGTCAATAAAGGAAAATGATTGAGAACTACTAATTACAGTCAAAAAAGTGACGTGTTTTCGCACCCCCGCTGGCTACGCCACTGCTACCGTGACATAATTTCATCCCTCTTTAGAAATTGTTGTGGCTAATAAAAAGCCGAAAAAGGCCGAGATTAAATTGGAAATTCTTTCCTGTAGAAGTAATCGATTCGCTAGCTCCACATAAGCAATTTGTCCACGCTAACAGAACTCACGGTCTGCAAAACCTGTATTACCTTTGTATATTCATAACATAACCGAGCTCTCTCTAGCTGTTGTGTAGCCTACTATCAATAAAGCTCCTTTCACATTGGACGCGAAATGAATTTTTCGCGAACAGATTACATTCAAAGTCAATGCAAAGACACGAATACACGCATAATGGGCATGTCAAGCCGCTTTCACACCGGACACAAAACTAATTTTTAGCGCGACAGATTACATTCTAAGTCGATGCAAAGACGCAAATACACGTTATGGGCATGTCAAGCCGCTTTCACACCAGACGTGAAACGAATTTTCGCGCAACAGATTACATTCAAAGTAAATGCAAAGACAATGCATTGACTTTGAATGTAATCTATCGCGAAAAATTTGTTTCACGTTCGGTGTGAAAGCGGCTTATTGCGCCCATTTTCTGCGAGCAAACGCTGGTCATTCCAACGCAATAAGTAAACCATAACCACGGGCAATTTCCGAAAAGGCTGTTTAGCCTGGAGCTTTCGCCCCTTCATCATACACCAGCGCAGAAGCTGTTCGTTACTCCACGCTAACGTCACACCACAGTTACGCACACGAACCAGCAGGTCCTAATACACACCGAAGCAGTCCATAAGCTGTTGGTCCACTTTAGCTGCTCCTCACTGTCCGTGTTTCCCTCTAAACTCAGACCCACCGGATTTCTACGGTCTCCGGTCTACACCTGGGTATGTCGACCCGTTCTACAAATGTGTCCGTACGTGGGTGGATTCTAGCTTTCCCTTTATCCCAGCTATAGAGTAGAAAAAGCACTGTACTCACCACTGTTGCCGTAGCAAACTGTAGCCGATAGCAAATTCGAGTTTGAGCTGCCAGACTTTCGCGCTGCCTCCTTCTCTTTCGCTGCTGCGTTTATTAGAACAAGTTCAATAAATCTATATTCGAGTATAGCGTTAGATTTAGGAATTTCCCTGCCAATTCCTTATCAGATGACATTTCCCTCTGGGGAGGCGGACCTGGAAAACTTCATTCTGCAGCCTCGTCCCGCCCAACTCCGCCCTCCACAGAGCTGGCCAGTCAGAAGAAAGTGGGCACACGGGGTGTGGGGGCCATAGCGGAAGAGCCACCCCAATGAGGCGTTTCAGGCAGAGACTACAATGGGCTACAAATGGGGTTTTTTAAGGATGGCAGTATGAGCTAAATAAGGACCCTGTTTTGGACTTTGAACGATCAGGAGTACTCTAGGGGAGTCCAACATCAAAATATAACCTTGGAAATATCGCAAAATAGGTCCCCTTTAAAAGTTGCTGAAAAATCACGACATCAAGTATGCACATCTGCTATTGTTTTAATAATTAGGAATGAGCATGCAATGGTAAAAAAATGATTAGCAGGTAGTTTTTTGGGCTGAATTTATACCATGCTGAAAGTGCACATATGGGCGTAGTCAATGCTACTTAGCCAGCATATAATACATGAAGCAGCAAAGCACAGTACCGTGAATCGATGTAAGATATTCAAAGTAATAGATATAAACAACTCAGCTTCAGTGCATCTTGAACATTTTAATATGAAAAAGCAAAGCAAGTGTTAGCTACATGCGCGCTCATAGGATGTCACCTTCAATAGTTACCGAATACTCGCCTGTTATCCAACCTAAGTTAACTAACAACAGTCTTTGCTACCTCACTGCATATTCTGTAACGCTATATAAAAGATAGGTGAAGCAGTTGAGTTGCTACATAACAAAGTCATTCATCAAATATAATAAATAAAAACACTGGTGTCGTTACACCTGCTCACTTTACCGACTTGGTAATAACGTAAGCCGACAGCACGGAATCTCCTGACCAGTGCTACACGCAGAGAACCACAGCTGCTGCAGTGCTTACGAGAATGCGCTTAGAGACAAGGTCCCCTTGGTTTTCGCGTAGCCTGAATTTAAATTAAAAATTTTGTCACTGCCGTGGAAAGACACCAATGATTTAAATGAGAAAAATCAACAGATTATATATTGATCATTTGCGGTAGTCAAAAAAATTTATTCACGGATTTATTAGAGTGTCTTTTTCAATTGTTTCCTATGGAAAAATTTTTTTTTTTGCCCCCATGGCATCACGTGACCAGCAATATCAGCTTGACCGCTAAGCCCTTGTAGGCGTGCGTTTTTGCCCTGGTTCACTATCCAGTTTTTATCATACATCTATGTCCGGGGTAGGTAGCGTGAGCAGAACGCTACAATATCATAGTGGTGTGCTGTGAGATTTTTTCATTGTAAACAGTGTGCCGTGAGAGAAAAAAGTTTGGGAAACACTGTACTAAGGTCCCAGGTAAAGAGCGCTAAATTGCGTGCTCGTGGTAGCATTTTGCACGTTTGGTTTGCTTACATTTTGCAAGTGATCTACTCAGAGTAATTGCCTAAATGACTGCTGGTGCAAACAGCATTATTTAAAGAAGGACTTTGCATGCTGCAGCCATTTCCACCATGGACAGTTCGGAGGAAAAGGGCAAAAGCGAACGCAAAATGAAATTCGACTCAATGGAGTTGGAGGTGCTTGTGGAGGAAGCAAATACACTGTTTTAAATGGACTGAATTTTACAGTTAACTGTAGGAAGAGTCCTGCACGAATTTAACTGTGGTTTACAGTTAACATACACAGGTGCTGCATATGTTATAACCTGATTGTAAAATAACAGTGAAAATAACTGGCAAAAAAGGTGCAGCTTTATAACATTTCTTGCTCAGTGTGTTTGAGGGGGGAATAATTTGCACGAGTACAGTCGCTCGCTCCGATTACTCTTGGGAAGCGAGCAACCGCATAAAACTTGTGTTTGGTTTGGTTTGGCTTCCTTTTTGCGCGACTACTTCCGGTGGCGTGGTGCTGCTGTGACACGGACGCTAGAGACGGGCGCCGTGTTTGCTCTGTTTGTTTAAGTTTGTCAGTGTGTGCTGAATGTGTGATAATGGGGAACACAAAGACTATTGCACTGTTTCTGCTGCTGGTGCTGGCTACATCCAGCGTTTACACACAGTATGACGCCAACACCGTGCTCTGCGGGGGACACGAAGTGCTGCGGACGGGCAACAGGGAATGGCTACGGAGGGAAGCCGTACCAACGTTGGGCTTGTTGGATGACGTGCCAGAGGAGCTGTTGCGACGGCGTTGAGGCAGGCGCCCGCGGCAACGGGGGAAGAGAGGTGGATTTTACATCGACTCCGCCGTAGGTACAACAGACCACCGTTACCCATCAATACTCTTCAGCAACGCTGACTCCCTGAGGAACAAGATTGAGGAGCTACACCTGAGCACAAAAGCAATAAATACCGTGAGTCCTGCCTTATGATATACACAGAGACCTGGCTTCAAGTAGACTTTCCCGACCCACTGGCACAGGTACAGGGTTTCTCTAATGTACGCATGGATAGGAATAATAACTCGGGGAAATCAAGGGGTGGTGGAATCTGTGTATACATTAAGAACTCCTGGTCCTCAAACTTCACAGTTAAAGATACAGTCTGTACACCGGACCTTGAACTTTTATGCTTAAGTCTAAGACCCTTTTATCTACCAAGAGACTATGGGAACATCATTATTTGTGCTGTCTATGTCCCGCCCAGTGGGAATGCATCCAGAGCTGCCTCATGTATAGCTGATTGCATCCACCAGCAATTAGAAAATAAACCTGATGCTCCTATATTTGAACTGGGAGACTTAAACCAGTGCAAACTGGACTACGCTCTTCCAGGTTTTCACCAATATGTTAACTACAGCACTCGGAAAAATAAAGTATCAGACAAATGCTATGGCAGTATTAAGGAAGCATGTGCTGCCAAGATTAAACCACCCCTTGCAAATTCGGATCACAACACTATACAGTTAATGCCCACTTTCGATTCTGCCGTCAGAAGAAGTAAAGCGACTGCGAAGACTGTCAATATGTGACAGGAGGGGAACAAGGAGGAGCAAAGTAGCTGTTTCCTGGCCACAGACTGGGATATCTTCTTTCAAGACAGTTGTATCGACAATATTGCAGAAACAATAACTGGGTATATACACTTTTGTGTGGACACTGTAGTACCTAAAAAGACTATCAAAATATACCCAAATAACAAAGAGTACATTACGCCTGATATCAGACACTGCCTCAAACAGAAAAAGCTATTTTTCCGGGACAATAACACAACTGAACTGAAACACATTTTGTCAATTTGCTTGATACATACAGAAATCTTTAGGTTGTGTGAATCACTGAGTCATGCGGTCCTTCTAATATGTTCTGACAGAAGAGGTATTTCCCATGCAGTAGCTCACACACAGAGCAAACTCCATGATTGTTCATAAAGACAGTACTCAAAATGCAATTCATTACCTGGCCTACCAAACTACTTGTGGAGAATTTCTGGTTTTATTCACAATTTGCACTTCGTCCCAACTTTTCCAGAATTGTGGTTGTAGTTACATTATGGAATACTGATGGTACACAAATGCCTTGAGAATATACTGCCTTTTTCTATGAATACTCTGTGCCTTTCATGCATATCATTGCTTTACGTTTTTAGGTGGTACGTTATTTAATGTGCAACCAAATCGGACAAAACACCAGCTGCTATCCTAAGCATCAGGACAATGTCAAACAGAAATGACAGTTAAACACTCGTGGACTTTAGTGCCATAACGTTGTGACGTGGTGTTAAACACATAAATATTTCACAAAATTGACAGAATAAAAGTAAACTTGATATAACTGAGGATGCCGTCGAGGCAGTAACATGCTGCGTCGCAACAACGAGCAGGTACCACGGAGGCGGTAATATCCTCTAATGGAAAAGCTACCCCAAAAAAGTTCCCGGTACCAAGGCGAGTAGAGTAGAGCCGGTACTGCGTAGTGGAAAAGTCCACAACATCGATTAGTTCAAGGGTTACCTAATTCAGTTCCTGGGTATCAGCTGGCCTATATTATTTTTCGCTGGAACACTAGCAATACACTCCTCATTAAACAGGTAGATACATTGTTGACCTGCCATTTAGTAGACTCAGGCATCCTAAATCAGGCTTACAGGGAAAGCCTACAGGAACCAGATTGGACAGCCCTGGATTAATTCATAAGTGAAGTTTTGTAAAACCCCACAAAACAATACCAATGAAGGAAACTGCAGGGGAC
Organism: Gymnothorax javanicus; assembly: GCA_029692085.1. Lineage (NCBI taxonomy): Eukaryota > Metazoa > Chordata > Actinopteri > Anguilliformes > Muraenidae > Gymnothorax > Gymnothorax javanicus. The sequence goes on from CM056200.1 coordinate 43,331,740, forward strand.
GAAGGCTCAACGTGTTCTTTGGGCTGGTGTTACAAGCACAATCTCCTGGCTGGTGCGAATCACAATAAAATGAATCAATTTTCTCCGTTCGAAGAACAGGGCACAAAAGCACAACGGTTACAATTAATCTGACTCCATAGTAAATTTAGAATACCAAATTTTGTTATACTCTCGTTACATATCTGACTCCAATTAGAATTTAGAATTTATAGTTTAGGGACAACATGTGTGGATCTCGAGGTGACTACACCTCGAACACTTAGGAGACTACCGCCATCTCTCAATATATGCTCCCGGGTATTAGCCTTATTGCCGAATCTTAGGTTCGTTGGTAATACCAGGGGATGGAGGGAATCATCACAGCAAAGGCATCTTGGCTCAGGGACTATGAGCCCAGGTCTATGCAAACGCCCAGAGGGTTCCTTCAGGGAATTTAATGGATTACCGACTTTGCGTTCATGGGTTTCCTTAAGGTTAAAATCCCAGAACCAGCACTACATAGACCCTTTAAATGAGTAGACCGTGATAGTCTCTCCAACTTAATAAAACCAATTCCCATACCGGGCCGCTGGCCAGTCAGTCCACGGTTGGGATTAAACCTCTAAGTATCCGCCGTAACGTAGCTGTAAAGAATGTGAAAACATTAGAGTCACGGAGACCACACAAGTTAAAGGGATAACAAGAATTTATTCACCAGGCAGGCAAGAGCTTAAATCAACAGACCAAACATCAGTTATCTCGAATTTAGACAAATATAAAAGTCATACCTTGCGAAAGCTACACACACAGAGTTGTGTGAGGGCGAGATCAGAGAGACGATCTGCCACGAACAGCTCATTTCTCTTTCCTATAAACCAAACCAGCTACCCCCTCCTCCAACCAGAGAGCCCCATAAGTTTACCAGGTGGGATATCGGGTTACAGGTCTCAGAACTGAGACAGAGTCAGGCCATTTGAAGGAGGGGTCATTCAGACAAAAGGAATGAAACTTTATTACCTGAGAGGAGATTTTACCTTACCCAAATTTAGGGAGTTTCTAAAAGTGAATTATTATAATTTCATTTGATATGAAATATATGCCTTTCAACTCCTCGAATTATAACAAGAACATACATATCAAACAAGCCAGGAAAATGTATGAATATGATGCAGTTGTCATGAAAAAGTCTTAAGCTGGATTATGATACAGGTAAATTGTGTTATAAATACAGGAGTGATTTCATGACAGTATATTTAACAGATGAGCATATTTGTGAAGTTTCCACAGGTTGAGATTATTTTAAATAGATATGTTAGGGTCCAGTCTTACAACAGATGACTGAGGGCAATTTGGAGCATTGGATAAGCTTACCAACCAGATGACATCAGGCACAGAAACAATTTGAGACAGAAACCATACAAACCCCACTCCCAGCTCAGAGGCACAGAACCACCCAACCCCCATCCCAGCTCAGGGCACAGAGACCATCAAACTCCCAGCTCAGAAAGACCATACAAACCCCCCCACTCCCAGCTCAGAGGCACAGAAACCATACAAACCCCACTCCCAGCTCAGAGGCACAGAGACCATACACACCCCCCCAGAGGCACTCCCAGCTCAGAGGCACAGAGACACAGAGACCATACAAACCCCCCACTCCCAGCTCAGAGGCACAGAGACCATACACCCCCACTCCCAGCTCACCATGACAAACCCCCCACAAACCCCCCCCACTCCCAGCTCAGAGGCACAGAGACCATACCCCCCCACTCCCAGCTCAGGAGGCACCCCCACACAAACCCCACTCCCAGCTCAGAGGCACAGAGACCATACACACCCCCCACTCCCAGCTCAGAGGCACAGAGACCATACAAACCCCCCCCACTCCCAGCTCAGAGGCACAGAGACCATACACACCCCCCACCCCCAGCTCAGAGGCACAGAGACCATACCCCCCCCACTCCCAGCTCACAGAGACCATACAAACCCCCACCCCCAGCTCAGAGGCCAGAGACCATACAAACCCCCACTCCCAGCTCAGAGGCACAGAGACCATACAAACCCCCACTCCCAGCTCAGAGGCACAGAGACCATACAAACCCCCCACAGCTCAGAGGCACAGAGACCATACAAACCCCCACTCCCAGCTCAGAGGCACAGAGACCATACAAACCCCCCACTCCCAGCTCAGAGGCACAGAGACCATACAAACCCCCACTCCCAGCTCAGAGGCACAGAGACCAGACACACCCCCCATTCCCAGCTCAGAGGCACAGAGACCATACAAACCCCCCACTCCCAGCTCAGAGGCACAGAGACCATACACCCCCCCACTCCCAGCTCAGAGGCACAGAGACAGCTCCCAGCTCAGAGGCACAGAGAGCTCAGAGGCATACACCACCCCCCCCCTCCCCAGCTCAGAGGCACAGAGACCATACAAACCCCCACTCCCAGCTCAGAGGCAGGAGACCAGAGCTCAGAGGCACAGACAAACCCCCAGCCATCCCCAGCTCAGAGGCACAGAGACCAAACCCCCACTCCCAGCAAGGCACAGAGACCCACCCCCCCACTCCCAGCTCAGAGGCACAGAGACCATACAAACCCCCCACTCCCAGCTCAGAGGCACAGAGACCATACACACCCCATTCCCCAGCTCAGAGGCACAGAGACCAGAGGCACAGAGACCCATACAAACCCCCCCCCCCAGCTCAGAGGCACAGAGACCATACAAACCCCCCACTCCCAGCTCAGAGGCACAGAGACCATACAAACCCCCACTCCCAGCTCAGAGGCACAGAGACCATACAAACCCCCACTCCCAGCTCAGAGGCACAGAGACCATACAAACCCCCACTCCCAGCCCAGAGGCACAGAGACCATACAAACCCCCCACTCCCAGCTCAGAGGCACAGAGACCATACCCCCCCCCTCCCAGCTCAGAGGCACAGAGACCATACACACCCCCCCTCCCAGCTCAGAGGCACAGAGACCATACAAACCCCCACTCCCAGCTCAGAGGCACAGAGACCATACACCCCCCCACTCCCCAGCTCAGAGGCACAGAGACCATACAAACCCCCCCACTCCCAGCTCAGAGGCACAGAGACCATACAAACCCCCCACCCAGCTCAGAGGCACAGAGACCATACAAACCCCCCCCCCCAGCAGAGGCACAGAGACCATACAAACCCCCACTCCCAGCTCAGAGGCACAGAGACCATACAAACCCCCACTCCCAGCTCAGAGGCACAGAGACCATACAAACCCCCACTCCCAGCTCAGAGGCACAGAGACCATACAAACCCCCACTCCCAGCTCAGAGGCACAGAGACCATACAAACCCCCACTCCCAGCCCAGAGGCACAGAGACCATACAAACCCCCACTCCCAGCTCAGAGGCACAGAGACCATACAAACCCCCACTCCCAGCTCAGAGGCACAGAGACCATACAAACCCCCACTCCCAGCCCAGAGACCATACAAACCCCACTCCCAGCTCAGAGGCACAGAGACCATACAAACCCCCCACTCCCAGCTCAGAGGCACAGAGACCATACAAACCCCCCACTCCCAGCTCAGAGGCACAGAGACCATACAAACCCCCACTCCCAGCTCAGAGGCACAGAGACCATACAAACCCCCACTCCCAGCTCAGAGGCACAGAGCACAGAGACCATACACAGAGACCCCCCCCCCCCCCAGCTCAGAGGCACAGAGACCATACACACCCCCACTCCCAGCCCAGAGGCACAGAGACCATACAAACCCCCACTCCCAGCTCAGAGGCACAGAGACCATACAAACCCCCACTCCCAGCTCAGAGGCACAGAGACCATACAAACCCCCCACTCCCCTCAGAGGCACAGAGACCATACAAACCCCCACTCCCAGCTCAGAGGCACAGAGACCATACAAACCCCCACCCCCCACTCCCAGCTCAGAGGCACAGAGACCATACAAACCCCCACTCCCAGCTACACACCCCCCACTCCCAGCTCAGAGGCACAGAGACCATACACACCCCCCACTCCCCAGCTCAGAGGCACAGAGACCATACAAACCCCCCACTCCCAGCTCAGAGGCACAGAGACCATACAAACCCCCCACTCCCAGCTCAGAGGCACAGAGACCATACACACCCCCCACTCCCAGCTCAGAGGCACAGAGACCATACACACCCCCCCACTCCCAGCTCAGAGGCACAGAGACCATACGAGGCACAGACGCCATACAAACCCCCCCACTCCCAGCTTAGACCCCCACTCCCAGCACAGAGACCATACACCCCCCACTCCCAGCTCCCAGAGGCACAGAGACCATACACCCCCCCACTCCCAGCCACAGAGACCATACCACCCCCCGCTCCCAGCTCAGAGGCACAGAGACCATACACACCCCCAGCTCAGAGGCACAGAGACCCAGCCCCCCACTCCCAGCTTAGGGCACAGAGACCATACAAAGCCCCCCACACACCCCCACTCCCAGCTCAGAGGCACAGAGACCATCCCAGCTCAGAGGCACCCCCACTGCCAGCTTAGACGCACAGAGACCCATACACACCCCCCACTCCCAGCTCAGAGGCACAGAGACCATACAAACCCCCCCACTCCCAGCTCAGAGGCACAGAGACCATACACACCCCCCCCACTCCCAGCTCAGAGGCACAGAGACCATACACACCCCCCACTCCCAGCTCAGAGGCACAGAGACCATACACACCCCCCCACTCCCAGCTCAGAGGCCGGGTTTTTTGCCTTCTCCTGTCCTGCCATTCACACATACAGTTTGCTCACACTTTGCATTGCTCACACTTTGGGGTAGAGTGCCGTGAAAAAGTATTTGGCCTTTTCCCAATTTCTTTTATTTTTGCATGTTGTCACAGTAACAGGGACCTATTATGCTTTTATAATATAAGTTATAATATTCTTGGATGTCCAAAAGTGAAGTTTGTAAACTTTCTTGCAAAAAAATGAAAACAAAAAAATTCCATGATTTCCTGGAAGGTTGATTCCAGTTTTTCCTCGCCTTTTGAGAAACGGGCTGTTCTGAGTGGGAATTCCCTCTTTGGAATGAGCTTTGTCCTAATTGGCAAGCGAACACAGCAACAGGTCAATGGAGAGCGACTATGCCATAATCCCCCGGCCACTCTGGCAAGTCTCAAATTTCAGATAACTGAATAAACTACACAATGGCCCATATGCATTAAAAGGAGGAGTTGCCTTTTACTTGAAAAATGAAGCAATTACTTCCATCTGTATGCATAAACTCCAAGTAAAAGCAAATGCTTTTTAGGGAAGGCACTTAGCAAAAGCAATAAGTAATTCCTTGCTGAGCTTTTAGCAAATACTTCAATCCATATGCATAAAACCAAGCAAATGCTCCAACAGTCCAAGCATTTACTTATAAATTCTAACGTAAATCCAGACCTACCTTGATCATTGACTAGACCAGACGTGGCATTTCACTTGCTGAAAAATGGCAGCTTTTATGCTGTTGGGTCGAAGGACAGAGGTCTCTGATACTCAGGAATAACCTTGTCAATTACAGCCAATTTTTTCTCTTTAATTCTTGGAATCTGTGATTCACTTAATAGGATGGGCACATCATTCAGCAGCTCAGCAAATGTTTTCTGCTTATTGCAGCTTGTGGTCTCCTGGTCTGACGCTTTTTATGAGTGAAAAAACTATGTGCCAGGGCCATTTACAGAGAATCCCATACTACACCAAACTGACAAACTGGTCAATTAAACATTCCACTGACCATTTATTATTCTGAGTTGTTTAATTTTTGTTCCAATTCAGCTTCTTGTTGATTTTGTTTCTTTTTTTTTGTTGAGGAATGAAATTATTTCTCTTAAAGCAGCTTTTACAGATGATTCCCATAAAAGGGTTGGTGATGAATTGGGGAATCATTTATTTCTTGGAAGGATGCCCATTCTCTTTTCATGAGACTATCATATTCAGGAGATGTGTTAAAGCGCCATCTAGTGCTGGGTTTTTGTGGCTTTGGTATACTACATTTGAAGGATACAGGGGCATGGTCATTTGTGATAATGGTCTGAAATATTAGATATAATTGAGTTGCTGGTGAGGATGAAGTCAATGCTTGAGTATGAACGATGAACCAGGGAGAAAAATGAATATTCTCGAGTGGCTGGATGTTGAAGTCGTGAATCATCGCCAAGACCAAAATCACTCAGAAACTGCTTTGTTGTTTGTGATGAGTTCCAAATAGGTTTGCTTCTTGGAGTATTTGATCTGGCCAATGATGGGTCAATAACTGTGTTGAAATCACCTCCAATTATAATTTAGGAGTTAGAAATATGAGATTAGAATGAAAAAGTTACGAAAAAAGGATGGCTTGTCTGAATTTGGGCCATGAGGATTACCTTTTACTGGGTTATTGTTGATGGATATGTTTATGATGATAAAGCATCTTGCTGGGCCTGTGATTATGCTGTTATATTCAAATGGCAGAGGTTTGTTTATTAAATACTTTCTCCTCTTTGTTTTTTTTTATTATAATGAGCTGAGAATGAGTGTTGGAATTATTAAGACATTGGGCTCTAAATTCGTAGACCAGGCGCAGGCGTGGCGAACAGGGGGAGCGCCGCTCCAACGGGGTGTATCCAGGCGTATTTTGCAATTTCGTGCCCGGTGCAGCCCAGGGCAAGTACTCCTCTGTCCCGCCTCAATTGGAGGAGGCTGGTTGTTGCTGTTAATAAGCGGTGAATGCGGTGGAAAGTGATATTGTTGACAGATTTTGTGGGAAGTTTGAGCTGTTTTTCCATGAATTCCTTAACTGCCTTCTCGGGATGGTTTGCGGCATGGGCAGAGATACCGGTAAAAACAGTGGTTGAATACAACAGGTTGAACACAAAACCCAGCTCGAGTGTGCGGACGTTGTGAGGTGAAGTGCACCACATAAGATGTCCGCAACAGAGGCTCACTGTTTCCATGGTGAACCTTTGTCACCACTTCCCCTCCCATTTGAAACTAATCTGGCCCACCTGGTATGGAGTTTGTAGTTTTTATTTTCACTCTCTGGGGCAATTTATAAAAATATTGACAAAGACACAGTGTTCTAGCCAGGATTTTTCCCCAGAGTGGTGCTCTGAAGTGGGGTGGGAGGGGGGTGTCTAGAGGAATGCCCCCCCAGGACATTTTGATAAAATTGATGTGATTTCGTGCGTTTTGGCAAAGTGTTTTGCATGAAATCCTTTACCAGAATCTCCCTTTGTCAAATTAGTTTTCCTGACACAGAAAGTTAATCTAAGCCATAATGTTCAGAAGTTGTTTTTTTTTTTTTTTTTTGCCATACAGCCTTGCAAACAAAGACAAAAGCGGGATTTCACATTTCATAAAGTTTTGCATTTTTTATTGACTTTTACCTCTTTCACATTGTGTTTCTTCTCAAATGCCAGAAAAACACTGTGGCCAATGAAAACGTAACCAATTGGCATAAATAACACATTGACATTACCACAAAATCTGTGTGGACATGAAAACAAAAGTTAACTGAGAGTAAATCTAATCCACCTGAATGACACTTATGTCAACCTTCAGTCATACACCAATCTTCTGTTCTTTTTCTTCCCCCACTTGTGCACTGCTTTTTCAAAGGGGAATTCTTCAGCCAAAGGGCTATCAATTGAAATGCGCATGAGATGGTTGAGTGTTGAGCTTTTCATCCTGTTACGCAGGGATGTTTTTATTCTTTTCATTGTATAAAAGATCCTCTCCACCTCAGCTGTACTTACTGGCAAAACTAGGGACAGGTTTGCCATTTTGCAAAGGTTTGGGTACACCATCTGAAATGTTGCATCTGTTGCCAGTCGCCTAGCCACATCAGAAGCTGTCATCTTCATGGTGGAGGGCTGGTGGACAAACACGCCCCCCTCCTCCTCCAGCTCTTCTTGGCTGACCACAGGGGCGGGTGGATGGCTGAGTCGTTCAGCAAGGACCTCCACATTTGTTAAAATGTGAGGCATCTTGGAGAGGATGTTATGATTCTGCTCTGTTCTGTTCATGTTCTGTTCATGTTTTGCAATGCCTTGAATCCATGCCATGTTTTGTTTCTGTTTATTCTGTAATTCCTGCCGTAGTCCATTTCCCCAGTCAGATTCCGGTCATTGTTTTGCATTTTGCCATGCTTTGCACTTTGTCTCCCCTGTCTGGTCTGGTGTCATGTGATCGCTTACTGCCCCAGTATTGTGTGCCACACTTTCGGGTGATTTCATGGTTTCTGGGATTTCAACCATTCCTTCCAATCTCGTTTACTTCCTTCACCCTGCTTTTCTATTTTACTAGCAATACTAACGGTTTTTTAGTTAAACTTACTAACCAAGACTAACGTTGTTTATAGTACTAATTTACTAACAAGCACTAGGGATTGTATAGCTGCACATTACTAATTGATTAACAAGCTCTCAGCACTCGCCCTGTTCTAGTCTCTGCCTCTTATCTTCACTCAATCTACTTTGCTGTGTTTCAGCGGATCCTCCGCACCTGCTTAACTCTGTTCTGCTTCTCATTATCTGTGCACATTAGAACTCCCTAACCGGAGCTGTATGTTTGTCAATAGGCTGTCTCGTGATCCCTGTCCGCGTTTTGGCTTTTGCCAATTTCATGTGATTAGGCTCCCCCTTGTGTTCGCTCCTTCGTAATTAGTCTGATCCAATTCACCTGTCCCTAATCATAGCATGTGAATTCCCTTGTGTGTATTTAAGCTGTCTTCTCACAGCAGTTCCCTGTCAGAACTTTTCCCCTGTGCTATGCTTGTTTTTGCCTCGTATTCTTTGTGATTCTCTTCTGACTGGACTGTCCCTGATTTTCGATTTTGGCTCTGTTTTGGATTTCTTGTTGCATCTGTGTATCAAACCTTTTTTTGTCCGGCTACAAATTCTACAAACTCGGATTTTGCCCTGTGGATTTTTGATTTTTGGATTGTGGACTTTGTACCGTTGCCTCCTGCTCTGTGGGGGTTCGCCCCCTTCCTCAATAAAATCCTATTTACTGCATTACCTGGTTCTCGCGTCTGGTTCCAGATCGCTACCTCACAGAGGATTGAAAAGACAGACTGCCTCGATGAGATCCATTTCTGGAAAGCGAATACCAAGGGCGTTCAACAGCGAATTTACAAATGGCAAACGGATGCATGTTTGAAACTGATCACATTCATCATTGCCTTTGGAAACAAACAAGGTCTCTGAGACTAGCATTAAGATCTGCACTCAGGTTGGTTTCCCACTTCCCTTTGGACTTGAGAGCTGTCAGTTTTGAAGTTGTTGCTCGCAGCTGTGCATGGATCATTGAAACGTCAACATCGTTTGCTTGGAACAACCTGCTCAAACTCAAGACAGGAAGCACATCACAGAAAAAGTGAAGTGTTGCCACAAACCTGTATGATGACCAATTGCCTGACTCTTTCCCTGCTCTGATGCTTCTCATCCCAGGGTAACCAGTACTGAGCCGAAACATCTGCGCAGTGTTTGGCAAGCAGAATCTGAGGACAGCCAACTTGCGTCACAAGCACCCTTCAGTTTTAGATTTGTCTCATCAAGCATGTTTTGTATTTGGTGTAAACCAGCCTCCCTGTTGGCACTGTTATCAAAGTACCTGAAAGAGAAATGTTTTGAAGCTCTTGAGTACATCCAAGAGAAACTCATGACATGTTGAAAACAAAGATGATCTCAAGACCTAATTTTCAAATGATTTGTTTGTACTGATCATCATAAGGTAAAGACCTTAATGTTTTTAGCTGAGTTAGAAAAGAGTGAAATAACAGACAGCAGTGGGCACACGTACCTGTACAGATGCCTCATGGTTAGCTTAAAGGTGTTTTTGATTAATGGGACCTGGTTTGCAGCATCTACAATGGCTAAGGCTTCCCTTGGGTTGATGCAGTGTATGGTCACAACATTTCGATTGTATTCACGTAGCCTGGTAGCCACCCCAGAATGTGAACCAGTGAAGACACTTGCACCATCAGATCCAAAAGCACTCACTTGGTTAAGGCTTATGTCCTAGGACTGAAGCACCTTAAAGTCAGCACATTAAAGACATATTCCAGATTGCAGAAAATGTAAACAACCAAGTACAACTATAGTACAAATAATATTCTTAGAAACCTCTGTTCTGAACCTTTCCCCAACAGAGAAATGATATTTTCATAAGGCACTATCTAGAATTTGCTCTCATTTATCACTTCAGAGTGAATGTATCCTCAAAGAAAATTAATCTGGCTCATCTAAATCTCTGACATGTATATGAAATTTTAAGAATGAAGTAAAAAATGACCAAAGATATTGTAAATTTAAGAACTTGCTTAACTTTCATTTTTATAGCTTTACCTCTCTGATGGTCTGCATGACAGTCACTGATGAGCCATCTTTGATGGGTGTTATTTCCAAAATGAAATTCTTGATCTTCCCATCAGGACCAAGGTAGCGCAATGCTAAAGCTAGCTCTTTGACATTGAAAACATCAGTTGACTCATCTGCCATAAGGGAAAGAAACCGTGCTGTTTTAATTTCTGCAATCTGTTCTTCCCAAATCATTTCACTGAATGTTGCCAACCACTCCAGCTTGATTATTTCACTGCTGTAGATAGCACTGCTGCCTACTTTCAATGTATGCATGTAGGCCTCTCCTCTACGGGGCATCAAACTGATCAGGTCCTCAAAGTTTGTTGTATGGGCAATCTCTGACTTCGCCAGGTAGTACAGCGCTTCCATTGCTACAAGAAGTACCTTCCTTGTGAAAGAAATTGAGTGGAGAGAGCACTGACAGTGCCTCCAGTTGAAGCTGCAGTCACCCGTTCTTGCTCCACGAGCACTGCTCTGCCATGCATTTCAGACTTTTCCTGTCATCTCACCACGTCCTTCCTTAGACAGCTGCAGGGTTTTTCTGTCCACACAGTCACTCCATTCCTTGTGTTCCTGGCCCGGGGCGAACACAAAGAGCTCAAAGCAGGCCTTTCCCTTCGTCTGTCACTTGCAGCCAAGGAAACTCCTTCCTCCAGGCTGTATGAAAACCATATTTATGCTTGGTGAATGGACCAGCCCTAGCAGGGGTTTCTTTATTAGTGGAATTGGATGGCAGTGGCAAGACAGGTTGTTGGAGAGTTGGGTTAGATGACAGGGTTACTGTAGCTGGTTGGCAAACTTTGATGGATGGCACAGGCTCTGAACATGATGTTTCTTGGTCTTCTGTGCCCTGTCTGAATGAAAAATAAAATTGGACTTTGCATGCACCTGTAATGATTTGGCCAAAGGAAGTAACACTCGATGATTTGATGACAGTGGCAAATACTGATGAGTTTATAATGTTGAGTCCAATAAAACATTTTTAAACACTACATTTTATTGCTAGCATAATGGAAAATGAATGCTCAAATGAAGCGGGAAACTGTGTTGTTAGTCAATGGAAGGTTGAATATATGAACTCTCTAAATTAATTGTCTGTAACCATTACCAGTGATGGAAGTATACAAAACTCTCCAACCTTTTGGATATATTGCAGAATCCAGTGATGGATCTCTGCCTTTTCATTTTTTTCTTGACTGGTGGTCGACCTGATGAAAGCAAATAAAATCAGGCAAGTCTTATTTCACTGTTGTTTATCATTTACATGAAAAGTGTCACTATGTCACATCTACATTAAATCGCTAATTAAGAGATTAAATCTAGGTCTGGACTCAAGATGGTGCACAGGCTAAGCCGCTAAAACTAACCATCATCGAGCTGCATCAGTGCGTGCTCCATTGCTTCTATGTCAACGTCACATCATACGCGGAACACTGACAAGCAAAACTATCTTGAAAAGGTTAAAATAATTATAATAATAATAATAATCATCATCATCATCATCATCATATTATTATTATTATGATTATTATTAATAATAATCTTTAAAATATTTCTAATTCCAGACTAGATTGGCGCCACAACATGTGCATATGGGCTGCAACTGACTTTACTATCCGATCATGCGACAGTGATGAGGTCCAAGTAACGTTATAGTTATTTTTAGAGCAAGTACATCCATGCTCATTCGTAGGGCTGGGTGATTAATTGATCGGCTACCTGCCTTGTTTGAATTCACTCAATCAACTTAATCCGTGTTTACAGAAATAGTCTCTATAATCTGCTTCGAATCAAGGCATATCTCAATCTAAATATTCAATTTACCTTTTTTTTTCGACGTCGGAGCGGGATTATCTGGCAAGACCCATGAATGATGCAGGAGCGAATGTCCATTCTTGGCGTGCGTCAGGCATAAACAATATGTAGATTATGTGAACAAAAAATTCAAACTCCGCCAATACCAGTGCAACTGGCACCACTGAAAAATGCTTTAAAAAAACTTTAAAATGACACCATAACCATTCATATTGGTTGAGTATAAAGACAATGTTACGAGTTATAGTTAGATCGATGATACTTATCGGCTAGTCTGCATTGGATTGTATTTGCGTGTGACATTCTTTGTAGTATTCTGCTACAAATAGAAAAGCTCACACATTTTATAATTGGTAATTAGACTATTTTTTGAATGGGAATGATTTAGACCGAAATCGAACTTTTCCGCGGAAAATGTCTTATTTCCTTTTAAATGGATAATTATTTCGAGAACTTGCCCACTATGGGATAGATCTGAAAGTAGTAGGGATAGAATACTCTCGTGTAATTCCTATGCGCAATTCGCTACAAATCAGTGATTTAAACAAGCATGGTTGCCAGTCACCTCTAATTGCTCTAAAATAAAAAACACACAGCTGTCAGTCTACGGACAGTGGATTGTTATTGGACGATAATAGCTTTTTTTCAGCGTGGGAAATTAGATATACTGTAATACGTAACTAACAATGTTAGATATAACAATGCGGATTTATAATGGAAAATTTCCATTAAAACACCTGAGTTTAAGGTTGGATTACGAAGCTTCTGAAAGGGATATGAACGCATCGGTGCTATCGTTGAAACGAGGCAGCACTTCTAAGCCAAAAAGAAAGCAATTCGCATGTAGCGTCCTGGGGATTTTGAATATTTAACAGAGGGCAACGGTGAGCTTTTATGTCTTGTATGACATCGTCAGCCCTAGGTGTCCGCTTCAAAGTACGGTCTAGCTAGCTCATGCAATTTTTGCCGCATTAAATTACAAACGAAAATAATGGTTTCGGGATTCGGTCACGGTTCGGTAGCCTCCGGAACCGAGTCGGTGAAAAAAAGTTTTTGATAAAATGCGATGAAATTTCACCGAATTTAAACTAAAATATTAAGCATCACATCTATTTAATTTTTAATGGTCTCTGATCAGTAGCCTACTCGGCGTAAATTATACACTTTGAAAATGAATGTATGCTTCCAACTGTTCATCGAAACGGATAATGTGCGCAGATCTTTAAAGTTCAAAGATTAAGCTAAAAAGGAAGTTTCCAGCTACTCTATATTCAAGTAGTTACAGAGAATACCCCGACAAACAGCATTTGGGAAGAAAAATAACTGATGCGGACCATGCGGATTTTTGCATAGCGTGTGGTCTATTGAGAAAGGCAGCGTGTTTTGGCCAAAAAAGTAAGTTTATATTAATGTTAACCATCATAACAAGTTCCTGATCCTAGAAAGCAAACACCTGGACCCTTTTGAGTTTCGGAATGGCTATTTATTTATTTATTTTTATTTATTTATTTATTTAAGTTATTTTATTCGGACAGCTGTGCCAATGCACAGTGCAGAGCAGCTGTGCCAATAAGGATGGGCCGTAACATTATTCGCACAGCGGCTGTGCGAATAGCCGCGTCCTTTGAGTTTTCTCAGCGCGGCAGAGCCCCGCGAGTGCCGCGGCTGGCTAGAACCCTGAGACAATATCTTGGGTCATCCTTCCTCTTCGTACTGCAATTTAGCGGAGGTTCATTTGACTAATGATGGTGTAGATTGATTTCATGCTTGCGCAATCTTCAGGCAATTAAACGCTGAGGTTCAGCTGGCTGTGATCTCTGTTTAAAATGTTCCATCTCATCACCAACTAACTGTGGATTCTGACCATTATTTTCCTTTAATTTGGCTGAGCTCAACTCTGAAACGATTGCTGGGATCTCTTTCTAATCATGGTAAATTTGCTCCTTTGTGGAACCTCCTGTGCATTCAGTTAATTCCCATGTGGACTTGTGTGCAAGGCTGTATTTCCACCATGCAATTTATACTGAGTTTTAAGACTACTGACGCTTTGGCTTAAAAGGCAATGCCTTTATCACACATTTATTTTGGAGTTGTCCTGTACTTAATAAATTCTGGTCTGATATATTTCATTGGATTTCTTTAAAATATGGTCTAAATATCCAGCCAGATTGTAACTTGGCTATATTTGGTTGCTCTGACCAGACAATAACCCTTTCCTCCCACAAAAAGCAAGCACTTAAGGCAGGCATGGTTGCAGCTAAAAAACTGATATTATTAAATTGGAAGACTCCGTTGTCCCAATGTTTTAAGAGGTGGTTCGATGAAATGCTTTTTGTTGCCAAGATGGAACAAATTCGTTTGGACAAAGGAAAGTCACAAAGGCATTTTCTGGAGGTATGGAAACCATTTCTGGCTTTGCTTGGTGGGACCTATCGGTTTAGTTTGCATCCCACTGCTATGTTGTGCTTTTATCCCTTAATATGTAAACCCTGCTATAACTGATAATTTAACTATCTGGCAGTTCACCACCCATAGGTTTTATGTGTTTATTAGTTTTTTTTCTTTATCGTTATGTTTGTTTTTTTGTCGTCTTGTGATTATTGTGTATTACTTGTTTCTACTTTAAAACTGAAAAATAAAATATTAAAAAAAGGCAACACCTATAAAATCTTGTCTTTTTAAATGTGGCTATTTAAAATGGAATTGCTGCTTGCGCATAGCCAAATCAAATCTTTTGGTAACAGGTGTGTGTGAGATCTGTCGTTACATCTCAAGAACTAATGAGGGGCAGTGCACATTCTAATCACAGATGTTGCAAAAAGTATCTGTTATTTCATTATATCCTTACGCTAAGCTTGGCAACATTCTACTGTCCTAGCAAATACCGTAAATGCTTTGATATGCACTTGCAATTGAAAAGCAACCCTCCAGGAGGTTGGCATTGGCTGGTGTCAGATACAGAAATAAATACTGAAAGAAGTTAAAAAATAAATGAAGCCCAGTGGCTTTAAGGGTGCATGCTTTGACAACATTGCATTAAGATTTAGTCTGAAGCACTTGAATTAGACTGCATTCTGTGTCTGAATGACAATTGGACTATTGGACTGGATTGCAAATAATTTATGACTCATTGTGTTTGTTTAAGACACTAAGCTTCAAAGAAATTTACAAAGTGGGGAAAAAAGGACCAGTAGCTTACTGGCACACAATATATTGTGAACATTATTAACTTGAAATTTAGGCAGAGGTAATTCTATACAATCACTTAAGTTTTATTTCAGAGATGATCATATTTACAGCACATACTAGTAATGCATATACTGTAGTAGTATTTGATATATCTGCAAACTTTTGGAGTACAACATGTTATTGAAATTGTCCTTCTGGAAGTTTGATTTTCAAGGTTTGTCGTCCCAGGCGAAGTTATGGTTACAAAGCAACATACAATGTATGCAATAATATGGTGTTGATAGAGTTGTGAATCGACCAAATGAGCTCATGTCCGACCTCCCTTGTGTCTCTAATACAAACGTAGGCCCTATCTGTGAACATTTCGGTAGTGAAAGTCATTCTAATTTGTCAAGTTTGAAATTCAAAGGTCACAAAAGGTCAAGCTGAAGGTCACCAAATGAAAGTACGTTGTACATATCGTCGCTGTCGGGCGCAAACCTCCTATGTCCAAAACTGTTACTTTTCAGGGAATAAAAGAAAACCGTGTGATTTTGTAATAACTGGACATGACGTCATCAAACTTGGTATTCTGTCTTTACAAATTGTAAGATATTTGAATGTGTCAGTACTTTAATATTTTTTCCAAATCAAGCTAACATGGAGTTAGGTTGTTTGTGACCAACGAAAATTGAGAGGTTTTTGCTATCACTGATTATGACGGCCGCATCAGCTGCAGTAGCTCATTGCATGACGTTATTAACTTACAGGTTACAGAGTTTATTGGAACTGTTTGTGCTGCTTTTCCTGTGGTTTAATACATTTGGCCAAAATCTATTATAAAAGATAAGTGTTATTAACAGGTAAATGAGGGACTAAACTGCACTTCAACCTACCGTTTTCCGCCAGCACTTCTTCTCCCCCTCCGCATCTGTGGCCTCAAAATAAATAATTTTCCTTTACAGCGTTTGCGCAAGTTAAATATTGTATGTATTGAAAAGTTATTTAGTCTAACATTGCAAACACCAGCTGAGTGTCAACAGCTTGCGTTATTCTTCGACAGTTGAGTGAAGCGATTGCCAACATTTCTGGCTCAGTACTGCTGGCGGGTAATAAATAATGCCATAAATAAAAATATACATAGACATAGAAAACCTGTTAATCACCAATAAATAATGAACAAATACTCTGAGAGTGTGTGTTAAAATGATTATAACATTAATAAAAATACTGGTAAATTATCATACAGAACATAAATACATTACAAACAAGATTCAAATAAATTTATTTAAACTATGACAAAACAGCAATACAACAGCAAATCCACAATAAACTCATTACAGTAAAAAATAGGTATTTCATGGGAAACACTGGTGAGTGTGCGTGTAACTTCCTGGATAATGAACATTGAACAACAACAACAGCTAATAATAACAAGGTCAAGGGCTGCTCAGTGAAGCAGAGCTCAGAGTGCAGAGGCACTGCTAGAAAAAAAATGTCTTCCCAGAGCAGATTTGAAGTCTTAAAATACAATAAATAGTCAATAAATACAATAATACAATAAAAAGTCAATAAATACAATAATACAATAAATAGTCAATAAATATAATAATCCAATACAATAGACAATAAATACAATAATCCAATACAATAAATAGACAATAAATACAATAATCCAATATAATAAATAGACAATAAATGCAATAATGCAATACAATAAATAGTCAATAAATACAATAATGCAATACAATAAATAGTCAATAAGTACCATAATGCAATACAATTATATTTCATACAACTGGTTGTATGAAAGGCAAGTGAGTGTGTGTGTGTGTGTGTGTGTGTGTCCTAGTGTTTCAGAGTGTCATAAAAGCTGTGGGAGTCTTTGGGTATGATCTCCTTGAGTTCTTGGAAGTGTTTGTATTTCATCTCCTTGATCTTCAGGCTGCTTGTGTAGAGTGGTCTGACTGCAGGTGGGTCTGAGGAGGCGTCTCGGAGCTGCTGCTTTGGCAATGGTCTCCAGTCATCAGAGTGCTGGGTTTTGAAGTCCATCGTCCCGTTGATGTTGTATCTAACAGCATACAAAAAAAAATTACACATCAAACAGTTAACATAAACTACAAATACTAATTGTACGTAATAGATGATATAGCGTCTCATTATTTAAATCCTACCTCAGCACACTGCCCTTTATCCTGAAAAAAATCCTACCTCAGCACACTGCACTTTATACTGAAATAAAGCCTACCTCAGCACACTGCACTTTATATCCTGGAATAAATCCTACCTCAGCACACTGCACTTTATATCCTGGAATAAATCCTACCTCAGCACACTGCACTTTATATCCTGGAACAAATCCTACCTCAGCACACTGCACTTTATCCTGGAATAAAGCCTACCTCAGCACACTGCACTTTATCCTGGAATAAAGCTACCTCAGCACACTGCACTTTATCCTGGAATAAAGCCTACCTCAGCACACTGCACTTTATCCTGGAATAAAGCCTACCTCAGCACACTGCACTTTATCCTGGAATAAAGCCTACCTCAACACACATGGACTGGTGAGAGACATTTTTTTTTCAATTGATACTGTAGTTACCTGATGGCTCTGACATCATGGACAGTGGGGTCACCGGGTTTGATCCCTTGGCGGACAGACCTGCAGAGCCTCAGATTGGTGAAGTCGTTGAAGAAGGTATGGTTAAGATATTTGACTTCATTTGGGTTGGGTTTGGACCGCGCAATCTTCATCAGGGCAGCGTATTCAGCTGGGACACAGATTTCCTGGTTTTTCAGACGCCTTTCGATGGCACTGTGAACTGAGTCACACTCCATCTGTGTGTGCCCCTTCTCCAGGAACTTCTGGGTTACCACTTTCTTCGTGTCCATGCAGAATTTCAGAAGAGAATTTTTCACTCCACAAAATGTAGTTTCATGCTCCTTGTGCTCAGAATGGAAATTGGCGACACAGGATGCAAACTCACTAGCAGACAAAGCTCCCTCAACTTCATGCCAGATATAGTAAGTGGCACTGAGTGTAGGCATGTCATAAACAGTAAAGTTGTCGATGGCTAGTTTTGTTTTGCAATACACGGCCGACGCTTCCAAACTGGGGCAGAGGAGGAGGGCTGCAGATCCACGCAGACAACTATGGTTTTGTTATTTGCATTATTTTTGTCCCGCACTTTTTCAGCATGGGCTTCTTCCTTCTTGAGAAAATGGTCCTGCCACTCATGTTCTGCAAAGTTGCCAGCCTTGAAGGAGCAGCAGGTGTCACATTGGTCCTTCTTTGGATGGTAAAGACCCAGGTTCTGCTGCTTAAATTCTTCAGCGAACACCTGCCTTGTTAACGGTCTCAGCATTTTCTCCTCTGCAGCACGATGGTACTCTTTATGCAGGTCAGCCATGGACTGAAAGACAGGCTCCAGGTACTGCTTTGATGTGGATGACCTACAATAGTGGGAGGGTACCTCAGGGAGATCCTTTAGAAAACTCCTCATGAACTCATGAGCCTCTCTGTGCCGCGATGCTGTTTTCCTCTCTGTTGTGTTCTTCTCTGTTGTGTCTGTGTCTTGCACCCAGTTGTGAGCAGACCATGTCCCTATTCCCAGAGTTGCCAAAAACATACTCCTGCACACCCTTAATCTCTGCCCATTAACTCGTAAAAAGAAAAGACAAGTAGAGGACCTTCTTGAATTTTCAGACCCTCTCCTTCTCTGTACCAGGATGACATCTACCAGACCACTCACATACATTCTTTTCTCTTCCCAGATCATGTTCTCCCAAAATCTTTTAAAAATTATCTCCCTGTCTGCTTCCTCAATTTTACTGCAGTGATCCTTGGTGGACCTGACACACACAGCAGACGTGCATCTTGGTCCAAATCCCCGGGGGTCCTTGGTAACTTATCCTTTCTTGTTTCTCCCGACATACGACTGTCCCATCATTCTTCTTCTTTTTTGCTCACTCTTCCTCCAATTATCTCTCCCCTTGCGCTTTCTTCCTCCAGCTGTGTCATGCTCAGCCTCATCGTAATCTTAAAAAATAGTGGCAAAGCCACTGTGCCCGCTTGGCGAAACGTGGCCAAAATGGAACACCCCCTATTGGCCATAATATCGGTCCGACTGGGCTGAAAATCGAACTTGGTCAGGACCTTAAGATGCTATATACACATTTGAAATATGAAAAGGATTGGTGAAAAAGTGAGGACGCTAGAGCTCAGACAAGCGAAAAGTTTAGGCACGTAAGCACGGATGCACGACAAACCACCTCTAAAGACCCCAAGATTAGCATAAGCCCATTGGGCCTTTTGGCCAAGCGGGCAAAAAATTGGAGCATCTTAGCTCATAGAATAAGGGAGCTAGAGGTGTTTGAAGTTTTGCAGAAAACCGCCTGGTGGCCGAACCGAGAATCACAGCATGCCCAAAATCGATGTGGGGCTAGATCTTGGGCCCATATACATGCATATGAAATATGAAAAGGATCCTTTGAAAAGTGAAAGCACTATTGCAGTAAAACAAAATAAGTGCATTTTAGGAATTTTGACCTACATAACCTTTAAATTTAGGTCAAATCAAAAGCCCATTACATATATGATGAACCCTTGGCAGAACAACCTGCAGTAAAAATCTTTGCTTGTAGATAAGGGAGCTAGGGCTCTATCTTTCACACTGCCTTACCCGTTGCCACTACCCGCAACCCGTGAATTTCGCATTTAGCAGCTTCCACTATCCCTAAACGATATCTCACGGCCACACTACCCGCTATGCATTATGCCGAATCCTTTATTTGCGCCTGGAGGTGTGCCCTTGGGCGTGTTTATGCACTTTCCCTACAATTGCTATCTTGACCACACACTTTAGGGAAAGCGTATAGCGGGTCCTAAAACCACCCGCTACCCGCATTTGGGCTTTCACAAGAGCGCTATGCACTACCACTCAGCAACGGAAATTTTTTTTCCAGTGATAGCGGCATTTCAGAACTCTCTTGCGAATGAAGGTAATTTCGGCGACAAGTATGTACACCCGTTTTTGCAGCATGGTCACGCAACTTGCTGTAAAAAAATAAGACAGCTGTCCGATTGGAAAATGTAAACGGACGAAACCACGTACTTGTCACCAGAATTACCTTCATTCGCTGAAGAGTTCTGAAATGCCCCTCTCACTGGGGAAAAAGAAAAAAAGTTACGTCGCTGAGTGCCAATGCATATACCTAATTTTATTTTTCTAAAATGGGATTTTGTTCTATGCTTCAGTTCAGAAGGGAGAGGGAGTTGGAAGTGCATGGCGAAATGCCTTTTTTTTTTTTTTTTTTTTTTTTTTTGAAGTTTCCATCACAAAAGGGGTGGCTTGATTTTTTTTTTTTTTTTTTTCCTACATACCAAACATTAAACAATATGTCAATGTCAAATAATAATAAAAATACTAATAATAATACAATTCATGATTAACTTAACAAAAACAGATCCTCCCCGGACTGGATTTGACCTCATGCACAGGCAATTTAACTTCGCCAAAGGAGAAACGTGGCAACCTTCCTCTCTCCATCACGGATTTCGGTTTGAAGATTTGGGATCGCGCAGCCTGCTCCGAAAGGCAGAGGCACCTGGCACACTGATTGTTTTAACTGGCGTAACGCCCAAACCACGCCTATGCATAATGTAACGGGTAGCGCTGGTGTTTTAGGGATATAGGGAGGTGTACAAGATAGCAACTTTCGCGGGGGGGAACGCCTATTACGCAATGCGAAATCCCCAAATAACGGGTTTAGGGACTCTGGCGTAAGATATGGCCCCTAGAGCTGTTTGAAATTTTGCAGAAAAAGCCCCCTGGTGGCCAAACCAAGAATCGCAGCATGCAGAAAATGTAACTCGGGCTAGATCTTGCGCCCATATACATGCATATAAAATATGAAAAGGATCCGTTGAAAACTGAAGGCACTATTGCACTGAAAGAAAGTCTGTGCATTTTACGACCTTTGACCTCCATAACCTTAAAATTTAGGTCAAATCAAAAACCCATGACACATATGATGAACCCTTGGCAGCACAACCTACAGTAAAAATTTGAGCATCTTAGCTCGTAGAATAAGGGAGCTAGAGCTGTTTGAAGTTTTGCAGAGAAAGCTGCCTGGTGGCCAAAACAAGTATCGCAGCATGACCAAAATCGAACACTGGCTAGATCATCGGCCCATATGCATACATATAAAATAGGAAATAGATCTGTTGAGAACTGAGGGCACTATGTCGCTGAAACTTAACTGGCGCATTTTATGACCTTTGACCTATATAATCTTTAAAATGAAGTGAAATCAAAAACCCATGACATGTATGATTAACCCTTGGCAGATCACCCTACAGTAAAAATTTGAGCATCTTAGCTCGTAGAATAAGGGAGCTAGAGCTGTTTGAAGTTTTGCAGAAAAAGCCACGTGGTGGTCAAACTAAGCATTGCAGCACGAGAAAAATCAGACTTGGGCTAAGTCTTGGGATCATATACCTGCAAATAAAATAAAAAAAGGATCTGCACAGAACTGAGGGCGCTATGACGCTGAAACGAAATTGGCACATTTTATGACCTTTGACCTATATAACCTTTAAGATTGAGTCAAATCAAAAACCCATGACGTGTATGATGATTCCTTGGCAGAGCACCCTACAGTAAAAATTTAAGCACCTTAGCTCGTAGAATAAGGGAGCTAGAGCTGTTTGAAGTTTTGCAGAAAAAGCAGCCTGGTGGCCAAACCAAGAATCGCAGCAAGACCAAAATATAACGTGAGCTGGATCTTTGGCCCGTTTGTATGCATATAAAATTAATAAAGGATCCGTTGAGAACTGAGGGCGCTATGACGCTGAAACAAAATTGGCACATTTTATGACCTTTGACCTATGTAACCTTCAAAATTAGGTCAAATCAAAAACCAATTTTTTATATATATATATATATATATATATATATATATATATATATATATATATATATGATGAACCCTTCGCAGAACACCCTACAGTAAAAATTTGAGCATCCAAACTCGTAATATAAGGGAGCTAGAGCTGTTTGAAGTTTTGCAGAAAAAGCCGCCTGGTGGCCAAACCAAGAATCGCAGCATGACCAAAATCAAACTCGGGCTAGATCTTGGGCCCACATACATGCAAATTAAAAAGGAAAAGGATCCGTTGAGAACTGAGGGCACTATGGCGCTGAAACTAAACCGGCGCATTTTATGACCTTTGACCTATATAATCTTTAAAATGAAGTAAAATCAAATACCCATGACATGTATGATGAACCCTTGGCAGATCACCTTACAGTAAAAATTTGAGCATCTTAGCTCGTAGAATAAGGGAGCTGGAGCTGTTTGAAGTTTTGCAGAAAAAGCCACCTGGTGGTCAAATTAAGCATTGGAGCACGAGAAAAATCAGACTTGGGCTAGATCTTGTGATCATATACATGCATATAAAATAGGAAAAGGATCCGTTGAGAACTGAGGGCGTTATGACGCTGAAACAAAATTGGCACATTTTATGACCTTTGACCTATATAACCTTTAAAATTGAGTCAAATCAAAAATCTATGACATGTATGATGATTCCTTGGCAGAGCACCCTACAGTAAAAATTTAAGTATCTTAGCTCGTAGAATAAGGGAGCTAGAGCTGTTTGAAGTTTTGCATAAAAAGCAAAAACCAAAGGAAAAGAAAAGTGGCCAAACCAAGAATCGCAGCAAGACCAAAATATAACTTGAGCTGGATCTTTGGCCCGTATGCATGCATATAAAATTAATAAAGGATCCGTAGAGAACTGAGGGCGCTATGACGCTGAAACAAAATCGGCACATTTTATGACCTTTGACCTATGTAACCTTCAAAATTAGGTCAAATCAAAAACCCATTATAATGAAAGCACCAGAGGTGCTGATGCCTCGGTGTGTATTGCTTAGCCACTACTGATGTACAATAGTTGTACAGTAACATAAAAGCAAGCTTGAATACATAAACAGTCAATAGAGTGCGGTCCTTGTGCCAAAATCATGTGGGTGTGGCTTAACATTATGTACACAAAACGTGTATACTGAAACATGAAGTGCTACAAAAAATCAAAATTCTGGCACATTTAAAATCAAGAGAACAGTGTTTGTCACTCGTTGGCATTGTTACTTTAGCTTGGATGCACACGCTGTCGCAGTTATGATGGTAACAGACAGACAAACAAATACACAGACTGAGTACCGTATGCTCGCTGTGCGCATGTGCACACCGAGGCATAAATATATGATGAACCCTTGGCAGAACACCCTACAGTAAAGACTTGAGCATCCTTACTTGTAATATAAGGGAGCTAGAGCTGTTTGAAGTTTTGCAGAAAAAGCTGCCTGGTGGCCAAACCAAGAATCGCAGCAAGACCAAAATCAAACTCGGGCTAGATCTGGGGCCCATATACATGCAAATTAAAAAGGAAAAGGATCCATTGAGAACTGAGGGCGCAATGGCGCTGAAACGAAATTGGCACATTTTATGACCTTTGACCAATATAACCTTCAAAATTAGGTCAAATCAAAAACCCATTATATATATGATAAAACCTTGGCAGAACACCGTACAAAAATAATTTGAGCATCTTAACTCTTAAAATAAGGGAGCTAGAGCAGTTTGAAATTTTGCAGAAAAAGTCACTTGTTGGCCAAATCAAGAATGGCAGCACACCCAAAATCAAACTCGGGCTAGATCTTGGGCCCATATACATGCATATAAAATGAATAAAGGATCCGTTGAGAACTGAGGAAGCTATGACACTGAAATGAAATCGGCACATTTTATGACCTTTGACCTACATAACCTTGAAATTTAGGTCAAATTGAAAACCCATGACATATATGATGAACCCTTGGCAGAACACCCTACAGTAAAGATTTGAGCATCCTTACTTGTAATATAAGGGAGCTAGAGCTGTTTGAAGTTTTGCAGAAAAAGCCGCCTGGTGGCCAAACCAAGAATCGCAGCATGACCAAAATCGAACTCGGGCTAGATCTTGGGCCCATATACAGTGCCGTGAAAACGTATTTGCCCCCTTCCTGATTTCTTACTTTTTTGCATTTTTTTCACACTTAAATGTTTCAGATCAAACAAATTTTAATATAAGAATAAGATAACCCGAGTAAATACAAAATGCAGTCTTTAAATGATGATTTCATTTATGAAGGGGAAAAAACTATCCAAACCTACCTGGCCCTATGTGTAAAAGTAATTTCCCCCCCCCCCTTGTTAAATCATGAATTAACTGTGATTTACCACATTTTTTCAGTCCAGTTTCACGAGCCACACCCAGGCCTGATTACTGCCAGACCTGTTGAATCACGAAATGACTTAAATAGAACCTGTCTGACAAAATGAAGTAGGCAAGAAGATCTCAAAAAGCAACATGTCATGCCGCGAACTAAAGAAATTCAAGAATAGATAAGAAACAAAGAAATTGACATCTATCAGTCTGGAGAGGGTTGCAAAGCAATTTCCAAGGCTTTAGGACTCCAGCGAATCACGGTTAGAGCCATTATCCACAAATAGAGAAAACTTGGAACGGTAGTGAACCTTCCCAGGAGTGGCCGGCCTACCAAAATTACTCCAAGAGCGCATCAACTACTCATCCAGGAGGTCACAAAAAAACTCAAAACAACATCTGAAGAACTGCAGGCCTCACTTGCCTCAGTTAAAGTCAGTGTTCATGATTCAACAACAAGACAGAGACTGGACAAAAAATGGCATCCATGGGAGAGTTCCAAGGCGAAAACCACTGCTGACCAAAAAGAACACGAAGGCTCGTCTCACATTTGCCAAAATACATCTTGATGATCCCCAAGACTTTTAGGACAATATTCTGTGGACTGACGAGACATAAGATGAACTTTTTGGAAGGTTTGCGTCCCATAAAATCAGGCGTAAAACTAACACAGCATTTCATAAAAAGAACATCATACCAAAAGTCAAACATGGTGGTGGTAGTGCGATGGTTTGGGGCTGCTTTGCTGCTTCAGGACCTGGACAACTTGTCATAATTGATGGAACTATGAATTTTGCTCTCTACCAGAAAATCCTGCAGGAGAATGTCCAACCTTCAGATTGTGATCGCGAGCTCAAGCGCACTTGGGTTATGCAGCAGGACAATGATCTGAAACACACTAGCAAGCCTACCTCTGAATGGCTTTAAAAAAACAAAATGAAGATTTTGGAGAAGCCTTGTCAAAGTCCAGGCTTTAATCCTATTCAGATGCAGTGGCATGACCATGAACAGGCCGTTCTTGCTCAAAACTCCTCCAACGTGGCTGAATTAAAATAATTCTGCAAAGAAGAGTGGGCCAAAATTCTACCACGGTGATGTGAAAGACTCATTGCCAGTTATTGGAAACATTTGATTGCAGTTGTTGTCGCCAAGGGTGGCACAACCAGTTATTAGGATTTAGGGGGCAATTACTTTTTCCACATAGGGCCAGGTAGGTTTGGATAGATTTTTACCCTTAAAAAATGCAGTTTTTAAATGATGAGTTCATTTATTATTTACTTGGGTTGTCTTTGTCTAATGTTAAAATTTGTTTGATGATCTGAAACATTTAAGCGTGACAAATATGCAAAAAAAGAAGAAATCAGGAAGGGGGCAAATACTTTTTCACGGCACTGTACATGCATATAACATACCACCCCAATTCCGAAATAGTTGGGATGAAGTGTAAATTGTGAATAAAATCAAAATGCAATGACTTTCCGATCAAATGAGCGAATGTTATTTACAATAGAACATCGATAACATTTCAAATGTTCAAACTGAGACATTTTATATTTTTAACCACAAAATGAGCTCATTTCAAATTTTTTGGCTGCAACAGGTCTCAAAAAAGTTGGGGCATTGGCAAAAAAAGGGGTGAAAAAACAATAAATATATAAGAGAATCAGCTGAAAGAACATTTAGCAAGTGATTAAGTTAACTGGCATCAGGTGTGTTACATGATTGGCTATAAATGGGATGTCTTAAAGGGGCTGAGTCTCTTTGAAGTAAAGATGGCCAGAGACTCTCCAACCTGTGAAGGCCTGGGTAAAAAAAAATGTGGAATACTTTAAAAACAATGTTCTTCAACGTCAAATTGCAAAGGCTTTGAAAGTCTCATCATAGACAGTGTATAACATCATCAAAAGAATCAGAGAAACTGGAAAGATCTCTGTGCGTAAGGGAAAAGGCCGAAGTGTGATGGTTCTGCCCTGCAGTCCCTCCCCCCTCCTGCTGTCAGCACCTCCACTTCAACGAGCCACACCTGCTGCTCGTTGACGTGGAGGTGCAGTGAAGAGTATTTAAGAGCTACACAGCCAGTTTGGCAGTGCAGCTGCATTCTGATGTGTGAGCCCTGATATTGTTGTTTTTGCCGCTGCTCCCCTGTATTTTACATTGTATTTTTATTAATTTAAGTAACTTTTCTATTTTTTGCTCAGCCTGTGCCCAAAACTCTCCAGCAGCTGGAAGCCTGTATGAAACAAGAGTGGGATCAAATTCCAATGGCTAAACTCAAGAAACTTGTCTCCTCAACGCCCAGACGTCTCCACTCTGTTAAGAAGAGGGGGCTGTTTACACCATGGTAAACAGGCCCCTGTCCCAACTTTTTGAGACCTGTAGCAGCCATCAAATTTGAAATGAGCTCATTTTGTGGATAAATTTGTAAAATTTCTCAGTTTCAACATTTACTATGTTATCTCTGTTCTATTGCGAATAAAATACTGGCTGGTGTGATTTGACAGTCATTGCGTTTTGATATTATTCACAATTTACACTTTGTCCTAACTATTTTGGAAGTGGGGTTGTATTTAATGGCCATAGAACAGGACACATTTGCATGAGTGCAATTACACAATTTGTTTTTTTTTTTTGAGGGCTTACATTAGGCCATTTGGTGCGATTGGAACAATTTGTCTCTCATTCACGTTTCATCCGCTTTACAGAATGTTTTCCACCTTGTGTCTTTTATTTTTTTAGATGCTTAAAATCCAGGGCGATCTGAATACAAATCTCTTTTTTAATAAACTTTAAGAATCTCCGAAAAATGCTATCTAAATTAATGTGAAATGGCCAAATGTCTTAAGACCACAGAAAATCATGCAATTGCGTTCATACAAATCTGCTGTTCTATGGCCATTTAAATTTAAAAATGCGACAATCTAACATGCTCTCTTAATAAATAGGACTATCTACTCATTCAACAAAGTAAATAAGCGAATCCACTGTTTGATTGCAGGAGAGCCAATGAAGTCTGATGACTACCACCTGACCAAGTGGCAAGGACAGGATGTGCAGTAGAAGTGGGTGAATGGTTACTAACAGTGAAAAACTGTTTTGAGTCATGCTGGTGGTTAGTTAAAAGCCACACAGTGATCAGGGGCCTCATTGATTAACAAAACGTTGGCACAAAAAAGATCCGCACGCCACTTTCTTTCCAGATTTCTGATTTATCAAAACAAACTTTGCTTTAAAGCAACACAAAGGAACTTTCATTTTTGGTCGAGCTTGGCGGTGCCTGTGGACCAAAGCGGTAGTGTTTTGCCTGAAGAAAGACCCCATTTCCCATGAGCACCAGCGCGTAACGTTGAAACTATCCTGATCTCTCGGTCGCGTGCAGTTGTTTTGGAAATTAACAGAAAATGGGTCCAAACTAGGGCTGTCTGAATGAGCCTAAAATGCCGTTTGAATATTCGTGACAATTAGACACATGATATCGATATAATATAGAATATTTTACGTTCTGTATTTCCCACACAAAATAACGACATACCATACTAACATAAGAAACATCAACATAAACATATTTGATAGATAATAAGCAGAGATTAAGACCAAGAGTTTCCTATGTCTGTAATAAGCCCCGACACAGTGAGTCTGAACTCAGGACCCTGACGCATTGCAGGGCTTATGAAATAACAACACACCAGGCTCATCCAAGTTCGAACGAGGTGCCAACCGTTCAGTTTTATTCCATGAGACAGTAATTACTGTAATTAATTACAGTAAAGTACACAACATCATCAGCTCCCTCACCCCGGTAAAATCCAAAACGATTGTCCGCAAATGAAACTGCATTTCAAAAAGCACATTTTCTCTTCCCCGGTTTTTAACATTACACAATAAAAACACAATAAGAACACCCGCTGCAGGAATGGTAGGCTAACTCGAAATTGCATATAGGGGTGACCGGGGTTGGTTGGCTACAGGGGTTGGTTGACATACCCTTGTTTTCTGGCCTCCTGTTGGTCTCAGACTCACAAATATGATATCAAAATGATAATCTTTTCATTCCGCACTCATCTCTTTTGTTAAAACATCTGAAACTCACTTTTTTTGGTGAGGGCAAAATGTCAGTTTTTTTAGTACGAAAAGTAAATAAATGCCCCCACACTTAAAGTTTTATAAAATTGTATTGAGGTATTGGAAATGTGTTACTTCCAGTTTATAGAAATAGCAGTCAGCTACAATTTGATGTGGAATTTGAAAGTCTTTGATGAGTGATGTTAGCTGGGAAATATATGTTCACAAAGGTCAGAGACCTTAACCTTTCATTTGATGCTGGTTTGAATATTCTCACATAAATTATGCCGGAGTGCTAAAGCTGAAAGTGAAAAATGAGCCAACCAACCCCGGTCTCCTCTAGTTTGCGAACAACTTTCACTCTGTCCTCAGTTTTACCGTCGTCGACTGACCCAAACCCAAAGTATTTCCAAACGGAGCTTTTTAGATTCTTCGGGGTGTAAACCAGTTATTTTCTGCACAGTTGCGGCCGTGAACTGGCAATAGGGGAAGCTGAAACCCATCCCTTAAAAATAATGATTTGGACATGACCAGTTTTCAATCATTCATTTAAATTACTATTACAAAAACTCCGAAAACTCTCAACATTATCAGGTGTGGTCAGTTTTCATTGATAACGCATACCTGTCAACTCTTACGCATTTGGCGTCAGTTTTTAGCGGCATATGTTCCTCTGCTGTAGTCAGCAATTAATCAACACATATGTAAGAGATTCTTGCGCGGAATTGAAGTGCATGAAGGTTTATCAGTTTCACCTGCGTTACAGTGATTATGACTCCGGACTTCATACGCTTTTCTTTACTCAGGGGTTGGAAAAAATGGAATTGCATAACAACGTTTCAGATGATCTTATTTAATGTAAATAATTTAAACAATAATGAAACACATGCATTGCTTCCGAGCCCTGAGTAAAGAAAAGCTTGAGAAGTCTGGAGTCATAATCGCCGTACTGTGTGTTGATCGGTTCCGCGAATGGAATTTGTCTGAAGCGTCTGGTATTGATACAGCATTCGGTGGCGGAAAGTTATGTGTTCATGAATTTGCGGATTTACTCACGCACTTTGTGGATCAATTAGTTTTCTTCAGTCATTATGAATAAAGCCTTGCACAATCAGTTTTCAGTGGCACGTCCTTTGACCGGTTCCGCAAATAATTTCCAGTTTCGCAAACAGGCCAAACTTTGACAGTTTTGTCAGGCCAAACTTATGATATTCTTTGTTTAATGGCATAATTGCGTGCCCCTGGCCACAAAGGAACAGACGCATGTATTTTCAGCCAGCATTACTCTGGTCAAATTTATGGATAATTGTTCCGTGTGTCGACATTGTGTCAGCTGGAATCCACGTGCGCTGGCCTCAGTTCAAGACGATTTTGTACATCCATCGATATTCAACTGCTATCAGCGACTATGGATGATTCTTTCTACTCTTTCCAATTCAAGTACATACCAAGTATACATTAAAATTATGAGGATGAGGCCACAAATTCAGATTAACACAGGACATGAGTAATGATCAACCCGTTGAGCCACTGAAAAACAGTTATGGCGGGGGAAAAGATGTTTTATTTCACATTGACTACATTAAACTTTAATAAAATTCTTTCAGAAAATTAAACAAGAATAAGCATGTCTCGTAAATTACAAGTTTTAAAACCTACAAAATGGCGTTTGCGGAACTAGTCAAACGATAAGCAGTCACTCTAATGGATGTTGATGAAAAAGTATCAAGAATACGAAATTGGGATTTATATGGTCAATTATACGATAATTTCCGATCATAATGACACTAATAACGTGATGAATCCCAGGAATACACGCGTTTAACGGCCACACTCTGCGCAGTGCGCCTTATCACAGGCGTTGATTTGGTACTGCTGCAACGGCAAGCAGCAGTTATCAGGCAGTTATTTCTCTATCCAGCCGAATATCTCGAAACGATAGTTAAGAGTTAAATCCACAATAATTTACCGTTCCAGCAGTGTCAAACTCAAGGCTGACAGCGAAGTCGTTTTCCCGCAAATAAAGTTTGATTTCTGCAAATTGCGGAACTGGTCAACCCGCTGTAACGCATGTGAAACTGATAAACCTCTACGCACAAGGACTTCAGTTCCGTGCGAGAATCTCTTATATATGCGTTGATTGAAGCAGGGGAACGTAATTATGCCACTCAAAACACACGGCGAATGCTGGCTGTTAAACCGATATGCGCTGCGCATGCCCCGCACAAAGATGTTACAGTTTCAAGGCAGTGAGCCGTCGCTGCAGTACAGCACATTGGTAGCCACCCGCCATACACTGCACACACTGACACTAGGTTAATTTTCTTGACGTGACTTTTGAAATATTAGATAATTAATTTTCACGTTCGGTGGTTCGTTTTATTGATTGAAAATCAATATGTATTCGAATATGGAATATTCATTAACAGCCCTAGTCCAAACTATATTTCTGTTTCCAGCGGCTGTTTGAGCTATGAATAGCGATGAGGTAATGAATCCAATTGTGGCCAAACAATATCATATGATGATGTTGAAAATAAGAAATGTTTAAACAAGCAACAATCTCTGTAATTTTAGCTACAATCAGCGCAAGGTGCTAGTGATAAGCAGGACCATGAAAGGTCATAACTCAATGCACACGGAATGAATCGGGAAAAGGAGCGCGTCTTGGGTAGAAAATCAAAATCACAGTACCAGGTGCTCTTAGGCAAGGGGCAAAGAATGTAACAAAAATACGAAAAATGCACACGGGTTTTGTTTTACTGGTAATTTAGAGCAAGCAACGCGGTTTGACGCGCTGACGCATTTGAAATACTTTTTTTGCAATCACTGTACTCAACTCAACAAAAAACATAACAAGAATCCCGTTTGTCTCTGAAACTATTACCAAACAATTATCAGAAACTACTTGTTCAAGTACATACAAACTGAGACGATAATCCCACAATGTTTCAGTATGACTGATCTTCCATCTTTGGTACTTTCCACAGGAGGAAGCTACATATTTTACTCAAACATTTATTTTTGCGGTTTGCAGTCATCGCTTGCGATGCTCAAATCACAATGATAATGCTAATGTTAGCTATTGGAAATTTGCGTGGCAGCAATAAATAGCCACCAGGTTGATAGTTCGCAGCTCCACAGTGACACGACCAGCCGCACAACAAACTCAAATGTGTAACGTTACTTACTAGTCCAGCAGTAACAGGGCCAAGGCAGCATCGGTCGGACGTCCCTCCTCGTCTTTGAGCTCACGTCAGCGAGTGAAAGCCTGGCCAATGTTGATCCTTGTCTGGGCTTTGATTCTGTTACTCTCTCGCTTTCGTTTTTTAGTCTCCTCAGACAAAACTTTTAATTTCTTTGGTTTTCTTGCTGCTTCTGCCATGATAGCGGTAATCCCACAAAGGCGTTCGCATTGACTTCCGTCTTTTTAACGACTGAGCAAAGGGGGAAGTGACGTATGCCGTAAAGCAGTCAGTACATTTGTAGTGTTTTGTGTGGAGGGGTTCCTACCATCCACCTCGAAACTGCTTAGTGCCAGTGAAAGTGATACAGACGCCCTCAGGCCATGACAGAGGTGTCATTCAACCTGTTGTAAGTCGATGTACTATCACAAAAGTTCTGAAAATATTACATGAAGGTTGAAAAGTTACTTAGTGTTGCTTTAAAAGAAGGGAAATAAGATTATGCACATGTCAATACATTCTAAGTTCATCCCGATTAAATAATTAATAATGGCATGCAATTTATACTACTTTTAGGTTTATACATTTATTTGATCCTCCGAACTGATAGAAATGCAGCAGAATGAGTGAAATTTTTTTTATTCCCACCTCTGACTTTTTTCACAATAAAAATCTTGAGAACTTAAACATAAAAAGCCTTGCCTTATTTAAGCATTTAGGTGACTCAAAAAATTTTCATCTTTTTTTTGTATTAATGGCTGCAGTTACAATTATGTTCATTGTCCTTTGTTTCTTAATTACAGTCATACCAAAGCCAAAGTTTTTCCTTTTCACAAACTTCCCATTCTTGCAAGACCTTACATTGAATAGTAACTGCAATTTAAGGCATACATCTCATACGCTTGCATTATTAGGCTCAGTGGAAGAGCTTCGGCAGCAGATGCAGGGCAAATTATTGAAGCATGGCAGCAGCTCCATCTTGGAGATGTAGATTATGGGCTCAGTGCTGGAACTGAGGTCCATAAGGACAAAGGCAATCAGTTCAACCTCACAGTGTTCCGGGAAATAATAGTAAAGTGTTATGGGTAAGATGGTAACTACTGGCAGATAATGAAACACTATGATGGCTAGGGCAATTAACACTGTTCTGAGGGCTTTCTTTTTCATGGGGTGCATCCTCTCCTTGCCAAAGACTGACTTCCTCAGACTCCATGTGATAGAAATGTTGCAAAAAAACCATGATAGCAAAGGTAAACAGGACCAGCCCTGACAAAATGTTAGGTGCGCCTACCAACTCTAATGACCTACTGATGGCAAAGGGTAATGCAAACCCCCAAATAAGCATGGAAATAACCACCCTGATCTTGTTATCCCTGATGCTGGTGAACACAATGGGGTGGACCACGGCCACGTAACGATCCAGGCAAATGCAGGTGAGGAAGAGTGGGGTGGTGTCTTTGATCCCGAAGGCAAAGGCATTGAACTTCAAGAAATTTTTGATTTGGAAGATATGGTAGCATACAACACTGATGGGGGACATCATGCAGTAGAAGGCATCAGCGATGGCCAGGTTGAAGATGAAAATGTCAGAGGTGGAGGAGTCACTCTTCTTTCTGGACACCAGCCACATCACCATGAGGTTGGCAGGGTAGCCCACTGCAAGGTTGATGACCTTGACAATAAACGTTAACGAATACCCAATAACAACTACGCATCCTTTATTCACATCCCCGAGTGGGAGACTGGATCCTGAAGAGGAGTGGTTGAACGGTTGGCTAGAGTTGATGACAGAGGTGTTCATTTTGGTTTTAATTTACATAGCAGGAATGAGGGTTGATGTTCCTGAGAAAAAAGAGTGAATTTAAGTTAGGGTCAACCCTAACTGTGCAGAACTATGGTCCTCACCACTTTAACTGACAGTAAGACAAGATCATGTGCTTGTATTTATGCTGATTCAAACATCATTTTACATAATTCTTTTACCTGCTGTATTCTCAATCATAACACACTTACTGCATGATAAAAATGGTAACATGCTGGCCTAATGTGCTTAAAATCAAGCAAGTCTGAAAAAATATAGGCTTTGTTTGGACCCAACTATTTTTTCTGAGTGCCTGGAAGACTTACTTATTTTGGTTGTCCTCTTGTCCCACTTTTCCAAGAGCACCAGATTTATTCTTTCATCCTAAAGATTTTTTATCCCATGAGCGCCCTATATCCTTCTCTCTTAACGCTTTCTGAAAAAATATGCTTTTTAAGGGAGCCTTGGAAAATTTAACAATATTACAGCTCTGAAGAATAATTTTTGTTTTCTGGGAAGACTACTTCCACTCTGGGAAAACTGTCCCTCTTCTGAGACACCAGTCTTTGCCCTGGGACAGTAACTGGGAAAGTGGGACAGTATCCAGAAGACAAGCTTTACCTTTAGGGTCCGTCGCATTACAATCAGCCAAAGTCTCTCATTCTTAAAGAATTCAAACACATCCAGATCAAGTGCACCAAAGGAAAGAAAGTTACTTAAAGAAATAGTTACTCACCTGAGAAGCTGGAATCGCTCAATATACAATCCTTTAAGTCAGACAGCCTAAAAGGCAACTGTATCCTGATTGCCTGTGTCCAAGGGGATGGTGTTTTCATTCAAAATAATTCAAGTTCATGTAAATAAATACATTTGAGTGGTGCATATGCAGTATAGACAATAGCCAATCACAAGTCCATCGAGGGAGCAATAGCACTTGGTGTGACTGTACAATACCTGTTACCACAGGATTATATTTTAGGAGGGGTAGGTGGGCAAAACGTCTAGGTTAGGGGAGTGGGTAATAAGTAGTAAAACAGAAAAGGAGGAGGAGGGGCTAGAAAGAAAGGACAAACCTGTTCTAACAATATATTATTTGTTTGTGATGCAATCCAAGAAGAGCATCCCAGACAAACAAGTGATGCAATGCAGTCAGCCTACTGGAGCGCGAGTGAGACTGTGTAACCTGGTGTAACGTCTTACACATAAAACCACTAGGTTAATCAAAGCAGGCTTAAAGAATTCTCTTTCATCTCCATAAAGAAAACAAACTGAGCAATCAGATACAATAAATATATTTCAACAGATAATATTAGGCGCATTTATGATGGTTTTACTTAAATTTCTTTTCTCTCCTTTCTCCATTGAGACATCTCTAAAGCCGGGCATCTGTTCCAGGAGATCTGTTGTCCCGTAGGTTTTCATACCACTGCTTAGAGAGGAGAACACAGTCAAAGGTGAGAGATCTCACAGAGCTGCTGAGGAGTAGAATCAGGTGTATGAGGGTTGAATTGAGAATTTTCTGGATGGTAAATCTCCTTCATCTAAAGCTGATCCCCTGTTGGCATCGGCATAGCACATACTTTCTGTTATAGCACATATGGCCTGTTATACCTTAAATGCTCAACTGAGAGGTTAAGGGAAAGAAACAGTGAAGTTCCACGTGTACCATGCCTGTGAATAGGGATTGTAGCACCAGTAGACAAATACATTTTGTGAGTGTGGATTCAAATTATTTCATGGAATGTAACTGTGCATTGATAGGGCAAGAAGCTGAAACCTTCAAAATTTGGTGAAAATTAATTAATAGGTCGTGTTATAACAAACAAATGATCTTATCTGCAATATCACTTGTCCAGGTTAAAATTTTGCCTTTTGTATTGTGATCAAACGTCCAAATTCTAAGGAAAAGGAGATGGCACAAACAGGATGGCCACCATCAGCTGGACCATCATTAAACTTGCAAGGCAAGGAATGCCATGAATGATCATGTGCCATACACTGGAAATTGTTTCAAAAATTCCTACAACACTATATGTATGAAATCAAATGTATGTTTATGAGAAGCATTGGCATTGTATTCCTTTGAGATGTTCATTAAATTGCAATGGTATTCTAATGGAAAACATTTTTAGCCCACCATCATCAAATGAGGGGCTCTTCAAATCACTTTTCGTCCGTGGCCCGTTGTCCGTCCATCCGTCCGTCGTCCGTAAACTTTTCTTGTTACCGCTATTTCTTGGGAGCTACCAGTCCTATCTTTCTCAAACTTGGTACACAGGTTCTCCTTCTGGTATTTTTTGCCCTGGTTCGTAAATCCAATATGGCTATCAGGCAGCTATGTTGGATTTCAACACAAAAATTGTTACCACTATTTCTCAAGATCTGTTGGGGGAATTTTTTCCTTATCATGCATCCAGGCTTCCCCTGGGTCCTGGTTGTGCACCATTTGCCTTTTGAAGTCAAATCCAAGATGGCGACTGGACAGCCATGTTGGATATTTTGTTACCGCTATTTCTCAGGAATTAAGTTACCACCATTCCTCAAGATCCGGTGGGGCGGATGTTTTTTTCTTATGTTGCATAGAGGTTCCCCTTGAATCCTTGTTAAGCACCATTGCGTTTTGATGTCAAATGGGTGAATCCAAGATGGCGACTGGGAAGCCATGTTGGATATTTTGTTACTGCTATTTCTCAGGAACTACCAGTCCAATCTTTCTCAAACTTGGCATCAATTTCCCTTTGGGTCGCAGTTATTCTTCTTTGATTTTTTTTTATCTCTTGAATAAATCCACTATGCCTGCCCAGTGGCCATCTTGGATTTCAACAAAAAAGTTTGTTACTGCTATTTCTCAAGATCTGTTGGAGGAATCTTTTTCAGATCTTTCATACATGTACCCTTTGGGTCCTAAGTCTGCATTACTGCCTTCTGATATAACATAGTTAAATCAAACATGGCCACGTGGGAGTCCTAAACAATTCTTGTTATCACTATTTCTCAGGAACTTGCACTGATCTTTTTCAGACTAAGTAAACAAGTTCCTCTTGTGCCCAAGTTGTGCATCATGCATTTTTTTCCAGGTTTGTAAATCCTGTTTGATGTCAGTGTGAAGGGCGATAACCCACACTGGGAATTTCTGAGAGCCAGTTTATGTATATACGATACCTGACTGCATTTACATGCACTATATTTTTATCCTCCTCCTCTGCACTCCATAGGAGTTGATTGCAGACACAATATACCGTCATTTCCGGTGTATAAGCCGAAAATTTTGCCCCAAATTTTGGTCCTAAAAGCAGGGGGTCGGCTTATACAGAGGGTATCATATTAAAAAACGAGCTACATTCAGAGTTCGCTAGTACCTCCCCCACATTTTACTGCCAGGTGGAAGCAAAACCCAAAATCAATCACTTTTCTCCCTTCCCTGGATGTATTCAGAATCACCACCAAAAACTCATCCGTAGACTCTCTCACCATCGTACCAAATTTAATCAAAACCAGTTTAGTGGTTTTTTAGTTTTGTTCAGAAACACACAGACAGACAAACGGCACTGATCACGCAACCTCCTTCCATCTTTGATGATGGAGGTAATAAAGAAGATGATTCCTAACATTTCAATTTTCTTTTTTTACTGCTGAAACGGGAATCGTATGTACTCCGGTCAAGCAAAACCACATGCCTGTTGAGTTCATCGTTTTTGCAGAAAGGTTTGTGAAATCAACAGAACATTTGAAAGATAAACAAAATTAACAAATCACTGACTGTTGGCATGCTGTTGTCTGCCTTAAAAATCTAACTGAGTCCCTCAAAGTGTCATTTACTGGACATTGTGTTATGGGATTACGCAGTGCAGATTGGTCACTTGAACGTCTTTTCATCTTTCGGTATTGCGCATGGTGCGACTTTAACTTAAACTTGCACAAGAAATGATATTTCTTTGCCAGCCTTTTGAATTTAAACCAATTCTTTTATACAATGATATTCGGTTTTTTTTTTTTTTTGATAAATTCAATCTCCATAAAGAGCGGTTGGCTTATATCGCGGAAACATAAAAAATCTGTTGTTTTAGCCTTGAAAACAGGGCTCGGCTTTTACACCCAGTCGGCTTGTACACCGGAAATTACTGTATAGTGTTTACCGTAATTTCCGGTGTATAAGCCGAAAATTTAGCCCTAAATTTTGGTCCTAAAAGCAGGGGGTCAGCTTATACAGAGGGTATCATATTAAAAAACGAGCTACATTTCTGAGTTCGCAAGTAACTCTCCCACATTATACTGCCAGGTGGCAGCAAAACCCAAAATCAATCTTTTTTTTCAATTACCTGGATGTATTCAGAATCACCACCAAAAACTCATCCGCAGACTCTCTCACCATCGTACCAAATTTAATCAAACTAGTCTAGTGGTTTTTTTAGTTTTGTTCAGAAACACACAGACAGACAAACCGCACCAATCACGCAACCTCCTTCCACCTTAGATGATGGAGGTAATAAAGAAAATGATTCTTAATATTTCAATTTCCTTTTTTTACTGCTAAAACGTCAGTCGTATGTACTCCGGTCAAACAAAACCACATGGCTACTGAGTTCATCGTTTTTGCAGAAAGGTTTGGAAATCAACAAAATTAACAAATCACTGACTGTTTGCATGCTATTGTCTGCCTTAAAAATCTAACTGAGTCCCTCAAAGTGTCATATACTGGACAGTGTGTTATGGGATTATGCAGTGCAGATTGGTCAATTGAACGTCTTTTCATCTTTCGGTATTGCGCATGGTGCGACTTTAACTTCTACTTGCACAATAAATTCTATTTCTTCGCCAGCCGTGTGAATTTAAACCAATTCTTTTATACAATGATATTCGTGTTTTTTTTTTTAAATAAATTCAATCTCCAGAAAGGGGGGTCGGCTTATATAGCGGAAACACAAAAAATCTGTTTTTTTAGCCTTGAAAAC
The DNA here is from genome assembly GCA_029692085.1 of Gymnothorax javanicus. Lineage (NCBI taxonomy): Eukaryota > Metazoa > Chordata > Actinopteri > Anguilliformes > Muraenidae > Gymnothorax > Gymnothorax javanicus. The sequence continues at coordinate 43,370,342 of CM056200.1, forward strand.
AGGGCTCGGCTTATACACCCAGTGGGCTTGTACACCGGAAATTACAGTAGTTTGTCATGCTGAGTTTTAGGAAATGAGTCGACCGAAGCTTGTCGAGCATGGCACTGCCTTTCAATTGTTTTGGTCATGCCCATTTGATTTCTCAAATGTTTCATCATGCATCATGCACCCAAGTTTGAGAAAAATTGGACTGGTAGTTCCTAAGAAATAGCGGTAACAAAATATCCAACATGGCCTCCCAGCCAGCGGCAATGGTGCTTAACAAGGACCCAAAGGGAAACTGTATGCAACATAAGAAAAAACATAAGCCCCACCGGATCTTGAAAAAATGGTGGCAATTTATGTTGAAATCCAAGATGGCCACCGGGCAGCCATATTGGATTTCGACATGAGGACCCAAAGGGAACCTGTGCATCAAGTTTGGGGAAGATTGGATTGGTAATTCCTGAGAAATAGCGGTAACAAAATACCCAACATGGCTGTCCAGTCGCCATTTTGGATTCACCCATTTGACTTCAAAAGGTAATGGTGCACAACTAGGACCCAAGGGGAACCTGTATGCATGATAAGTAATAAATTCCCCCAACAGATCTTAAGATCTGTTTTTTTTTTGTTAATGTTAGTCCAGTGATTCTTGTTTTGAGTTTCATAAGCAATAAACTTACATCATTTGGTCCTTCAATTGTCTACTTTGAGCCCTTTCAGTACAAACCTAACTTTCAGGTGCACACACAACTGTCAATTATACTCGCAAAGAGAGTCAAAAGAAATTTTAAACACTTCACGGAACAAGCTTTTTTCATGACTTGTATCTGAGTGACATGCATTACTATGCTGTTATTCCTGACCCTCATTTAGCATTAAGCCATTTTATCACGTCTTTTAATACTGTGGTGGATAAGCATGCTCCCTTTAAAAAGTTGAGGGTTAAGAACAGGGCGAATCCCTGGTTTTCCCCTGATTTCTCGGAGCTGTTAAAAACTCGGGATTTCGCTTGGAAAAAAGCGTGTTTCTGGGTTGCGTTCTGACTGGCAAGATTTTCGTTACCTTCGCAACAGAACCCTTACAGCGATTCGGAAAGCCAAGTCATCTTATTATCTCTCCAACTTATCTGACTCCGGTGGCAATTCTGCGAAATTCTGGAGAACTTTTAAATCCTTGTCTCAGCTCCCCTCCTCGGCTTTACCGAGTAGGATTACTAAGGATTCTGTCAATATTTCAGATAAAGGGGAACTTTGTAATATTTTCAATGAGAATTTTGTTAATGCAGGTCACCTCTTTGAAAATTTAGGGTTATTGCCGGCTGCTCCTACCTGTGATAGCAGGCCTTTTGTACCTGTACCGAATAACTCCGGTTGTTTTTCCTTGCGTCCTTTTTCTGAAGAGGAAGTGCTTGAAGAACTTTTTAGCATTGACCCCAAGCAATCCACTGGGGCGGATAAATTGGACCCAAGCCTCTTATTGCTGGCTTCACCTTTGATTGCTATTATCCTGACACACATTTTTAACTTAACCCTGTTGACCGGTTTGATTCCTGTCTTGTGGAAAACGGCTTTTGTTCTTCCCTTACATAAAGGTGGTTCTTCAGATGTTCTGAATAACTATCGACCAATTTCAAAGCTGCCGTGCTTGGCTAAGGTTTTAGAGAGACTCGTCAATAATCAAGTTAGAGCATTTTATCAGACCATGCTATCTTGAATGTGTTTCAGTCAGGCTTCAGACCAGGTCATAGTACTGTATTAGCTGCAGCCAGGGTATTAAATGATATTATTTCTGCCTTGGACAATAAGCAAGACTGCGCTGCCCTTTTTATTGACCTCTATGCAGATGATACAGTCATCTACTCAGCTGCCCTTTCTGCTGATTTGGCTCTTAAAAATTTGCAGTCAGATTTCCAAATCTTCCAGAAGGATCTTTTAGACCTTAAACTACTTTTAAACTCTGAAAAAACTAAATTCATGCTATTCTCTCATAAACCAGCTGCTAGGTTCCATAATGGTAGCATCACAACAGTAAATGGAATCCAAATCGAAAGAGTTCCTTACTACATATACGTTGGCATTTGGGTGGATGACAATCTTAATTTTAAGAAGCATACTGATGAGCTGGTCAAGAATTTGAGGCCAAAATTGGCTATGCTGTACAGGAATAAAGCCTGCTTTCCGAGGAGTTGCAGAAGACAGATTGTTCAAGCAACTATTCTCTCTAGAATAGATTATGGTGATGTAATTTATATGCACGCTGCACCCTCCTTACTGAAGTCACTTGACGCAGTGTACCACGCTGCATTAAGGTTCATAACTGGAGATGGCTACCGAACACATCACTGTACACTTTATTTTAATGCTGGTTGGTCTTCGCTGGCCATGAGAAGGGAGCAGCATTGTTGCCTTTTTATATACAAGGCATTGTTGGGTAAACTGCCTGGATATCTGACCAGTTTGCTTAACGTCTTGGAAGGGGGGAATACGGTCTGCGCACTCTTGACTTTTTGGTTTTAGATGTCCCAAGGGTGCGTACTGAACTGGGTAAAACTGCTTTTATGTATTATGCTCCACAGAAGTGGAATAGGCTTCAACAGTTTTTAAAGTTGGAAAGTCTTATTTCAATTGATTGTTTTAAATGTCTTTTATTGGCTGCCACAAAGCAGGAATGTACTTGTGTAATGTAGTCATTGCTTTTATTTATTGTACTTGGTGTTTTCTGTTTTTTGCTACTGGGCTCCGTTGCAAAAGAGAGCTTGCTCTCAATCGGACTCCCAGTATAAATAAATAAATAAATAAATAAAAAAGATAGTTGGATGGTGGGTGTCAAGATCCTGCAAGGATCTTTTGTTTTTGATGTGTTTAAAAAAAATCCTCTTTCCAGTCTGCTTATGTAAATAATTAGGCCGTGATATATGACTGAGAGACTGCAAAAAATCTGTTACTGGCAAGTGTAGTGGTATAATGCATGCTTGCTTTCATCTTCCAAGTATACAAAGAACCTTTACTTTCCTAGCATGTGTTTCACTGTTAATTTTGGCTATGCCTCCCTTGGAAAGCCACTGACATCACTTTTTCATGCCTTTTTTTTGCATTGGCAAATGGTGTTACAGGTGCCATTATGCTTTCAGGTTGTCCATCTACCCGTCCCATTCCCATGAATGAGATTTCTCAGGAATGCCCACAGGTAATTTCCTTATATCTGGCAAAAATGCCCACTTGGGAACCAGTATTAATTAACCAGTATTTTTTGGTCAAAAGTAAAGGTCACTGCGACGTCACGGAACACGTTTTTAGCCACGATTAAAGAAATCATGCACTATTTATGATAAAGTTCCACACAAATGTCAAATAGGATAAAATGGTGAAGTGATCACATTCAACTGTATATCCAAAAGATCAAAGGTCAACACCTCTGTGACATCATCATGTTCAGCAAGAACACTTTTCTAGCCATTATTAAATGCTGTAATTCGGGAACAGAAGGGGGGATTGTGACCAAATGTCAAGTTTGGTTGGATACTGAATTTGCTGAAACTAATTTTGGGTGCCTTCCTTGAAACTGAAGCAATTGCTTAAATCTTCAGTGACTGTGCTGCTGGATTTAAGATGAGTGAAAAGGATCACTGTATTAGAATTTATCGCTTCTTTGCAGTAACATCCATGTTTAAAGCATTGTCTACTGTTAAAGCTACAACTTTGTGGTCAATAAGAAACTGCATTTCAGTCAGGTAAACTCATGTATTAGGATTGAACAAATTTATTGACATGTAGATGTAATGTGATTTTAGTTTGATGGAAGGTTCTCCCCTGGAGGTCCTCTCTGCCACAGCATAGCAAGAACATTCTAACGAGCAATGAAATTAGAGAGAGAGTAGAATTTATGAATCCCCCCCACTGTCAGACAGATCAGAACCCAAAAGGTGGAGGCTGGGGGTGGAGGAGGCAAGCAAATAACATTTCTCACCTTGTAAGTGAGGTAGAAAATTGAGCAGCTAAGGTGAGCGAGCTTCATTGTGCTTAAGTAGACCAACAGAATAGGGTCTTTGTTGTTGCCGCTCTGTGATTGGTGTACTCTCGCTGACACAGACAACCGCAGGTGTCAGGTGTTGTAGAATGACTTGAGTTTCCTGCCTGAACTAGTTCCATTTATTATTGGCTAAGACGGAGAGATTAGGCAAGGAATTTGACTATTTGTTTTTGTTGGTCTCAATGAACTTACAAACTATGAGCCCAATAACAGAACATGAAGAGCAAAGCTTAAAACTTAAGTCATGTCAAGTCAAGCCAACTCAAGTAAAAATTATTTCTATAGCACATTTAAACACAACAGGTTGATCCAAAGTGCTGCTCAATACAAACCACAAACAATAAATAGAAGTAAAAAGAAATAAGACCATTAAAAGAGACAAGCACATTTCTCAAAAAAAAAAAAAATTAAATTTAAGTTGCCTGAAAAGCTTGGGCATAAAATGGGATTTTAAATGAGATTTTAAAGTGGCAATAGCTGGATATGATCGAATGTGGAGGGGGAGGCTGTTCCAAAGCCTAGGGGCAGCGACAGAAAAGGCTCGATCACCGTTGAGCTTCAGCCCTGATCGCGGGACTGAAAATAATAGCTGGTTGGATGATCTCAAAGACCTTGGGGCAGAATATGGTACAAGAAGGTCACTTATGTATTTAGGTGCAAGTGTCTTAAAAACAAAAAATAAAACCTGAAAATCAATGCGGAATGTACCAGGCAGCCAGTGGAGTGAAGCCAGAACAGGAGAACTTCCTCTTTGCACCCGTTAAAAACCTCACTGCCGCATTCTGCACAGCCTGGAGCCGAGCCAGGGAGGTTTGTGACACCGCCGAATAAAGTGCATTACAGTAATCCAAGCGTGATGTTATAAAGGCATGGATCACTGTCTCCAAGTCCCAGGAATTTAAAAGCGGTTTAAGCTTGGCTGTCAAACTAAGCTGAAAGAAAGAAACTACCTTTCACGAAAATGATAATTTGTTTGTTAAATTTAGCAAGTCAAGTCAATGGCAAGTCAATTTCATTCAGATGTCCATTTTTCAAAAATAAAAATTTTGCCTCTTGGGGCTTCATTGCCTGTGTAAAAAACCACATCCTCTATCCTTGGACCCTCAACTCAGATGAAGTTCACATCCCAGAAATGGGGCTTTACTCTTAGTTCAGTCAGGCTGTTTACAAGCCTATTTCTGTTCAATCATTCTTGACTTCAGCTTCTCCTGAGGCATGAGATTTTTCCGTCTATAGATGGAATTCTGTCTGTCATGCAATTAAACTTTTCCTCCATTCATTTTGCCATACATGCCATGAGAATCCATCATACTTGCTTCCATCAGATGAATCTATCTCCAACCCAAAACTGATTCAAAATCCACCCATCTGCGAAGCTGCCGAAATAACAATTTTAGAAACTTATGCTATTTATCAACTGAATCATTGAATTTCCAAAGGGACTAACTCCAATGACTGAGAGGCTTGCATTTCTCATAACAAAGAAACAAACTGTCTTGTAATTTCAGCCAAAAATATTCTAATGACACCCTCTTGAAAACAAATATATAGGTTATAATATTTGGGTAAAAAAAATATTTTTTTTCCCCCTTTGCTGAAAAACGGTGTTCCTTGGAGTTGGGCCCTTTAAAAATTCAGGGATTCAGTTCATTAATTACTTAAGCTCATCATACTTACTGTAAAAAGTTATGTTTTAACCAGCTCATATCAGAAAATACATGCAATAATTTATTTTGCTTCTTTGGGGTAGTGAACAGTACACCTGAAGCACATGAAGGCTCTGCACTCAGTAGCAGAGCTACAGGGGGGGCAAAGACACATCCCTTTTAGTCCTGGCTAGATCTCAATCATTTTCTTTGATTGACGTCTTTTCCAATTATCATAATTGGCAACTGAAGACACGGTTTCTCACCGTATGCGATCTAACAGCGATGAAATCATGGGCTAAATTCAGTGCAGAAAAATAATTAACTTAATAATTGGCCAATGCTTTGCATGATTGAACTGGTCCGTGTAATGAAACGCAAACTTTCACTCTTGGTATTTCGTAGGTTGATTTAAAAAAAAACAAAAAAAAACAGTGGCACTTGGCAGTTCAAGCGTGCGGCTAAAGCCATTTGTGTGAGAGTCGACAGGTAGGCTATGCAATTTTGAATAACGTAGATTTAAATATAGCAAATACGCGTCCAGAGGAATGATTGTCGTCTTACCTAATTGGGGAGAACAAGCAGCACCTGTTAAGCGCGGAGCGCTCTCGGAGTGAACCTTTTGTTAATCATGAAGATGACTGAGGACAGGTCAGGATTTATAATTGTTTTAAACGGCTGTTTTGTGCAACCCAATTCTCTGTTCCGCCACTGTGCTGAATTTAACCCGCGATTTAATCGCTGTTAGATCGCATATGGAGAGAAACCGTGTCTTCAGTTGCCAAATACAATAATTGGAAGAGACGTCAATAAAGGAAAATGATTGAGATCTAGCCAGGACTAAAAGGGACGTGTCTTCGCCCCTTCTGTAGCTCCGCCACTGTCTGCACTAAAACCTATACCTTCGGTAGGTATGTGCATTCAGATAAGCACAAACCCATAAAAAGAGGGCGAGAAAGAACACGGGCGAGAAAGAACACAAAAGAAACTAACATTCGCCTGTCAAAAGCGTAGAGCTTTTCAGAACATCGATTGTGTTAAGCCAGATAGTTCACACTGCGGATGTCACTGCATGAAGTCAAATCTTCCAAGGGAAGAACAGCGATCACAAGCAAACTAGCGAGCCAACTTGCCCCCAATTTAGCTTACAAAACAAATAATGTGTTTTAGGCCTGCACGATGAACTGCCAGAAGATCGTGATCTCGAGTCACCCCTTCGCACGTTCTAAGTTGTAAATGTTAATGATTTTCCAGCATTATTTCACAAGCCGAAGAGCAAACAAACTTGTAGTTTTCAAAGACAGTGAGTAGTAGGTGGTCTCTTGAGGGTGCTTGAGGCCGCCCCAAACGCAGCACTGACGTTGCATTTGCGCTCATCCTATGGCAAAGCAGCTCTACATCACATGAGTCTACGTAGAAGCCAGAGGAGGTAAACAGTAAATGGCGGTGGTGTTTCGAATGGAACAGAGTTGGCTAGTAGTGCAGATTCAGAAGCAGCGAGGGAGACCCGGAGAAATGCTGAAGTGCAGAGTGGAGGAAAGTTTGTGGTAAGGAAAAATAAAAGCAGAATGAACACTGATGAAAACCCATCTCGTACTGACGAGAATCAGCCTACCACATGAAGCGAACTCGTCCCAAAAGAAGGCTCGCATTCGGTGGTGTGGAAATATTTTGGATTTTGAAAAGACGATGAAACTCAGTCTGAAGTCCATTGCAAGGCATGTTTCACCGTCATAGCGACACCACAAGGCAACACCACTAATCTAATTAATAAATAAATATAAATTAGGGCTGGGCGGTTCATTGATCGCGATCATTTTAAGGGCATTAATAATAACTCCCGCAACAGGGCGAGCGGACGAGCTCGCTATTTTTGCTTTACAAATCATACCTGATGCAGTCATGACCATACGGTAGCCAAAATTCAAAGCCATTAACAAAGCAACGTCAAGGTTTGCGGAATTATCATCGTCTAGACAGCAATAGTTCTCACCTTGGTCCCATGTTCAATTGACAATCAAGCACTTGATTCATACAATTACAAATTTGAATTGGAAGATGGTCAAATTTATTTTTGTATTGTTCTTTTAGCAGTCGCATTTTGAGATTAAAATGACCAGGAAACAGCGCAGATTCACATGCGTGCATTTGACAGATTATTTTTATAGGCTAACATTTGACGATTTAATGTGAATACAAAAATAAATCACATCTCACGGCAGATACGCTTAATGAAATGTTTTCCACATTGCATCGGCTTATATTGTTATATTTTTGAAAACCAGGGCCATAATAAAATGGATTTATTGTTATTGGTTATTGGCATCTTACACAGAAGCATCGTTTGGCTTGTTTACGTCTCATTATTGCTTTTTAATCATTATAGGCTACATGCCGGTTGTGCTTGTTGGCTAAATAAATTGCTTGATTTTTAAGCTGCTTTTCAACCATACGCGAAACGAATTATTCGCACAACAGATTAGTGCATTCAAAATCAATGCGAAGACGCAAATACATGCGATGTATTTGCATCTTTTCATTGACTTTGAATGTAATATTATTTTGCACTTATTTTGCTTTTTTGTCTTTTTACCTTTTTCTATGAAACCTTTTTTTTAAAACTGCACTTTAATGGCCATTTTTTTTTTTGACTACAATAAACATTTCAGTTTGTTGGGAAAAATGGTGCCAAAGAATCGTGATCTCAATTCTAAACAAAAAAATCGTGATTCACATTTTTTCCACAATCGTGCAGCCCTAATGTGTTTTTTGTGTGATACTGCAGGCACATGCAAAAAACTAAGTCAATCTGCAAAATGTGCTGCTTCGAATAATAGTAAGGCGACTAATCAATATCCTTTTTATGCTCACTCCCAAAATACAGTGACAGAACAGATTGAACAAGATAACTCGGTCGCTGCAGGGACGAGTCGCGTATCTCCCCGATCCTCAAATTTTGGGCAAAATGGCCGGTGGCGGCCATGTTGAACGTCCGAAATCCACGAAAATCGGTCTAGAGCATCGTCCAATCAATATCTTTGCCTGTGTGAAATTTAGAGAAATTCCTATCATCATTGTAGCTTCCAGAGCCCAGAACAGAAAATCTCTGCGGCGGCGGTGGCCCCGGAACTAAACCATAATATCTCCTGACTATCGTCCTCAGGGAGATACAATTATAGCATGCACTTGCTAATGTACATCTTAGGGTGTTTTCAAACTGAGTTTGTTTGCTGTGGTACGGGCCAATTAAAAAATTTTTTTTTTTTTACTAAATTGCATAATTGCTTCGAGTTGGTTCATGTTTTCATGATAGTATTTGCAAGCGGACCAAATAAACTGTTAGGCAAGAGAAACCTCTATTGATTGGTCAGAATTTACATGCAAGGAAAATCTGAGGTAAACAGAAAGTTGAAGAGGTCGCTTGTAATTTCAGATATAGATAAAAGAGAAACTTTTTAACGTCACACTGGAGGGACAAGTGTTATGATTCTGCTCTGTTCTGTTCATGTTTTGCCCATGCCTTGATTCCATGCCATGTTTTGTTTCTGTTTATTCTGTATTTCCTGCCATAGTCCATTTCCCCAGTTATATTCCGGTCAGTGTTTCGCATTTTGCCATGCTTTGCACTTTGTCTCCCCTGTCTGGTCTTGTGTTATGTGACAGCTTATTTTCCCCAGTATTACGTGCCACGCTTTCAGGTGATTTCATGGTTTCTGGGTTTCCAATCATTCCTTCTAATCTCGTTTGCTTCCTTCGCCTTGCTGTTCTGTCTTTACTAACAATACTAACAGTTTGTTGTTTTAGTTAAATCTAATAACTCTAACTAACATTGTATATAGTATTAACTTACTAACGAGCAATAGGGATTGTATAGCTGCACTTCACTAATTGATTAACAAGCTATCAGCACTCGCCCTATTCTAGTGTCTGCCTCTTGTCCTCACTCAATCTACTTTGCTGCGTTTCAGCGGATCTTCCGCACCTGTTTAACTCTGTTCTGCCTCTCATTACCTGTGCACGTTAGAACTCCCTAACCGGAGCCGTATGTTCGTCTATAGGTTGTCTCGTGTTCCCTGTCCGCGTTTTGGCTTTTGCCAATTTCATGTGGTTAGGTTCTCCCTCGTGTCTGCTCCTTGTTAATTAGTCTGACCCACTTTACCTGTTCCCAATTATAGCATGTGACTTCCCTTGTGTGTATTTAAGCAGTCTTTTCACAGCAGTTCCCTGTCAGAACGTTTCCCTTGTGCTACGCTTGTTTTGGCCTTGTATTCTTTGAGATTCACTTCTGACTGGACCGTCCCTGATTTACGATTTTGGCTCTGTTTTTGATTTCTGTCTGCATTTGTGTATCAAACCCTTTTTTGCCCGACCTCGAGTACTGTGTTTGCTGCCCTGGTTACGACTTGGATTTTGCCCTCTGGATTTAGATTTTTGGATTGTGGACTCTGTACTGTTGCCTCCTGCTCTGCGGGGGTTTGCCCCCTTCCTTAATAAAATCCAGTTTTACTGCAGTGTTTGGTTCTCGCGACTGGTTCCTGAATGCTACCTCACAACAAGGACATGGACTGATTTTGGCACTGTTCATCGTGTACTAGAGGGGCGAAATTAGGGGGACATTCCAGGGGTTCTAGAACCTCCCCCCCCAAAAAAAAAAAAAAAGACCAAAAAAGACGCTGCTCCCACTTCAATAAAAATAATGGAAAAAAGCTACCCCCTGACCTTTTATTTTCTATCCCTCAGCCAATAACAGCTAGAACGCCGAGTCTTTTGAAAGTGTGTGTGTGTGTGTGTGTGTGTGTGTTTCAAAGGTGTATTTTTAAAATTCAGCACAGTTACCTCCCTTACTTTCTCTTTCTTTTATGAGCAAACGATCTAGCAATTGGGAACAATTAGAGGCCTCTGATTGGCTATGGAATGTACGTCGGATAATGTCATCAGAAGAGAGCGGTGAAAACCATTATCGCTAGGCCTGCTTTCGCCCAACTGCTGTCAATATTGTATCCAGACCAAAGCTTAGTGCAGAATTTTCGATTAATTGTTTTTTTGTCTTCCTGGAGGTATGTTAATCTAGTTCTCATAATTCCTAAATGATCCTCATATTTAAATGGTGTGATTTTTTTTTAAAGAATTTTTCCTTTATTTGACAGTTATATAGAGTAGAGAGACAGGAAAGTTGGGGAGAAGAATGGGGAAGACATGCAGCAAATGACGTGAGCCGGAATTGAACCCAGGTCACTGCAGAAAGGACACAGCCTTTATGGTACGCACGCTTAGACCGATGAGCCACCGGGGCACCCCAAATGGTGTGATTTGGTTTTTGCCCTAACTGCACTAGCCAGCTGTTATAGCGATTGCTCTTGAGCTAGCTAGCCAGCTAAAATTCCAAAAACTTGAATGCACAATTGGGACGGAAAATATAGATAACAGAAAAATCCATGCCTATTGCAGTTAGCTACATTTGTAAAGTTAGGCAAATGCCAAATAATTTTGCTTGAATATGATTATTTACAAAGATTTCCCATATTTAAAGTTGGCTAGCTCGGTGGCTATTTGAAGATTTCATTTGCAAAATCTTATAAACAGCAATCTTTGAAAAAATGAACCGGCTGTCGCAGGTAATTCTTAACACATAGCACATTCTGAACTATAAATCTATTTTGCAACAAAAGTGATTATTTTCCATTAAAATGCACTGAAAGTTCACATTTTACAAGCAGAAAAAGACAAACACCAGTGTTGTTCTTGAACACAACCCAATAAATCCATTTAGCTAATCAGTGCACAGTATTTAGGTCAGGTGAGGCAACACAGCTGTCAGGATTCTGTCAAGCAGGATTTGCGACCTGTATGTGTTTTTCGGCACATTACTTTGTCTCCCTTAAGTCAGCATAAAAAAATGGATGTTCTGGACAAAATTGAGGAGTCTATCGTTTCATCTCCTTGAGGGCAAAAAAAGAAGAGGAAAGATAACTTATTCATGCAACATAGTGAAAAAATTGCGTTATGACGGCCAGGGGAAAGTACCCTCTTTTGCGTGTAAGCATTCAGACAAAGTTTGTTAGGCAACTTCACCATCTACTGAGGATTAAATCAAAAACAACCAAGTGCTTTATTCCCCCACGGATCTATTAAAACAGGATGTCACTCTGTTGTCTTACATGGATATCATGTGAGTCAAGCAGCAAAGACCAAAGATCTTTAAGCACTGCATATGACTCAATGTCTATTATGACAATGTGGATAAATCGGTTTAAATTTCATGTCATATTATTTCACTACATTGGTTTTGGCTTTCAGAGGCTAACCAACCGGGTACGAGTATCTGTCTTTCCGAGATTGTAGCAGGTTAAATTTTAATGCTACTGTAAAGCTACACACATGATATGAAACTACTTCTAAATAATACTACTTCAGGAATCCATACATACCAAGTATGTTATGATAGGATGTTGGTCTCAAGATATCTGAATTAAAATGAGTTTTTGTGTACCCACATCTCAACTTAACAGACACCTTGATTACATGCTAATGTTACCAGTTTCTCCTTCAGAATGTTACCAGTATCTCCTTCATTGCTCATTCTATTGCAATGTATCTGTGCATTTGTTTTCGAATAGCTTATTTTGTTTGAAGTTTGTAGATCCAAATATTTAGACACTGGCATTTGTATTTTAATCCCTTTGCGCAGAAGCCAAATATGGCTATTTGTGTGTTACCCAATTTAAGGCTTTATAATTCAAGATCTGAGCTTCACAGGGAGGAGGGAAATGGCTGAAGTGAAACAAGATACTTGAGGTATTTAGAATTACATCATATTTAGTTTCTTTTCATAATTATAGTTCAGAGTAAGGGCAACGAGGACAACAAGCGCCATCAGGAGATGCCATATCCCCCAGCCCCACATATTGAAAGAATGAAAATGTCACCTGCTCCGGAAACAAACCATACCCCCTGAAATTGTAAGTTCAAAATGTTTCCATGGAAACCAGAAGAATAAATACAAATTCATCAACTTCAGATTAGAAAAAGGCACCACTTCAGGTCATGATTAATGTGCACACCAAGTTTTGTTAAAAATATTGAACGGGTTTCAAGTTATGCTCCAGGAATGAAATGTTCACAGATGGACGGACGGACGGACAGACAACAGCACCCATGACTATATTCCCCACATTATATGCCGAGGGGATAAAAATCTTCAAAATTCAGCAATGAGATTATTAATAAAAATAATACTGATAATTGAAAAATGGCTGGGAGCAAAAACAATACATTCCTGGGATCCTTAACTCCTTGACCACAAGTGTACTTCATCTGACAGTGCTTTTCAAAATTATCTATGCTCTATGAGCCAAATAAGACATCTCTCCAAGTGGTTCCCCGTGCTGTCAGAGCCCTTGAAATAGCATACTGTCAAATCATAAAATAATGATTTGTGTTAAACATATGAACTTTCCACCCATGAAGTTTCATATGAATCAATGATTTTACTGGCGTAATTTTGCTTTAATTTTTTCAATATAGGCATGGATGGACATCAATAGTCTCCAGTAACCTCTCCAAACCAAAATCATGCCTTTTCTCCAGGATACAGTTCAGTATTTTGTCCATTTTTCTACAAAGCCGCATCAGCAAGCACTTGTACCCATTAAAGGAACTGCTTATGTCACAGTCAGAATGTCCACTCTGAGACGGAAAGCTTGCTATTTACAATTCGGATCATCCAAGCATAAGGCATGCTTGTGTTAATGCTTTTCACACCCAATAAGGAACACCAACACAGTAATGTCTGAAATATATCTTGTTGTCACAAAATAGACATTCCGCCATCAGGAAAAACAGGCAACATGCTACCCTCGAATGAACAGAGTCATCGGTGTAACAAATGAAGCAGGGGATTTGCTGAAGTCTTCAAGCTGTTCGCGATTTAAATGAATGAAAATACAAGGCATTCCATTTCATTGAATGCAGTATAAATTCTAAAACACATCGCCACATTGAGCAAAATGCCAGCACATGCAGTATAATTAGCGAAGGCTAATTTGTTTTGAACAAAAGGTAAGGTTACCCAGGTTTTCTGTACGCCGTTGAGTAGGTGAAAGGATGGTTCCTCAGTCTGTGACATCAACTGTCAAATATGGAGGAGGAAGCGTGATGGTCTGGAGCTGTTCTGCAACCACTTTGATCCAGACTGAAATAGGGCTAGTTAATACAAAGATATTAAACTGATTTCGTGATATGTTAACATGTTAGCATTGTCATTGTGAGCGTGCAGGTATACAGACTGTGATAAAATGTACCTCAGGTGTTCATGTTCCTCTCAGGTTGACCTAAAAATGGTTGGTATTTTTCAGACTTTTTATCGAGCACCATCATTAGGCCTAAACTTCATTTTTTCAATTATTTTGTTTATAAGGAAATACCTGTTACTCTAGAACCGATATTAGGACAAGTGGTGAATGTTTCTTGTCATGGTTATTAACGTTAAAGGGCTACTTGGGCTTTTTTGATGTGGGGTTGTTTGAAGCACTTATTCCTAGTCAGTGTACTACCTGCTGTGGATAATGGTCAGCTCACTATCTGTCTGGCGGAAAAGTGCAATGCACCGGCAGGAAGCAGACGATTGTATTGCTTTGAGTGGTACTGACAGCAATACATCTATTGTCTGTTCCTCCAGACAGAAAGCAACTGACCATTATCTACGCTAGATAAGATACTGACTTGGCATGAGTGCCTCATACAACCCCACATCAAAAGAGCTAAGCTAGCCCTTTAAAGGGATAGTTCACTTTTTTTTGGAAGTGGGGTTGTATGAGCTACAAATAGCCTCTACTTACATTAGACACAGTCGAAAGCTCCCTGTTATCCCCGAGTTAGCCGCACCAGTGCATAGTGCCGGACGGAGATTTACGCTATTGTGAACGGTCCCAAAGTAACTGCGTATTTTCGCGGCCTAAAAGAGGTCCTACCTGAATACACCACTTTAATTGTACGCTATATTACAAAAATTTACAGCGCTTCAGCTGCTTAGAAAAAAAAACACAGTCGCTCTTTAACTAACCAACTGACATATTCCATCGGAGTAAACTGCGCGCTGTAGCAATCAGCTGTCTGGGTCAGACCCTTAGCGGTTTGTGGCAGAGACAGCATTTCAATGGCATACAATTACGTCTCAAATAAAAAATAATATAAAAATCCCTATTACGTATAACCAGCACAGCAGATACACAGTATGTGGCTGCGTAGACCCTATGAGATATCAATTTGTGCTGCAATGTTACATTAGACTTCTTCACAAGTGTTTCACTCTCTTACCTGATGCATGAGAACAGCAGTGCTCTTCAGCGTGCATCATTGAGATTTACCTGAATGTTGCCTCACAAAATCCTCTTTAGAAAAATGAATACTGCAAACACGGAGCTCTTTTAGGGATACGGGTGGCGTATCAATATCCATGTTGAGCGCAACTAGCCACAGCTGCCGAAGTCCAATATCCTGCAAAGGAATGTGGTGGAAGCTGTAAGTGCACCAGGATACAGCTTTGCTTTCACGTCCAGGAAAGCAACACACACGGGCCATTTTCGAAATGTTTGCACAAGTTTAACAACCGTCCGACTTCACAACTGCAGTTACAGTGACCAAAACAGTTGATCTTCTTCTTCTTTATCTCTCGGTTGAACTGGCAGACCGCCAAACAGCTGATCGCCACAGCACGCAGTTTACTACGATGCGCCTCGCGGAGGAATATGTCAGTTGGTTAGTTCAAGAGCAACTGAGTTTTTTTCCGAGCAGCTGAAGCGCTGTAATTTATTTTAATATAACGTACAATTGAAATGGTGTATTATTTTCAGGTAGGACCTCTTTTAGGCCGCGAAAATACGCTGTTTCTGTGGTCCCATTCACAACAGTGTATCGCCTAAATCTCCACCCAGCACTATGCGCTGGTGCGGCTACCTGGAGGAGATCAGAGAGCTTTCTACTGCATCTAATGTAAGCAGTGGCTATTTGTAGCTCATACAACCCCACTTCAAAAACAGTGAACTATCACTTTAAGACAAAGATATAATTTCAAGTTTATTGAAAAAAAAACAAGATATGAGAAAGTGAGACTATATATGAACAAATTAAAGTTTGTACTTTTAAGTATTCAACTATTAAAAAGCAAATTTTATGACTGATTGTTTTGTGTACTTGTGATTTTTTTTTGGTAAAAAAAGGTATGGTTAACATTGCTATACTGCATTTGGATACTTAATTTTTTTGAAGGTAAAAATTTTGGTTTTAAGAAAATGATAATAAACTGATTGAAAAACAGTAATGGTATTGTAAATGAAAATACAATAATGGTGCTGCCAATGAAAATACAGTAATAATACAGTGGATGAAAATACAGTAATAGTACTGTAGATGGAAACACAGTGATAGTACTGTAGATGAAAATACAGTAATGGTACTATAGATGAAAACACAGAATAGTACTGTAGATGAAAATACAGTAATAGTACTGTAGATGAAGTACTGTTAACACTACTACTGTAATTTACTGGCAACCAGCTGCCAGTAAGTTACTGTAAATTTTACAGCAACTTTTTTTACAGTGACAAAATAAATGTTTCGGGGTCACATAAATAGATAGAAACTTTCAGGCAAGACGATTATAGAATCATAACCTAATAAATAAAGCAGGGGTGATGGGAATCCAGCACCATGCAGGATTTCCAGCGCGCGGCGATCGGCGAGGGAAAAAATAAAATGTGAGATACATGCGTGCGGAAATATCAGAGACAGTAAACCTAGATGGGCTTTGATAGACCTCTCGCTCTCAGTCTATGGCTTTTGCTCCCAACCAGTCCAAAGCATGGATGTGGTATTAGAACTGGATGCTGAACCAGGGCTGAGACGCATGCCGACAAGGGCGTAGCGGTAAAGCTGATATTGCAAGTCACGTGATGCCATGGGGGGCGAAAAGAAATTTTTCCATAGGGAACAATTGAAAAAGACACTCTAAAAATCTGTGAATAATTTTTTTTTGACTACCACAAATGATCAATATATAATCTGTTGATTTTTCTCTTGCAAATCATTGGTGCCTTTTTCACGGCAGCGACTATTTATTTATTTATTTATTTTATTCAGGCTACGTGAACAACAAGGGGACCTTTTCTCTAAGCGCGTTCTCGTAAGCAGCGCAGCAGCTGCGGTTCTCTGCGTGTAGCACTGGTCAGGAGATTCCTTGCAGTCGGCTTACGTTATTACCAATTCAGTAAAGTGAGCAGGTGTAACGACACCAATGTTTTCAGTTACTATATTTGATGAATGGCTTTGTTGTGTAGCGACTTGACTGCTTCTCCTATCTTTTATGTAACGTTACAGAATATACAGTAAGGAAGCAAAGGCTGTTGTTGGTTAACTAAGGTTGGATAACGGGCATGTATTCGGCGACTATTGTGTATATTTATGTATATGTTATAACTGGGCTACTGATTATGTGAGGACTTCGAATTTGCTTATCCTGTATAAGGGGAAGGGAAAGAATTCTGTATTCAAGCTCGACTAATATCGAATAAGGCCAGTGTTATTCGGTGTGTGCACCCTGCAAAGGATTGGTGAGCTGTCCAGGGTGGGTCCCTGCCTTTCGCCCGGAGTCAGCTGGGATAGGCTCCAGTTCCAGGTATAGAGAATGGATGGATTTAATGAGCTTTGAGCATATGTACGCTAAAAGTAATTTCGCTTGTCAGAATTGGCTGAATACTTTAATTAACGTCATCTGCTTTAAAACTTACCAGTTAATGAAACACGGGCAGTGCTCTGTGCGGTTGGGTTATTGTCTTGAATCCAGTAAGAATAGAGGAGGCTGCAAGCTATCAAGCTTGAAACATTTAACTTTCTACGAATACATTTAGCTTTGAACTGCGTGGAAAACGAGATTGAACTGTCTTCTTATAGAGCAGCAAGTCAGCTGTTTTGCTGACATTGTTTGCGACGTAGTGAATAATTTTATTTCCCTGTTAAATAAAAATAGTTTATCAACATTTTATATCCTTATATATGAACTGTTTTTCCAAACTATACTTAAGCCTTCACTGAGTGCTACGTTTATTTATTATTTTCAAAAAATGTCCTGCATGTTTTAAAAGTGTGTTCATTAGTTAGTAGGTAAGTTTGAAAAATCATTCTAGACATAGAGTTAGTCGGCCGATGTGAATTCAACAGCGCTGAAAAAACAAGATTTTCTGTAATAATATTGTGCTGAAAATTCTGATCAATCCTTATAGTGGTGTCCATTGAGGAACTTGGGTTACTAATCCAAGCATAACCCATCATGAACCGAGCTTGACTTTAGACCCATTGTTTAGGCGCTGATGTTCTAGTTATGAGGCAGTTAAATCCCAAACCCAGTGTTATGACATCACTGTTGGAAGCTCAGCTCATACTTCCTCATGCCGACCCACGAGATGCAGGATGTTGGCCCATCAACGACCCATTCCTCATGACCCAACCAGAAGAAAAATTTTCAGTCTTGAGAATTTTTTTTGCAATCACTCCTGATAAAGGTAGTAGCAAATACTTAGAAGCCAAATGCATGCCAGATTGCCGACAATTAGCAGCCAAATGCAAGTGAGTTGGGCACCTGCCAGAAACGCATACTATGACCGCATATGGCACTGAAACAATTTGACCAATTTGGATAAGTGGCTAGATAAACAGCTTCCTTACATCGTTTCTGAGAGCCTCAAGCCCTTTGACATCCATTGTTCCTGTTTTGTGGCGCGTCGAAGATAACGAGGAGGCACTTTTCTTGGTCGATCCCGCCTACAATTGTGCAGGTACTGTGCTGTGTGGAAAACAAGCGTATGGTACCAACACCGAGTAGAGCCCAGTAGAGCTGGTGTCAGTAGCAGATGTGCTGGGCTTACCATATCTTCTCGGTGTCCTGTGTGAAGAGATGACATTAACACATTACGATGCTCCGAACCAATCATATAAAAACGTTCTCTGCTAATGTTGAGTCCTTAATAAAGAGCACTAGTTGCATTCCATGTCTAAGCTTAAACTGAGGGCAGATGAGAGCACTGGGCTCAGAAAAATGGGAACGCTAGAATACTTGCTCTCCGTTAAAATTCTGGGTTGCTAATGCGTTCTCAACAAAAACCACCACATACTATGGTTTCCTACTATCAATCCATTTAACTATCATTCAAAGTACATGGACAAATATAGTAAATTTGTATCTTGAACTTACACAGACCATATTAAATAGCTAATTAAGTTAATAGTATGTTTTGCATTTACTTTTAAGTTGATGTAGTAGTAGTTTTTTCTCCACGCAAAGAATTGCAAAATCGAATATTTGCTCATGTTAATTGCAGTCTGTTATGCACAAACACACGGCCTCATTACACCATGCGATGTGCAGAATATAAGTTTTTATATCATTGGTTCAGAGCTTCATAATGTGTTACATCATCCCTATACACAGGACCACAAGCAGATATGGAAGCACATCTGGGACTGACACCAGTACCATGCAGTGAAAAACACCAGTAGTTGTTTACCTGGTGGCCCTGTGGTGCTTGGCCCCTTCATTGCTGCCAGCTGCTATATTTCTGACATTGAAAACAGGACCTGGTCCAGGAAATGAAAAGCAATTTTGAAAGTAGGATTGCGTGACACGAAGAATTTACTTGTTTTTTAAAATGTTTAATATCTCTTTGAGAGACCAGAACATTAACAAAGTGCTTATAAACTTGAGTTACGCTGCGTATATTTTCAATTAATATCAATACACTGTATCCATACATTATGCGTACGCAAAGTTTTTTCTGCCAGATCAGAA
This sequence comes from Gymnothorax javanicus, assembly GCA_029692085.1. Classification (NCBI taxonomy): domain Eukaryota; kingdom Metazoa; phylum Chordata; class Actinopteri; order Anguilliformes; family Muraenidae; genus Gymnothorax; species Gymnothorax javanicus. The sequence continues at coordinate 43,389,839 of CM056200.1, forward strand.
CAAATGCAAAGTTCAGACGACTTTAGCTAAGCTGTGTCTATAATCAATCAGTATCAATGGACTGTATCCATAAACTGTGCATATTAAAGATTATTTTGATGGAAAGAAACCAAAACAAAAACAAAAATAGTCTTTGCAGCCTTGAGGAGTGTATGGATTCAACTTCAATTGCTCACAAGGCCTATTTTTAAAATTACTTTGCTTTAAAGTTTCCATCATCCTGTGGGAAGCCTGTAGACCTTGAATTCACCCCCAGAGCTATTAAATCTTTAAAGCCAATTAACAAATTGATCTGTTAATTGTAACTTGCTCTCTGCCCGTGGGGATCCACAGGTTCTATTTTATGTAACTTCGTCCAGCATTATGATGTCATCACATGCACCTCTATGATGTCATCACGTTGCTATGGTGTTGCTATGGTGTTTCCATAAACACCAAGGTGGGTGTCACGCGCCCGTTGTTTTTATAGTAACTAAAACTAAGTAACCATCAAGGGGAATACGCTGCGCTGACATTCCGCGCTCAGTGGAACACGAAGTCGCCTGCAAGACGGAGCATACTAGCGTTGCTCACGTTATGCTGCAGATTACGCGCTACTTTCTCTTGCGGCCTGGCATCTGTTTTTTGGGATTCAGGACTCCTGTGGATGAATTGGCTTGGGTTCAAAAGGGGGAATCCCCAGGAGAGGACAAAGGGGGAATCCCCCCTGCATGTCTATATTATTATAGCGTCGCTCACGTTATGCTGCAGATACGCGCCCGGCGGAGTCTAGCACTGATTGGCCGGACACAGTCGCCTGCAAGACGGAGCCAAACAGCGTCGCTCCCGCTATGCTACAGATATACGCCCAGTGGAATCTAGCACGGAGTGGCCGGACACACACACACACACACACACACGCACGCACACACACAGAGGCCACTCAGCTATTATAAAATAGATGCTGGGTATATGACAGATCCACCGATGATTTTTCAGGAGATTCTATTTTATGTCACTCAGAGACCTGAACAACAAGATGGTTAAATTAGTCGCACAGCTCTGATCAAAATACCATACCTGGATTTGACTAACCAATTCATACAGCTAATGGCCAATAGATGGGGACTGATATATCCATAAATTAAACAGCCATTGTGTACCTGTCTGCAGAGATGGGGCAGTAACAATGATAAGGTTGTATTCAAACTGTGAAACATGGTAAATTTACGGCAATGTACTCCAATCCCGCATGAAGTCCCCACAAAACTTTTAAATGCACATATAGTGGGTGGACAAAATATTGTTGTCCCCATGAAAAATGGCTTTCACTTTGAAGATTCAGAACCTAATCACTGAAGCATCTAAACAGGCCAATGACATGCCTATTAATATAAACGCTATTTGCCGTATGGGTGTGTCTAACGAAGGACAAACCAGCAGTACTGTACTTGATTAGTCTCAAAAGCATCATTAGGGTACTAACCAGAGGGGGTAAAATTGCTGGAGCCCAAATTGCTGGTGCATCATTCTCAGAAATTGTGACAATTCCCAAAACACTTTTGTTGGATTGTTCTTAATAATCAGTAAATTACAGCTCTGGAAATAACCAAAGAATTGAGTGAATTCATATCTGAACCAGTCTCAACAAAAACAGTGTATCATGAGCTAAACAAAGCTGGCTCTGTTCTGATGACTAACCTCAGTACTTCAGTACTTCAACCGCTTCACTGTGGTAATGCATTACAGTGATTTTCGCTTCCGGTTGAGTGAACGCTGGCGCGTCTGGCTGCCGCTGCTCTCTGGTTGTTTTTAAAAGTTTTTATGTTTTCTGCATAGCTTGCAGTAGATCACATACGTGTGGCGATTGTGATACTGGTAATCTCTTTTGGGCTCACTGTCAAATCGATCCGTTTGTCAGTATTGCGTCCTAGACTGCTCATTTATTACTCGTAGTGTGTTGGCGTTCTACTCACCCGAGTCACCTGGCCACCGCTTCACCATGGGTTCGGTGAACGGGCATCATGTGGATTTACAATCTCGCTGTGAGCTCTGTGCTCCTGTGGACTATCCTATCCATATTAATAAATCCAGCGTCAACTCTGATCCAGTACATGAGGGCGGAGCCCCTCCAGCTACGATTCCATCGGTCTGCTCCTCCGCCTGTACTGCACGACTTCCCGGACATCGCCTGCCTTCCCCATCGGAGGTACATCCACCGCGGGTCCAGACGAAGCGTCCACGTTGATCACTCCACTGCTATAAACTCCATTTGGTCTTCCACCCGCCATCACCCTCGGAGAATCACCCGTAGGGAGGTGGATCACAGCGTGTTAGCCCGCCTGGCTAGGTCGGCTAATGTCAGCTTCTCCAACCAACCGTCCGACGTAAAATTTGGATTATTCAACATCCGCTCCCTCACTGGCAAGGGACAACTACTGCAGGACCTCATCACTGACCGCAAGTATGATTTTCTTTGTCTAACAGAGACGTGGCAACATCCCGATGACTTTTCTCAGTTGAATGAGACTGTTCCACCTGGGTTTGTTTACACTTGTCAACCCCGTCTCACCGGCAGAGGAGGAGGTCTCGCGATACTCCACCGCGAGACTTGGAAAGTCTCAGCTGTCACAGTGCCGGTGTCTACTTCATTCGAGTCCGTTGCTATACAACTGAATGGACCCACTCCAACTGTTTTAGTCACCATATACCGCCCACCCAAACCCAACAAGGATTTCATTGACGAATTCACTACATTCCTCACATATATTTGCTCACTCACAACAAATATAATTTTGTTAGGTGATGCAAATATTCATATGGACAATACTAATCATCCTCTCACTAAGGACTTCATTTCATGCCTGGACAGTTTTGGTATCCTACAACATATTGATTTCCCCACTCACTTTAAAGGCCATATTCTGGACATTGTCTGTTGCTCTGGAGTCACTCCTCTCAATTGTTCTGCTGTCGGTCTCCCCATCTCCGACCACATGCTTGTTTCATTTAATTTATATCTGACACTGTCCATAACCAAACAGTCACGCACCATGTCCTTCCGCAATACCAGAAACATTACTTTAACTGACCTCACAACTGGTATTGACTGTTTTTCCACCATTACTTCCCTATGCACCCCGGAGCAGCTGGTTTCCACTTACAATGTTGGTCTCCAGACACTGCTAAATTCACTTGCCCCCCTCAAAACCCAGACTGTTTCATTCCCCCACTCTGCCCCCTGGTTTTCCCCTCATCTACGTCAGCTGAAAGCCGAAGGTCGCCGGCTCGAGCGGCTTTCCAACAAAACTGGTCTCACTGTCCACAAACAGATGTACCATACCCACATCCTCAAATACAAAGATGCCCTCTCCTCAGCCAAATCACAATACTTTGCAGATAAAATCACTGCCGGTGCTGGGAACACCAGGGCCCTATTTTCTGTGGTCAAGAACTCACTCCGCCCCCCAGACTCCCTCCCCCCACATTTCTACTCAACTGACCACTGCAACTTGTTGATGTCATTTTTCAATTCAAAAATAACCACCATTCACCAGCAACTGTCCCCTCACACGTCCAGTTCCCAACCTCCTCTTGTTCCCCACCCCCCCCACTCTGTACCCCTTTCCTGTTTTGAACTCCCCTCTGCTGCTGATCTATCCAAACTCATCAGGAATTCCAAACCTTCCACCTGCCAACTTGACCCCCTGCCATCTTCGCTGGTTATTTTGTAGCTTCTCTCCCCACTCTGCTGCCTCTGATAACCGCCATTATTCACTCCTCCCTCAGCTCTGGTTCTGTCCCTTCACCTCTCAAGTCTGCCGCTCTCACACCATCACTCAAAAAACCTGGCTTGGACCCCAACAACTTCAATAACCTTCGTCCCATCTCCAATCTGCCATTCCTCGCAAAAATTCTGGAAAAAGCGGTGGCTTCACAGATTCAGTCTCACCTCACCAACAATAACCTCTACGAACAGTTTCAGTCCGGTTTTCGCCCCCGCCACAGCACAGAAACAGCCCTCCTCAAAATCACTAACGACCTCCTCATAGCAGCAGACTCTGGACTGGTATCCATCCTCATCCTCCTGGACCTGAGCGCAGCTTTTGACACCATTTCCCACTCCACCCTCCTTGAACGACTGGCATCCATTGGACTATCTGGCACACCACTAGACTGGTTTCATTCATATCTCTCTGGCCGTACTCAGTTCATTCAGTTGAAATCATTCACATCCCACCCCTCCCTCATCTCCTCCGGTGTTCCTCAGGGCTCTGTTCTTGGCCCCATCCTATTTATCATCTACCTCCTCCCACTTGGACAGATTTTTCGCAAATACAATATCCATTTTCACTGTTATGCGGACGACACCCAGCTCTACGTCTCCTCCAAACCATCTTCCACCTTCCCATCCTCCTCCCTCTGTACCTGTTTGCAGGAAATCAAGTCCTGGTTCACCTCAAACTTCCTCAAACTCAACAGTGATAAAACAGAGGTAGTCCTCATTGGTTCGAAATCCACACTCACCAAACAACCCAGTTTTACCCTCACCATTGACAACTCCTTCGTTTCCCCCTCCCCTCAGGCCAAGAGTCTGGGTGTCGTCCTTGACAGCACCCTATCCTTCCAAACTCATATCAACAACACCATCCGGTCTGCCTACTTCCACCTCAGAAATATAAACCGCCTCCGCCCCTCACTCACTCCCCACAGTGCCGCAATCCTGGTTCACTCTCTCGTCACCTCCCGTCTGGACTATTGTAATTCTCCTCTTTTTGGTCTTCCCCATAAACTCCTCCATAAACTCCAACTGGTCCAGAATGCTGCTGCCCGCATTATCACCAGAACCCCTGTCATCAGCCACATCACCCCTGTACTACACCAACTCCACTGGCTTCCCATCAAGTACCGGATTGATTACAAGATTCTCCTCCATACATTCAAGGCAATTCATCACCTCGCCCCCCCATACCTGACTGACCTTATCCATATTAATATTCCCACCCGGTCTCTTAGGTCTGCTTCCTCCATCACTCTGAAAGTCCTCCCAGTCCGTCTGTCCACTATGGGGTCAAGAGCCTTCAGCCACTCTGCCCCCCACCTCTGGAACTCCCTCCCCCCTGATATTAGAAACCTGGACTCTATCACCACATTCTTATCTCACCTTAAGACTCACCTATTTAGGCAGGCTTATGGCTGACCTGTGTGGACAGCTGCATGCTGTACCTTAGCTTTGTTTTTACTTTGAACTGTGTTTTGTTTTTACTGCTTTTAACCTGTTGTACGGCGACCTTGAGTGCCCTGAAAGGCGCCTTATAAATAAAATGTATTATTATTATTATTATTCTCTTTGTTCCCCAGAGCTGAAAATAACAGCTGAACTCAAACCAAATCATAGCCTCCCTCTGAATTCAGAGATAGAGGTGATATGATAAGAGGTGGACTCTGTTCCTCAAGGCTGGCCTTGAACATGGAAGAGATTCAAGTACTCAGTACAAACTACTTTACATTTAATTTCATTTAATTTGAATTGTTTTGTGTCTTTTCAAAATCTCACTGATTGTTAGCATCAAGCACAGGAATAGCCAAAGCAATCATTTTGTGTTTTTGCAAATGGTCAGCTTCTAGAAAAGTCTGTCGGCACAAGAGGTTTTTTCTCAAGCAAAACCAGATCCCATGCCAGCATAATGAAATTATATTGATATAATAAAACAGAGCTGGAAATTGGTAATAATTATCGTCTACACATTCCATCAAAAAAAAGGTCTCTTTATATTGAATCGCTAGATTGCGCATATCCATTTTTAAACAGCCAAAATGTTGAATGTCAAATTTGCATAATATGGAACCATGGTTTTGGAGGCATGTAGGAGACTCAAATAATTTACACTTTTTTAAATCAATGCCTGCAGTTACAGTTTCGTTAATGGTCATTTCTTCCCTAATGAGTCATATAAAAGTTTTGTTTATCACAAACTTAACATTCTTGCTTTGTTCCATGAACTAATTTTCAAGGCTGTACATAGAAAGTATATTCAGGCATACGTCTCATGCAGTAACATTATGTGGCTCAGTGGAAGGGCTTTGGCAGCAGATGCAGGGCAAATTATTGAAGCATGGCAGCTGTTATATCTTGGAGATGTAGATTATGGGCTCAATGCTGGAACTGAGGTCCATGAGGATGAAGGCAATCTTTTCAACCTGACAGTGTTCTGGGAAATAATAGTAAAGTGTTATGGGTAAGATGGTAACTATAGGTAGGTAATGAAACACTATGATGACGAGGGCGATTAACACTGTTCTGAGGGCTTTCTTTTTCATGGGGTGCATCTTCTCCTTGCCAAAGACTGACTTTCTCAGACTCCATGTGATGGAAATGTTGCAAAAAACCATGATGGCAAAGGTCGCCAGGACAAGCCCAGAAAAAATATTAATTGCGCCCATCAACTTTAATGACCTACTGACAGCATAGGGTAATGCGAACCCCCAAATAAGCATGGAAATAGCCACCCTGATCTTGTTATCCCTGATGCTGCTGAACACAATGGGGTGAACCACGGCCACGTAACGATCCAGGCAAATGCAGCTGAGGAAGAGTGGGGTGCAGTCTTTGATCCCGTAGGCAAAGGCATTTAAGTTCAAGAAATTTCTGATTCGGAAGGTGTAGTAGCCTATAACACTGATAGGGGACATCACGCAGTAGCAGGCATCAGCGATGGCCAGGTTGAAGATGAAAATATCAGAGGTGGAGGAGTCACTCTTCTTTCTGTACACCAGCCACATCACCATGATGTTAGCAGGGTAGCCCACCACCATGTTGAAAACCGTGACACTAAAGTCGAAGGACCGATCACCGAGTGAGGTTGTGCATCCTTTATTCACATTCCCGAGTGGGAGACTGGATCCTGAAGAGGAGTGGTTGAACTGAAGGCTAGAGTTGATGAAAGAGGTGTTCATTTTGGTTTTAATTCACCAAGCAGGATTGAAGGTTGATGTTCCTTTGAAAAGAAAGTGAATTTATGTTTCACAGTCAAGCCGACCTGTACAGGACAATGGTCCTCACCACTTTAACTAACAGTGAGGCCAAATCATGTTCTTATGTCCATGCTGATTCAAGCATCATTTCACTTTATTCTTTTACCTGCTTTATTCTTAAAGTAGGGATTCAAAGAAAAAAACTGAAATATGGCAATTTCGACATCAATGGAAAGCTTAGAACGCAAAGAACGCAATGTAATGTCATTCCGTCACATTATCGATACGAGAAAATGGAAACAAGCACGAAACGACAGTACTTTATCGAGCGTGAACACTTCTGTGATGCTAGGAAAGAGGCCCGTTTTGGGCGACGTCACAGACGGGTATTGCAAGCGCTGCTCTGTGAATTTGTGAGCAGAGTCAATAGAAGTACTATGTATCTCTCTAAGCTTTATATTTTGTTATTTAAGGTTCAAATTGAGTCGTACTTTACTTGAGATGGATAAATTATAATGGAGAAAAATTTATCTGTCGTTTTTTTCTTACTTTAAACTCATTTTTCTATATAGTACATTGAAGATTAACATGGACATATAAACATTCTGATGAAAAGCATGTGTAAATCCAGGGAAGGCAAGGTTTCCTCCAGGATTTTTTGAAACGGTGGCGGAGGGCTTCAGCGTCGAGTCAAAACTCAGCATTATCAGGTTTGGCCAGTTTTCATTAAATCAGCACGTAGGCGATTTCATTAATCAGTTTCACATGCGTCACGGTGGATTTCACATATAATATGAAAATCGATTATGACTCGAATTGGAATTAAATAATCATGAAGATACAAATAGGTAGAGCAGGATGTGCTCACAGCAAACACAGAAGAGAAGAGATACAACAATTATAAAAAAGCAATTAAGACCTGAAATTGAGCTTGAGTGCATGAGAAGTACAGGCGGACAATTCAGGCTGCTTTTCAGGTATTGGGTGGAGACATTTGAGGGGTACGATTGTGTTCTAAATGGCATCGACCTCGTCACTCCATATTTTTATGTCAGTCAATCACTGTTATCAGAATCCACTTGATCTTGTTCAGAAAATAGGCTACTATCTTTTTTCTAGCCCTGAGCATTGGCTTATCCAACCTTCCTCGGAATGGTAGCATGACTCCAGTAAAAACATAATTTTCTTTCTAAACTAGACAACGTGTACGTGTATAGCGTATAGCCAGCGCAGCGACCGGACTTTTTGCAGGCATGGAACGAACCAAAATAAGCAGCAAAACTACTATGCATTGATGAAAGAAATCGCCTTTATGCGTCATTAGCTTGAAAAAAAAAAATAAAGATTTAAACATGGGATTTAAAACTATGAACTACTGGGAGATCTGGAAGAAATCTATTAAGAGTTCTGACCCGTCAGGCTTTAAAAACAAAATTGAAAACAGTTTTCACAGTGTTCACTGTATTATAACTATGGAACATCTGGGTACTTTCAAAGTACACAACCCATGTGTGACGTCACGGGAAATGAGACTGTCGGCCGACTGTTTACGGTGGAAAAGGAGCGACATTTTGAAAGCGAATATCAAGTAGCATGAAATTTTTTTTCTCGTTAAATGAGTGAATACCTTCAACATATGAAATTGCCATAACGGACCAATTTTATGGGTACTTATTTTCTGTGAATACTTACTTTAATCATAGACCATTTACTGCATGATAAAAATGGTAACGCTTAAGCTGGCCTAATGTGCGCAAAATCAAGCCCTATCGTTTGAGAAATTATTCTTGTTAAGGGAGCCTTGCACAATTTTGCAGTATTGTGGCACTAAAGAATAATTTTTGTTTTCTGGGAAGACTACCTCCGCTCTGGGAAAACTGTCCCTCTTCAGAGAAACCAGTCTTCACCCTTTGAAACTGCACAGGAGCCTCTCAAGACTGGAGACAGTACCCAGAAGACAAGCTTTACCTTTAGGGTCCATCACACTACAATCTGCAAAAGTTTCTCACTCATGAAGAATTCTAACACATCTGGATCAAACACTCCAAAATAAATGAAAGATGGGTTCATTAGATTGTAAGAAAGAATAATTTACTCACCTGAAACACTGCAATGGCTCAACTAACACTCCTGAAGGTCAGACAGCCCAGGAGGCAACTGTATCCTGACAGCCTGTGTCCAGGGGGTGATGTTTTTATCCAGTCTAGTTCCAGTTTATGTAAATATATAAATCTGAGTGGTACATGAACAGTGTAGACTACAGCCAATCAGAAATTAGATGAGGGAGCAATAGCACTTGGTGACTGAACAGTACCCTGTCACCCCAGGATTATATTTGAGAATGGGTGGGTGTGCAAAAAGTTCAGTACATAGGGGACTGGGTGAGGGGAGTAGGTTTGTGTTGTGAGAAATAGATGCAGTAAAACAGAGGAGGGGCTAAAAGGAAGGGAAAGACAAGTACCATTCTCTCCCTGTTCAAACAATATATTATTTGTCAGTGATGCAATCCAAGAAGTGCATCCCAGATAAACAAGTGACGTAATACAGTCGGCCTACTGGAGCACAAGTGAGACACCTGTGTAACCTGGTGTAAGGTCTTACACATGAAACCTCAAGGTTCATCAAAGCAAGCTGAAACATTTCTCTTTCATCTCCACACAGAAAAGAAACTTAGCAATCAGTTACAGTCGGTCCATTTGTGCAATGTTAGGTACATTTATGATGGATTGACTTGAAAACAGAAAAAGCTCGATTTCCAAGAACAGAGCGAGTTCAAGGAATGACAAACATGTCCATGAGACTGAAGATTAAAACTACTCTCAGTTTTTGGGGTCAGCAGAGAACATAGGTACAAAGGCAGTTCATGTAGGATGGCCTTAAATAGAGAGGTGTACCAATTTTCCATTCTTCAGTTGTATAATTAAGACCAGCCAACTTTCTCATGCAAAATACAATGATGCGTGCAGAAACCCAGACCAGAGATAAATCGCAGTGCAGGTTGGCAGAGTGCGAATTATACAGTGACAATCGGGGGGGTCAACTTCTCCAGGACATAAAGGGAACCCTGAACTACACAGGCATGTTTTTCAGTGAACTGAAGTCTTACAATGCTTACAGTATTTCAGTATTTTGCTTGTTTAACGTAAAGTCTGATGATGATTATAGTATATATATATATACTGCTCAAAATTTGATAGGGATCGTAGGAATTTTTTTGTGAAATGACATGCAAATTTGGTAACTGCCACTGATGAACAATATACTGGATAAATGACATGCAGTCAGACACAAAACACATTTGCACGTGCATTTCATGACATTAAATGAGCGTGCAGCCTCACATTTTGGCTTTTGACTAACACTTCACCATTTCAACTCAGACATGTGTGTTGCTTGTTGGTGAAAATTTGGAAGTTCCCAAATTTTTTGCATTACATTTAGCAATAACAATGTCTCCTCAACGTCTTAGACGTCAATTGACTTCAGAGCAATTGGGAAGAAGCATCGGAATGCTTGACTCTGGCTTCTCACAACGTCACGTTGCTAATGCACTTAACGTCAGCCAAAGCGTTGTGAACAGAGCGTGGAACCGGCATCAAACGTTTGGTACAGCAGCACACCGTCATGGGGGTGGTCGTCAGAGATCGACTACACAACGACAAGACCACTTTCTCACACTTCAGGCACGACGTCATCCTTTCTGGACAGCCACCACCCAACGAAATGACCTTCATAACGCCTCGGGGGTCAGGTTATCCACTCAGACGATACGGAATCGTCTTCATACTGCCGGCCTCAACTCAAGAAGGCCATGTGTTCGAATCCCACTGACCGTGCATACTAGGCGTGACCGTTTGGATTGGGCTCACGATCATGTCACATGGACACACAACGATTGGGCTCCAGTTCTCTTTACTGATGAGTCCCGATATTGCTTTGACAATACCCGTTATTGACATTAACTGTGGTAATGAAACATCAAACGAACACTGTCTGTTTTCACTTTACATGTCAGAGGTGAAACCATGAAATGTTCGTGAAAGCCAAAAGTGTGAGGCTGCACGCTCATTTAATGTCATTAAATGCACTTGCAAATGTGTTTTGTGTCTGACTGCATGTCATTTATCCAATATATTGTTCATCAGTGGCAGTTACCAAATTTGCATGTCATTTCACAAAAAAATTCCTATGATCCCTATCAAATTTTGAGTAGATATATATATATATATATATATATATATATATATATATATATGCACTACACTACTTTCAGAGGGAAATATTGGACTTTCTACTCCACTACTTTATACTAATTAGATAATCTTATAAAATTGTTAAGGATTAAACCAGTGGCTCCCAAACTGTTTCGCCTGTGGGTGCTTACAAAAAATTTGCGTGTATTTGAGTCTATTTGTCACATTTCAGATGTCAAAAAGTAGTTTACAGTTCCACCAAAGAGACATTTCCCTTCACATGACTTCAGATAAATAACTGTTTCAGGCCCAAAGAGGTAAAAAATCTCCAATATTACAACAATTCAAAAAAGAAAAAAAAATCTGAAAAATTAATCCAAATTTATATCGCAGAATTACCCAATCCATCATCTCACAACCGCTGTGACCCTTTCAAGGCAGTTAAAACCAGCTCCACATTGAATACTGGTTCTGCCTTCACTCAGCAGCATCAACAATGTTACATTTATTTAATACATCAGTCACAGAACAATTTTCAGTAAAACCAGTACTTTAATACCTTACTTTTACTTAAGTTGGATTTTAGATGCAGGACTTTTACCTGTAGTTAAGTATTTTTACTCTATGGTATTGATATTTTCACTTAGGTAAAGGATCAGAGTAGTTCTTCCACAACTGTTTTTATTCATATCAAAATGTAACTTATCTGTACAACTAATCCTCCATTGTCTCATTGCTCATAATGACTGAACACCAGTGTGAGCTAGCGTTAGATATGACATTTTATCCCATTAATGTTTAAAATTCGGCGCGATACAACCCATTAGATACAGGTCTCGTGTTACACATGTGCGATCTTTTTATACGGTCTATGCATATGATACAGCTTTCTGGCATCCCGATTAATCAGATTCCGATCATTGGCAAACAGGGTAACGTTACCAATCCTCCTGCTGGTAACCGCTAACCATTGCTAGCGTTGGTTTCTAATTTGCGGTTTATTCAAATCAATGGGATTAATAATTCGCTAGCAAACATGCCATCGCTTTTGCCATTATGTTAATAAGTTAGACGAGTCATTGTTATCGTGTAAAACTAGAATTTATTGATTTTATGGCGAAAAGCGTTAGCATGGTAGCTTGGTAATTATTCATCCTATGGACTTGAATAGACGGCCAACTAGAAGCTAACGCTTTTCTTAAATTTTCCAAATAATACGATGCTGACATTTATGGGATAGACAGATGTCAAATTTATGAAACTCCAGTGGTAATTTTTGTTTAACGTTATTCCTTGACGCAGGCTTGGAATAAACGAAAATTGCTGCTCTCTTCTCATACATAATTCAATATCTTGGGCTAACTCATGAGAGATCCTCTATTTATACTAAAATGCCAAGCCATAGATTCGCTTTAGCATTCATTCGTAGACACCTGACTCAGTTTAATTCAGAAACTATGTGGGAAAGAAGATAAAGTGTATTGAACTGGCTAGATTGATACCCACAGTAGCCTTCACCATTTGGCGCAACACATGCGAACTATTGATGGGAGTGATACAGGCAGACGAGACATTTAGCTAAGATCAATCCCAATGGTATGGTACACTTCAGGGGTGTCTGAAATCATATTACAAGATTCTTCCAGGCATGAATATAAGAAAGATAATGTAATATTTATAATGATAGGTAGGATAAGGATAAATGTTTTGAACCCCCCCAACCTGTTGTTTTTACCTCTTTTAGGGGAGTTAAAGTCTTAATTTCGGAGGTCAGACCCCCCCAAACACCCCAGTAATTCGAATCATTGAAGTACTGCCAAAAATGTATACAGAAACGAGGCAGTGTTGCCGGCCGGCTCGCAAAAGTGCCTCGCTTCCCCCTGACCACCCTTACAGAAAAACCACATGAATTTCCCGTGTATACCACATGTGATCACATGTGAAATACATGGGATCACATGTTACCAGATGTGATCACATGTGAAATACAAAACCCAAAACCAGTGAAGTTGGCACATTGTGTAAATCGAAAATAAAAACAGAATACAATGATTTGCAAATCCTTTTCAACCTATATTCAATTGAATACACTGCAAAGACAAGTTACTTAATGTTCGAACAGGTAAACTTTGTAATTTTTTGCAAATATTAGCTCATTTGGAATTTGATGCCTGCAACATGTTTCAAAAAAGCTGGCACAAGTGGCAAAAAAAGACTGAGAGAGTTGAGGAATGCTCATCAAACACTTATTTGGAACATCCACAGGTGAACAGGCTAATTGGGAACAGGTGGGTGCCATGATTGGGTATAAAAGCAGCTTCCCTGAAATGCTCAGTCATTCACAAACAAGGATGGGGCGAGGGTCACCACTTAGTGAACAAATCGTGAGCTGATTGTCGAACAGTTTAAAAACAACATTCCTCAACGAGCTATTGCAAGAAATTTAGGGATTTCATCATCTACGGTCCGTAATATCGTCAAAAGGTTCAGAGAATCTGGAGAAATCACTGCACGTAAGCGACAAGGCCGAAAACCAACATTGAATGCCCGTGACCTTCGATCCCTCAGGCGGTACCGCAAAAAAAAAAAACCGACATCAGTGTGTAAGGACATCACCACATGGGCTCAGGAACACTTCAGAAAACCACTTTCAGTAACTACAGTTAAATCGCTACATCTGCAAGTGCAAGTTAAAACTCTACAATGCAAAGCGAAAGCCATTTATCAACAGCACCCAGAAACGCCGCCGGCTTCGCTGGGCCCAAGCTCATCTAAGATGGACTGATGCAAAGTGGAAAAAGTTCTGTGGTCTGACGAGTCCACATTTCAAATTGTTTTTGGAAACTGTGGACGTTGTGTCCTCCGGACCAAAGAGGAAAAGAACCATCCGGACTGTTATAGGCGCAAAGTTCAAAAGCCAGCATCTGTGATGGTATGGGGGTGTATTAGTGCCCAAGGCATGGGCAACTTACACATATGTGAAGGCACCATTAATGCTGAAAGGTACATACAGGTTTTGGAGCAACATATGTTGCCATCCAAGCAACGTCTTTTTCATGGACGCCCTGCTTATTTCAGCAAGACAATGCCAAGCCATATTCTGCACGTGTTACAACAGCATGGCTCCGTAGTAAAAAGAGTGCGGGTACTAGACTGGCCTGCCTGTAGTCCAGACCTGTCTCCCATTGAAAATGTGTGGCGCATTATGAAGCGTAAAATACGACAACGGAGACCCCGGACTGTTGAACAACTTAAGCTGTACATCAAGCAAGAATGGGAAAGAGTTCCACCTGAAAAGCTTCAAAAATTGGTCTCCTCAGTTCCCAAACGTTTACTGAGTGTCGTTAAAAGGAAAGGTGATGTAACACAGTGGTAAAAAGGCCCCTGTGCCAACTTTTTGCAATGTGTTGCTGCCTTTAAATTCTAAGTTAATGATTATTTGCAAAAAAAAAAAAATAAAAGTTTCTCAGTTTGAACATTAAACATCTTGTCTTTGCAATGTATTCAATTGAATATAAGTTGAAAAGGATTTGCAAATCATTGTATTATGTTTTTATCTACGATTTACATAGCGTGCCAACTTCACTGGTTTTGGGTTTTGTACATGGAATCAGATTTTGTAATATGTGTTACCATGTAGAGCACGTGTAAAACATGTTACCACATGTGGAAAACATTCCCACATGTGAAAACATTTTATGAAAGTGTGGAGCACATGTGGAAAACACATTACATTTTATAGTAACATGTGGAGCACGTGACCATATTTCATAACAACATGGAGCACATGTGGAAAACAGATACTACAGAATTAAAACTGGGAAAATGGAGTTTTCATTTCATGAGGCATTTAATCACACTGGCATTGGCATTAAACAAATTACACAACTATTATCTTTTATATAAAACACATTTTCAATCTTTGTTTCGACACACTTTCTCACAACATGTTCAGTGTGACTCCTAACATTGGCAAAAGAGATGACAGTAATATGTGGAGCACATGTGGAAAACACATTACATTAAAACTGGGAACATTTTTCATCTCATGAGGTGTTTAATCACGCTCAAAACTGCCTGGCATTAAAAAAATTACACAACTATTATCTTCTCTATATACACAACACATTTTTCAATCCACTTTGTCACAACATGTTCACAACCAGTGAGACTCCTAAAATTGGCGAAAGAGACGACAATATACTGTAACATGTGGAGCATATGTGGAAAACACATTACATTAAAACTGGGAACATTTTTTTGGGTCCATGCCTATGTTCCCACAGCCCTATGTTCCCACAGCTCTATGTTCCCACAGTTCTAAGATTTTTCTCCCTAACCCTTTCAACTGGACCGGCCATTTTTACTTTTACTAACCTTATGTAATGGCCGGTAGAATTAGGAGGCCAAGCGCAATGACCAGAGAGAAAGAGAGCAGCACGGACACAGTACAAACACAGAGAATAATACAGACCAAACGAAAGTACTTGCGCTTCCAAAGGACATATAATAGTCCGAAACACGGAAGCAAAGCAAGATAGCAAAAAGGGAGACGAAACTCCAAAAATCCGAAAATAGAAAGTCATACAAAACCTGACTACAGATATGTTCAGCTATAGTGCGAAGCTAAAAACAGACACTCTAGCAAAGGAGGCGTGCCGGAATTCCTGCTTATATAGAGTCTGGGAAGGCGCCACCCCAGCTCAATCAGCCAGCTGGGTATAGAATCTGACAGCCAAGGAATTCGATATAGTCCCGGGACGAGAGCTGCAAAGAAAAGTCCAAACCACACGCACACCTCACAAACCATGACAGGACCCCCCCCTCCAGAAGGTCCCAGAGAGAACGGCTCCAGAAGGTCCCAGAGAACCCTGTGCATGGAACTTTGAGATAAGGGAGGGATCCAGGATATCCCGTTAAGGAACTCAACACCGCTCCTCAGGACCATAACCCTCCCAGTCGACTAAAAACTGAGCCCCATGACCCACACGCCTCTCGGCTAAAATGCGACGCAGAGTGCTAAAAGTATCTGGAGACATGAAAAGAGGGATGGATCCGTAAGGATCTAGGGAGCTTCAACTGGACTGTGACAGGATTGATCCTTTGCACAATCTTAAAAGGACCAATGAAGCGGGGAGCCAACTTTCGTGATTCCACTCTCAAGGGCAGGTCCTGCATGGAAAACCAGACCTTTGGCCAACCCGATAAGATGTGGCCGAATGGCGCCTTCTATCTGTGGCGGTCTTTTGTTTCCGTCCAGAGCGCAACCCTGGCCCAAACTGACCGACAATGCCGAACAAAGTGATTGACCGAAGGTCCCTCTGAATCCCTGTCAGACTCAGGAGACAGCGGAGGCTGATAGCCCAACTGAGCCTCAAACGGGGGCCTGTGGAGGAGTTGAATTGTGGGAATATTCGGCCCATGCTAAAAATCAACTCCACAAAGATGGGTTATCAGCCGCTAAACATCGAAGAGTATTCTCCAACGACTGGTTGGTTCGCTCAGTCTGCCCGTTAGTCTCTCGGTGGAAACCAGAGGAAAGGCTCACGGTGGCCCCCAACTGGTTGCAAAACGCACACCACAATTTGGCCTTAAATTGAGGGCCTCCGTCAGAAACCACATCTTGAGGGAGACCATGCAGCCGGAAAACATGGTCCACAACAAGATGGGCCTTCTCCAGTCAGAAACACATAAAGTGGGCGGCCTTAGAAAAACGGGAAGATGACCGTGTTGCCTTCAGAAACAGGCAGCCCCATGACAAAATCAAGAGCGATATGGCTCCACGGGCACTGAGGGGCGGGCAACGGCCGCAGCAGACCAGACCAGGGGGGGGATGGGAAGTCTTGTTCCTAGGGCAGATACAGCATGCCGCTACAAACTCCTGGATGTCCTCAATCATGCTGGGCCACCAATAGCGTCGGGCCAAGAACTGCTTGGTCCGATGAACCCCCCGGGTGACCCGCCACACGGGAAGAGTGCATTCACTGGAGAACTTGGGACCGTACTGCCAACGGAACAAACAAACAGCCAGGCGGCTCCCCACCAGGACCGGGATCGGTTCTCAAAGCCTTCCGCAAAACAGACTCAACGTCCCACTGAATGGGAGCCACAATCTTAGCTGCTGGAATAACCGGCTCAGGAATAGGGTCGCGACCAGAGCGGTCGTAAATCCGTGACAAAGCGTCGGCTTGATGTTTTTAGAACCCGGGCGATAGGTTAACAGAAAGTTAAAGCGGTTGAAAAACAACGACCTCTGCGCCTGCCGAGAATTACATCGTTTTGTCTGTTGGATGTATTGGAGATTTTTATGATCCGTCCAAACCACAAATGGATGTCAGCCCCCTCCAAACAATGGCGCCACTCTTCTAACGCCAACTTGACAGCCAACAACTCCCGGACACTAATGCTGTAATTCCATTCGGCTGCCGACAATAACTGGGAAAAGTAGGCGCATGGGTGCAACTTATTATCCTGAAGGGGGCGCTGGGACAAAATGTCACCCACCCCGACTTCTGACACATCCACCTCCACAACAGATGGGAGGGAGGGGTTGGGCAAAACGAGAATGGGCTCTGAGCGAAATCGTTTCTTTAACTCCTGAAAAGCAGCTTCAGCTCCTGGAGACCAAGCAAACGACGAGGAGGTATTTTTCTTAGTGATCGCGATAATGGGTGCGGCTACCGCGCTAAAATTACGGATAAACCTCCCATAAAAAATAGCAAACCCCAAAAACCGTTGCACCTCCTTGACATTTTGAGGGGCAGGCCAATCCCTGACCGCTGCCATCTTGTCAGGATCCATGCAGACCGACCCTTCCGAAACAATGAAGCCAAGAAACGAAACTGTCTTAACATGGAAAACGCATTTTTCAGCCAAGACAAAAAGCTTAGCTTTAAGAAGGGCCTCAAGTACTTGTCTGACGTGTTGTTTAATCTCCGAGAGAGTTGAAGAAAAAATCAGAATATCGTCAAGGGAAACAAAGAAGAATCTCTCCAACATCTCTCGGAGAACGTCATTGACGAGTGCTTGGAACACGGAAGGGGCGTAAACCAATCTGAACAGCATGACCAAATATCCGTAGTGCCCGTCATGCGTGTTAAATGCCATTTTCCACTCGTCCCCCTCCCGGATCCGAACCAAGTTATAAGCATTCCGGAGGTCTAGCTTAGTAAAAAACAACACCTCCTGCAGATGTTCAAACGTGGATTACATCAACGGATGGGGGTATCGGTTTTTCATGGTGATATTATTCAAGCCCCTGTAATCAATACAGGGTCTCAGGTTGCCATCTTTTTTGCCCACAAAAAAGAACCCCGCTCCGGCAGGAGACGTGGAGGGCCAAATAAATCCATCAGCTAGAGCCTCCTGAATATATCCTCGCATAGCCCTTCGCTCAGGCCCTGACAGCAAGTATAATGAACCACTAGGGGGAGTGGTCCCCGGGTAGAGATTGATCTCGCAATCGTACGTGCGATGAGGAGGAAAAGTTGAGGCCCGTTGCTTGCTAAAAACGTCTGCGAGATCAGCATAATCGTTCGGAACATTAGGAGGCAGACAAAAGTTCAGAGCAGCCCACAAATTCTCACCCTGTTCGGAACCTGCCATCTCTATGTCTGATTCCGAGTCAGAGAAATCCTCGGAATAGCAATCCTCCTCTGGCTGCTGCCAGTCAAATTGAGGATCCCACTCCAACCCCTTCTCTGCCCCTTTCTCAAGATAAGGAGGGTTGTGTGAGACAAATTCCTCAGAATCACTCCCGACGTCAGCCTCCCCCATAGGTTGATGCCCGGGATGACACGCCAAACTCTCCCAACAGTGGGACCTACAATCAGTGCCCCACTAGACGGTCAGGTTATTCTGACTCCCCCAAATGATGTGAGGCCTATGTTCCCCTTGCCAAGAGTGTCCTAAAATGACAATGAAAACAGGAGAACTGATAATAAAATACCAGACCTCCTCAGAATGACCACCAAAAGAAATGAACATAGTTAATGAATCAGAGAGTTTGGTTAAAAATCAAGTTCCCAGTGGGCGACCGTCCAAAGATCTTACAGTGTGTGAATGTAAAAGAGGGTGGATGGGAATGGAATGTCTCCTAGCCCACTCCACATCCATAAAACAGTCCGATAAATATTGGCTGTCTCCCCACAGTCAATTCCACAGGAATTGAAGTTCGGAAGGGAAATTGGGTCTGTCTCGCTAAGCACTCCCCATACCCCTAGAGGGACTTCCCGTTTCCCTGAAGCTCAGGGCAGCGTGGACGGATATGTCCCGATTTGTTACAATAATAGCAGATTATAAGTCTGCGAACAGGCTTACGAGCCCGGCTCTCATATGAGCCATCAACCTGCATAGGCTCGCCAGGAGTGGAAATCTCAGTGGGCAGAATGGGAACTGTATGCACGCTGCGAAGAGCATTAGCCCCGTTGCCAGCATCAGTCAATGCAGTACATTTCTCCCTGTTACGTTCGCGGATGCGATTATCACTTCGCACCGCAGTGCGAACCAACCACCAAATCCAGGGAAACACAAGGCTCCAATGTAGCCAGAGTATCCTTAACCTCCTCAGCCAAAGTGTGAACAAAAACTGTCATATGAGGCGCTTCTGGCCAGCCTGTCTCTGTCACTAAGGAGCGAAATGAGATTGAAAACTCAGCAACACTCTCAGAACCCTGCCTCAGATGCATTAAACGCGTAGCCGCCTCCTGACCACAAACATCCTGATCAAATACCGATACCATTTCTCTAACGAGAGTCTCCACAGTATTCACGACTGGTGAATTAGATCTAATAAATGGGCCGACCCAAGTGAGTGCTCTGTCGGTCAACAGGGATAAAACAAATGAAACCCAAGATTCTTCATTCACGAATTGTGAAGACTGTGCTTTAAAAAATATTTCACATCGGGCAATGAAATCTTTATTTCTTCCTGCCTTGCCTCTAGCCTGGTAAAAACAGACTCCGCTACTTCGCTTTGCTTCGTACATAGAGTCTGGATAGTCGTAATTGACAAGCGTTTACTTCCTGATGGGTGAGCACTCGTCAGAAGTTTAAAATCATTGGTGTACCCGTAAACTGATCACTAACGTTTAGCGATGACGTATGTTATGTGCCCGCTCAGCCGCCTATTACTTCTGCTGTAAACACAGTCGTTCATACCAGGAATGCAGCGAAAACAAACTGATCAGTGCATTAAAGTTAATACTGTGCTCATACATATGTCCATCTACCTCATTTTAGCCTTCACTCATTCACTTAAAAGAACCCAAGGTGCTCTTTCTGCTCTCCTTACTAGAAACAAACTGTTGAGCTATTGTTTATCCTGCCGATACAGCTGCTATTAAAAAAACGTAAGAGACCCGAAACCAACGGCAGAATCAGCGAGAATAACGCATTATTTACATCAGGACGAAATCTGCGTTGACACGAAAACTGAACCGTTAACCATACTTGCGCTAACATCATACCCAGCTTGCTATCTAACTTAATAGTGACATAGTTTGGCTCTAAGCGTTTGGCTGTCTCAGACAGTCATTTCATTCATGGATAGTGACAACATAACACTGAGACAGCGAATAGGTCTTGTGACGTGAACAAAAACACGACTTTTAAAAAGTTGCTGCTAACTTAAATAGTGTGAAATTCGCAGGCAATTTAACACTAGAAGCAACAAGCTAGATGAGGTGGTTCGGCTGTCTCTCACAGAGATGAACTGGGTGCCTATTTCATATGTTTCATGATGGATATTAAGTAGATATGACAACTTTTCTCGAAACCTGTAGGGAGCAGCGCTACAAAATCATTTCCATTCAAAAAACTAACAAAACATCCCTCTTCTTGTGGCTTTAAAGGGATAGTTCACTTTTTTTGAAGTGGGGTTGTATGAGCTACAAATTGCCACTATTAGCTGCAGTAGAAATCTCTCTGATCTCCTCCAGGTAGCCGCACCAGGGCATAGTGCTGGGTGGAAATTTAGGCAATACACTGTTGTGAACGGAAACACAGAAACAGCGTATTTTCGCGGCCTAAAAGAGGTCCTACCTGAAAATAATACACCATTTCAATTGTACGCTATATTTAAAAAATTACAGCACTTTAGCTGCTCGGAAAAAAGCATGGTTGCTCTTGAACTAACCAACTGACGTATTCCTGCGCGAGGCGCATCGTAGTTCACTGCGCGCAGTAGCGATCAGCTGTTTGGGTCAGACTCTGAGCGGTTTGCGGCAGAGCCGGATTTTCGATGGCATAGAATCACGTCTTTAAAAAAAAAAAAAAATCCCTACAATAACCAGCACAGCAGATACACAGTATGTGGCTGCGTAGACCCTATGCGATATCAATTTGTGCTGCAATGTTACTTTAGACTTTTTCACAGGTGTTTCACTCTTTTACGTGATGCTTGGGTACAGCAGTGCTCTTCAGCGTGCACCGTTGAGATTTCCATGAATGAAGCCTAACGAAATCCTCTTTGGAAAAATGAAGACTGCAAACACGGAGTTCTTTTAGGGATACAGGTGCCATATCAATATCCGTGTTGAGGAAACTAGCCACAGCTACAAGTCCAGTATTCCGCAGAGGAATGCGGTGGAAGCTGTAAGTGCACCAGGATGCAGTTTTGCTTTCACGTCCAAGAAAGCGACACACACGGACCATTTTCGAAATACTATTTGCTCAAGTTGAACGGCCGTCTGACCTCGCAACCGCAGTTAAGCCGCTTGCACACTGGACGCGAAACGAGTTTTTCGTACACAGATTACATTAAAAGTCAATGCAAAGATGTGAATACACGCATTTGTGCAAGCAGCTTTACTGTGACCCAAACAGCTGATCGCTACTGCGCACAGTGAACTACGATGGGCCTCGCGCAGGAATACGTCAGTTGGTTAGTTCAAGAGCAACTGTGTTTTTTTCTGAGCAGCTAAAGTGCTGTAATTTTTTTAAATATGGCATACAATTGAAATGTTGTATTATTTTCAGGAAGGACCTCTTTTAGGCCGCGAAAATACGCTGTTTCTGTGTTTCCGTTCACAACAGTGCATCGCCTAAATTTCCACCCGGCACTATGCCCTGGTGCAGCTACCTGGAGGAGATCAGAGAGCTTTCTACTGCATTTAATGTAAGTAGTGGCAATTTGTAGCTCATACAACCCCACTTCAAAAAAGTGAACTATCCCTTTAAGTCGCTGATACCGGGGATTTTCTCCACGACAGAGCGAATCTATGTCCTCCCGTGTATTAATGCCCATGGCCATTGTTGATTTCAGAAACTACAATTTCAAACTTGGAGCAGCTGCTATATCATGGCTCTCGGCCACGCCTTCTATTCGTTGGTTGGTCCGGCGTATTTTCTGCCGAGGTAAACGAGGCAGAGCTCCGAGTGACCAGACTGAGTAATGAAGCGAAATGAAATTAAGCGGAAGTACGAAGGCTGGCGGAGTCAGGCTACCTCGCCTCCATATCTTGGGGGTAATTGGAGTTTTTGCTCTCGGGGAAGGTGTACGGATTGTGCTTGAGCAACATTTTGTGTGATCTGAGTGGACAAGGCTGTAATACTCTCAAAGTCAGTTAACAGAACGTTTTCCTGTCTCTCCATGGCATTCGCCTGAAGGCAGACTCTCTCTGTAAACCCTGCATGCTGATTGTTCAGGCTAGCAAGACCCTTGCCATATCGAGAGAGAGCAGCTTGTTGATTACCGACAACTTTCTCTAACGCAGCCATTGCTGACGACTCCATGCTCGCTAGAGTGTTCTGTAATGGCCGATAGAATTAGGAGGCCAAGCCCAATGACCAGAGAGAAAGAGAGCAGCATAGACACAGTACAAACACAGAGAATAATACAGACCAAATGAAAGTACTCGCGCTTCCAAAGGACGTATAATAGTCCGAAACACGGAAGCAAAGCGAGATAGCAAAAAGGGAGAAGAAACTCCAAAAATCAGAGGATATAAAGTCATACAAAACCTGACTACAGATATCTTCAGCTATGGTGCGAAGCTAAACACAGACACTCTAGCGAAGGAGGCGTGCCGGACTTCCTGCTGATATAGAGTCTGGGCAGGCGCCGCCACAGCTCAATCTGCCAGCTGGTTAATGAATCCGAGAGCCAAGGAATTTGATATTGTCCCGGGACGAGAGCCGCAAAGAAAAGTCCAAAACACGCGCACAGCTCACAAACCATGACACCTTAACCATAGGGCCTAATTTTGAAAATAAATATTACAATGTTGGAACATAGGGCCTAATATTGAGAAAAAATGTTAGAAATGTGGGGACATAGGGCTGTGGGAACATAGGAATGACCCCCATTTTTCATTTCATGAGGCATTTAATCACGCTCAAAACTGTTTGGCATAAAACGAATTATTATAAACACCACTATTATCTTCTCTATATACAACACCTTTTTCTGACCGTTGGCACATCTCTATAGCAATCAAATCTCTAAATTCACTGGCACATACTGTAAGTTCTCCAGTTTAACTTTTTGCTGCGAAATATGACTGAAGGCACGAGTGGAAGTCTGCACGAGTGTTAAAAAAAATAACCGATAGTATTAAATTGCTCAAAGTTATTGTTATCATTTAACGGTTAGTTTTCAAATGTGTTTGTCCTCGGCGGCCACCGTCACTTTGCCGATGGGAGGGGTGAGCGAATATATAAATACATAAATGTCCTCTTAAAACAACTGCTCTAAAAACATACCAGATAAATATTTTTTTTCTGATATTTTTTGTACATCTTTCAGTCAACCTCTGTTCTTATCAAATCTACGAAATTTTGTTTTTTTTTTTTGGTTTCTTATATTTTTATTGGTAATTTAATAAAGCGTGCGCAAGATTTTTGGGAAAAAAAGGCTGAAAAAAATTTTCAAAATAAATGATCGGAGGCGGGAGATTTTTTACGTGGTATCAGACCGTTGGATATGTGAAAGATTAGTAACAAAACTGATTTTGATGCATTATTAGCTTTTTATGTAGCCCTTGAATAAATATGCTTTTTTACTACGGGAGAAGACAGTGTTGCAAGTTCTCTTTTCTGCCTTGTTTTACTTTCTAGGACTCAGCACCTGGCTGCATTTTGGATGTGCGTGAGCTTTTTTCTTTTTCAACAGATGGCGCCATTTACCTTCTATCCAGGCCAATGGAAAGGGTATTTCTAGCTTTTTCAATGGGCTTTTATATAGAGGTTATGGATGTGATCAGCACTATGTCTGCACGCGTGTGTGTGTGTGTGTGTGTACCCTAAAAGGGTTTTCCCCGCTAAAAGGGTTTTCTTGGGAGTTTTTGAGTTTTTTCACAGTGGATGTGAGGGTCTAAGGGCAGAGGATGTTGTTACGATGCTGTGTAAAGCCCTTTGAAACAGTTTGTAAAAATGGGCTACACAAATAAAATTTCCTTGCCTTGCCAATCAAAAAATGTGGTTTTGTGGGACAAAAATGTCCGCTGAGGGCATATTAGGGAATTTTATTGAAAAACTTAAACTACAAAAAAACTAATAAACTAATAATTAATATCAAAATCAGTCCTATCATGTGTTCAGAATCAGAGGTTGAGACATTATCTCCATTATCACCACCATCAGTGTCCATCCTATGTTTGATAAAGGCTTCTCTTCATTTCTGCAAATTAAACCTATGCATGTTGCATTAATTAATGACATGTTTTCTGGTGTCTCCCCTTTTTTGGAAGAAGCTCTACAAAGTTGGTTACAATTTCAGTTTCACCCACCAGAAAATGCAGAACAAGTTCTACAACAAATAATATGGTTAAATTTTAATATACCTGTTTATAGAATGATGATTTTTTTGGAAACACGTTTGATTTAGGTATTATTTTTAAAAAGTATATTGTCAATGAGGATAATAAACTCATGTCCTACAAACAATTAACTAGTTTTTATGGAACAGTCTGTACATTGCAACAATACAATCAACTTATTGGAGCTTTACCAAGTGCTTGGAAATCAAAAATTATTAAAGGAACAGAAGGGCATTTAGGGCCCTATCTTTCGCCAGAGTCCCTAATCCCCGTTGGGGATTTCGCATTGCGTAAGAGGCGTTCCCCCGCGAAAGTTGCTATCTTGCACACCTGCCTATATCCCTAAAACACTAGCGCTACCTGTTACATTATGCACAGTCGTGGTTAGGGCATTACGCCAGTTAAACCAATCAGTGTGCCAGGTGCCATTGCCTTGAGGAGCAGGCTGCGCTATCCCAAATCCTCAAACCAAAATCCGTGATGGAGAGAGGAAGGTCACCACGTTTCTCCGTTGACGAAGTTAAATTGCCCGTGCATGAGGTCAAATCCAGTCAGGGGAGGATCTGTTTTTGTTAAGTTAATCATGAATTGTATTATAATTATTATTATTATTATTATTATTATTATTTGACATTGACATATTGTTTAATGTTTGGTAAGTAGTAAAAAAAAAAAAAAAATTCAAGCCTACCCCTTTTGTGATGGAAACTTCAAAAAAAAAAAAAAAAAAAAAAAAAATGTGTTTCGCCATGCACTTCCAACTCCCTCTCCCATCTGAAATGAAGCATAGAACAAAATCACAATTTAGAAAAATAAAATTAGGTCCATGCACTGGCACTCAGCAACGTAACTTTTTCCCCCGGCGAGAGCTGCATTTCAGAACTCTTCAGCGAATGAAGGTAATTCTGGTGACAAGTACGTGGTTTCGTCCGTTTACATTTTCCAATCGGACAGCTGTCTATTTTTTTACAGCAAGTTGCGTGACCGAGCTGCAAAAACAGGTGTTCATACTTGTCGCCGAAATTACCTTCATTCGCAAGAGAGTTCTGAAATGCTGCTCTCGCTGGAAAAAAAATTTCCATTGCTGAGTGCTAGTGCATAGCGCTCTTGTGAAAGCCCAAAT
Source organism: Gymnothorax javanicus (assembly GCA_029692085.1). NCBI lineage: Eukaryota > Metazoa > Chordata > Actinopteri > Anguilliformes > Muraenidae > Gymnothorax > Gymnothorax javanicus. The sequence goes on from CM056200.1 coordinate 43,415,866, forward strand.
GCGGTTAGCGGGTGGTTTTAGGGCCCGCTATATGCTTTCCCTAACGTGTGTGGTCAAGATAGCAATTGTAGGGAAAGCGCATAAACACGCCCACGGGCACACCTCCAGGCACAAATAAAGGATTCTGCATAATGCATAGCAGGTAGTGTGGCCGCAAGATATTGTTTAGCGATAATGGTAGCTGCTAAATGCGTAATTCAGGGGTTGCGGGTAGTGGCAACAGGTAAGGCAGTGTGAAAGATAGAGCCCTTAGTCTGTAGGCCACATATGAAAATGGCAAATTGGTTAAATAGAATAAAGATCAACAAAAATATATACACATTTTATGGAAGAATAAAGAACTTAGTCACTGTACCATACAGGATTCTAGACGGTTGGGAAAATACGTTAGATACACCAGTCCCATGGAACCAAGTTTTCAAAATCCTTTACAGTACATCACTTGATCCAAAGATTAGATACTTTCAATATAAGTTAATGTATAAGTTTTTAGCAACTAAAAAGATGCTAAATATATGGGGAATAGAGTCATCACCCCTTTGTCGATTCTGTCTGGAAGAAGTGGAGTCAGTAGACCATTTATTTTGGTACTGTCCTCTAATAGCCTTATTTTGGATAAAGGTACAAAGCTGGATATCTCAGTACAATAGTTTACAACTAGATTTATTTACAGTGTTACTGAGTGATGTAACAAAAGGAACACATCTAATCTGTAATACAATTATATATTTAGCAAAAATATTTATTTTCGGGTTGACATCTGTGGAGGCAATTAAGAATTGAGAAATTCCAAAATTTTGTCAAGTATTACAGTAGAATTGAGTGTGTGATGGCCCATGAGACAGGACTTGAAATTTATGCCAAAAGATGGGATAAAGTAAGGGAGACTGAAGGTTGGGAATAATGAGGGATGGAATAGGTGAGCTAAAACGACTAATGCCAAAGGTAGTAAAGCATTATTTATGGAATTGTTATTGTATTGTATTTCTATTTTTGTTCATTCATTTATTTAATCTTTTGTGTGTGTGTTTTGTTTTGTCAGGTGATGTAGGAGGACTTGAACACAATTATATAACTGACTGAATTGATAACGTTTTAAAGGGGGTGGTGGTGGGATATTTTAAAAAAAAAAAAACCCTGAAATTCTTTGTCTTTGGCTCATTTTCTTTAAAGAACATATAAAAGAAAAAAATTCATTGAGTATACATGCTACAATGCCCCCACACATTTATATCCTTCATGTGATGTTCGGGTCAGATTGACCCGGATACACACAGAGACACAGACACAGAGAGAGAGAGCACACACACACACACACACACACACACACACACACTCTTTCTCTCTCTCTCTCTCTCTCTCACACACACACACACACACACACACACATATATATACGTACATACATACATACAAGGGCTCCAAAAATCTAGCAGGTCTTGATGCCCACTCATCAAACCTGATGACCATCGACAATATGTGAAAGCTTCTTATGTTAGCAGTTGAGCGGGGAGGCTCTCTCATTGGGGATGAGAGATAGTCAAGTATGACCTCTGGCTCACACTCATCCCAGCCACTGATCCCTCCATCCCTTTGTACACATCGGTACAGAGAGAGACTTACACACTCCCACACCTGCAAATTGTGACAATCCCAACACCGTGAGGCTGTCTGCACATATTTTCCTGCACTCTTTACCTTCTGTACTTTAGGAACCTACACAATATGACAACATTAAAAATTTTCTCACACTGTACTCCTCATGCGTACACATTGGGGGAGGGGCAAAACAGATAAATAATGCATAATAATTTATATAGGGAAGCCAGAGGGAGGAGCCCCTGAAAAAAACCAGGGCACATGGGTGGTGCTGGATATGACGCAGGGCCTCAGTGGCCACAACATCACCTTTGATAATTTCTTTACCTCTTACAACCTGGGACAGGAACATCTCAAAAGAATGCTGACAATAATTGGAACAATTAGAAAAAGCAAAACGGAGATCCCACCTCAGCTTCTAACAGTAAAGAACAGGCCAGTCCATTCCTCCAACTTTCTATTTATGGCCAACACTGCCCTGGTATCCTACATACCCAAAAAGGGCAAAAATGTGGTGCTCATGAGCACTCTACATAGGGATGGAAGGATCAGTGACCAGGAGGACCGTAAGCCAGCGGTCATACTTGATTATAACGCCACAAAAGGAGGGGTAGACAACTGTTGGCTGGGTACAGCTGTCAAAGAAGAACTATGTGGTGGCCACTCGTGATCTTTTACAATATTCTGAGTGTGTCAGCCTATAACACGTTTGAAATCTGGATGGCAATCAACCCAGACTGGAACCAAAGGAAGCTCCAAAGAAGATGGCTTTTTCTAGAGGAGCTCGGCAAGGGACTGGTGACACCGCACATACAGAGGAAACAATATCAGTTCAAATAAAAAAAAAATAAAAATAACTAATTGAAACAATGTTTTGTTTCATTTTTTCATAGATAAGCATTATTTATGCTACCTTCAGTTATACCAGTCTTTATTATAGTGGATTTTTTAGATGAATAATAAATTCCCTATCACAAAAACGCCTGATACATCCATTGTTAAATGTCATAAATCAGAGATTAATAGCAAATATTCATTATTTATGTTATCTATATTTTTTGGAATTGAGATAAAGACAATACATGTTAAGTATTTTCATAAACATTTTTATTTCTGTATTGCTTTTAAAATCCCAAAAAATGTCCCAGGTCAGATTGACCCGAACAGTACATGAGGTACGTAAAAGTGAACCTAACACAAGGGTTAATTGATTTTCTCTACCATAGGATTGTAAGTGTCCAGGGTCAGGAGAGGGCATTGGAGGGAAACCCACTGCTGAAACTTAGCCTTGGTTTGTCCTCATGAAGAAATACAGGAAGGGAGGGGGAGAGAGAGCAACAAACAACCAAAAGTACACTGAATCACCACAACGACGCCCCCTGTCCTAATTACCTCCATCCCTGAGGACACACCAGGTCCAAGCTCAGCAGTGGAAAGCCAGGAGGAGGAGGAGCGACAGCCGAGAGCAGCAGGAGGCAACAAGAGAAGGAGAGAGGGAGAGGATGAGCTAATCGAGCTCTTAAAAGAAGACATGAGGTGGCAGAGAAGGCAGAGGAGAGGAGAGCTCAGGAGAGTAGAGGGAATGGACAGGTTCTTGCCCATTCTCGAGAAAATCATGCAAAAATAATAAATAAAAAAATTTTTTTACTTTTGTTAAATCTTTTGTTTATTCTCAGTTCATTTACAAATGCCAACTATTTACAACAAAAACATATAAAACGCATACAAAATATAAACCGTCCTTTTTAAAAAATCTTAAAATGATCTTTACAAGTTTATTTACATTTTTTTCGGCTGAGCAGGGAGTCCTTGTTGGTGCTGCTGGACCTGGATGGGCTGCTACCATCGAGGCCCTGGTATGACTGAGCGGGACATCATCTGGGGTGGTCTCCAGTGTGCAGGGGATGAGTCTCTCTACTGCCCACCGCATCGTCCATCGAGTGGGTTTGCAGGGCTTAGTCAATCGACGGCTGCCTTGTCACTAATATGTTCACAGAAAGGCACGGATTAAACGGTGCATACAAAAATACCACTTCACGACCATATTTTGACAAAATGAATATTACCACTAAACATTTCGACAGGGAAAATTGTTCTGAAAACATTTTCCATAAATGGGAATTGTAGCTTTACTATTACTTTACTTGCCTGTTATGAGTAGACATGGTCATGCGGCACCTCCTCCAGGGCAGAGACCTCAGCAGACAGCTGGTCACACCAGACAGCACCACTGACTGCCTCCAAACCATACTCCCCCTCACCCTCCTCCACATCCTGCTCAGGCTCGTCCTCCGGGGCCATGATGTCACCAGCACCAAGGCAGATGTTGTGGAGGACGGCACAGGCTGTTATCACCTGCAGTGATACTTATACTTCAGTCGGTTTGATTAACTCTTATTCAGCATCTTAAAAAAATCCTGTTGAGTGAGTACTTACATGAGGTACAAAGGTGTGGTGCACTTCCAGCGCTTGGAGGAATATTGCCCGAAACCTCATCTTCATCATCCCAAAGGCACGCTCGATAATGGAACGTGCCCTGGAATGATGCCGATTGAAGCGCTGGGCTCCCACACCTTGTACTGTGATTTTGTACGGAATGATGAGGGGCAGTGGGTGTTGGAGGCACGGGTACCCGCCGTCTGCGATGATAAAGTGCCCTGGAGGAGGGTAGATTGACCTCTGGCACAGTGGGCTGTGCCGGAGTACCCTGGCTTCGTGCACCAACCCAGGCCAGCCCACATACGTGTCGATGAAGTGGCCCTGGTGGTCACAGGATGATGGAGGGGGACAGTTTCCTGTTCCTGTAGCAGTGACCATCTGGGCTGCTTGGTGGCTTGATGCGGACCTGGCAGCCGTCGATTGCTCCTGCTGCTTTTGTGAAGGCTTGGTGTTTTGCCAGCCCTGCAAACCCACGTGATATGGTCACCAGGTCTTCGGGGGTCTTTGGGAGGTTGATGACTTTGTGGCGAATGGCCACCACCTCCTTGGTTACTTTGTGGACGATGCTGTGGACAGTGGAGCGAGGCATTCCAAAAACTCTGGAGACTACCCTGTACGACGCCCCACTCGACAACCAAAACAAAAAAAACCAGGGTTTCTATTGTGGCACCCCATCCGTGTCGTCGTTCCTGATCGAGGAGGTCCAGCAGCACTGCTAGGGCCTCCCTGCTCAGCCGAAAATCAGGCCTGGTGTCTTGTCCATCGAAAAATCTGTCCAATACAGGGACATTTAGATTGACCCTGCAGTACTGGGGTCTTGTCTGGTTTAGGGAAAGAAGAAAAATTGGTAAATGAACAAAAGCTAGATATTTATTGTGGAGAACTTGGACAGGTAAAATTCACAGCCAATCAATCTGCTCAGCCCTTTTGAATATTAAAATAAGATCCAGTATTTTCAGTGATGGAAGAAATATTTAGAACCTTATACAAGTGAAAAGTATGACTACTCTGCGTTTTTGCATTTTATTGCTGTAGATGTTGAAAGTTGGGCTGATTTCAACTAAATGTATTTCTGGGTTTTGTAATATGTGACAGTCCACAGTAAAAGGGTGTATAAGGGTTTTTTTACGTTTTAGAGAAAAAACTGCTTTTCTGTGTTTAATACATGGTAAGGGATAATCAGATGCACTTAACTCAATGTGACCAAATGCAGTTGGAGAATGTTGGAAATCCACAGATTAAAAACATTATCATCCAACATCAACACATTTTGGGATGGCTACATGGTTTTTATATAACAGGAAGGGTATAAAAAATTGCAATTTGAAATGTAACTAGCTGGATAAAGCTAGTGCTTAGAGAAATGAGTTGCTGGAAAGTATATAATTTGCCTATAAAATATGGAGGACAAGTAGCATAAATTTACATTAAATGGAAATTATAAAGAGTACAAGTATCAAGAATTAGTACATAAGTAAAGGCAAGAAGCTACACTCCGCCTCTGGTTATTTTGAATATGAAATAGCTTTATGGTCAGTCAGATGACCTAAGCCATTCATTAACCAGGCTGACGGGAGTCGGCTGATTAACTACTTTCAACTGTTGGCTCAAAGTACAAACCTCAAGATATATATTTTACCTGGACATGGCTCTCTCTTAGCCGGAGGTATATCACCTGCCCACGTCGCTGGCAAAGCATCTCCGAGAATTGAAAAAATAAAACAAAACAAACAGTTAAAATTTCCATCTCCATCTCGATAAGTGAAGAGTCTCGATTGTCAGCTGTAGCTGTCAAGGTTGCTAGGCGACGAGAGCAGCGCTTCCAGATGCGACGGTAAGGGCGGGAACAGCACGAGACGCCAACTGCGTATCCTCCATCGACTAGACCGTCTCATTTCGGAGACCACTCGGTCTAAGAAGGACGCAGCCTTCGTAGACTGCGAAGGCTCTGAATTGGGACACAGCCATGGTGAGACGTTACTTAGTGAGCACGAGCAGGTAATTATTTTTCTTCCACCACCACTGCCCACCTGCACATCCCTGAATAACGGCAGGCCTTTCAAAAGTAGCCGGCGACCGGCGATAATCGCCGTCTACTCGGGACAGGACGACCGGCTACTCGCGACTCTGATTCTCCATATCGTGGAATTCTATTTGTCACCTTCCTCGTTTCTTTAACCCGGAGTTTAGCCATATTTTCAATAAAAGGAGTCATTGCGTTATTTCTTTGCTTTAAGGCATCATGGTTTCCTTCATCACGCATGAACGAGCCTGGCGCAGCCTCCGTATGTTACGTTCATACAGTTTTGATAAAGACTTGAGGTGCTTGCTCAGGCAGAAAATTACAACATCGCCTGCGTTCAAAAATTTGCATTGCTGCTTGACCGAGCATACGAGATGGCTGAACCCGTAAAATACTAAAAACCTCAACAATATTGTTCTTTTTTAACAAGAAAGGTAAAGATGCACTATGTCTTGCTAACATATCTAAAAAGAACCATCATTTCATATCGAACGTTTGGATTACCGGCAGTATACGAAACTTTTTCCTGCATGGGAAACTCCTGCATCGGAAACTTTATTGCAGGCATTCAATTGAATTTCCCTTAAACTACAAATATAAAATGATGGTGTTATTAATCAATGTAATGGTGTTAAAGTGTAATGTCTTACCTGTAGAGGGATTATTTGTTTATCAACACGGCGGATGCGCGTGCAACTTGACTGCAGAAAGAGCACCCCTTTAAACTGTTTGACAGGTTGTCATGGTTATCTTGCAGTTGTGATGTTAGCTAGCTAGCGATGTTGTCAGCGTACTACAACAGTTTATCACCGAGTGATAAAACAAGTTATGCTGCTAAATTAACATTAGTGAATGGGATACGTCTTAATGACCCATACGCTTTAGGTGTAGGTGAGTGGATGAATGACGAGAAAAATGGCCCAGACTTCAGTGGCCGGACATTCATTCTTACCTGATCGAGACACCAAGTCTCTATTCCCGGGGAGCCTGAAATCCTACAAGACACTGGATGCCTACAGCTATGTAACAGACAATCATGTTCAGGAGATAATACTACACGATTACAACATTGAAAACTTCGTTGCTCTGAAGACTGAGGTGCTGCCGAGTCAAAGACAAGGGAAGAGGACGGAGATGTCTAAAGTCTGGGTCATTGTGAACAAGAAAAACAACTGCATCCTGACCGCGAACTGCACCTGCATGGCTGGGTATGTAATTTGGAATAATATAATGTTACAAATTAACCTTAGCTTGCTTTGTACTTGTTGTATACATTTGCTTTTTTCTCCCTCTCATATCACTATCTTTTTGAGCTGCTGTAACAATGAAATTTCCCCACTGTGGGATCAATCAAAGTTTATCTTATCTTTCCATCGCTATGTAACCTCGTCTTCAGTCAATGTCGTTATTGTAGTAAACATTTCACAACTCATTTGCTGCAATTATACAGCTGTGCCTGCGGGCATATCTAGCTTTATCACCATTCAAACCAGTGAGTCTAACATATTATATTGCTCGAAATTAATACCAATGTTCTTTTTTCTCTCAGCTTGGGGTCATGCTGTAGGCATGCTGCAGCACTGATGCTCAAAGTCCAGCTGTGGGTCAGGTATGGAAAGACCGAGCAGGCTCGTACCTCAGGGACAAACCAGTGGCTTCTCACATCCAGAAGAGAGGTGAAGGCAGCCAGATTGAGTGAAATCTGTGTCAGAAGGCCAAAGTGGACGGATACCGGCTTACTGCAACCAGCCAGAGGAAAACGTCGAAAGGTCAATGTCAAAGGAATGATTTATTTTAAATTATATTTAAAAATAAAGCTGATCAACTCTATTAATCAATAAATGCTGCCATCACCTGGAGCAAGGTTGTCACAGGTTTCAAATACCACACACTAGACAGGGAATGTAGTAGTGAAAACATGCCTTTTTATTTTCTCTTTTTAAAATAGGCGATTATTAATATCATTGCTATTATACTACAGTACTATGTTGTATCCTACTCAATTTGTTTGCGTGTATCATCGAACAACTATTTTATTATGTATTCAGAGGTGGCAGATGAAGACATGAAGAAAGTGAAACTACTGGAACCCAAGGCAGCGGTGCTCACTAGTCTGGACCGCAGTGACACAGATGCCGCAACCGAACCTGACAAAGAGAACGAAGACCCGCTGGAGCCACTGGCAGCTCTGTATGATGAGAATCTAAGAGGCCTCTCCTCAACTGAATTACAGGAGAAGAGTGATGAGTCATTTTCCAGACTGAGGAAAGAAATGACACAGGAAAAGTGTGTGAACCTTGAATGCATTACTAAAAATCAGGCCCAATCACAGGCTTGGCAAACACACAGAATAGGACGCATAACTAGCACCACCCTACATCGTGTATGCACTGTCAGAGCTGAGACAGCTAAAACAAACTTAGTCAAACAGATAATGCACTATGACAACAATGACTTGTCTGGTGTAAATGCAGTGAAGTGGGGAAGAGAAAATGAGCCCACTGCCAGAAAATGTTACACTGAAGCAATGAAAGCACATCATCAAATCTTCAATGTGGCACTCTGCGGTCTTGTTGTACATCCAGACAACCCCCATCTTGGGGCATCTCCAGATTGAGTGGCAAACTGTAGCTGCTGTGGTAGAGGAACTGTAGAGATCAAGTGCCCATACAAATACCGTGATGGTCTGACAGGGAGCAGTGAGGACACAGATTTTTGCTTGGACAAATCATTCAATCTAAAGAAGACCCATGAATACTACCATCAAGTTCAGCTTCATGTTTGTATGTGGTGTCCAGTCCTGCGACTTCGTGATTTGGACGCAGCGGGATCTAATCATCACTCGTGTAGCCAGAGATGAAGAAATGCTGAACACCGTCCTCCCTATTGCTGAACAGTTCTTTTGACAAAGTCTTTTGCCTGAACTCTTAACACGCAGCATGGACCCGAAACAGCAAGCACCTTCAGTCTGCTCGCACTGTGAAAGGCCAGAGTTTAGAAAGATCACCACCTGTGCAAAGTGCAATAAGCATTTCCACTATGTATGTGCAAAAATAAATAGAAAGTTTAAAGAATGGCATTGTGAGCGGTGCAAAAAAACCCCCATAAAAACGATGCACTTTGAAATACATCATTTATTGCAACTTCCTGTTCTACATTGAAAGTTTGCACTTAGGTTCTTCAAATTAGTGTATTTATAATGTATATATAATCTTATAAAATGAAAAGAAAAAAGTTCTCATTTTACTGCTGCTGTACATACACGAGACTAATAAAAAGCTTTAAATGTATCCTTGACTCTTGGATACTTTATCAAAGTATTTACAAGTAATTTTCTAGGGACTATACATTTACAAATGTTTGTTAATGCTGCACACACAATTACCATGTCATCTAACAGGTCCACCTGTGAGAGTGGAATAACAGTTGTCAGAATTTTGAAAGTTTTCCATCTACCTATTACTCTTTCAATGTGTATTCTAACATTGGACAAACGCCTCGATGTTTCCGCTTCTTGAGCAGACAGCTGCTTTTTCCCTTTGGTAAAGTGAGGGATCCTCAGGGTAGCACCACACAAAGCAAGCTCATCGCTGATGGTAAAACCACAATCTGCTAGCATCTCATCATTTACTTGTAGAAGGTCATAAAATCCAGACTCAGCTGTAAGTTGTTTATCAGAAACACGCCCACCCCAACCTGCAGACAGAAAAGTAATTGCTCCTGCAGGTGACATGTCAACCAAATACTTAACAGTGTTATGGCTCTTATAATTTGAATATGTTTGGGCTCTGGCTGTTAGATTCGTGGGTCTGCGAATAAAAATTTCAGTGCAGTCAATAATGCACCTGCAACGCTTGTATTTAGGTTTGAAACATTTTGGCATATTCTTTAATATGGCATGCTTGCTTGGCCACTTGATTAGAGGTTTCAAAGTCTGAGACATAACAGGAAGCCAACTTCTGAAAATTTTTGAGATGTCACATTCGGTAACATTAAATCTGAATGCAATATCCTTATTGGTGAGCCTTAATCGAAGTTTCATGAGGATGGCCAATAGATGGTCCTCCAGGGTCAGAGAGCCACGCACAACCTCTACACTGTCTTTAACTGTCTGGAGGACCCAATTAATGAGGACACTGGTCAGACCTCTGAAAAACAGAACCTGTGCTGCTTTACACTTGATAGAATCAAAGGAGAACTGTGTACTCCTGAGTGTTGCTTTTAATTGTTCATTCTCGGCTTTCATGTTGTTGATGTCCACACGCAGGTTGTCACACTCGATTTGAAGTTGGCTGTACTTCTGTTTGAGGTCATCATGGACAGCCTTCGGGACCATATCTTCTGAAAAAGAAATTAGACAAATAGAAATTTCACCATCCTATTTTTCATATCTAGTAAATGGTTACAATCTGGGTGATCATTCAGACTGTGCCAAACATAATCATGGCTAAATACTTCTTCACAAAAAAATGTATAAATATGACAACCTGATTAATCCTGGTAGTGACTGTCCTACCCTACAATAATTAAGATGTAAACATTCAGAAAAAACATAAAAAACACATACTTAAGAAAAGTCATGGACTGAGAGGCTTATAGGTTTTATTTAAACAGAGGTACTTTCCTTTACAAAAACCCAAACGGGTTCACAGACCGTCTTGGTCGGGTTAGTGTTAAGGGTTCTTACCAGTACAAAGATCAGCACCAGCCTCCATTCCACAATCATTTAAAGAGAGGGAAGTGGGTGTGGACTGACATCCATTGTCTGGACATCTGCGGGGGGTTTCATCCCTTCGCCTTTTCCTCTTCTAGCTGAAACGCACAGAAGATAGCAATCATTTAGTAAAAAGAAAGCAGTTACTTTACTTGGTTAACCATAGGCTTATTGCATGCTCAATTCAAGTAGCCCAAGTACAAATCACATACCATGTCTCAATGAGCTTCATGAGATAATGTAGACATAACAGAAACAATATGGCCTGACAGATAACCCTGATAACAAATATAGTTACCTTAAATCACTCAATATTTCTTCTCTGCACTTCCAGTCATACTATGACCAGTCATGCTGGTTGATCAGTCAACAACAAATCACACGGAAGTGATCATACTTACCGCTCAAATTTTGCATCGCCGTCTTTGCCAAAGTGGGTTGAGTAGGGGAAGACAGACGGGACGAAGTCAGGACTGTCAAAGTCATCAGATGCCTCTCCTGTACAAATAATGTGTATTCCAGTGATTTTCGGTAATGACACAACCTCATGGTTGGCCAGAGGTGACTGAGCGAGCATGTGGTAGCCTACATTAGTTACAACAAAGTTGGCAGTTGCTACAGGTACGGCAGTTTTTCAATGCAGTTCAATGTGGAGAGGTACGGCAGTCCCCATTTCAAGCCCTGCCCTAACCTAACCCTAACCCTTCCCCTAACCCTAACCCCAACCCTAGCCCTTCCCCTAACCATAATCCCGAATCCTTATCCTCATCGCTTGAAATCGACTGGCGTACCAATAAAAACTGCCATGTCTCTAGACACTACGAACAAAGTTTAGCAACACAACTTAGCAAAACTGAACCAAGGTACATTAGCTTGTAAGCTAGTTCTACTCCAATTTGAACGATTATTCTATTGCTTACAATCGTTCGTAATTAACATTGTTATATATTTGTAGGACTCAATAATTGTGTTTATTATAAAACCAGCGATGTTGATTAGCTTGTCAGCTGAGGCTTACCTGATATGAAGTGATTGCTGCAGATTGTTGCATTTTTTATCATCTGCTCGGTCCAATTGCTTCTTTTGATGGCTTGCAACCAAAGACGTCTCTTGTTTGCCTTGAAAGGGGTACGACTGGATGGGATTCTATAAAACTTGCGCGTTTTGTTATTATTGTTAAAACGGTTTGTGCAACCCACACCACAGCAAGACATGATGGTCGTGGGTCTTTCTCCTCTCTTTCTGCAGTCAACATGCGCAGTAGAGCGGGGTGACGTATGTAGTGACGTAGACTGACAATCCCTCTTTACTACCAGATATCGTTTTTATCATTTCCTGGAGCTTTGTCTTTGCACGAGTTGGAAAAAGTATGTCAACACCTGTAATTTAGCTCTGCGCTATTCCCTGAGTGGAACACTCATAACGTTAGCTCCTCATTGCAAACTCGTTTTGCGGAATGTTGATAAAGGTTGATCCTGAGTCGGCAAAATCAGCATCTGTATTGGCTTTCGCTTAGCTAAGTTATTTGAATAGTTATTTGGAAATGGTTTAACGTTACATCTTTATGCCTACGGTCATGTTTCAGAAATCAGAAAAAACAGCCGCATTTTCTCCATGATTCTTCCCCGCGATGGTAACCCACCCAGACACCCGGCATTTCTGCTTCTCTCGTCCCTTCACCACAGATTATGTCACACAATAGTCAATATTTTCGGTGGCTGGACAAAGCAGCATAAAAAACTGTGTAAAACGAGCTATAAAGCAGTAGTGTCAGTGAAAATACCCACACTAAGTGTGAAAGAGCGTCGCCAAACTGTCATTTAATCGTTCACGCCGCTGTCTGGTCCCAGTCACTTTCGTATACATCTGAAATTTGACAAATAGACTCTATGCTTGTTTAAATAATTCAAACTTGCTCTTCGTTCTGATTCGTGCTTTTCCCGAAATCACAGATGCTAACTTACATGGTTGGAATCATTGACTTTCATTGAACGAGCTGTGTAAGTTGCTAAACTAAGCTTTAGGGAAACATACCCCTGTTCATTAATTTCTATGCACGTAAAAAGGCTGGGAAGTGGGTCAGGCCTAAAGTGTCTCACTCAGGGAATGGTTATCAAACGGCGTCCCACTCAGGACACCTACGTTAACATGTTAATACAATTTACTTCTATAACACTATGTGACACAATTTTTCTTCCTGGTTTGAGTGTGTTTTTTTCTTTATTGCTTATGTTGTAAAAAGAATAGAAAATGCCCAATATTTCCTTCAAACTTTGTTTTTGTGACCAAGATAATGAAATTTAGGAATTTGCCTATTTTCCGTGGAAAAATGGGAAATTTGCACATTTTCATTTACATAAGGTATGAATAAAACAAAACATAAATCAAATTTTATTTCATTTGTATAATATCAAATCTTCCTATTTAAACAAGCAAAAATCGTCTGTCTTACCATCTTGAGTTTTTTTGCTGTGGTCTTAGGTTAAATGAGGTGCCCAGAGTTTGTGTTGATCCTCGACAGGCATTCCAAAAATATACCATGTTGGCTTCAAACATTTTAACAGTTGCTTTCAGAGTACTTTTTTGCTCTTATTTTGATAAATTGGTCACATACATTGCAGAATGCATCTAGAGAATGCTTTGCAGTTTCTTCCTGCCAGCTCTGAAAAATTCTGATATATCTACATGTTTACTTGGGCAGCTAGAACTAAACTGAGGTGGTGAGTGGTGAGCTGCTGTATAGATATTACTATGGAAAGATCTAGAAAATTTTAAAAGGTTCTTGAAATACTTGTAAGTTCTACAACATCCTAGGAGAAGAGAAGAAGACCTAGCTCTGAGTCAAATTGTAGCCCCTTTAGCTCTCGCAGTGCTTTCCACCTTGAAAATGCAAGGCTAATATTAATCCGAGTTCTGTCCCTTTCTTTATCCGACAACTTCTTCGCCAACGACCGTTGCTTCTGTAGAAGTAATTTCGGATCCTGCTCGTCTTCAGGTGAACGTTTCGTTCCGCTCTCTGTTTCGCTTTATAAAAAATTTACGCTGCCACTGCTCACTGGCTGTATGAATGCATTCTCGGGAAGGAGGAGGAGGCGATTCTGCTCACTGGCTGTATAAATGCATTCTCGGAAAGGAGGAGGCGGCGATTCATATGAACGTACATGAACGTGTGGCCGGACCGGCCTTGTAGACAATGGGCTGGAGATCAACACAGAGAGCGGGTGTGTGACGTCCTGCTATACTCCAGATGAAATTACACCTCTCGTTCTTCACACAGCGATTTTTAATTCTTTCAATCTAGAAATGATGCATTTCCGCTTATTGCCCCTTGAAGACCACAGATAATTGTGCAATCACGTTCATGCAAAATTGCTGTTCTATGGCCATTTAAATTTCAAAATGCGACAATCAAACATGCTATCTTAATAAATAGGACTATCATTCAACAAAGTAAATAAGCCAATCCACTGTTTGATTGGAAGAGAGCCTGTTGACCACCACCTGCTGGCAAGGTTAGGATGTGGAGAAAAAGTGGGTGAATGGTTACTACCAGTGAAAAACAGTTTTGGTCATGCTGGTGGTTAGTTAAAAGCCGCACAATGATCAGGGGCCTCATTTATAAACGAAATGTTGGCACAAAAAAGATGCGCCCGTCATTTTCTTTGCAGATTTTTGATTCATAAAAACAAACTTCACTTTTAAAAATGATTAAGAATATGCACAAGCCAATACATTCCAAGTTCATCCTGATTAAATAAATAAAAATTTCATGCGGTTTATCCTACCCATAGGGTCATAAATCTTTTTAAAATTTGATCCTCAGACCTGATAGGAATGCAGCAGAATTAGTGAATTTTTTTTATTCCCCCTCTGACTTTTTTTCACAATAAAAATCTTGAGAACCTAAACATAAAAATGCCTTGCCTCATTTTGGCATTAAGGTGACTCAAATAATTTACAGCTTTTCTTTGTATCAATAGTTGTTTAATTGTTCTTTCTTTCCTATGACAGTCATACCAAAGCCAAAGTTTTTCCTTTTCACGAACTTAACATTCTTGCTTCAACATCTCATTTTCAAGACCTTACGAATAGAAAAGTAAATGCAATTTAAGGGACAATCACAGGCGTACATCTCATACGCTTACATTATTAGGCTCAGTGGAAGGGCTTCGGCAGCAGATGCAGGGCAAATTATTGAAGCATGGCAGCTGCTCCATCTTGGAGATGTAGATGAGGGGCTCAATGCTGGAACTGAGGTCCATGAGGGCAAAGGCAATCCCTTCAACCTCACAGTGTTCCGGGAAATAATAGTAAAGTGTTATGGGTAAGACTGTAACTATAGGCAGGTAATGAAACACTATGATAGCTAGGGCGATTAGCACTGTTCTACGGGCTTTCTTTTTCATGGGGTGCATCCTCTCCTTGCCAAAGACCGACTTCCTCAGACTCCACGTGATGGAAATGTTGCAAAACACCATGATAGCAAAGGTCACCAGGACCAGCCCAGACAAAATGTTAGGTGCGCCTACCAACTCCAATGACCTACTGACGGCAAAGGGTAACGCAAACCCCCAAATAAGCATGGAAATAACCACCCTGATCTTGTTATCCCTGATGCTGCTGAACACAATAGGGTGGACCACAGCTAAGTAACGGTCCAGGCAAATGCAGGTGAGGAAGAGTGGTGTGCAGTCTTTGATCCCATAGGCAAAGGCATTGAACTTCAAGAAATTTTTGATTTTGAAGACATGGTTGCCTGAAAGGCTGATGGGGGACATCATGCAGTAGCAGGCATCGGCGATTGCCAGGTTGAAGATGAAAATATCAGAGGTGGAAGAGTCACTCTTCTTCCTGGACACCAGCCACATCACCATGACGTTAGCAGGGTAGCCCACCAGCATGTTGAAAACCGTGACACTAAAGTCGAAAGACATCTCACCGACTGATTCTGTGCATCCTGTATGCCCATTCCCGAGTGGGAGACTGGATCCTGAAGAGGAGTGGTTGAAGAGTAGGCTAGAGTTGGTGACAGAGGTGTTCATTTCAGTTTTATTTAACCTCGCAGGATTGAGGGTTGATGTTCCTTCGAAAAGAGTGAATTTCAGTTCAACCCTAACTGCAGAACAATGGTCCTCACCACTTTAACTGACAGTAAGGCAAAATCATGTTCTTATATTTATGCTGATTCAAGCATCATTTTACATTATTTTTTCACCTGCTGTATTCTTAATCATAACACATTTACTGCATGATAAAATTGCTAACATGCTGGCCTAATGTGCTTAAAATCAAGCTCTATTTTCTGAGAAATTATGCTTTTTAAGGGAGCCTTGCAAAATTTTGCAGTATTGCGGCACTGAGGGATAATTTTTGTTTTCTGGGAAGACTACCTCCAGGGAAAACTACCTTTTACTCAGGGAAAACTGTTACTCTTCCGAGACACCAGTCTTTGCCCTTTGAAACTGGGACAGTACCAGAAGACAAGCTTTACCTTTAGGGTCCATCGCATTACAATCTGCCAAAGTCTCTCATTCTTAAAGAATTCAAACACATCCAGATCAAGCACACCAAAGGAAACGAAAGATGGGTTCGTCGTTTTGAAAGAAACAAATAGTTACTCACCTGAGAAGCTGGAATCTCTTGACATACTCTCCTTTCGGTCAGACAGCATAATAGGCAACTGTATCCTGATCGCCTGTGTCGAAGGGGAATATGTTTTCATTCAAGTTAGTTCCAGTTTTTGAAAATAAATAAATTTAAGTGGTGCATAAACAGTGTAGACAATAGCCAATCACAAGTCCATTGAGGGAGCAACAGCGCTTGATGTAACTGTACAATACCTGTCACCACAGGATTATATTTGAGGAGGGGTAGGTGAGCAAAACATCAAGATTAGGGGAGTGGTTAATAATCAGTAAAACAGAAGAGCAGGAGGAGGAGGAGGGGCTACAAAGAGAGGACAAACCTGTTCTAACATATTATTTGTTTGTGATGCAATCCAAGAAAAGCATCCCAGACAAACAAGTGACGCAATGCAGTCAGCCTACTGGAGCACAGGTAAGACTGTGCAACCATGGTGTAAGGTCTTATACATGAAACCACAAGGTTCATTAAAGCAGACTAAAAGAATTCTCTTTCATCCCCATCAAGAAAACAAACTGAGCAGTCAGATAACAATAAATTTATTTCTACAGATAATAGTAGGTACATTTATGATTGTTTTACTTTCATTTCTTTTTTCTGCTTTCTCCATGAAGACATCTCTTAAGCTGGGCATCTGTTCCAGGAGATCTGTTGTCCCGTAGGTTTTCATGCCAATCCTTAGAGAGGAGAACACAATCAAAGGAGACAGATCTCATTGAGCTACTGAGGAGTAGAATCAGGTGTATGAGGGTTGAATTGAGAAATTTACTGGATGGTAAATCTCCTTGATATAAAGCTTGACCCCCTGTTGGCATCGGCATAGCACATACTTTCTGACGGCCTGTTAAAGTCGCGGTTGTGCATTTAAGGGATACGGGAAAGGAACAGTTAAGTTCCATGTGTACTTTGCCTGTGAATAAGCTCTACGCTACAGAAGTAACATGGTGTTTGCGTACTCTTGAAGAAGACCTGTGAGGTCACACTTAATTAGAAGGGGACAAGTCACTGGCTGTAATATGCTAAACTAATGAATAACTCTTGACAATATAATGCATTAATTAATGCTGGTTATGCCCAGAGCCATTGAAAAAGAGAGTTACGATTTGCTTTGATCTTGTCGGTACATGGTCACGTGGTCCATGTAGCTGCAAATAGTTCCAAATAAACCCGCGCTGTCAAATAGTTTGAATGGTTTTGAACCGGATCGATAGAAGCAGTGATCACATTTACGGCAGTTTTCGGTACATATTAACGTAAAATGTGTACTGACTACCACACTGACTACACTTCTATTCAATAAATAAGACAGCATTTTCTTGGGGAATGGCGAAGAGACAGCATTTATCAGTTAGACTGCAAAGATTTTGGAAAAAAAGGGATATTTCTCATGACATAGAATACATAGACAGCAGTGACTATATTCAGTGAGAACATGGCACTCTTAAATACTCGATTCTGATTGGTCAATCACCAAAATTCTGCAGTGTTTATTTCCAGAGGTATGACCGCTGCGCTGCTGTCCATTGCTAGGGAAGCCAAGCCATAGCAACAGCAGCCGCAATTAACGTTAGTTCACACAGCCTAATGTGTTTTCAGGTGCAGCAAATTGCGTGATCGACAGAGAGAGAACTATTAACATAAATGTCCCTCAAGATCTGCCATTTTCTCTCTCGCCCGTTTACTTTCCTGCATGCAGTTTTATTTTTTTTAATCAATACTGTATGTTCTAATCATTATTTTGTGTCACATTATTTAATGTTTTAGCGATGTTCTAGGCGGGATAATATATTGTGAGCCGGTGATTGAAAAATATCTCCCTTCAGGGGAATGGAACCCCTCCGCTGCGCGTCACTGGCTCACTATACATTATCCCTTACATAAATTTTCGGTAGGCTCAGTATATACGCATAATGTTCATTGATCACAATGCTGGTTTCAATTATAGTAGATTTTTTTTCTGGGGTGTGTTGTTTTACAGAATTAATCACTTTTTCTCCGTTTCATTCTGGAGGGAAAGGATTGCTCCCATAAGGCAGATAATGTTTGGATTGGATGAAGGTATATTTTTTGTATCTATATGGCCATTATTACTCACATCTAAATATTATGTCAAGACATTCACGTAAATATGTACAGCAAGTGAATATCAATGAATGCAAGCAACTGTTCAATTTATGCCGACAAAGAAGTTTTGTCAATAGTGCAAAATAAACAAGGCGACCCATTGCATTAAACAAACCATTTTATTATACAACATACATTATACCACAAGAGAGGGGAGATACATTTTTTCTTGAATGGGCAGAAACTCATTTGATACCCTACAGGGAGAAAAAGATGTTAGAATGCAGGCCAGGAAAGACTTACAAGTGTTTTAAATAGACATTTTATTCTTCCACCACAACAGTGCAAAGCCTGGCCCGAACCTGGCCTTGAGCATGCAGTAAACTTCACTGGATGATCATCGCTCAAAACATGTCCAGATACACATGCTAGAATCTTGAGTCAAATGCTTTTTTATAAAATAATGGCAGACTCCATGGCTAAAGTAATGCCACTGTTTGAATCTTTTTAGATGGGGCATTTAAAGCACACAGTGGTGGAAGATGTATTCAGATGCTTTAGCAAAGGAAAAGTATTGATACCACATGGCATTTGCACTCCACTTCTTTTTGAATGTACACTTTTGGCATGTTTCTTTTTCAAAGGTCAAATCCAGCAAAAAACCTAACGTTGCATATCTATGGGTCATAATAAGTTACCATACCAAATTTGGTAAAGTTGCGATAATTAGTTGCCCAGTACTGACCCGGACAAGATTTCCAAGCTCAAGGTCACAGCGCTAAGGTCAAAGGTCAAATCCAGCAAAAAACCTGACGCTGCACATCTATGGGTCACAGTAAGTTACCATACCAAATTTGGTGAGGCTGCGATCATTAGTTGCCGAGTACTGACCCGGGCAAGATTTCCAAGGTCAACGTCACAGCGCTAAGGTCAAAGGTCAAATCCAGCAAAAAATGTGACGTTGCACATCTATGGGTCATAATGAGTTACCCTACCAAATTTGGTGAAGCTGCGATCATTAGTTGCTGAGTACTGGCCTGGAAAATGTCACCCGGACAAGATTTCCAGGCTCAAGGTCACAGCGCTAAGGTCAAAGGTGAAATCCAGGAAAAAAAACCTCACGTTGCATATCTATGGGTCATAGTAAGTTACCATACCAAATTTGGTAAAGTTGCGATAATTAGTTGCCCAGTACTGACCCGGACAAGATTTCCAGGCTCAAGGTCACAGTGCTAAGGTCAAAGGTCAAATCCAGCAAAAAACCTGACGCTGCACATCTATGGGTCATAGTGAGTTACCATACCAAATTTGGTGAGGCTCTGATCATTAGTTGCCGAGTACTGACCCGGGCAAGATTTCCAAGGTCAAAGTCACAGTGCTAAGGTCAAAGGTCAAATCCAGCAAAAAACCTGACGCTGCACATCAATGGGTCATAATGAGTTACCATACCAAATTTGGTGAGGCTGCGATCATTAATTGCCGAGTACTGACCCGGGCAAGATTTCCAAGGTCAAAGTCACAGCGCTAAGATCAAAGGTCAAATCCAGCAAAAAATGTGACGTTGCACATTTATGGGTCATAGTGAGTTACCCTACCAAATTTGGTGAAGCTGTGATCATTAGTTGCTGAGTGCTGGCCCGGAAAATGTCACCCGGACAAGATTTCCAGGGTCAAGGTCACAGCGCAAAGGTCAACTGTGAAATCCAGGAAAAGACCTAAGATTGCATATCTATGGGTCATAATGAGGTACCATGCCAAATTTGGTGAGGCTGTGATAATTAGTTGCCCAGTACCGACCCCGACAAGATTTCCAGGCTCAAGGTCACAGTGCTAAGGTCAAAGGTCAAATCCAGCAAAAAACCTGACGCTGCACATCTATGGGTCATGGTGAGTTACCATACCAAATTTGGTGAGGCTCTGATCATTAGTTGCCGAGGACTGACCCGGGCAAGATTTCCAAGGTCAAAGTCACAGTGCTAAGGTCAAAGGTCAAATCCAGCAAAAAACCTGACGCTACACATCAATGGGTCATAATGAGTTACCATACCAAATTTGGTGAGGCTGCGATCATTAATTGCCGAGTACTGACCCGGGCAAAATTTCCAAGGTCAAAGTCACAGCGCTAAGGTCAAAGGTCAAATCCAGCAAAAAATGTGACGTTGCACATTTATGGGTCATAGTGAGTTACCCTACCAAATTTGGTGAAGCTGTGATCATTAGTTGCTGAGTGCTGGCCCGGAAAATGTCACCCGGACAAGATTTCCAGGGTCAAGGTCACAGCGCTATGGTCAACGGTGAAATCCAGGAAAAGACCTAAGATTGCATATCTATGGGTCATAATGAGGTACCATGCCAAATTTGGTGAAGCTGTGATAATTAGTTGCCCAGTACTGACCCCGACAAGATTTCCACGCTCAAGGTCACAGCGCTAAGATCAAAGGTCAAATCCAACAGTAAACCTGACATTGCACATCTATGGGTCATAATGAGTTTCCCTACCAAATTTGGTGAAGCTGCGATTATTAGTTGCTGAGTACTGGCCCGGAAAATGTCACCCGGACAAGATTTCCAGGGTCAAGGTCACAGCGCTAAGGTCAACGGTGAAATCCGGGAAAAGACCTAATGTTGCATATCTATGGGTCATAATGAGGTACCATGCCAAATTTGGTGAAGCTGCGATAATTAGATGCCCAGTACTGACCCGGACAAGATTTCCAGGCTCAAGGTCACAGCGCTAACATCAAAGGTCAAATCCAGCAAAAAACCTGACGCTGCACATCTATGGGTCATAGTGAGTTACCATACCAAATTTGGTGAGGCTGCGATCATTAGTTGCCGAGTACTGATCCGGGCAAGATTTCCAAGGTCAAAGTCACAGCGCTAAGGTCAAAGGTCAAATCCAGCAAAAATTGTGACTTTGCACATCTATGGATCATAGTGAGTTACCACACCAAATTTGGTGAAGCTGCGATCATTAGTTGCTGAGTACTGGCCCAGAAAATGTCACCCGGACAAGATTTCCAGGGTCAAGGTCACAGCGCTAAGGTCAAAGGTCAAATCCAGCAAAAAATGTGACGTTGCACATCTATGGGTCATAATGAGTTACCCTACCAAATTTGGTGAAGCTGCGATCATTAGTTGCCGAGTACTGGCCCGGACAAAATCATGGGCGGACGACAGACGACAGACAGACACGCAGGTGACGATAATACCCCTCCGGGCCGGAGTCGGCCAAGGGGTAAAAATGAACATACACACACACATATACATACATACATACATACATATACACATTTTATATATATATATATATATATATATACACACATACAGTTGTAATCAAAATTATTCAAGCCCCCTTGCAAATTAGGTTTACTGGCAAAATTTTCAAACTTTCATCTGTTAGCAATGAACATTTCAAACAAGAACTATTTAAATGGCTCAACACAACAAATATTACAAGTGGCTTCTCCAAATTCAACACAAAATGCCACTTTTAATGACTACTGCAGGCTCCAAATTATTCAACCCCTTCATGACAAGCATCTAGGAAACATCTTGGCTTGGAGCCGTAAATGGGACATGAGATCTAACGCTGGTAAATGTAAACTATTGAGCGTTACAAGGAAGCGAATTCCCATTCTTCATCATTACACAATGAATGGTAATTTAATTGAAAAAGTAGACTGCATGCGTGATCTTGGGATTGCGGTGTCATCAAATTTATCATGGGATGCACATGCAAATGTCTTGGTCAGTAAAGCAAATCGCATGCTTGGATTAATTCAAAGAACTTGCGGTCATTTGAGTTCAATTCAAACAAAACGAAAACTGTATATTTTGCTTATAAGACCACTTTTAGAATAGTCCACCCAATCTTGAGCCGTTTCATCAAAAAAATCTCTCCTTCATATTGAAGGTGTGCAACGGAGAGCCACTAAGTACATTCTTGGTTATAATGATTGTGTTGGAAGCAATTACAAAGCCCGATTAATGAAGCTTGATCTTTTACCGCTGGGTTACGGACATGATATATTTGATTGCGTGTTCTTGTGCAAATGCTTGAAGGGGGAATATGACATCAGCTATAACCATTTTGTTTCATTTCAAAATGAGGATACATTTTTAATGAAAATTCCAAAATTTAGGACTGAAACTTTTCGCCATTCTTACTTTAACAGATTATTTTATTTATGGAACGCCAGTCACCTCTATCAAATTTCTGATACTACAGCTGCTTTTAAATCGAAGCTATTTCATTTTTATACAGAAAAGTTTAACAACTATTTTTCTTCTGATGATTCCTGTACAAGGGTTGGCAAATGTCATTGTTCACGTTGCCGTCTGTCCCTCTGATGTTACTTACACTTGCTAGTATACTGTCTTATTTTATCATTACTATTTTTTTTTTCTTCTCTTTGTTCAATTCAATACATGTTGTGGGATGATTGCCTCACAATAGGTGCCTTGCCACCTGTGCGATCATTTCCTGACTTCTGTCAAAGCTTAATAAATAAAATAAAATAAAATAAAATAAAAATACTTATTAAAAAGCCCTTCTGCCGCTATGACCTGCTGGAAATGTGATGCATAGGCAGATGCCAGTTTTTGGCAGCATTGCCACGGAATCTTAGCCCAGTCCTCATGGACAATGGCCTCCAGTTCACTAATATTCTTGGGTTTGCATGCTGCAACTATGTTCTTCAAATCCCAGCAGAGATTTTTTATGGGGTTCAAGTGAGGCGATTGTGATGGGCACTCTAGAATCTTCCCAGACTTCTTCTGAAACCAAGCCTTGGTGGATGTTGAGGTATGCTTCGGATCATTGTCCTTTTGGAAGGTCCAATGATGCCCAAGCATCAGCTTCCCTACAGACGGCATGACATGTTCTCTTTGGATATCCTGGTACTTGACCGAATCCATCTTGCCCTCCATACTTTGCAGGTTTCCAGTGCCAGAGGAAGCAAGGCAGCCGCAGAGCATCAAACAGCCCCCACAATTCTTCATTGTAGGCAGGGTGTACTTTTCAGAATATGTTTCTGTTACGGCCCTGGCCGTTTTTGGTTTTATCCTGTTGCTTGCAAATGTAAAGTGGAGCTCCTGTCCCAATATTCCAGTAGTCAGCCAATTGACAGGTATCGGTTCCAGCACAGATTGGCTGAGCTGCAGAGGTGTGGACGTCGCAGATTGGCTGTCTTCGGGGGCTTGGCTATTTAACTCCTGGATCCGCCGGAAGAAAGAATCAACGTATGCGGCTTGGCTTTTGGTGCTCCTCGTCATTTGGGTTTTTGTCATTATTTGAGTGTGAACTATGAAATGTGTCTGACACGATCTCGTAAACTAGTCTCCGGTAGTACTTGTTTCATTCTGTTTGGTGCCTATTTAGACGAAAAACAAGGAAAGCTTATTGCAGCTGACTGCATTGTTGTTAACCTGTAAACTTGTGTTCTAAGATCCAGAACTGGTAGCTGCCTTGCTGTTGATCTGTAAAATCTCAAATTTCTGACTGCATTGTTGTTAACCTGTAAACCTGTGTTCTGAGACCTCCGTCGTTTACACTGTTTCGACGTAATGAAGTTGAAGGAGTGAGCTGTCATTTATTTTGAACAATCTTTTCTCCTTTTTATTAGCCAGATCAGGGAGTCCGACAAATGCATGCATTTTTCTTTTGTTTCTTTCGCGCAATAGAATCTGAATCAGGAAATTAGTTTCTGTTTTTTGTTTGTAATGCTGGCCTGGGCTCTCTCTGGAGCTATGCTTCATTGATTATTGACAAGTGCCAGTGAGAAAATAAACTGCTCGCTTTATTTTCCACATTGTTGTAATGTACTTTTGTGTTGTGTCCGCATTCCCCTAGAGCAGGGCATAACACTTCTTTATTCCTCCTGCAGACATACCACTGATTCATAAGCCCGAAATATTCCAGTTTTGTTTCATCACTCCACAGAACAATATCCCCAAACCTCTGTGGCTTATTTATATGGTTTTGAGCATATTGGAGCTTGTGCTTTTGGATCAGTTGTGGTGTATGTCTTGGAGACCTTCAACATTTAGTATGCGCCCTACTGTGCAAACTGAAACCTCAGCGCCTCCTGCCTCCGAGTCTTGCTGCAGGTCTCCTACAGTCACTCGAGGGTTCTTGACCACCCGTTTCAGGAATCTGGTGACAGCCATTGATAGCTTCCTCTTTCTGCCACATCCTGGAACTGTAGCCACTCTTCCTTTAACTCAGAACTTGTGAATTATGCTTCCAACTGTATCTCTACAAAATTTTCCTAGTTATAAAACTGCAAAATAGTACTTCGATGTTATATCCCCATTGGTCAAGGGGTGAAGGAAGTAACAAATAACCAGATGTTAATAGGTTGGTGTGAAGGTATTGTTTAATCAAGGCATTTCGTGAGAAAATTGAATAACAAAAGAGTAGTTGGTACACCGGAGAAAAGGGAGAACAAAGGGCTGCAATGGTGCTACTCAAATAAAATAAAAAAACCCAAGAACACGGACTTAACCAACTGTACAAAAAAAAGGGAGAAAATTAACAACAGCAGTGAGTAGAACCACTAAACTGAAGGTTCACAAATTGCAAAAAACAAGCGCTATTATCTAGTCCTGTCTCTAGCATAAAAACACGTACAACTGACAGAGTTAAACTCCAGAATTACAGTTTCAAGTCCTTATACTTCTTGCGGTTGTCTAACAATCGATACTCCGAACAACACACAAAACAACGAGTGACCATCAGAGTGGGAGTTACAGATTCAAGTCCTTGTACTTCATACGATTGCCAATCACTACTTCATACAACAAAACAGCGAGTAACCACCAGAGTGGGAGTTACAGATTCAAGTCCTTGTACTTCATATGATTGCCAATCAGTACTTCATACGACAAAACAAAACGAGTAACCACCAGAGTGAAAGTTACAGATTCAAGTCATTTTTCTTCATACGATTTCCAACAATCAAGGCACGTGAAACAACAGGTAATCATGGAGTTTAACGGAACGGGACGGACTGCTCACATTAAATCACAGCCGTGCCGAGAGTGCATTTGACAGCTCGCTTTATAGATAATACATGATGTGTTGATCCAGACCAATCAGGCACGTCAGCGAGCAGGCAGCAGAGCCGACAGAAGGCTGGCGATTGGCTGGGCTGGGCTGAGCACCAATGAAAAACGGGCTCGCACGGAGTAATTTGCATAGGTGACCGATATTTGGAGACAGGGAGAGGTAAATCATGTAGTATTGGAGACGAACCCACGAGGGACGTAACATTCAATATGGAAACAAACAGTCCCTATAAATAGGGATTAATTAGGAAATATGGCTAAAAATATAAAAATTGGCTCAACTCTCCTGCATCTCCCCTATGCGTTAAAACACAGGTAGTTCGGTTACGGTAGTTTCACTGTTCGAAATTCATTCGCTAGCTAACCCGTAACCATAGGAACATTACACAGCGTCGCTGTCAAACTGACAAAATGTCAACTGTCAAGGGCAAAGCACAACAAAACACAAATGGATTTTGACTCTTTATTTTAAATAAAAAATGAACCAAAAAAATTGATGAATTAACAAATCAACGTTTTTGTTGTCTGCTATTCTTTATTTGAAATTTAAACAAGCTGTGTTCATGGAACACTGTTGCCCCTGGCGGCAGGTTAAAGCATTGCAGGGTAAAGTTTTTTTTTCCCCGCTGCAGACAAACAGACAGACAGATAGACTGACGGGCGGACAGGTGCAAAACAATATGCCCCCAGAGTCAAAAATGACATCGCTCTCCTCACCCTGTCCAACTGTGGCTAACTGAACTGGTTGTAAAAGAGACTAGGATTATTCCTCGTCATGACGACGGTAAGCTCTTGCTTCATAAACTTTTGATTTTATTTATTTATTTATTTTATTTTGATACTCTTCATTTATTGACAAGAGAACAGATCCCTTCCAGCAATTAGTTCTAAGACCATTGGAGGGGAGACAGAGAAAGAGAAAGGAAAAAAACTACTCGATTTGTTGTGTATCGCCCACCCAACCCACTTATCCCAAAGTAAGACGTAAAAGGAGAAAGAGAAATAAAGGATATACTAATAATAGCCTAAAAAGAACCATGAAAATAAACAACAAATATTAATAATTAATACTTATACATCTTAATACCTCTAATTATTTTATTTATTTATTTAGACCTCCTTTACAGGAGAAATATAAATAGTATACAATAAATCAATACATTTACATTATAGGAAAATAAAATTACACAAATTAAAAAAAAAAAATTGAATTGGTAAACATGAAACAATTTAAAACGGGTATATGTACATGCAAGGTTAAAAAGCTTTCTTCAATAAATTGGCAAGCTGCCTCTCCTCTGATTTAGGGTTGTTAAAACAATCAGAGTATAAAACCAAACGTAAACTGTCCACAGCACCATCCTCGCTATCAGCACCATTCTTACAATCCACCTTCCCAGAAAAGGCCACTTGGGAAAGGGAGAAACCATTCTTGACTAGAAAATGAAACAATGTACCATTTAAAATATGACCATGACTGATAAAATTGGATAGAAATAAAATAGTGAGATCCCTTGTTGACAAATCCTTCCTAAATATTCTATTGAACAATAACAGTTTCTGTACGTGAATGATGCCAGATATTTTCTTAATTTGAAGTGCCTGGAGAAGTTTGGAATGGTGGCATCATTTTGCAAACCCATAAATTCTTTTAAATGTGGTCACTCTGGAAAGTTTCTCAGGATTTAATATTACTCACACTAAGATGCATGGTATTAAGACCATAAGTTAAAATAGGTAAAATGGCAGTTTTCCACAGATAAGCTTTGACATCAGAACCAAGACTAGGGTAACACAGGCCATCACACATAAGACCAAATGCTCGTCATCTTTCAGAGGCTATTCTGTCTTCTACATGGGCATTCGCCTTTAGGTCTTTCTGGAACCTCACTCCCAATAAATCTAACCTATCAGTGTTTTCTATATTTTCTTTACCAAGTCTTCAACTTGGAGCGTCTTTGAGGCCAGAATTACCCATCATTACACATTGTGTTTTGCCAATACCAAAGACGAAGCACCACCTTTTAGAGTAAGCTTCACACGTGTCTATCAGTGCTTGGAGGCCAGGGACAGTAGCTGCCAAGAGAATGACGTCATCAGCATTAGCCAGACTATTAAAAACTGGGCTATTCTAAGTCCATGTTCAGAATCTGACAGTTCCTTCAGTAAATCGTTAATAAACATTGTGAACATAAAAGGTGATAAAACACTACCCTGTCGAATACCTCTTGTCACTCTGAAGGTTTCACAATATGACTTATTCCATTTCACCTTGGCCTTAAGAGCAAAATACCATACATAAAGTATTAACCAGTGTGCAAGGGTAATACGAGATAATAATTTATAAAAGAGACTGTTGTGCCAGACACGATCAAAACATTTGGCTGCATCAAGACTACAAATAAAAACAGAACTACCTTTTGAATTAAAATGCGTGCTAATATCGTACACAAACGAGGAGGCCATATCGGTGCCTCAACCCTCCCTGAACCCCATACTGTGTCTTGCCACAAGTGTCGCCTTCTGGTATCAACAGATGTTCAAATAACTTTGAAAAGACCGTACTGATCGTTATTGGACGATAATTAGATGGGTCATTAGGATTTAAGGAAGGTTTTTTCAACACAGGAACAATAGTATCAATTGTCATTTCTGTTCCTATAACATGCCAACTCAATATTACAGAGAAAACATCACTCAGTTTGTCACATAGTTCACTGGAGACACCGTATTGCAGGTGTTGAGTAGTAACACAGTCCACTCCAGGAGCTTTGCCTCGCTTGAGAGAAGTGATTGCAACATTGATAACATCCGCATTTACAGTGTATCAGTAAAATTACATACATTTGATTCATACATATGCTTTACATGTTCACATATACTCTGCTGCTCAGTATCTAGTGTAAGGTCATCAGACATAACATCACTAAAGTATTTTGAGAAATCACTAGCTTCTAAACTGGATGGTACTTGTGTACGAGATTGACCCTTCAAGGTGTTCCAAAATTTCACGCTGTTCCCAGACCTATGGAGGTTGTTCATTTCCCGGATAGGCTTAGAGAGAATACCTGTTTAACACTTTGCCTAGATACCTGCCGAAATTGTTTCTTGGCATATTTCCAGCTATCAAATACAGCACCATTCCGTGGACAGCCACTGTCAACCCATAACCTCCACCAAAAGCGTTTTATATCCAGGAGGTAGGAAAGATCCTTAGACCAGTGAGCCTTTGGCTTGTAACATCTCCGTGTGGCACAACCAGTCAAGGGTTGCAGAATGGATGGCATCAGTAACTTTCCTAAACATACAATCAACATAAGTGATATCCTCTTCTCTGTTACTCAGATCACATGGCTCATGAGAGACCACTGTAGCCAACTTAAAGGTAAGGAGACTTTTATACTTGTCTTGGTTGTGGGAGTTATTCCAGCATACTCTTGGGTAACTCACATTTACCTGCTCTCCAGATGCAGGACTTGAGCTTGTACAGTCTCCATCTGCTACAGAAAACCTGAGCACAGACCTAATTGGCAAGTGGGCACTCATGTTTCCTCCTTCTAAACCGACTATTTTACATGACAACACATTATTCACATCTTAACTAAAAGCACATACATGATCTATCCAGGAGAAAGCAGCATGTTTCAGACAAAAATATGTGTACTTGGTAGTTTATTGTGAGGAGAGGTCAACAGATATAAAATCATTTGATGTCAAGAAGTCATATGGGAATTTAGACTTAATGGAGTACCCTTTAGTTCTGTACCAGTTGTGATTCACCACAGAGCCAATGGGCCTTTGGGCATTGAAGTCCCTTCAAAGTTTGATAGGGTAACCAGCATACCTATCAATGAAAGTCTGCATTACCTCAAGGCATTGAATAAACTGAGATATATTACAACCACAGGAGTCAAAATAAGGCATGTAAACGTTGACAGTTATTTGACGGATTAAACCCTTGGCATCTATACCTCTAGACCCTCTAAACCCTTAACATCTCTATAGCTATACCCACAAATATCTAGGTTTGGCTCAGGGAGTGTCTCAGGTAAGGCAATTGTATTTTTGTATAATATTTGTTTTAAATATTTTCCCCCATCTAGCATCAAACAATTGAGTTAATTTTCTAATCCTATGATTTATTATCTCCATTTTACAACCCCAATTCTGAAATAGTTGGGACGAAGTGTAAATTTTTGAATAAAATCAAAATGCAATGACTTTCAGATCACGAGCCAATATGTTATTTACAGTAGAACACAGATAACATCTCAAATGTTGAAACTGAGACATTTTACATTTTTATCCACAGAGTGAGCTTATTTCACATTTTCTGGCTGCAACAGGTCTAAAAAAAAAAAACACAGGCAAAAAAGGGCTGAAAAAGCAATTAATATATAAGACAATCAGCTGAAAGAACATTTAGCAAGTAATTAAGTGAACTGGCATCAGGTGTGTAACATGATTGGCGATAAAAGTGATGTCTTAGAGAGGCAGAGTCTCTCAGAAGTAAAGATGGCCAGAAACTCTCCAACCTGTGAAGGTTTGCTTAAAAAAATAGTGGCATACTTTAAAAACAATGTTCCTCAACGTCAAATTGCAAAGGCTTTGAAGGTCTCATCATCGACAGTGCATAACATCATCAAAAGATTCAGAGAAACTGGAAAAATCTCTGTGCGTAACGCACAAGGCCGAAAACCTTTACTGGATGCCCGTGATCTTCAGGCCGTCAGACGCCACTGCATCACTCACCGGCATGATTCTGTCATTGACGTTACTAAATGGGCCCAGGAATACTTCAAGAAACCACTGTCTGTAAACACAGTCTGCCGTGTCATCCACAGATGCCACCTAAAACTCTATCATGCAAAAAGGGAGCCATTATTGAGCATGATCCAGAAGCGCCGCCATGTTTTGTGGGCCAAGGCTCATTTAAAATGGACTGTAGCAAAGTGGCAAAGTGTCCTGTGGTCAGACGAGTCCAAATTTGACATTCTTGTTGGAAATAATGGGCATCATGTCCTCCGGGCTAAAGAGGAGAAAGACCACCCCTCCTGTTATCAGCGTTCAGTTCAAAAGCCAGCATCTCTGATGGTCTGGGGATGCATTAGTGCATATGGTGTGGGACACTTGCATGTTTTAAAAAGCACTATGAATGCTGAAAGGTATACAAAGGTTTTAGAGCAACATATGCTCTCCTCCAGACGTCATCTATTCCAGGGAAGGCCTTGTGTATTTCAGCAGGACAATGCAAACCACATACTGCAGCTATTACAACAGCAAGGCTTTGTATTAGAAGAGTCCGTGTGCTGAACTGGCCTGCCTGCAGACCTGATCTTTCACTGATTGAGAACATTTGGCACATACAGTACAGGCCAAAAGTTTGGACACACCTTCTCATTCAATGCATTTCCTTCATTTTCATGACTATTCACGTTGTAGATTCTCACTGAAGGCATCAAAACTATGAATGAACAAGTGGAATTATGTACTTAACAAAAAAGTGTGAAATACCTGTAACTGAAAACATGTCTTAAATTCTAGTTTCTTCAAAGTAGCCACCCTTTGCTCTGATTACTGCTTTGCACACTCTTGGCATTCTCTTGATGAGCTTCAAGAGGTAGTCACCTGAAATGGTTTTCACTTCACAGGTGTGCCTTGTCAGGTTTAATTAGTGGAATTTCTTGCCTTATCAATGGGGTTGGGACCATCAGTTGTGTTGTGCAGAAGTCAGGTTGATTCACAGCCGACAGCCCTATTGGACAACTGTTAGATACATACATAATTCCACATGTGTTCATTCATAGTTTTGATGCCTTCAGTGAGAATCTACAAAGTAAATAGTCATGAAAATAAAGGAAACGCATTGAATGAGAAGGTGTGTCCAAACTTTTGGCCTGTACTGTAATTAAAAGAAAAGTCCGTCAAAGGAGACCCAAAACTCTCCAGCAGCTGGAAGCCTGTATTAAACAAGAGTGGGATCAAATTCCAATGGCTAAACTCAAGAAACTTGTCTCCTCAATGCCCAGACGCCTCCACTCTGTGCTACAAAGAAGAGGGGATGCTACACCATGGTAAACAGGCCCCTGTCCCTACTGTTATGGCCCCAATTTGTTATGGCGTCAATTTGTTATGACGTCACGGACAGCAAGGGATGACAGACAAAATTCTTCAACTTCAACAGATTTAATTAAACAAACACTTAGAACTAATCTACAATCTACCCTACTGACCAAGATTGAAATAAAAAAAGAGATATTTACAGTCCCCTGGTAATTGAGATGGGCTGCTGTGTTGCGATGTCCTGGGACAGGAAAATGCTCCAACACAGGCAAAAATCCACAAAAAGCTTCACAGGTCTTGAAAAGAGTGACAGGTCAAGTCAAATGTATCCTTCCACAATTTCTCCTTGCAATTTCTCCTACTCCCTTTCACTCTCTCAATTTTTCTCCTGATATACTCTTTTCCAGCCCCCTCTGAGGCATGCCCAGGACATGCCCCAAACCTAGCTTTAGACTGGGCTTAACAAAAAAAAAAAAAAGTCAATACTGCCATCTAGTGGCTTTTTTTTCCCCACATTACACCTCCATTCAAAGGGAAAAATTTTTGACTCATAAAGGCAAAATTTTTTCTTTTTCAAAAACAAAAATGGTTAAGTAGACACTTGTGTATATATACATATAATACAATATGCTAATAAACACGTGATATATATACACATACTCAAACACGGGATAAGCAATCAGCAATTACATTGTCAGTACCCTTTACATGCTTAATTTCCAAGTCAAACTCCTGTAAAATCAAACTCCAATTCAACAATCTCCGATTCTTGTTTTTCATTTTACTCAAAAACATAAACGGATTGTGGTCAGTATATACAATCATTGGCTTTTGCCCTGTACAAACATAAACCTCAAAGTGTTGTAAGGATACAACCAGAGCCAACAGCTCCTTCTCAATTGTGGAATAGTTCTTTTGGTGGCGATTGAACTTCCTGAAGAAGTATGCCACGGGATGCTCAATGTCATCAGAGTCACTTCTCTGTAGGAGCACAGATCCACAAGCTTGTTTGCTAGCATCGACCGCCATGGAGAACGGTTTGTTGAAGTCAGGAGATTTGAGCACGGGAAGTGACACAGCAGAGACTTCAGGCGATCGAAGGCTCTTTGGCATGCTTCATCCCAAGTGAACTTTACGCCTTTCTTCAGTTGGTTGGTGAGACTGAGAGTTATCTCAGCAAAGTTCTTGCAGAACTTGCGGTAGTACCAATCATTCCAAGGAAGCGGCGCAAAGCTTTTTTGTTGTCAGGAACTGGAAAGTCCATGATGGCTTGGACTTTAGCATTTATGGGTGCCATCTTACCCTGGCCAATGACGTAGCCAAGATACGTGACAGTAGCACCACCAAAGTCACTCTTGTTCAGGTTAACAGTCAGGTTAGCCTGGGTCAAGCGCTGGAACAACGTCTCTACATCTTTCAGATGTTCTTCCCAGGAGTCACTCCATGTGATCAGGTCGTCGATGTACGCATCCGTGTGTGGCAATCTGGCGATTGTAGACTGTATCATCCTTTGGAATGAGGCTGGGGCATTTTTCATGCCAAAGGGTAGGACTTCATACAGGTATAACCCAGACGGTGTGGCAAAAGCAGAGATGCTCTTGGCCCTCTCAGTTAAAGGCACACACTAATAACCCTTCAATAAATCAATCTTGGTCAGAAACTTTGCTTGCCCTACTCTATCGATACAATCATCAATCCTAGGTATTGGAAACACATCAGTTCTAGTTACAGCATTGACTTTGCGATAATCTGTACAGAATCTAGTACTTCCATCAGGTTTTGGAACTAGAACACAGGGTGAACTCCAATCGGAGTTAGAGGGTCTGATAATATCATGTTCTAACATGTACTCAACCTCTTTCTCAGCAATCTTTCTCTTTTCAGGATTCATCCGGTACGGATGCTGTTTTATTGGTTTGGCATCACCAACATCTACATCATGAGAGGCTATAGAAACTCTCTTTGGAACATCAGGAAATAGATCTTTATATTTCTTGATCAACCTCTCAAACTGATCTTTCTGTGAGGGTTCTAAGTGCTGGAGTTTTACATCAAGATTTTGCAACACTTCAGAATTTGACAATTTACATGAAAGAACTTCAGCTTTAATTCTAGGTTCATCATCTTGAAACTCCCCCTCATCTTCACAAGTCTCGGCCATAGGAGGATCTGAAGTGACAGCTGCAACCCTAGCATTCCTATCATGATAAGGCTTCAGCATGTTAATGTGACACAACTGTTTTGGCTTTCTCCTACCTGGAGTCTTCACAATGTAATTGAGATCATTGAGTTTTGTCAGAATTTCATAAGGACCATGAAATCTAGCCTGCAATGGATTGGACTGCAAGGGAAACAACACAAGGACCTTGTCTCCTGGTTTAAACTCACGGCTTCTAGCCTTATGATCATACCAAGTTTTCATTTTTCCCTGACTTGATTTCAAGTTCTCTTTTGGCTAGGTCACAAGCTGCACGCAGTCTTTCCTTGAACTTGCTAACATAGTCTAACAGACTGATATCTGTTTCTTTCTCTTGCCATTGTTCACTCAACAATAGCAAAGGTCCTCTCACTTCATGGCCAAACACTAGCTCAAAACGGACTGAATCCAGTAGGCTCCTGCACTGCTTCCCTAGCTGCAAACAACAGCAAATGAACACCTTCATCCCAGTCTTTCTCATGGTCATAACAATAAGTCCTCATCATTGTCTTGAGAGTGGAATGAAACCGCTCTAAGGCACCCTGACTCTCTGGATAATAGGCACTGGAAAGAATCTGCTTCGCACCTAGTTCATACACAACCTGCTGAAACAATCCGGAAGTGAAATCGCTACCTTGATCTGACTGAATTTCCCTGGGAAGGCCAAACAACGTGAAAAACTTTATCAAAGCCTTCGAGATTGCAGTTGCCTTGATGTTGCGTAGAGGTATGGCTTCAGGGAATCTGGTAGATGCACACATGATTGTCAACAAGTACTGATTTCCAGATCTAGTCTTGGGTAATGGACCAACACAATCAACGATGACGTTGGAGAAGGGCTCCCCAAATGCCGGGATAGGCTGCAATGGAGCTACAGGTGGGTCTAACTGGTGTTTTCCAACTACCTGACAAGCGTGGCAGGTTTTGCAAAAGTTGGAAACATCTTTCCGAAGTCCAGGCCAGCGGAAGTGTTTCATGATCTTGTCAACAGTCTTGTTAACACCAAGATGACCTCCTAAAGGCAAACTATGAGCCATTGTTAAGATCTCATTCCTGTAGACCTTCGGAACAACAATTTGCTTGACCACTGCCCAATCTGCATTGGCAGGGATATCAGGAGGGCGCCACTTCCGCATCAACACTCCATCCTTGAGCTAATACCCAACTGGAACTGCATCTATTTCTTCATCAGGAAGGGCTCTCTTCTTTAGTACACAAATTTCAGGATCATTGGTTTGCTCCTGAATCAACCGCTTTCTGGACAGAGACAAGTCTCCAGACACATCAGAATCACCAGACCCATCTGGCTGGCTGAACAGAGAACTGATAAAAGTGTCTGATAAGTCCTCAAACGGAGAAACCATAGTAGGCTGAACAGAGTCATGAGGCGAACCACCTGAGTCATGACTATTCAATGTGCTGGACGGCACCACATCATCTTCTTCTTGAGCCTTCTTGGCCATAGCACGGGTCACTGCACAGGAAGGATACAGAGATGGGTCTTCATCGCCATCTTCAGTGCTCGGCTGTGAAGTAAGATGAACAGGGGGAACTACATTGCCCCCAGCAAGGTCATTGCCTAGCAACAGAGAAACACCCTTGATAG
This sequence comes from Gymnothorax javanicus, assembly GCA_029692085.1. Lineage (NCBI taxonomy): Eukaryota > Metazoa > Chordata > Actinopteri > Anguilliformes > Muraenidae > Gymnothorax > Gymnothorax javanicus. The sequence goes on from CM056200.1 coordinate 43,451,288, forward strand.
GTAGACTTGACATAAGTCCCACCTTTACCTGTCCTGTAACTAAATCTGACTTCAAGAATACAGAGAGCAGGGGTACAGATACAGTCCTCCCTTACCTTGTACAAGTATGAAATCCCCAGAAGCAATCTCATCACGTAACTCCAAGGAGTCCATCAACAAAAGTGAGTGAGAAGCTCCGGTATCCCTTAGGATATATATGGGGACAGGAGGAGAATGCTCTTTCCTCTCTTTCAATCTCTAGCAGTTTTAATTTAAGTTCCATTTCTACATTTGGATTTTCCACTTGAAAAGAGTGACAGGTCTGGCCAAATGTATCCTTCCACAATTTCTCCTTGCAATTTCTCCTACTCCCTTTCACTCTCTCAATTTTTCTCCTTATATACTCTTTTCCAGCCCCCTCTGAGGCATGCCCAGGACATGCCCCAAACCTAGCTTAAGACTGGGTTTAACAAAAAAAAAAAAAGTCAATATTGCCATCTAGTGGCTTTTTTTCCCCCCACATTACACTACTTTTTTGAGACCTGTTGCAGCCACCAAATTTGAAATGAGCTCATTTTGTGGATAAAATTTTAAAATTTCTCAGTTTCAACATTTGCTATGTTATCTCTGTTCTATTGTGAATAAAACACTGGCTGGTGTGATTTGAAAGTCATTGTGTTTTGATTTCATTCACAATTTACGCTTTGTCCCAACTATTTCGGAATTGGGGTTGTATAAATTTCATTAATTGTATCTTTCCGTTTACTTAATTGAGGAACCATTGACTTCAACCAATTTTTGTTATCTGCTGGAACTCTTCAAATTCTAAAAAGATAGCTGTTAGATATCTGTTTCTTGAGAGAGCAGTGGTGGCATTCTTCCAAGTAATAATTTCTCAGGCCCCAAAAGGAGAGTACACTGGAATATGCCATCAATAGCTTCACATACTTCATTCAGTATTGCTGCAGAGCTGGACAGGAGAAAATCATATGAGTATGGTTAGCTTCTAGTTCCCCACAACTTCGCCAACGATTTGACGCAACTGCTTTTGAATATTTTGCTTGAATGACCAGTGTTATAAAAAAAAAAATCATTCTTGAATTTTCCAAGAATATTCTCTCCATAATAATGAACTAGTAGTTTTCCATGTATTATTACTCATTTCCCTCAATATTTCTCATGATATAGTTAAATACAGTTCCTTCTCTCAACTTGTAATTGCTATAATTTCCTGACTTCCAAATTTCTCTTCCAAAATGGGGTAAATAAGACCCAGTGCATTTTTTACATTACCTTTATTGCATATATTTATCATGCAAGCTGTTAAAGGATGTATTTCCTTCACTGCTTCATTTAGACCTTCTTCTTTTACTATATAACTTCTCATTTGTAAATATTTAAAAAAGTGTGTCCTTGGTAAGTTGTATAATTTTCAGAGATTTTCTAAAGTTTCTTTTCCTTTATCTGTTACTATCTGACTGTATCGAATTAAACCTCTACTTGGCCAGTTTTTCGAAGTATTATTATTTAAAGCTGATTCAAATTTCCAATCCATTGAAATCTCTCTCAAAAATATTAATTCTTTTTGAATATCCTTCAATTTAGTGACTTTTATCCAAGCCATTATTGTATTCTTAATGCATAAGTTTTCAATTTTTTTAATATCCTTCATCCTTACTTTAGAAGATACATACATGATCCAATAATTACCCATTTGTTCAATTTCGATCTCCTTCCATTTCACTGCTGAATCGTGACATAACCAGACAGTAATTGGTTTAATTAAGGCAGGTTAATAATAACTAACCAAATTTGGAAGCGCGAGTCTCCCATTTTGTTTAGTTTATTTAATCTATTTTAATTTTAGACAGGGTTTTCTTCCTGCCCAAATGAATGTATGAAAAATTTGATCATATTGGTTGTTTTTTATTTGAGATTTGAACTGGTAAATTTTGAAATAAAAAAATGAGGGATCAACCCCCATTTTCGTAAATCTTGCAAAATTTGTCTGTGCAAAACTCCAAAATTATATTGAAACAGTTTACTAAAATCTTGAGAGATAATCAACCCTAAATATCTCAGTTTATTTTGTACCCATTTAAAATACTTACATTTAACAGTAGACGATATTGGCTGCCCAACTACCATTGCTTCAGATTTACTGATATTTAACTTATAATCAGACACTTCACTATACTGTTTTATTTCTTCCATGACTTTCTCAAGTGACTGCGATATGTTTATAAGGTAGAGGATCACATCATCTGCATACATAGCTAGTTTGTGCTCTTCTTGTCCCAATAGCAAACCTTGTATTCTTTGGTTACATCTCACTCGCTCTGCAAACGGTTCATGCATTCGGACTCATTAGGCTCCTCTCTGTCACTGTCGTAGTCATTTGGACTTGCATTGGATTGCCTGAAGGCTTCCTGGACTGAGTCAGGGGAGACTAGGCATGGCTCCCTGAGGAGCTCATTGTAGGGACACTCAAGCATCCTCCTTCCAACAGCTGACTTTATGAATGGACGGTGGCTCTGCGCATCTGCAATATGTTCTTAGAGCCGGTGACGTATTTGACACATCGGAGGCCAGTTTTGCCACCGAATGCTGTTTGCAGGCGTCCAGTCGTGGTTTAGTTAAGATATGTGTGGGTTATTGTCTGTCCACACTCTAAAGACAAGGCCCTTAACCTAGTGACAAAATTTTTCACACACAGACCATTTTAATGCCAGGAATTCAAAGCAATGAGCGGGGTACTTCCTCTGCGTTGGCGAAGGGGACTTACTGGCAAAAGCTACCAGTTGAGCCACACCATCACTCTCCTGGACCTGCGAAAGGACCTCACCCTTTCCATCCAGAGAGGCATCGGTGGAGAGCAAAAATGGTAGATTGAAGTGTGGGTGGGCCACAATCATTGAAGCCACTAAAGCCGCCTTAAGACCCTCAAACGCTTCTTGGTGGTCCAACATCCAGTCTGCTAGCATCAAATTCCGCAATTGACCTATGGCTAAGCCCCGCCCCCTCCACTGACTCGGACAAACAATCAAAATTTTATAACAGGCGCTAATAGCTGGTATCACAGTCGAAGATATTTTCAGGATGTGATTGATGATTTTTGGCGATAGACGGCTCAAATATCATCAAGAAGTCAGCAAATAGGGTAACACTATGCATTGGAGGGATACATTAAGGAGTGGAGAATGTTAACGAAAAGTTTAAATTAGAAGCTAAAATATTCAGGTCTCAGTGCAAACCAGATCAACTGCATGTCGTTTCCGTCACCCTCTCACACAACAAGATAGAGGATCAGCATTGTTCGTGCACCGCAGGGTAATAAATTTAATTTACGTATTAATGAATGGAAGCCCAAAAGATTCATAATTAAATAAATATAAGCAACATTTTGAAATAAATACCATTTTGATAAATAACAGACAAATATATAATATGGCCATTAAATTGTAAAATAAGGTACTATTATTATGAAATATGTTTTTACTATTCTTTAATTAGTGGGCCTGAGCTGAGTGCAGGCCCACTACTCTCCCCAGTAGGGAGTGTAGTGGGCCTGGGCGAAGCCCACGCCACTTATATTATTCTGTGCCTATATTTTTATTATTATTATTATTTATTCTTCCGTAAAAATTTCGGTTCACCACTATTCTTATGGCTTTGAGAAAATCCCATACAATACATATATTAAATCGTGCGGCCCGATCGGGAAAGGTGTAATATGTCATTTCTGAGCGATCCGACTTAAGGATTTCCCACAATTCCCGAAAAACATGGATTTTCATCCCTCCCTAGCAACCAGGCAGAACTCCATAGCAACCGCCTAGTTACGCACAAGCAATCACCCACACCACCATAGCAACTGCCAAGCATCGCCTTAGCAACCATGAGGAATACCATAGCTACTGCCTGGCAACGCCCTAGCAACCACGAGGAGCCCCATAGCAACAGCCTAGCAACGCTCTAGCAAAAGCCCAGAACACCATGAAATATGTCTTGCAATACCTTGCCAACCACCAGGAACAACATAGCAACTGCCCAGGAACACCTTAGCAACCATCTAGAACACCATAGCAACTGCCAAGCAACGCCTTAGCAACCATGAGGAATACAATATCTACCGCCTGGCAACGCCCTAGCAACCACGAGGAGCACCATAGCAACAGCCTAGCAACGCTCTAGCAACAGCCCAGAACACCATGAAATATGTCTTGCAACACCTTGCCAACCACCAGGAACAACATAGTAACTGCCCAGCAACACCTTAGCAACCATCCAGAACACCATAGCAACCGCCTCGCAACGCCCTAGCAACCACCCAAAACACCATAGCAACCGCCTAGCAATCACCTGGAACACCATAGCAACAGCCTAGCAACACCTTAACAACCACCCAGAACACCATATCAACCACCTAGCAACGCCCTAGCAACCACCCAAAACACCATAGCAACCGCCTAGCAACCACCTGGAACACCATAGCAACAGCCTAGCAACGCCCTAGCAACCACCAAGAACACTATAGCAACCACCTGGCAACCGACCAGAACACCATAGCAACCACCTAGCAATGCCCTAGCCACCACCCAGAACACCATAGCAACTGCCAAGCAATGTGCTAGCAACCACCCAGAACACCATTCCAACAGCCTAGCAACCACTTGGAACACCACAGCAACCACCAAGCAACCACCTGGAACACCTAAGAAACTGCCTAGCAATGCCCTAGCAACCACCCAGAACACCATAGCAACTGCCAAGCAGCGCCCTAGCAACCACCCGGAACACCATAGCAACTGCCAAGCAACGCGCTAGCAACCACCCAGAACACCATAGCAACAGCCTAGCAACCACTCGGAACACCATAGCAACCACCTAGCAACCACCTGGAACACCTTAGCAACCGCCTAGCAATGCCTTAGCAACCACCCAGAACACCATAGCAACTGCCTAGCAACGACCTACCAACCACCTGGAGCACCATAGCAACTGCCAAGCAGCGCCCTAGCAACCACCCGGAGCACCATAGCAACCGCCTAGCATGCCCCGGCAACCACCCAGAACACCTTAGCAACCACCTAGCAACCACCTGGAACACCATAGCAACCACCTAGTAATGCCCTAGCAACCACCCAGAACACCATAGCAACCACTTAGCAACGCCCTAGCAACAACCCGGAACACCATAGCAACCGCCTAGCAAAGCCTTAACCATCACCCAGAACACCATAGCAATGACCGAGCAACCACCTGGAACACCATAGCAACTGCCTGTCAACGCCCTCGCAACCACTCGGAACACCATAGCAACTGCCTAGCAACGACCTAGCAACCACCCAGAACACCATAGCAACTGCCATAGCAACGCCTAGCAACGACCTAGCAACCACCCAGAACACCATAGCAACCGCCTAGCAATGCCTTAGCAACCAACCTGAACACCATAGCAACCACCTAGTAATGCCCTAGCAACCACCCAGAACACCATAGCAACCACTTAGCAACGCCCTAGCAACAACCTGGAACACCATAGCAACCGCCTAGCAATGACCTAACAACCACCTGGAACACCATAGCAACTGCCTAGCAATGACCTAGCAACCATCTGGAACACCATAGCAACCACTGCCCCTAGCAACAGAACACCATAGCAACCGCAACCACCCAGAACACCATAGCAACCACCCTAGCAACCACCTGGAACACCATAGCAACCATAGCATGCCCTAGCAACTAGAACACCATAGCAACCCTGAACACCAACACCATAGCAACCACCTAGCAATGCCCTAGCAACCACCCAGAACACCATAGCAACCCTACCTAGTAATGCCCCCAGCAACCAACCCTGAACACCATAGCAACCACCGCAACCACCCTAACAACCACCTGGAACACCATAGCAACCCTAGCAATGACCTAGCAACCATCCCAGAACACCATAGCAACCACCTAGCAATGCCTAGCAACCACCTGAACACCATAGCAACCACCTGCAAGCCCTTAAACCACCCATAACACCATAGCAACTACCTAGCAACCTAACTACCCAGAACCATAGCACCATAGCAACCGCACCATAGCAACCCTAGCAACCACCCACAGAACACCATGGCAACCGCAACCAACCTGCAATAGCCTTAGCACCCACCCAGAACACCATAGCCAACCACCTAGTAATGCCCTAGCAACCACCCAGAACCACAACACATAGCAACCACTTAGCAACGCCCATAGCAACAACCAACCACCCAGAACACCATAGCAACCTAGCAATGCCACCTGGAACAGCAAACAACCTGGAACACCATAGCAACAACCACCATAGAACACCCACCTGGAACACCATAGCAACCGCCTAGCAATGACCTAGCAACCACCTGGAACACCATAGCAACTGCCTAGCAATGACCTAGCAACAACCTGGAACACCATAGCAACCGCCTAGCAATGCCCTAGCAACCACCCAGAACACCATAGCAACCCTAGCAACAACCTGGAAGCATGCCCATAGCAACCACCCAGAACACCATGGCAACCGCCTAGCAATGCCTTAGCAGCCACCCAGAACACCATAGCAACCACCTAGTAGTGCCCTAGCAACCACCCAGAACACCATAGCAACCACTTAGCAACACCCTAGCAACAACCCGGAACACCATAGCAACCGCCTAGCAATGACCTACCAACCACCTGGAGCACCATAGCAACTGCCTAGCAGCGCCCTAGCAACCACCCGGAACACCATAGCAACCGCTTAGCACGCCCTAGCAACCACCTGGAACACCTTAGCAACCACCTAGCAACCACCTGGAACACCATAGCAACTGCCTAGCAATGACCTACCAACCACCTGGAGCACCATAGCAACTGCCTAGCAGCGCCCTAGCAACCACCCGGAACACCATAGCAACCGCCTAGCACGCCCTAGCAACCACCTGGAACACCTTAGCAACCACCTAGCAACCACCTGGAACACCATAGCAACCGCCTAGCAATGACCTAGCCACCACCTGGAACACCATAGCAATTGCCTGGCAGCGCCCTAGCACCCACCCAGAAAACCATAGCAACCACCTATCAACCACCCGGAACACCATAGCAACCGCCTACCATGCCCTAGCAACCACCCAGAACACCATAGCAACCACCTAGCAATGCCTTATCAACCACCCAGAACACCATAGCAACCACCTAATAATGCCCTAGCAACCACCCAGAACACCATAGCAACCACTTAGCAACGCCCTAGCAACAACCCGGAACACCATAGCAACCGCCTAGCAATGACCTAGCAACCACCTAAAACACCATAGCAACTGCCTAGCACACCCTAGAAACCACCCGGAAGACCTTAGCAACCGCCAAGCAATGCCCTAGCAACCACCTAGCAGCAAACTAGGCTTCCCATATTTTGAATTGGGCAATAACCATAACTTCACTATTAATGGTCACAGAGACATAAACCCACACATGTCCAATCAGCAGTCAAATCTGATTTTAAAAAAAACTAACAGTTCGATGACTTTACCCCAAACTATGGTTTAAATCACCTTTTCCCTCCTCATTGGCTTTCAAACCCTTACTTTACGGCTCAATCCAGAGTGTCCTGACAATTCCAACTGTCAAAAATCAGTTGAAACTGTCGTGAATCTCAACTGAGGGCTATGTTCTCACTGCAGGCCTTAATGCTCAATTCTAACGTATTGCTCAAATTGGATTTTTTGTTTGGCTGTTCACATAATACTCTTTAATTCAACGCGACACGGCTATTCAGACTGCGGTCGCCTTCAAAAGAATCCAATATGAATCCAATGCAGTAACACATTTGAAAATGGCCCAGATCGTATTTGAAAAGATCAGATTCCATGTGACTTGTCCTGTTCACACTGTCATAAAAGAATCTGACCTGAATCACAAAGGGGGTAAAAAAAATAGATTTGGGCCAATTTGCCTGCAGTGTGAACGTAGCCCTTGCTTGTTTTAGTGCAGCAACGCCATTGGCTAGATATGTTTTATTTCAGCGCCATATATGGCACTGGATGAAAGTGATTCATTTGTCTCTGGTAATACCTGCCTGGCAACCAGTCATGAGCTGATTGTAATTGGAGCTGCTGTTAGTCTATCAGGCAAGCCGGCAATCCTAATTGGTCCATTGTCTTTTGGATGTCATTAAAATATTCATATTGGCTTGATTTGATCCCCTTTGACCTGGGTCTGAGGTAGGTGAAGTTTGTCTACTAGTTATGTGTTTAACGAACTTTTTAAACTAGCTTGTTAGCATTTCGTCACAGCTGCTACTGAATTTTTTGTAAAGTGTAATTTTACTCAGTGAGATTGTGTTTGCGCCAACCATTGAATAATGAATTCTCTGTGTTTTATTAGCTTGCTCCCTTTCTTGCTAGCTACCTAGCTCATGAGCTAATGTCAGCCAAGTAGCTCGGTACGAGTACCACACAAAACCGGTGGGCACAATAAAATGAAATTCAGAAATCTTCGGCTTACCTTAATGCTTGATGACAAGTCAATTACTGGGGTGTCTAACAACGTCCAGCGCACATCCAGTAAAGAGAATATACACGTTAATTTCTCATGCTGCTATATGGTAATCGCATAGGACGGTGGCAGCCATGACGATACTGGATAGCAGCCAACCAGTTTGGTAGCGCACTGTGATTCGAATGAGGATAATGGCTCGCTGTGCAGAGGGTACTACTGTTAGGACCTCGTAAGGGGCCGATCACACCGGACGCGCTTTATCGGCGTGGAAACGTAAGGCGCGTGTGATCGGTTTTTTTGAAACCAACGTTGTAAAAAGGCGCTGGATGCATCTTTTTTTGTGTTGCGAAGTAACGTTCCTGTCACTCATCTGCGAACATTCTGAAATAAACCATTTCAACGAACTAGTCAGCGAACTTATTTCAGGTTTTTTTCACATGATTGGACAGCAGGAAAAAAGACTGACAATGGCGTGAAGCGCCTTTTTTTCGCGCCTCAAAGAAGCGCATCAAAAAACAGCAAAGCGCCTGGGGCGTTTAAACGCGAGGCACTCGGTGCGCAAAAGCAGCGTCCAGCACGCGTCTAATCATTGAGAATATTAACAAAACGGGCTCCCCACGCTGATAAAGCGCGTTCGGTGTGATCGGCCCCTAACCCGTAACCTTAACCCTAACCCTTAAATGTTCCAATTGATTTTCAACTGGTTTATATTCTTAGCTTGGTTATGAAAAAAATTTTTGCAGGAGCATCATCAGTATCCCAACTGCCGCCGTTGTATGCTATTACCACGTACAGCAGCACTACAAATTAAACTCTAAAAATTCTTGACTGGATGTAAGCTTGATGTTTTTTCGCACCCGAATGGTTCGGTACACAAACACCGAAAAGGTTCTGATTTTATTCGATATTGATGGAGGCTTGATATGGTACTATTTCCAACACTGTTGCTCCAAAACAAACTCCACAATTGGCGAAAATAATGCATTATTTACATTGGCATGAAATCTGTGTTTACGTGAAAACTGAACAGTTAACCATAAAAAAGGTAGCAAATTTAATTTATTTTTACAAAACAAGAAGCCACTGCACCTGCAAAATTGGCGTGAACAACATTTTCGGCGCGAAGTCGGTGATATCTGACTTGTTGTGATTTGAATCACTGCGATACGAGTAGTAACGGCCGTTGCGGCGGTTTAATTCATTTGAGACAGAAGTTGACGCGAATCTGCTGCCTGCGCCCCGGCCATGCAGGCAAAGGGGCTCGATCCCTAAATACCTTGAAATATAATCACTGACAAGGATGAAAGTGCTATTCATGTATGTTAGCGGTATGGTTCGGGAGCTGCGAGGCATATGAACAAAGGCAGCTTAACAGAATTGTAAAGACAGCCAGCAGAATAATTGGTGCCCTTCTCCCCTTCCTGATGGAGATCTACCAACAGTGCTGCCTACATCATCAAGGACATTCACCACCATTCTCATGGCCTGTTTTCCCTCCTGCCATCCAGAGAAGGGTACAGAAGCATCTGTTGCAGGTCCAAATGGACCTGCGAATGGACTGAGTTCCCGCCCAACACCACCTCTGACACCCCCCCAGCTTGACAACTAGCTACCTGTCAAGGACAAGTTTTGAACTGTAATGTAAACGGCTCTTTACTAAGTTAATGCACCTTCTTCCTCAACTCTGAACTGCTACTAAACACTGTTTTTATTTTTTTATACGTTAGTGTTTTTTTACGTCTAAAAAATGCAGACAAAATATAGACAGAGACAAAATAGACAATTGAGTAGTCCCAGCAGCATCCCAGGGCACCCCTGTGTCCCGACCTGCAGAGGCCAGGCCCACTCTTACAATTTCTGCGGGAATTGTCTAGGATCTAATTATTATTATTTTATTATAATTAAATATTTCATAATGATTATTTTAACAATGTCATACTTTTTAAAATTATGACTTTTTATTTATTTTCCAAGATTTTATAAAATAAAAAAACGTTTTTTACAGTCAATTTTTATTTCATAATGTCCTTTTCCACAATGGCCTTTTTATTTCATAATGTTGTTTTTCAGCACAATGACTTGGTCTGTCAACCATGTGTGTCTGGGATGAGTCCTGCAATCATCCATGTCCTTTTCGGTGGCTCATCTGAAACAGCTACAATTCAGATTGAGGATTGCCCGGATATTGATATCTGCAGCACTATTCAGCTGGTTTGGAATTTGGTTTCTTTATTTGTATTAAATGGAAAATATTTCTTTAATATCAAATTTATAATGGTTTGTTCTGTAGAATGGTATTATTGCTTATGACCCATCATTAACTTTTTTTCATGTATTGTATAGGGGTCATTCCATGAAAAAGAGAGCCAAAGTGTGACATGACTGTTCAAATTTGAAACAAAGATTTTGCACGAAGTACTGGTTCACTTTTGTTGGCGTTCCCATGAGTCAAAATGTGACACAAGTTAAATGGCAAGATCTACTGTGGGATGCAAGAGGCAAGATGTTGAACGTTCAGCGTTGCCAATGTAACAAGGACACGAAACTAACACAAAAATATGCAATAAAAATTTTATTTCAAAATATAACAAAGTCTCAACTTGTTCAATTAGTATAACAGAGAACAAACTTAAAACAAACCAGCAGTTTGGCAATGCCCAGTTGTGCTCTAATAAGGTCTGAACATGTTTGGCAGTGCTTTGATAAGTCGCTCATTGGTCATGTTCATCTGAGGACGGAACAAATGCAATATTCTGGACAAAATATAAATGAGAAGGCAGCCCATGTAAGTACACATCAGCTCTGAAAATATTTTAGAGTAGACTAGTTGCTAAATGCAAAATTTGTCATCTGGATTGTACCACATGACAAATGTTGCGAATGTAACATGAACACGAAAAATGCTCGACTTAGCAAATGCATCACCTGTCTTCACCCTACGCCCTTTTTGATATTGGAAACCACTAATTATTCAATTTACAATGGTTCAACTAATGGTCAACAGGATGAATTTGTTGATTTCAATTCCTCAGCAGGAGCATGCAGTTAAACATTCTACACAATTCTGGGCTGAAATACAGGAACTTCACAAAAAGCAACCCTGTATTTGCTTGCAACATTTATTAAAAAAAAAAATAGTAAATGTGAAACAGGCAATTTAGCCTAACAACTTCCATCTAAATTCTTTTTATTTTGAAAAATTTATCCTTTCTTTCACCAAAGTGCGTTGAACGCAACATGGACACAATAACAGCAGTGACTAGCCATGTCCCAGTTGGGTTTGCCACAACCCCCACAAAAATACACCTAACTGCCGAGTGGCGCTTTCGTTGAGAAAATATATGGATGAGAGGTGCCGGTAGACATGTAAACAATAGTAGTGGGACGCGATTAAAAAAATCAATCTAATTAATTAAAGGCTTTGTAATTAATTCATCTCGATTAATCACATTTTTATCAAATACCAATTTTTGACACAATAAGCAAAGTTTTTCAATGTAAATTAATTTTGGTTGACGACTGAATTAATGAATAGACATATCTGATCTTAAACAACAAAAATGTTTATTTTTTATCTATATTTATCAGTGCATTTTTCATCTGTGTACTACATTCACTGATTAGTGCAAACTCCCAAGTGCAATTATAGCCTTTTTATTCAACATTTTAAGACTTAAGGTGCATTAACGCCACCTACCGGGCTAAAGGGTGTGCATCAGTGTTACCGGTGTGCCAGAAATGAGTGAACTGAGAAAGGTGCGATTAAATGCGTTATTTTTTTAGCGCATTATTTTTCCTGTAATTAATTAATCCAAATTAACTTCCGCGACCAAAAACGATGCACCACTCCTTCAAACACGTGAAACGGCAGGCCAAATTATGAATCCCTATAGAAAACATTCCTGTGTTGAAAATCGGTGATTTACCAAAAGATTATAGTGATTGAACGTCACTCCATTTGAACGTAACTTTCTGGGACACAAAAATACTAACCTGCTCAGCTTCCATCATGAAGACGATAGACTGGTTCCCGGATGAGAAGTAGGAGGTTCGAAAGGAAATCCATATCTATGACCACTGTGAGACCCCAAGGGGATACAGCAGATCGGGCAGCGAGCCCGGCTCGTCTTGAACGTAACTTGGAAAAATATGACGCAAAAAATTTTGCTCCACAAAAAGAAGAATTTTATAAAAACCCGTATGTTTTCTGAGATAATATTTTGGACGGTTTTGCAACAGATTAATATCTACACGTTGGTACAAAAATCTAGATAATATATTATGTTTCCTGGGTTTTCTCAGCACTGCTTCAACATAACTTTTCAGGACACCATGAGTTACGTACGCAACAAGATTTTAAGCGTTAATTGCAGTGTTATACATCTGGATTTCCCAGTTAATTGCCATTGTGGGTTAATCACTTGGAATTGATGTTAAGAACAAATGCCATTTCAGCCAGACTTTTATTTAATAAAAATTCGTAGAATTTTACATTCAAAGTCTGAAGGCAATGAATGTCACAAATTTGGACACTTTTATCCACAAGTTTTTCAAAGACATGCAGTTTTTTATTTATCTTTTTCAGAAGACCAATTATATTGCCTGTGTTAGGTTTTTTTATTTACTCTGGCCTTCATGCATGGCATTTTCTATAGGTGGCATCCAATTTTGTAAATCATATAGTCCTGTAAAAAATGCGGGGTCTCTGGCTCTCTATTTCATGGAATGACCCCCAGCTTAACAACAGTGCTGAACTAACAGAACAGGACAAAAGAAGTGATCTTGAGCTGGCACTGTCCTGGGACCTGCCAGGCGTCACACAAACCAATCGACGGTGGCTGTATGAATGTCTTTTATTCCACGCTGTAAGATAAAGGTCCTTTTCACCAGGAGTTTTGGTTAAATTTCAAAGCAAAACCAAAATTCCAAAAAAGAAAAGTTGCTTCATGTATGTTATAAATGTTTGAGTATTAGTTGTAGAGTACTCTGTAGACTAAAAATGAACTTTTTTGTCCCACCATTGCAGGTCATAACACGAACAAGCCGCCAAGTAAAGCAGCTGAGGAAAGGGCTCAAGGAGACCATGGTGTGGCCGCTACTCGCAGAGAGACCTGACATTATTCCCCTGTTCTTACCAAGGGAATCAGAGACTGCTCCCACTTGTGAGGTAAAGTGTGACTTACTCCTTTTCAAATCTGAATGTTACAATTATTTTCTTTCCAACTGATAACTGTACACCTAAACTGGCTAAAGAAAGCGTAAAGTTTAAAAACTAATTTAAATATGACAAATTCCATTAGTATTACAGAATGATTTTAAATGTATATCAGTTTTACATACTTTACACAGACAAATCTAATAACAATCCAAATAAAATTTATTGGTAATGTACTTTCTCATGCAGTCTATTCTAGAGAAGATTGTGTGGCCTGTTATGGAAGATGACGAGGATGAAGAAGAATGCTCTGTTGAGGACCAGTGCAGAGTAACGGGGTACCTTCGGTCTTTCATTGAAAATGGTAAGTCTTTTACAATGGATGGTTTGGTACATAACTGTAACTAAGTACAGTAATATAGGACGTTGTCCAAAACTCCACTTGTCAAAAACAATGTCTTTCTGGCAGCATCCTGTGAAGAGCACAAAGCCCCTCTAAAATTCTGGACTGGATGGGAAGTCCTGCCCAGAAAAATGACTGTAGAAGTGGTGAATAGCCAAGGTCTTCCAAAGTCTTCCACCTGTTTCGAGGTCCTGCGTCTTCCTGCACACTACCAGAACTACGAGTCATTTTGTGTGGACATGCAAGCTTGCCTCAAATCCTCTGACTCAGGTTTTGGTTTGGTTTAGGATTGATATAAACTGCAATGGAGTTCTGTGTTTGTTGTTCCTTAAATGCATTATGTGTGAGTTCCAGTTAACCAGACAATTGACAGAGAAAAATACAAGAATAGCTAAACATGAAAGTTTCAGTAATGCAAAGTGACATGAGGTCATTTCTACATACAATGGGGTCCAGAAATCAGATAACAGAGTTCTGATAAGTCTGACAGATTGTCATATAAACCTTGATTTAAGAACTTGGCTAATTCATTAGCAAACGGGAAATATTTCTCCTTATCTTGTGTTTTTCTTAGTAATTATTTTCCTTATTTACGGTTAAATCTAGAATTGAACACGTCAATGTCTATTGCATGTCTTAATATTTGCTTCATACAGAAGCAATATAGACTTGTTGTGAAAAATTAATGTTTTAAGAACTTTGTAGTTACATGTGTACAAATTTACGTACAGAGCTAGTACTGAAGTTTGTGAGTGAAAGTGTTTTCTGCGTCGCCACAGTTGTTCCAGTGGTTACAAGGGACTTAACTGAAAATTTATTATAAGTGAGCATAGTATGTGAAAGCAACAACCACTGTATCACATTCAGAAATGAATAAAGGAGAAAGACTACAAAGTCATATACAGTGTCTTTATTACTGTGACACTGTAGGGGGGAAGCCAGGAGATAACATGCACATGCGACCAGGAGTGCCTGTTGCCCTCTGTTCTCCACATAGTGGGGCAATAAAGGCATACACTTCCTCCACAGCTGGCATCGTCTCCAGTCAGGCATGGCTGGGAACAGTGGGGTAATAAAGTCACCAGGGTCCAGACGTCCTCTGCAGCTGCCCCCCCAATTCCACCACAGAGATAAGGGGGCCTGATACTGGACACTTCAGCATGGGTGTGTGTGTGTCTTGAGCACATCAAAGGCGGGGAAGGAGTGGGGTGTGACCTGTGCCCTCTGCCCGATTAGTGCCATAGTGACCTCTTCTGGACACACTGTTACCGCACCCTTTCATTTCATCACTGTAACTGTTTTGAGTTGAGAATTTCAATTTAAACAAAAACCCACTATTACACCTGTTCGCATGTCATCACTGAATTACTGTATTATATCTGGGGTAATAGTGATGTGAATTTCATGGGGAATGGTTCAGTTGGGATGAAATTTCATGGTAATTACATCATCATAATTCTCTATGTGATCATGTTTGGTCTGTATCTCTTCAGCTAAATTCAAGGAGTTGAATGAGATGCATTTCATATCCGCTGTATTTCAAGGAAACATAGTTTGTGTTCTCCAGCAATAATTTGTCCTGAGCCAGAGTTATCTCTTGAGGTGTATTTAGAATCATCTCTCCCCTTTATGGGCAGTGCTTTTACCCCCCTGAGGTCTGTCTCCAAGGTCCTCTCACTTATCTAAGAACTTTTATTATCTCCTTTGAATAATAATTGTTTTCTTATTTCCTCCGAGGAGGAAGTCTAAATTACAGTTTGGGCCATCTGTGCGGGCTGATCAAAGGCGTCATCAGCCTTAAATCTAAGAGAGACGACCCAGTCGGGAAGCTCTTCGTAAACGACTTCCCACACGATTGGTCCATCACGGTATTTCTACCTTAGTGAAGCTTCGTAATTTGAACTCCTTGTACGCTTGCCACGTGTGTAGCCTTTTTCGCCAGGTATGACTTCACTCTCATTTTCTAAATCGTTTGTAACTTGTGATTGATCTAACTGCGATTTGCGTGATTTAAGCTCTTGCCTACCTGGTGAATAAACTATTGTTATATCTTTTAAACTTGCCTGGTATCAATGACTCTTATCACTTGTACATTCTTTCTAGCCACGTTACGCCGGAGACTTAGGGGTTAAGCTCACCCAAGGACTGACTGATAAGCGGCTTTGGGATGAGAATTGGTTTTATTAAGTTGGAGAGACAATCATGATCTACTTACATAAAGGGTTTATGTATTGCCGGTTCTGGGATTTTAGCTTTAAGGAAACCCATAGATGAAAAGTCGGTTATCTGTTAAAATTCCCTGAAGGAACCCATGGGCGTGCATAGATCTGGGTTCGCAGTATTCACGCCAAAAGATGCTGTTGCTGTGATGTTTGGCTTCCAATCCTCTAGTATTACCAACGAACCTAAGCTGCGGAAATAATGCCAAAACCCGGGGGCATATATTTTAGTGACACAGGCCTTGATTTACGAGTCCGGGAGGTAATCACCCCGAGATCCACACAGGTTCTCCCTAAATTATAAATTTTAATTCTAAATGGAGTCAGATTTTAAACGAGAGTAACATTGTAATCGTTATGCTTAGTTTGCCCTAATCACTGATAAGTCTGATGTTTTGTTCAGCTTCTGCAAGTGTTCCAACGTGCACCTTGGATTATTCGCAGCGCGGCATTAGGTTAGATGGTTCCGTGATTTCGACATAGCCCCGTTTTTGAACAGAGAGTTACTGAGAAACCTTCAGGTAAGTCTTAGACCAGGTCCAAGGCGGGACGCATACATGAAAGATTTAACTGACGTGTTCCATTGCCTCATAGCTGCTAGAATCACCACGCATAAGCCTTCACCACCCGGCTCCTCCGCCGTTGGTCGAGCTGCGAGTGTCCTACAACACATCTTATTGAAAGTCTAATTACCACAGATTAGCAATCAGAGTATTAGTGGAAGGATGACTATATCAGTTAATAAGCATATATTTTACACAGAAACTGCACGAGCAATGACATAAAAATTAGTGACATCTTGTACTCAGTTCAAAGGTTATTAAGCATATGTTTTAGTGCATGAACAGTTTGAACGTAAACTTGCAGAGCTTGGCGGAGTGGAACGTTGATGTGTGGCAATTCTGCAAGGTCTTGTTCATTCAATGAATGGGGGAGCTGGATCTCTGGAATGGTAATCTCAGTTGATGGACGGGGACTATGTGGTCCCGTCCAGTCCACACCATAGTCGTCATCAACCTGAACTAGAATTCAAAGTGTTTTACACATTAGCTCTAGAACTGTCCTCTCCTGCTGAGCCAGCAGGTGCACCTTTTTAGGGGTTATCCAAAGCCACAATCAGCTCTTCTCAGGTAAAAACAACTTTATCTAGTGTTTGACCCAGCAGGAGTAGACTTGTGTGCCATCTACAGAGTAAAATGTTGTATACAATAACACATTTTGATTAGATACTTGTGTACCTGTGAAAAGTCATGTCCATCCTTTCTGTAGAGCGACCAGAGTTGAAGGGGTGAACAGTTGTTTTCCGTTCGAAGTCCGTGCAGATTCCAAGCTTCTTTGAATGCCTGAAGATGATCCTGAATGTGATGCAAAAAGCATCTGTGTGGGGCAAACAGGTCAATTTCTTCAGCAGGATTGAGTAGTCCCTGAATCTCCAGCTGAGTGAACATTGTGTAGAAGAGGTCAAGGACGTTTTCATACACATCCCTCCACAGGCGTTCGATTCTGTAAAGATACACACAATGAAAGAAATTGTTTATTTTAATTAGTTGTTGTTCATGGGCCATTTTCACTAATCCAGATCCCATACCGCTGGTTGTGCACACTTCTGCCTGTAATGTGAGAGTTCCTGTTCTCCCCCATCATCTGAACCATGAAATGAGCCACCTTTACATTTTCACCCCCTTTGTCTGACCTGAGGTTAGGGCGAGATGAGGTCTGATATGACGATAAACAGTAAAATCTGACAGTGAAATTCTGCTGTCTGGAAGAACACATAAGAGGAATGTTAAGCAAATTTCACTCCCTACCTAACTCGTGATGGTATGCCATACTGCCTGACAGCTGACAAGAACCCATCAAACACAGTTGTGGCTTTGTAGTGGCAGCATTGAGATAGACAATCAACCTGGAAAAACCCTCTATTCCTCCATGGACAACAAATCTCCATCTGGTTATAAGAAGAGAAGGATCCCTGTCATCTCGAGTTATTTTTTTCATGTAACTTTTAAAGAACAATATTAAAGGAAGGACTTTGATGACAAAAAGTTACAAGTTCAAATGTGCATAGAAAAGTGGTGTAAGTGTATTACATGGTAGGAATGCTTCTGCAACGACAGGTGTTTGAATGGAATGTGTACAAAATTAATGCAAGGGATCGAATTATCTAGATTTGTATGTTGTAAAGAATGGTTCTTTGTCTCTCTGTGATGGCCCTGTGACTGACGACCTGTCCAGGTTGTAACCTGCCTCTTGCCTGCTAAATGCTAGGATAGGCTCCAGCTTCCCTGTGATCCTGAATTGGAATAAGCAGTACAGAAAATGGATGGATGTTGTGTGGTTGTAGTATGGATATCATATTCTCTACAGTATAGGCTACATGAGACAGTGCCAAGAATTAGATACATGGAAGACAGTACATTAGTACAAATAGTACCAGTAAAACATTTGTGCATTTGTAAAAGTAATAAAAAATATTGACCGAATCAGCTTATGATTTCCATCTATATGCCAGAGGAAATTTGGCGCTGGCACACTGTATTGACGGCACCTTGCAGTCTGAATAGATAACCGTCGCATCATGACCCCCTCCGGATTGACACGTCTCATGGAATCTACCAGTCGAGATCCTGATGAGACAATTTTAACAGTTACTTTCACTGACATGCTGCTGTGACTTTATAGGTGATTTACAGAGGTAATGAAAATGTACAGTCTAGTACTGACTGGTTCAACTAGGTTAAAAAAAATCTTATAAAATATAGTGTTCGGATATACACACAGTATCATCTTAATTTGAATGTGTAATCTTCTGGACCGTAGATGTCCCAACATCATTCTGTAGCCGGCATTTGGGTGACAATGCTGAATATCTAGCACTATGGCATCGAGTTCTTCATCTCCAACAGAAGAATACCTATCAGATTTCCTGCAAAGGAAAACAGATTATAATGTTGCAACATCAATATACACTGTCTTACACAATATTCTGAAAGAGCCTAGAGAAAGTGCTTTTTTTTCAGCTAGTAGTGACATGAATTGGCTGTTTGCCATGACATTTGTGGTGATCAAGAGCTTAAAGATCACAGACACAATTAGCTAATCAAATGATTTGTCAATTCTGCTACATGCATGGTACATACAGAGAATCAGAACCCTCAGACTCATGGTGCAAACATGTAGACACTCGTAATATTAGACTTTTGGTGTAGAAAGTTCCAATGTACCGGATGATAACGCAATTTAAGAATGGTAGCGCAGTTAGCGGACAGCCAACTATACAATAATGATGTAAGATGATAATTTTGGGGCAGTTTGGGTACGCACAATTTATCTATCTAAAGAATTATCGCAGCTCCCATTTTACCCAGAGCTTGAGTTTAAATGAGCTATATGTAAATGTGCGTGTGAACGCATCTTTAAGCCTGCCACCTGAGAAAACACTTACAGCAACTGCCGTGAAAAGTTTTTTTTCTTATTCATTCTTATATTGACAGCAAGAACCACACAGACTGCTGTGAAAATAAAGCTTTGAACAAAATCTCATTCCATTTCCATAAAAATGTTAAAAGTAACTTACCGTAAACCTTCTTCCACCATTCTCCTCTGAACAGTGCTGGGTGACACACCAAACATGTTAGCAATACTCTGGATGGTTATACCAGAGAGCACCAAAGTCCTGAGTGCCTCACGCGGAGTTTCAAGATGTGGACGACCAGCACGTGAAGACAGTTCCTCATGTGCATATTCCATATGCACCCGGTGCTCAACTGCTCTCAAACTTTCGAAATGTTAGCATCCTGAACAGCAACTACCATCCCGAGCATTTCAAAAATATTATCCAAACGAGTCAAAACAGCATCTCCTGACAAGTTCTCACGCTCTATTTGATCCGCTAGAGTCAGCAGAGCTGCAGAAACACCGCTGAAGTCTGTCATCTCTTCTTCTGATTGCTGGTCCTGCATGTTGAAGTTAGCCGCCTAAAGAACGGCCATGACCGGTGTCTAGGAAAACTAATCGATCTTAAAGGATCAAGCAGAGGTCCAACCCACTAGCTTTGATTGACAGACCAAGTCATTCTGCTGAAAAACGACATTATGAAATAAAAAGGCCATTGTGGAAAAGGACATTATGAAATAAAAATTGACTTTGTAAAAGACATTATTAAAATGATCATTATGAAAAATTTAATTATAATAAAATAATAATAAATAGATATTAAAGAATAATAAAACATATTTCATAATAATATTACCTTATTTTACAATTTAATGGCCATATGATATATTTGTCTGTTATTAATCAAAATGGTATTTATTTCAAAATGTTGTTTTTATTTATTTAATTATGAATCTTTTGGGCTTCCATATTAATGTTGCTAGCCACCGAATTTAAGAAATCTAACCTGACGTGACTGAACTCTTTCTAAGTAAACAAGGTGACATGGTGAACAACACAGCCAGGAGCTCACGTTAAATAACGTCCGTCAGCACTGAAGTTAGCCATAGAGTTTACTAACTTTAGCTAACGTTAGCTAACTTAGCGATGTAAAAGATAACTTTACGTTAATCTCCAGCGAAGTGACAAGATGTCGCCTTAAACACAATGTTGACTTAGCTTGGAACAAATGTAGACATCCTTGTTGACCTTTGTTAGCTACGTTAAGATGATAGTGGGGTCTTCCACAAAGCTTTAAGCTGCTTTCACGCCAGACGCAAATTTTTCGCACAACAGATTACATTCAAAGTCTTTGAATGTAATCCGTTCGTATCAAGTCCGGTGTGAAAGCAGCTTTATCCAGAGGAGACACTTCTCTCGGTCATGATGTGGCTTTGGGAAGGGTATAAAATACACCCCATCGCCCAGCCTCTCGGATACCTCGTATCGGAGTTAAATTTACCCCAAGCACAGCGTTTGACCATTTTTTTTAACTTAGAAACGTTTTAAAACCCCATAAAAGCGAACGATTCGAAGTTTCCATAATTCATTTCAATGGAAGTTCAGGCTCAGAATGTCCGAGTATAAGGGGAGAGAATACACACTGTGATTGGCTCATCGTATTTGAGGGCGGGGCTTAGCCATAGGTCAATTGAACAGCTTGTCTTATGCATGGCCGACCTTTCCGCTTCAGCCTCTGGCCAGCCATAAGGTCAAAGAGCGGTCTCACCATAGCGGAGTACTCAGGCACAAAGTTCTGGTAATAGTTCACCATACCTAGAAATGATCTGACTCGAGATTGTGATGGGGTGACTTCATCATTAGGGCCTGAGCACCGACCTCGGTGCGAGGACCCTATTGTAATCGCAGGAATTATTATTCTATCTTATTATTATTATTACTACAAAAGTAAATTGCTTATTTGGTGGCTTTAAAATACTCAAAAACTCACCAATTTTGCTGTGCGTGTCAGTCCCCATGTAAATTTACATGTGATGTGGCATGTCCGTGTAATTTACCAATTCATTGGACAGATGGATCGGTCAGTGTACTTGGTATACACATCCCAGAAAATATGAGTGAAATTTCAACAATTAATTTTAATAAGAAATTGAGTAAAATCAAAAAAATTCTGCTGCCCTGGAAAGGGAAACATCCGACCATTTATGGCAAGATAACTTGAATTAACTCATTAGTTGTATCCCAGTTTACATACTTATTTATGGCATTACCAACCCCTAAAGAATCATTCGTCAAAATATATGAACAGAAGATATTGAAATTTATATGGAATGATAAACCTGATAAAGTTAAACGAGCATATCTCTATAATGATTATGTATCTGGTGGGCTAAAACTCTTAAACATGAAAGCTTAAAATTTTTCACTGAAGGCTTACCTTATTCCAAAATTCTTCTTCAATCCAAACTGGTTTTCTTGCAAATTACTTAAAAGTATCCATCCTATGCTTGATAAAGGCTTCTTTTCATTTCTGCAAATTAAACCTATGCATTTTGCATTAATTAATGACACGTTTTCTGGTGTCTCCACTTTTTTGGAAGAAGCTCTACAAAGTTGGTTACAATTTCAGTTTCGCCCACCAGAAAATGCAGAACAAGTTCTACAACAAATAATATGGTTAAATTTTAATATACTTGTTGAGAGAATGATGATTTTTTTGGAAACGCATGTTTGATGTAGGTATTATTTTTAGGAAGTATATAGTGAATGAGGATAATAAACTCATGTCCTACAAACAATGAACTAGTTTTTATGGAACAGTCTGTACATTGCAACAATACAATCAACTTATTGCAGCTTTACCAAGTGCTTGGAAATCAAAAATTATTAAAGGAACAGGAGGGCATTTAGTCTGTAGGCCCCATATGAAAATGGCAAATTGGTTAACCCATTTAGGCCTGAGGCCTATTCAAAAAACGCCTATGAAAACCTATGGGCGATTTTGAAAAGAACCCCTAAAACCTGAGGTTTTCTGGAAAACAGCACCCAGGTGTCAACGTCTAGTAAAAAGCTGATATCTCAGCCTCTGTAGCAGATAGAAACTAAATTCAAAAAGTATTTGAGAGCTTACACCTGTGGCTTTCATAAGAGCTATGTTTTTTATTTGTGCAAATCTTCATCACAATATTTAAAACACTGAACAAACTATAACAAACTATAAAATATAATAAAACCAATAAAATACAGGGTGGGGAAGCAAAACTTGCACTGGCATTTAAAGTACAAACAATCCCACAACCACTCCCCTGAATTGTGTGCACCTGTTATTTGAAAAAGCAAAGACTATAAGCTGTAATCTGAGTCTGTGCTTTAGTCGTTTGGTTGTAAAATGACTAAAATGAATAATATACAATCTATGGATGGTGATTTATTTTGCAAATTTTCCTCCCCCACCCTGTAAATAACAAATCTCTATCTACATAACATGCACAACTCAAATGGAATAAAGAGGCCTAATAAAAACATAAGCTCTGCACTAGAGAATAACAAACATTTTTTCTTTCTCTGGAACAGGTGGCAGCAGTGGTGGAGCTACAGGGGGGGCGAAGACACGTTCCTTTTAGTCCTGGCTAGATCTCAATCATTTTCCTTTATTGACGTCTTTTCCAATTATTGTAATTGGCAACTGAAGACACGGTTTCTCTCCACATGCGATCTAACAGCGATTAAATCGCGGGTTAAATTCAGCACAGTGGTGGAACAGAGAATTGGATTGCACAAAACAGCCGTTTAAAACAATTATAAATCCTGACCTGTTCTCAGTGAATTCAGTTCTCAGTTAATCTCATGATTAACAAAAGGTTCACTCCGAGAGCGCTCCGCACTTAACAGGCGCTGCTTGTTCTCCCCGATTAGGTAAGACGACAATCATTCCTCTGGACGTGTATTTGCTGTATTTAAATCTACGTTATTCAAAATTGCATAGCCTACCTGTCGACTCTCACGCAAATGGCTTGAGCCGCACGCTTGTTATAACCTAGGCTATTTAACTGCCGAGTGCCACTGTTTTTTTTTTTTTAAATCAACCCACGAAATACCGAGAGTGAAAGTCTGCGTTTCATTGGAACACGGACCAGTTCAATCACGCGAAGCATTGGCCAATTAATAACTAAATTATTTTTCTGCACTGAATTTAGCCCATGATTTCATTGCTGTTAGATCGCATACCCTGAGAAACCGTGTCTTCAGTTGCCAATTATGATAATTGGAAAAGACGTCAATAAAGGAAAATGATCGAGATCTAGCCAGGACTAAAAGGGACGTGTCTTTGCCCCCCCTGTAGCTCCACTACTGGGTAGCAGGCATGATAAAGTGTCCGTTCAAATAAAATAAAAATAAACATAAAAATATTTTTTAAAAATCTTCTTGAAGTGTTACTACGGCATCTGCCCTAGTATAAAGTGCCAGTAAAAGAACAGCCATGAGCCCGGAAATGGTCGGAAAAGTAATGAAAACAACAAAATGACGTATCCGCTTTCCCGGCCTGAAGGGTAGAAATGCATAACAGCGTCCCCGGTTTGAAAGGTTAAAATGCGCACAAGCTGTCCCGGTTTAAATGGGTTAAATAGAATAAAGATCAACAAAAATATATACACATTTTATGTAAGAATAAAGAACTTAGTTGCTGTACCATACAGGATTCTAGACAGTTGGGAAAATACGTTAGATACACCAGTCCCATGGAACCAAGTTTTCAAAATCCTTTACAGTACATCACTTGATCCAAAGATTAGATATTTTCAATCTAAGTTAATATATAAGTTTTTAGCAACTAAAAAGATGCTAAATATATGGGGAATAGAGTCATCACCCCTTTGTCGATTCTGTCTGGAAGAAGTGGCGTCAGTAGACCATTTATTTTGGTACTGTCCTCTAATAGCCTTATTTTGGATAAAGGTACAAAGCTCAGTATATCTCAGTTTATTTGAATGGTGTGTAACAATTACGTTTATTTAAAGTGTTACTGAGTGATGTAACAAAAGGAACACATCTAATCTGTAATACAATTATATATTTCACAAAAATATTTATTTTCGGGTTGACATCTGTGGAGGCAATTAAGAATTGAGAAATTCCAAAATTTTTTCAAGTATTACAGTAGAATTGAGTGTGTGATGGCCCATGAGACAGGACTTGAAATTTATGCCAAAAGATGGGATAAAGTAAGGGAGACTGAAGGTTGGGAATAACGAGGGATGGAATAGGTGAGCTAATAACGACTAATGCAAAAGGTAGTAAAGCATTATGAATGTAATTGTTATTGTGCTGTATTTCTATTTTTATTCATTAATTTATTTAATCTTTTGTGTGTGTGTGTGTTTTGTTTTGTCGGGTGATGTAGGAGGACTCGTACACAATTATATAACTGACTGAATTAATAAAGTTGTCCTCCAAAGCGGGGGGTGGTGGTGGGATATTTAAAAAAAAAAAAAAACCCTGAAATTCTTTGTCTTTGGCTCATTTTCTTTAAAGAACATAAAAAAAAAAAAAATTCATTGAGTATACATGCTACAATGCCCCCACACATTTATATCCTTCATGTGATGTTCGGGTCAGATTGACCCGGATACACACAGAGACACAGACACAGAGAGAGAGAGCACACACACACACACACACACACACACACACTCTCTCTCTCTCTCTCTCTCTCTCTCTCTCACACACACACACACACACACACACACACACACATATGCGTACATACATACGTACAGGGGCTCCAAAAATCTAGCAGGTCTTGATGCCCACTCATCAAACCTGATGACCATCGACAATATGTGAAAGCTTCTTATGTTAGCAGCTGAGGGGGATGAGAGATAGTCAAGTATGACCTCTGGCTCACACTTATCCCAGCCACTGATCCCTCCATCCCTTTGTACACATCGGTACAGAGAGAGACTTACACACTCACACACCTGCAAATTGTGACAATCCCAACACCGTGAGGCTGTCTGCACATATTTTCCTGCACTCTTTACCTTCTGTACTTTAGGAACCTACATAATATGACAACATTAAAAATTTTCTCACGCTGTACTCTTCATGCGTACACATTGGGGGAGGGGCAAAACAGATAAAAAATGCATAATAATTTATACAGGGAAGCCAGAGAGAGGAGCCCCTGAAAAAAACCAGGGGACATGGATGGTGCTGGATATAACGCAGGGCCTCAGTGGCCACAACATCACCTTTGATAATTTCTTTACCTCTTACAACCTGGGACAGGAACATCTCAAAAGAATGCTGACAATGATTGGAACAATTAGAAAAAACAAGACGGAGCTCCCACCTCAGCTTCTAACAGTAAATAACAGGCCAGTCCATTCCTCCAACTTTCTATTTATGGCCAACACAGCCCTGGTATCCTACATACCCAAAAAGGGCAAAAATGTGGTGCTCATGAGCACTCTACATAGGGATGGAAGGATCAGTGACCAGGAGGACCGTAAGCCAGCGGTCATACTTGATTATAACGCCACAAAAGGAGGGGTAGACAACTGTTGGCTGGGTACAGCTGTCAAAGAAGAACTATGTGGTGGCCACTTGTGATCTTTTACAATACTCTGAGTGTGTCAGCCTATAACACGTTTGAAATCTGGATGGCAATCAACCCAGACTGGAACCAAAGGAAGCTCCAAAGAAGACGACTTTTTCTAGAGGAGCTCGGCAAGGCACTGGTGACACCGCACATACAGAGGAAACAATATCAGTTCAAATTTAAAAAAAAAAAATAAAATAACTCATTGAAACAATGTTTTGTTTCATTTTTTCATAGATAAGCATTATTTATGCCACCTTCAGTTATGCCAGTCTTTATTATAGTGGATTTTTTAGATGAATAATAAATTCCCTATCACAAAAACGCCTGATACATCCATTGTTAAATGTGATAAATCAGAGGTTAATAGCAAATATTAATTATATATGTTATCTATATTTTTTGGAATTGAGATAAAGACAATACATGTTAAGTATTTTCATAAACATTTTTACTTCTGTATTGCTTTTAAAATCCCAAAAAATGTCCGAGGTCAGATTGACCCGAACAGTACATGAGGTACGTAAAAGTGAACCTAACACAAGGGTTAATTGATTTTCTCTACCATAGGATTGTAAGTGTCCAGGGTCAGGAGAGGGCATTGGAGGGAAACCCACTGCTGAAACTTAGCCTTGGTTTGTCCTCATGGATGAGGTGTTGGGACAGAGGCACTCCACAACTGTTAAGTTTTACTCAGTGGATCCCAAATAAAGCAGAGGTGGAGGCAGGGAGAAGTCTCAATCCAAAGTTTAATTACAACAAAAAATTAGACAGGCAGTGGAGGCAGAGATTCGGCTGGTAGAAACAAAGAATCTTCTTTGCTGCAGCAACGGCACACTGGAGAACCATACGAGACGGAATTATCTGGCAGAGAAGTGGAGTTCAGCACAGGCTTTTAAAGGCAGCTTGATTAGCTGAGTGACCACAGGTGTGCCTAATCAGCTGCTGCAGCAGAGTCAGCCTCTCCCTGCCTCTCACAGATCCTGCAGAAGAAAAACAGGAAGGGAGGGGGAGAGAGAGCAACAAACAACCAAAACTACACTGAATCACCACAGTACACCCCCCCCCAAGGGATGCCTCCTGGCGGCCGTCCAGGCCTGCCTGAATTACGAGCATAAAAGTCTCTAAAAAGTTCAGGGTCAAGAATCAGCCTAGGAGAGATCCATGAACGTTCCTCTGGCCCGTACCCCTCCCAATCAACCAAGTACTGAAAACCCCGACCCCGTCTCCGCACATCCAACAGCTCCCTCACAGTGAAGGCAGGATGGTGTTCAATGACCCGGGGGGGGTGGAGGGGGTTCAGCTGGAGAGCTCAGAGGACTAGTGGAAACTGGCTCGAGGAGGGAGACATGAAAGGAAGGATGGACATTCAAAGAAGCAGGTAACTTCAGTCTTATAACGGTGGGGTTTATGATGTGTTCAATCTCGAAAGGGCCGATGTACCTGGGTGCCAGTTTCCGAGATTCGGTCTGCAGAGGGAGGTCCCGAGTGGATAGCCAGACCCTCTGGCCAAATTGGTAATCGGGGGCTGGGATGCGATGCTTGTCCGCCGGTCTTTCATTCCGAGCAGTGGTGCGAGTGAGAGCTGCTCGGGCCTCACACCAGACTCGGCGGGCTTGCCTAAGATGCCCCTGAACTGAGGGAACTGCTGTGTCGGTCTCCTGGGCTGGGAAAAGAGGTGGTTGGAAGCCGTTAGAAGCCATGAATGGAGATATACCTGTGGCGGAGCAGACCAGGGAGTTGTGGGCATTTTCAATCCAAGGGAGTTGGGTGGACCAGGAGGCTGGGTGATGAGAGGCAACACAACGAAGAGCTGCCTCCAGATCCTGGTTAGCCCGCTCTGTCTGGCCATTGGACTATGGATGATAATCAGATGACAGGCTGGCAGATGCTCCCAAGGCCTGACAAAATGCCCTCCATACTTGGAAGGAGAACTGTGGGCCTCTATCAGAAACAATGTCCTGAGGGATTCCATGTAGCCTGAAGACATGCTGAATGAGCAAATTAGCAGTCTCTAGAGAGGAAGGTAGTTTAGGCAGGGGAACAAAGTGCACAGCCTTGGAAAAACGGTCAACAATAGTCAGGATTGTGGTATTACCTTCAGAAGGAGGAAGGCCTGTGACAAAATCCACAGCGATGTGCGACCATGGCCAGTGAGGAATGGGAAGGGGATGTAGAAGGCCAGCAGGAGCACGATGAGAGGTCTTATTGCGGGCACAGACAGAACAGGCAGAGACAAACTTTTTAGTGTCAGAGGAGATGGAAGGCCACCAGAACCTTTGTCTGAGAAGATGCAGGGTTCGATGAAAACCAGGATGACAAGCAACCTTGGAGGAATGTCCTCACTGGAGCACTGAAGATCTAGCAGCAGGGGGAACAAACAGCTTATCCTGTGGACATCCCTCAGGAACAGGAAAAGATTTTTGAGCCTCCTGGACCACTCTTTCAATCTCCCACCTGGCTGCCCCTACCACACAGGAAGATGGTAGGACGGCCTCCTCTGCAGCGTCCTCAAGAGCAGGGGAAAACTGACGAGACAGAGCATCAGGCTTGCTGTTCCTGGAGCCTGGCCGGAAGGTGATGGTGAAGTTGAAACGGCCCAGGAACAAAGCCCACCGAGCCTGACATGAGTTGAGCCTGCAGGCAGAGTGGAGGTAGGATAAGTTCTTATGATCTGTCCATACAACAAATGGATGAATTGAGCCCTCCAGCCAGTGCCTCCATTCTTGCAGAGCCAGAACAACAACTAACAGTTCCTGGTTTCCCACATCATAGTTTCTTTCAGCAGGGGTAAGCCAGCGGGAGAAGAAGGCGCATGGGTGCATCTTTTGATCAGACAAGGAGCGCTGGGAGAGAACAGCTCCAACACCACAGTTTGTGGCGTCAACTTCCACCACAAACTGAGCTGCAGGATCAGGATGGGATAACACAGGAGCAGCGGAAAACAACAGTCTCAACTTAGTAAAAGCAGTCTCTGCAGCAAGTGACCATTCAAAGGGGACTTTCAATGAAGTTAGCTTGGTCAAAGGTGTAGCAACTTTACTATAGTCACGGATAAACCTTCGATAGAAATTGGCAAACCCCAGGAACAGCCAGCCCACATACGTGTCGATGAAGTGGCCCTGGTGGTCACAAACGGCTTGCAGGATGATGGAGGGAAACAGTTTCCTGTTCCTGTAGCAGTGACCATCTGGGCTG
Organism: Gymnothorax javanicus; assembly: GCA_029692085.1. Taxonomy (NCBI): domain Eukaryota; kingdom Metazoa; phylum Chordata; class Actinopteri; order Anguilliformes; family Muraenidae; genus Gymnothorax; species Gymnothorax javanicus. The sequence goes on from CM056200.1 coordinate 43,480,750, forward strand.
CTTGGTGGCTTGATGCGGACCTGGCAGCCGTCGATTGCTCCTGCTGCTTTTGTGAAGGCTTGGTGTTTTGCCAGCCCTGCAAACCCACGTGATATGGTCACCAGGTCTTCGGGGGTCTTTGGGAGGTTGATGACCTTGTGGCGAATGGCCACCACCTCCTTGGTTACTTTGTGGACGATGCTGTGGACAGTGGAGCGAGGCATTCCAAAAACTCTGGAGACTACCCTGTACAATGCCCCACTTGACAACCAAAACAAAAAAACCAGGGTTTCTATTGTGGCACCCCATCCGTGTCGTCGTTCCTGATCGAGGAGGTCCAGCAGCACTGCTAGGGCCTCCCTGCTCAGCCGAAAATCAGGCCCGGTGTCTTGTCCATCGAAAAACCTGTCCAATACAGGGACATTTAGATTGACCCTGCAGTACTGGGGTCTTGTCTGGTTTAGGGAAAGAGGAAAAATTGGTAAATGAACAAAAGCTAGATATTTATTGTGGAGAACTTGGACAGGTAAAATTCACAGCCTATCAATCTCCTCAGCCCTTTTGAATATTAAAATAAGATTCAGTATGTTCAGTGATGGAAGAAATATTTAGAACCTTATGCAAGTGAAAAGTATGACTACTCTGCGTTTTTGCATTTTACTGCTGTAGATGTTGAAAGTTGAGCTGATTTCAACTAAATGTATTTCTGGGTTTTGTAATATGCGACAGTCCACAGCAAAAGGGTGTATAAGGGATTTTTTACGTTTTAGAGAAAAACTGTTTTTCTGTGTTTAGTACATGGTAAGGGATCATCAGATGCACTTAACCCAATGTGACCAAATGCAGTTGGAGAATGAATGAATCGGGAAAAGGAGCGCGTCTTGGGTAGAAAATCAAAATCACTGTACCAGGTGCTCTTAGGAATGGGGCAAAGAATGTGACAAAAATCCGAAAAAAAAGAGTCTAAGGCACTCTGGTAGTGGAAAAAAGTAAAAAGCCTTTATTAAATGGCTAATGCATCGGCAAGATTAAAAAGCGCACCTACGCGTTACGGCCATACAGGCCTTCATCAGGGTGACTAACCCATTTGTGAATCAAAACACCATTGATATAGATTAGGAAAGGAAATGACATCATGAGAAAAACAGGTAAAACAGGTAAAGCAGGATATATAAACCTGATAAACAACAATAAAGGACACAATATCGCACATATTAAGGCAAGGAAAAATAACAAATACAAATAACTCACATGATTGTGTGTACCACCCAGAAACACAAACATATATTATAAAAATGGAGAATAGTCTATTTCTTCATTTAAACCTGGAAATTCCATGGCCTTGAGCTGGAAAATCCAAAACGTCTCCCGTTGTAGGAGACGTTGAAGATGATCACCCCCCCTCCGAGATCTATGGACCACCTCAATAACCATAGCTTTCAAAGAATTTGGGTTTTCATGGCCAGCCAACCTATAATGTTTAGCCATAGGATATTTGTCGTTCGCTGTTCTGATAGCATAAACATGTTCGGATATCCTATCCCTCAGCCTCCGTTTAGTACGGCCTATATAAAAGCACCCACATACACACTCCAACCTGTACACGACAAAAGTGGTGTTGCAATTCGCAAATGAGTTTAATGAGTACGTCACGGGAACACGAGAATCCGTAAAGGTTTTAGATTTAACTATGTATTGACATTGATTGCAGTTCCCACATGGGTAGTTGCGAAGGGTTTGAAAAGCCAAGTGGGTTTGGTTTTGGGTGCCAAATCACTGTGTACCAATTTATCTTTCAGGGAGGAGCCCGCCTGAAAGAGAAGGCTGGGGGCTCTGTGAAAACAGCGTTTAAAGTGGAGTCACTCTCAATAATACTCCACTTGCGTTTTATAATGTCCCTAATTTGAGCTGCCTCTCGACTATATTGTGTGACAAAATAAACTTGTTTGGATTTTTGAGCTTACGTGAATGTTTTAAAAGACTCTCTCTCTCCAACGATTTAGCATTTTTAAGAGACTGATTTAACAGACTAGGCTTGTATCCCTTTTGCTGAAAAAGGAGCATACATCTGCAAAATGCCTTCTCGTCAAAATCATCCTCTTTGTCACATATCTAAAAAGCCTTTGAAATTGTCCAAAAGGTATGCTATTGATCAAACCAGGGGATGAAAACTGTCAGCCCTAAGAATAGTAAGCGGGCTATCTTTCTGAAAATTTGTTGTACGTGTAAAGGGGAGCTGTTGTAGTAGGAAAAGTTGACCATTTTTCAGTTAATGAAATTTTCAAATCCAGGCCTTTATAAAATAGTTCTGCTGTATCTCCATGACCAACCTTTTCTGATTAAATTGGAATTTTTACATAAGTCCTGAAAATTGGATATATTAGGAACGTTCTTCTTCCAGAACCCAGAAAAAACATCAAAATGTCATCTATATATCTCCCATAAGGCCATTTTATCATCCCATAAAATTTCAGGGTTGTCAGAACAAACTATTATAAAACCTTTTTCTTCCCAGAACCTACCCAAATAAAAATGTAGCTCATATATCTATATAACCAAAATCATTGCACCCATACCAAGAGGGCTTACATGCGCTACAGCACTATCTCCAGCTCAGACCAGGCGATTCTGTCCCACAAACCCAAATGAGTGGAATTAAAATAATTATTTTAATGTCCAGGACAAGCAGTCAGAAAGGCACAATGGGTGCATGTTTTGCCTAACTATGCTAATTTGTATTTGAGTTTGAAGAAAGTATATACTTGTCTGACTGGATGATAAAATGGTAAATATATAGATGACATTTTGATGTTTTTTTTTCAGGTTCTTTGAAGAACTCTACAGTTTCATACATATGTCAATTCAATCAGGGTTGGCATGGAGCAGCATGAACTAATCAGTGAGCTCAGACAGTTTATTAACTGAAAATGGTGGGTCCAGTGTCTATTTTTGGAAAGCAGTTGGAACACACAATGATTCCACATTTTCATCCCCTGGTTTGATCAATAGCATACCTTTTGGACAATTTCAAAGGCTTGGGATATATGTGATTTAAGAGGATGATTTTGACGAGAAGGTTTTGCAGATGTATGCTCCTTTTCAGCAAAGGGAACACAAAAGGTCTGTTAAATCAGTCTCTTAAAATGCTAAATTTGGAAATAGAGATTATTTTAAAACAGTCCTTCGGAGGGCTCAAAAAAATCCAAACAAGTTTATTTTGTCAACAATATAGTCTGAGGCAGCTGGGATTAGGGACATTATAAAACGCCAACTGCTTTGGAAATCCACTTTTGTTTTCACAGGACTTATCTAAAATAAATTGGTACGTTTTGGCCCCAAAACCAAACCCACTGTTTTCAAACCCTTCCAACTACCCATGTGGGAACTGCAATCAATGTCAATACATAGTTAAATAAAACCTTACGGATTCTCAAGTTCCCCGTCAATAGGCATTAAACTCATTTTTTTCTGCAACACCACTTTTGTCGGTTACAGGTTGGAGTGTGTATGTGGGTGCTTTTATATAGGCCGCTAAACGGAGACTGAGGGTAGGATATCTGAACATATTTATGCTATCAGAACAGCCACAAATTCCTATGGCTAAACATTATAGGTTGGCTCCATGAAAACCCAAATTTTTTGAAAGATTGGTTCTTGTGGTGGTTTTCTCGGAGGGGGTGATCATCTTTTCAAACATTTTGTCTTCCAGCTCAAGATGGAATTTTTTAAATGAAGAAATAGACTATTCTCCATTTTTCAATATATGTTTGTGTTTCTTGGGTTTGAACACAATCATGTGAGTTTTTTGTATTTGTTATTTTTCCTTGCCTTAATATGTGCGATATTTGTCCTTTATTGTTGTTTATCAAAATATATCCTGTTTTACCTGTTTTACCTCACCTTCATGATGTCATTTTCTCTAATCTATATCAATGGTGTTTTGATTCAAAACAAAGTCACCCTGATGAAGGCCTGAACTGGTTGGCGCTATAAGGTGCGCTTTTTTAATCTTGCCGATGCAAAGCCATTTAATAAAGGCTTTTTACTTTTTTCCACTACCAGAGTGCCTTAGACTCTTTTTTTTTTTTCGATTTTCAGTTGGAGAATGTTGGAAATCCACAGATTAAAAACATTATCATCCAACATCAACACATTTTGTGATGGCTTATGGTTTTTCTTTAACAGGAAGGATATAAAAAATTGCAATTTGAAATGAATATAAAGCTGGTGCTTAGAGAAATGTGTCCAAACTACAATAATTTGTTTAAAATATGGAGGACAAGTAGCATAAGTTTGCATTAAATGGAAATTATAAAGAGTACAAGTATCAAAATTAGTACATAAGTAAAGGCACGAAGTTACACTCTGCCTCTGGTTATTTTGAATATGAAATAGCTTTACGGTCAGTCAGATGACCTAAGCCATTCATTAACCAGGCTGACGGGAGTCGGCTGATTAACTACTTTCAACTGTTGGCTCAAAGTACAAACCTCAAGATATATATTTTACCTGGACATGGCTCTCTCTTAACCGGAGGTATATCACCTGCCGGCGTTGCTGGCGAAGCATCTCCATCTCCAAGAATTGAAAAAATAAAACAAAACAAACAGTTAAAATTTCCATCTCCATCTCGGTGAGTGAAGATTCGCGATTGTCAGCTGTAGCTGTCAAGGTTGCTAGGCGACGAGAGCAGCGCTTCAAGATGCAAAGGTAAGGGCGGGAACAGCACGAGACGGCGACTACGTATCCTCCGTCGACTAGACCGTCTCATTTCGGAGACCGCTCGGTTCGGCCTACACGGTCTAAGAAGGACGCAGCCTCTGAATTGGGACACAGCCGTGGTGAGACGTTACTCAGTGAGCACGAGCAGGTAATTATTTTTCTTCCACCACCACGGCGCACCTGCACAGCCCTGAATAATGGCAGGGCTTTCAAAAGTAGCCGGCGACCGGCGATAATCGCCGTCTACTCGAGACATGACGACCGGCTACTGGCGACTCTGATTCTCCATATCGTGGAATTCTATTTGTCACCTTCCTCGTTTCTTTAACCCGGAGTTTAGCCATATTTTCAATAAAAGGAGTCATTGCGTTATTTCCTTGCTTTAAGGCATCATGGTTTCCTTCATCGCGCATGAACGAGCCTGGCGCAGCCTCCGTATGTTACGTTCGTACAGTTTTGATAAAGACTTGAGGTGCTTGCTCAGGCAGAAAATTACAACATCGCCTGCATTCAAAAATTCGCATCGCCGCTTGACCAAGCATACGAGATGGCTGAACCCGTAAAATACTAAAAACCTCAACAATATTGTCCTTCTTTAACAAGAAAGGTACAGATGCACTATGTCTTGCTAACATATCTAAAAAGAACCATCAATTCATATCGAACGTTTTGATTACCGGCAGTATACGGAACTGTTTCCTGCATGGGAAACTCCTGCATGGGAAACTTTTTTGCAGGCATTCAATTGAAATTTCCCTTAAACTACAAATATAAAATGATGGTGTTATTAGTCAATGTAATGGTGTTAAAGTGTAACGTCTTATCTATACTACCAGATATCGTTTTAATCATTTACTGGAGCTTTGTCTTTGCACGAGTTGGAAAAAGTATGTCAACACCTGCAATTTAGCTCTGCGCTATTCCCTGAGTGGAACACTCATAACGTTTGCTCCTCATTGCAAACTGCTCCTCATTGCAAACTCGTTTTGCGGAATGTTGATAAAGGTTGATCCTGAGTCGGCAAAATCAGCATCTGTATTGGCTTTCGCTAAGTTATTTGAATAGTTATTTGGAAATGGTTTAACGTTACATCTTTATGCCTACGGTCATGTTTCAGAAATCAGAAAAAACAGCTGCATTTTCTCCATGATTCTTCCCCGTGGTGGTAACCCACCCAGACACCCGACATTTCTGCTTCTCTCATCCCTTCGCCACAGATTATGTCACACAATAGTCAATATTTTTGGTGGCTGGACAAAGCAGCATGAAAAACAGTGTAAAACTAGCTATAAAGCAGTCGTGTCAGTGAAAATACACACTTTAAGTGTGAAAGAGCATCGCCAAACTGTCATTTAATCGTTCACGCCGCTGTCTGGTCCCAGTCACTTTCGTATACATCTGAAATTTGACAAATAGACTCTTAAGGTTGTTTAAATAATTCAAACTTGCGCTTCGTTCTGATTCGTGCTTTTCCCGAAATGACAGATGCTAACTTACATGGTTGGAATCATTGACTGTCAATGAACGAACTGTGTAAGTTGCTAACCTAAGCTTTAGGGAAACGTACCCCTGATCATTCATTTCTTTGAATGTAAAAAGGCTGGGAAGTGGGTCAGGCCTAAAGTGTCTCACTCAGGGAATGGTTATCAAACGGCGTCCCACTCAGGACACCTACGTTAACATGTTAACACAATTTACTTCTATAACACTATATGACACAATTTTTTTTCCTTGTTTGTGTGTGTTATTTCTTTATTGCTTATGTTGTAAAAAAAATAGACAATGCCCAAAATTTCCTTCAAACTTTGCTTTTGTGACCAAGATAATGAAATTAAGGAATTCACCTATTTTCTGTGGAAAAATGGGAAATTTGCACATTTTCATTTACATAAGGCATGAATAAAACAAAACATAAATCAAATTTTATTTCATTTGTATGATATCAAATCTTCCTATTTAAACAAGCAAAAATTGTCTTTCTTACCTTCTTGAGTTTTTTTTGCAGTGGTCTTAGGTAAAATGAGGTGCCCAGAGTTTGTGTTGATCCTCGACAGGCATTCCAAAAATATACCATGTTGGCTTCATACATTTTAACAGTTACTTTCAGAGTACTTTTTTGCCCTTATTTTGATAAATTGGTCACATACATTGCAGAATGCATCGAGAGAATGCTTTGCAGCTTCTTCCTGCCAGCTCTGAAAAATTCTGATATATCTACATGTTTACTTGGGCAGCTAGAACTAAACTGAGGTGGTGAGTGGTGAGCTGCTGTATAGATATTACTATGGAAAGATCTAAAAAATTTTAAAAGGTTCTTGAAATACTTGTAAGTTCTACAACATCCTAGGAGAAGAGAAGAAGAGCTAGCTCCGAGTCAAATTGTAGCCCCTTTAGCTCTCACAGTGCTTTCCACCTTGGAAATGCAAGGCTAATATTAATCCGGGTTCTGTCCCTTTCTTTATCCGACAACTTCTTCGCCAACGACCGTTGTTTCTTTAGAAGTAATTTCGGATCCTGCTCGTCTTCAGGTGAACATTTCGTTCCGCTCTCCGTTTCGCTTTATAAAAAATTTGCGCTGCCACTGCTCACTGGCTGTATGAATGCATTCTCGTAAAGGAGGAGGTGGCGATTCACATGAACGTACATGAACGCGCGGCCGGACCGGCCTTGTAAACAATGGGCTGGAGATCAACACAGAGAGCGGGTGTGTGACGTCCTGCTATACTCCAGATGAAATTACACCTCTCTTTCTTCACACAGTGATTTTTAATTCCTTCAATCTAGAAATGATGCATTTCTGCTTATTGCCCCTTTAAGACCACAGATAATCGTGCAATCACGTTCATGCAAAACTGCTGTTCTATGGCCATTTAAATTTCAAAATGCGACAATCAAACATGCTATCTTAATAAATAGGACTATCTACTCATTCAACAAAGTAAATAAGCCAATCCACTGTTTGATTGGAGGAGAGCCTGATGTCCACCACCTGCTGGCGAGGTTAGGATGTGGAGAAAAAGTGGGTGAATGGTTACTACCAGTGAAAAACAGTTTTGGTCATGCTGGTGGTTAGTTAAAAGCCGCACAATGATCAGGGGCCTCATTTATAAACAAAATGTTGGCACAAAAAAGATGCGTCCGTCATTTTCTTTGCAGATTTCTGATTCATAAAAACAAACTTCACTTTTAAAAATTATTAAGATTATGCACATGCCAATACATTCCAAGTTCATCCTGATTAATAAATAAAAATTTCATGCAGTTTATCCAACCCATAGGGTCATAAATCTTTTTGAAATTTGATCCTCAGACCTGATAGGAATGCAGCAGAAAAAGTGAATTTTTTTTTATTCACCCCTCTGACTTTTTTTCACAATAAAAATCTTGAGAGCCTAAACATAAAAATGCCTCGCCTCATTTTGGCATTAAGGTGACTCAAATAATTTACAGCCTTTTTTTTTTGTATCAATAGCTGTTTAATTTTGTTCTTTCTTTCCTATGACAGTCATACCAAAGCCAAAGTTTTTCCTTTTCACGAACTTAACATTCTTGTTTGCTTCAACATCTCATTTTCAAGACCTTACGAATAGAAAAGTAAATGCAATTTAAGGGACAATCACAGGTATACATCTCATACGCTTACATTACGTGGCTCAGTGGAAGGGCTTCGGCAGCAGATGCAGGGCAAATTATTGAAGCATGGCAGCTGCTCCATCTTGCAGATGTAGATGAGTGGCTCAATGCTGGAACTGAGGTCCATGAGGGCAAAGGCAATCCCTTCAACCTGACAGTATTCAGGGAAATAATAGTAAAGTGTTATGGGTAAGATGGTAACTATAGGCAGGTAATGAAACACTATGATGGCTAGGGCGATTAGCACTGTTCTGAGGGCTTTCTTTTTCATGGGGTGCATCTTTTCCTTGCCAAAGACCGACTTCCTCAGACTCCACGTGATGGAAATGTTGCAAAACACCATGATAGCAAAGGTCACCAGGACCAGCCCAGACAAAATGTTAGGTGCGCCTACCAGCTCCAATGACCTACTGATGGCGAAGGGTAACGCAAACCCCCAAATAAGCATGGAAATAACCACCCTGATCTTGTTATCCCTGATGCTGGTGAACACAATAGGGTGGACCACAGCTAAGTAACGGTCCAGGCAAATGCAGGTGAGGAAGAGTGGTGTGCAGTCTTTGATCCCGTAGGCAAAGGCATTGAACTTCAAGAAATTTTTGATTTTGAAGAGATAGTTGCCTGAAAGGCTGATGGGGCCTATCATGCAGTAGCAGGCATCAGAGATGGCCAGGTTGAAGATGAAAATATCAGAGGTGGAGGAGTCACTCTTCTTCCTGGATAGCAGCCACATCACCATGAGGTTAGCAGGGTAGCCCACCACCATGTTGAAAACCGTGACACTAAAGTCGAAAGACCTCTCACCGACTGATTTTGTGCATCCTGTATGCCCATTCCCGAGTGGGAGACTGGATCCTGAAGAGGAGTGGTTGAAGAGTAGGCTAGAGTTGATGACAGAGGTGTTCATTTCAGTTTTATTTAACCTCGCAGGATTGAGGGTTGATGTTCCTTAGAAAAGAGAGTGAATTTCAGTTATACGGTCAACCCTAACTGCAGAACAATGGTCCTCACCACTTTAACTGACAGTAAGGCAAAATCATGTTCTTATATTTATGCTGATTCAAGCATCATTTTACATTATTTTTTTACCTGCTGTATTCTTAATCATAACACATTTACTGCATGATAAAATTGCTAACATGCTGGCCCAATGTGCTTAAAATCAAGCTCTATTTTCTGAGAAATTATGCTTTTTAACGGAGCATTGCAAAATTTTGCAGTACTGCGGCACTGAGGGATAATTTTTGTTTTCTGGGAAGACTACCTCCACTCAGGGAAAACTACCTTTACTCAGGGAAAACTGTTACTCTTCCGAGACACCAGTCTTTGCCCTTTGAAACTGGGACAGTACCAGAAGACAAGCTTTACCTTTAGGGTCCATCGCATTACAATCTGCCAAAGTCTCTCATTCTTAAAGAATTCAAACACATCCAGATCAAGCACACCAAAGGAAATGAAAGATGGGTTCGTCGTTTTGAAAGAAACAAATAGTTACTCACCTGAGAAGCTGGAATCTCTCAACCTACTCTCCTTTCAGTCAGACAGCCTAATAGGAAACTGTATCCTGATCGCCTGTGTCCAAGGGGGATATGTTTTCATTCAAGTTAGTTCCAGTTTATGAAAATAAATAAATGTAAGTGGTACATAAACAGTGTAGACAATAGCCAATCACAAGTCCATTGAGGGAGCAACGGATTGGTGTAACTGTACAATACCCTGTCACCACAGGATTATATCTGATGAGGGGTAGGTGAGCAAAACGTCTAGGTTTGGGGTGTGGGTAATATGCAGTAAAACAGAAGAGGAGGAGGAGGAGGAGGAGGGGCATAAAAGAGAGGACAAACCTGTTCTAACAATATTATTTGTCAGTGATGCAATCCAAGAAGAGCATCCCAGACAAACAAGTGATGCAATGCAGTCAGCCTACTGGAGCACAGGTGAGACTGTGTAACCTGGTGTAAGGTCTTACACATGAAACCACAAGGTTCATTAAAGCAGACTTAAAGAATTCTCTTTCATCCCCATCAAGAAAAAATCTGAGCAATCAGATACAATAAATTTATTTCTACAGATAATAGTAGGTACATTTATGATTGTTTTACTTTCATTTCTTTTTTCTGCTTTCTCCATAAAGACATCTCTAAAGCCGGGCATCTGTTCCAGGAGATCTGTTGTCCCGTAGGTTTTCATGCCAATGCTTAGAGAGGAGAACACAATCAAAGGAGACAGATCTCACTGAGCTACTGAGGAGTAGAATCAGGTGTATGAGGGTTGAATTGAGAATTTACTGGATGGTAAATCTCCTTGATATAAAGCTTGACCCCCTGTTGGCATCAGCATAGCACATACTTTCTGACGGCCTGTTAAGGTCGCGGTGTGCATTTAAGGGATACGGGAAAGGAATAGTTAAGTTCCATGTGTACTTTGCCTGTGAATAAGCACTACGCTACAGAAGTAACATGGTGTTTGCGTACTCTAGAAGAAGACCTGTGAGGTCACACTTAATTAGAAGGGGACAAGTCACTGGCTGTAATATGCTAAACTAATGAATAACTCTTGACAATATAATGCATTAATTAATGCTGGTTTTGCCTAGAGCCAATGAAAAAGAGAGTTGAGATACGCTTTGATCTTGTCGGTAAATGGTCACGTGGTCCATGTAGCTCAAAATAGTTCCAAATGAACCCGCGCTGTCAAATAGTTTGAATGGTTTTGAGCCGGACAGATAGAAGCAGTGATCACATTTGCGGCAGTTTTCGGTACATATTATAATGTAAAATGTGTACTGACTACCACACTGACTACACTTCTATTCAATAAATAAGACAGCATTTTCTTGGGGAATGGTGAAGAGACAGCATTTATCAGTTAGACTGCAAAGATTTTGGAAAAAAAGGGATATTTCTCATGACATAGAATACATGGACAGCAGTGACTATATTCAGTGAGAACATGGCACTCTTAAATACTCGATTCTGATTGGTCAATCACCAAAATTCTGCGGTGTTTATTTCCAGAGGTATGACCGCTGCGCTGCTGTCCATTGCTAGGGAAGCCAAGCCATAGCAACAGCAGCCGCAATTAACGTTAGTTCACACAGCCTAATGTGTTTTCAGATGCAGCAAATTGCATGATCAACGGAGAGAGAGAACTATCAACATCACTGTCCCTCAAGATCTGCCATTTTCTCTCTCGCCCGTTTACTTTCCTGCACGCAGTTTTATTTTTTTTTATCAATAATATATGTTCTAATCATTATTTTGTGTCACATTATTTAATGTTTTAGCGATGTTCTAGGCGGGATAATATATAGTGAGCCGGTGATTGAAAAATATCTCCCTTCAGGGGAATGGAACCCCTCCGCTGCGCGTCACCGGCTCACTATACATTATCCCTTACATAAATTTTCGGTAGGGTCAGTATATACGCATAATGTTCATCGATCACAATGCTGGTTTCAATTATAGTAGGTTTTTTTTCTGGGGAGTGTTGTTTTACAGAATTAATCACTTTTTCTCCGTTTCATTTTGGAGGGAAAGGATTGCTCCCATAAGGCAGATAATGTTTGGATTGGATGAACGTATATTTTTTGTATCTATATGGCCATTATTACTCACATCTAAATATTATGTCAAGACATTCACGTAAATATGTACAGCAAGTGAATATCAATGAATGCAAGCAACTGTTCAATTTATGCCGACAAAGAAGTTTTGTCAATAGTGCAAAATAAACAAGGCGACCCATTGCATTAAACAAACCATTTTATTATACAACATACATTATACCACAAGAGAGGGGAGATACATTTTTTCTTGAATGGGCAGAAACTCATTTGATGCCCTACAGGGAGAAAAAGATGTTAGAATGCAGGCCAGGAAAGACTAACAAGTGTTTTAAATAGACATTTTGTTCTTCCACCACAACAGTGCAAAGCCTGGCCCGAACCTGGCCTTGAGCACACAGTAAACTTCACTGGAAGATCATCGCTCAAAACATGTCCAGATACACATGCAAGAATCTTGAGTCAAATGCTTATTTATAAAATAATGGCAGACTCCATGGCTCAAGTAATGCTACTGTTTAAATCTTTTTAGATAGGGCATTTAAAGCACACAGTGGTGGAAGATGTATTCAGATGCTTTAGCAAAGGAAAAGTATTGATACCACACTCCAAATATTCCATTACAAATAAAATTCCAGCATTAAAAACCTTTCAAAAGTATGCATTATCAAAAATTGTGATGTACGCTGTCTCCATATTTGTTGAAATGAGGAAGAGCTTGCCTGAGCCACAGTTGTAGAGACATGGCATTTGCACTCCACTTCTTTTTGAATGTGTATTTTTGGCTTGTTTTTTTTTTTTTCCCCCACCACCCTCCCCCCTTTTTTGCTGAATACCCCTCGGCCCCCCTGCCTCAAGGTCACAGCGTTAAGGGTCAAAGGTCAAATCCAGCAAAAAAGGTGACTTTGCACATCTATGTGTCACAGTGAGTTACCATACCAAATTTGGTGAAGCTGCGATCAGTAGTTGCTGAGTACTGACCCATACAAGATTTCCTGCCTTAAGGTCACAGCGCAAAGGTCAAAGGTGAAATCAAACAAAAAACATGACATTGCACATATATGTGTGACAGTGAGTTACCATTTGGTGAAGCTGCGATAATTAGTTGCCGAGTACTGACCCGGACAAGATTTCCAGGGTCATGGTCACAGAGATAAGGTCAAAGGTCAAACCCAGCAAAAAACCTGGTGTTGCACATCTATGGGTCATAGTGAGTTACCATACCAAATTTGGTGAAGCTGCAAGAATTAGTTGCTGAGTACTGACCCGGACAAATTTCCACAGTCAAGGTCACAGAGCTAAGGTCAAAGGTCAAACCCAGCAAAAAACCTGGTGTTGCACATCTATGGGTCATAGTGAGTTACCATACCAAATTTGGTGGAGCTGCGATAATTAGTTGCCCAGTACTGACCCGGACAAGATTTCCAGGGTCAAGGTCATAGAGCTAAGGTCAAAGGCCAAATCCAGCAAAAAACCTGATATTGCACATCTATGGGTCATAGTGAGTTACCATACCAAATTTGGTTAAGCTGCGATCTTTAGTTGCCGAGTACTGACCCGGACAAGATTTCCAGGCTCAAGGTCACAGCGCTAAGGTCAAAGGTCAAATCCAGCAAAAAACCTGACGTTGCATCTATGGGTCATAATGAGTTACCCTACCCAATTTGGTGAAGCTGCGATCATTAGTTGCTGAGTACTGGCCCGGAAAATGTCACCCGGACAAGATTTCCAGGCTCAAGGTCGCAGCGCTAAGGTCAAAGGTGAAATCCAGCAAAAAACCTAATGTTGCATATCTATGGGTCATAGTGAGTTACCATACCAAATTTGGTGAAGCTGCGATCATTAGTTGCCGAGTACTGGCCCGGACAAAATCATGGACGGACGACAGACGACAGACAACGGACGACGGACAACAGACAGACACGCAGGTGACGATAATACCCCTCCGGGCCGGAGTCGGCCGAGGGGGAAAAATGAACATACACACACACACATACATACATACATGCATATACACATTTACATATGCATATAAATATACACACATACAGCTGTAATCAAAATTATTCAAGCCCCCTTGCAAATTAGGTTTACTGGCAAAATTTACAAACTTTCATCTGTTGGCAATGAACATTTCAAACAAGAACTATTTAAATGGCTCAGCACAACAAATATTACAAGTGGCTTCTCCAAATTCAACACAAAATGCCACTTTTAATGACTGCTGCAGGCTACAAATTATTCAACCCCTTCATGACAAGCATCTTTAAAACTTATTAGAAAGCCCTTCTGCCGCTATGACCTGCTGGAAATGTGATGCATAGGCAGATGTCAGTTTTTGGAAGCATTGCTAAGGAATCTTAGCCCAGTCCTCATGGACAATGGCCTCCAGTTCACTAATATTCTCGGGTTTGCATGCTGCAACTTTGTTCTTCAAATCCCAGCAAAGATTTTTTATGGGGTTCAAGTGAAGCGATTGTGATGGGCACTCTAGAATCTTCCCAGACTTCTTCTGAAACCAAGCCTTGGTGGATGTTGAGGTATGCTTCGGATCATTGTCCTTTTGGAAGGTCCAATGATGCCCAAGCATCAGCTTCCCTACAGACGGCATGACATTTTCTCCTTGGATATCCTGGTACTTGACCGAATCCATCTTGCCCTCCATACTTTGCAGATTTCCAGTGTCAGAAGAAGCAAGGCAGCCGCAGAGCATCAAAAAGCCCCCACAATTCTTCATTGTAGGCAGGGTGTACTTTTCAGAATATGTTTCTGTTACGGCCCTGGCCGTTTTTGGTTTTATCCTGTTGCTTGCCATTGTAAAGTGGAGCTCCTGTCCCAATATTCCAGTAGTCTGCCAATTGATAGGTACCGGATCCGGCGCAGATTGGCTGAGCTGCAGAGGTGTGGACGTCGCAGATTGGCTGTCTTCGGGGGCTTGGCTATTTAACTCCTGGATCCGCCGGAAGAAAGAATCAACGCATGCGGCTTGGCTTTTGGTGCTCCTCGTCATTTGGGTTTTTGTCATTATTTGAGTGTGAACTATGAAATGTGTCTGACACGATCTTGTAAACTTGTCTCCGGTAGTACTTGTTTCATTCTGTTTGGTGCCTATTTAGACGAAAAACAAGGAAAGCTTATTGCAGCTGACTGCATTGTTGTTAACCTGTAAACTTGTGTTCTAAGATCCAGAACTGGTAGCTGCCTTGCTGTTGATCTCAAATTGCTGACTGCATTGTTGTTAACCTGTAAACCTGTGTTCTGAGACCTCCGTCGTTTACACTGTTTCGATGTAATGAAGTTGAAGGAGTGAGCTGTCATTTATTTTGAACAATCTTTTCTCCTTTTTATTGGCCAGATCAGGGAGTCCGACAAATGTATGCATTTTTCTTTTGTTTCTTTCGCGCAATAGAATCTGAATCAGGAAATTAGTTTCTGTTTTTTGTTTGTAATGCTGGCCTGAGCTATGGAGCTATGCTTCATTGATTATTGACAAGTGCCAGTGAGAAAATAAACTGCTAGATCTAACCTATCAGTGTTTTCTATATTGTCTTTACCAAGTCTTCAACTTGGAGTGTCTTTAAGACCAGAATTACCCATCATTACACATCGTGTTTTGCCAATACCAAAGACGAAGCACCACCTTTTAGAGTAAGCTTCACACGTGTCTATCAGTGCTTGGAGGCCAGGGACAGTAGCTGCCAAGAGAATGACGTCATCAGCATAAGCCAGACTATTAAAAACTGGGCTATTCTAAGTCCATGTTCAGAATCTGACAGTTCCTTCAGTAAATCGTCAATAAACATTGTGAACATAAAAGGTGATAAAACACTACTCTGTCGAATACCTCTTGTCACTCTGAAGGTTTCACAATATGACTTATTCCATTTCACCTTGGCCTTAAGAGCAAAATACCATAAATAAAGTGTTAACCAGTGTGCAAGGCTAATACGAGATAATAATTTATAAAAGAGACCGTTGTGCCAGACACGATCAAAACATTTAGCTGCATCAAGACTACAAATAAAAACAGAACTACCTTTTGAAATAAAATACGAGCTAATATCGTACACAAACGAGGAGGCCATATCGGTGCCTCGACCCTCCCTGAACCCCATACTGTGTCTTGCCACAAGTGTCGCCTTCTGGTATCAACAGATGTTCAAATAACTTTGAAAAGACTGTACTGATCGTTATTGGACGATAATTAGATGGGTCATTAGGATTCAAGGAAGGTTTTTTCAACACAGGAACAATAGTACCAATTATCATCTCTGTTCCTATAACATGCCAACTCAATATTACAGAGGAAACATCACTTAGTTTGTCACATAGTTCACTGGAGACACCGTATTGCAGGGGTTGAGTAGTAACAGAGTCCACTATAGGAGCTTTGCCTCGCTTGAGAGAAGTGATTGCAACATTGATAACATCCGCATTTACAGTGTGATCAGTAAAATTACATACATTTGATTCATACATATGCTTCACATGTTCACATATACTCTGCTGCTCAGTATCTAGTGTAAGGTCATCAGACATAACATCACTAAAGTATTTTGAGAGATCACAAGCTTCTAAACTGGACGGTACTTGTGTATGAGATTGACCCTTCAAAGTGTTCCAAAATTTCACGCTGTTCCCAGATCTATGGAGGTTGTTCATTTCCCGGATAGGCTTAGAGAGAATACCTGTTTAACACTTTGCCTAGATACCTACCGAAATTGTTTCTTGGCATATTTCCAGCTATCAAATACAGCACCATTCCGTGGACAGCCATTGTCAACCCATAACCTCCACCAAAAGCGTTTTATATCCAGGAGGTAGGAAAGATCCTTAGACCAGTGAGCCTTTGGCTTATTACATCTCCGTGTGGCACAACCAGTCAAGGGTTGCAGAATGGATGGCATCAGTAACTTTCCTAAACATACAATCAACATAAGTGATATCCTCTTCGCTGTTACTCAGATCACATGGCTCATGAGAGACCACTGTAGCCAACTTAGAGGTAAGGAGACTTTTATACTTGTCTTGGCTGTGGGAGTTATTCCAGCATACTCTTGGGTAACTCACATTTACCTGCTCTCCAGATGCAGGACTTGAGCTTGAACAGTCTCCATTTGCTACAGAAAACCTGAACACAGACCTAATTGGCAAGTGGGCACTCATGTTTCCTTCTTCTAAACCGACTATTTTACATGACAACACATTATTCACATCTTAACTAAAAGCATATACATGATCTGTCCAGGAGAAAGCAGCACGTTTCAGACAAAAATATGTGTACTTGGTAGTTTATTGTGAGGAGAGGTCAGCAGATATAAAATCATTTGATGTCAAGAAGTCATATGGGAATTTAGACTTAATGGAGTACCCTTTAGTTCTGTACCAGTTGTGATTCACCACAGAGCCAATGGGAATTTGGGCATTGAAGTCCCTTCAAAGTTTGATAGGGTAACCAGCATACCTATCAATGAAAGTCTGCATTACCTCAAGGCATTGAATAAACTGAGATATATTACAACCACAGGAGTCAAAATAAGGCATGTAAACGTTGACAATTATTTGACGGATTAAACCCTTGGCATCTATACCTCTAGACCCTCTAAACCCTTAACATCTCTATAGCTATACCCACAAATATCTAGGTTTGGCTCAGGGAGTGTCTCAGGTAAGGCAATTGTATTTTTGTATAATATTTGTTTTCAATATTTTCCCCCATCTAGCATCAAACAATTGAGTTAATTTTCTAATCCTATGATTTATTATCTCCATTTTACAACCCCAATTCCGAAATAGTTGGGACGAAGTGTAAATTTTGAATAAAATCAAAATGCAATGACTTTCAGATCACATGAGCCAATATGTTATTTACAGTAGAACATAGATAACATTTCAAATTTTGAAACTGAGACATTTTACATTTTTATCCACAAAGTGAGCTTATTTCAAATTTTCTGGCTGCAACAGGTCTCAAAAAAGAACACAGACAAAAAAGGGCTGAAAAAGCAATTAATATATAAGACAATCAGCTGAAAGAATATCTAGCAAGTAATTAAGTTAACTGGCATCAGGTGTGTAACATGATTGGCTATAAAAGGGCTGTCTTAGAGAGGCAGAGTCTCTCAGAAGTAAAGATGGCCAGAGGCTCTCCAACCTGTGAAGGCTTGCTTAAAAAAATAGTGGAATACTTTAAAAACAACGTTCATCAACGTCAAATTGCAAAGGCTTTGAAGGTCTCATCATCGACAGTGCATAACATCATCATAAGATTCAGAGAAACTGGAAAAATCTCTGTGCGTAACGCACAAGGCCAAAAACCTTTACTGGATGCCCGTGATCTTCGGGCCGTCAGACGCCACTGCATCACTCATCGGCATGATTCTATCATTGAAATTACTAAATGGGCCCAGGAATTCTTCAAGAAACCACTGTCTGTAAACACAGTCTGCCGTGTCATCCACAGATGCCACCTAAAACTCTATCATGCAAAAAGAGAGCCATTATTGAGCATGATCCAGAAGCGCCGCCGTGTTCTGTGGGCCAAGGCTCATTTAAAATGGACTGTAGCAAAGTGGCAAAGTGTCCTGTGGTCAGATGAGTCCAAATTTGACATTCTTGTTGGAAATAATGGGCATCATGTCCTCCGGGCTAAAGAGGATAAAGACCACCCTTCCTGTTATCAGCCTTCAGTTCAAAAGCCAGCATCTCTGATGGTATGGGGATGCATTAGTGCATATGGTGTGGGACACTTGCACGTTTTAAAAAGCATCATGAATGCTGAAAGGTATACAAAGGTTTTAGAGCAACAAATGCTCTCCTCCAGACGTCATCTATTGAATCGATCCATTGAAATCTCTCTCAAAAGTATTAATTCTTTTTGAATATCCTTCAATTTAGTGACTTTTATCCAAGCCATTATTGTTTTCTTAATGCATAAGTTTTCAATTTTTTTAATATCCTTCATCCTTACTTTAGAAGATACATACATGATCCAATAATTTCCCATTTCTTCAATTTCGATCTCCTTCCATTTCACTGCTGAATCGTGACATAGCCAGACAGTAATTGGTTTAATTAAGGCAGTATAATAATAACTAACCAAATTTGGATGCGCAAGTCTCCCATTTTGTTTAGTTAATTTAAGCAATTTTAATTTTAGACAGGGTTTTCTTCCTGCCCAAATGAATGTATGAAAAATTTTATCACATTGGTTGTTTTTTATTTGAGATTTGAATTGGTAAATTTTGAAATAAAAAAATGAGGGATCAACCCCCATTTTTGTAAATATTGCAAAATTTGTCTATGCAAAACTCCAAAATTATATTGAAACAGTTTACTAAAATCTTGAGAGATAATCAACCCTAAATATCTCAGTTTATTTTGTACCCATTTAAAATACTTACATTTAACAGTAGACGATATTGGCTGCCCAATTACCATTGCTTCAGATTTACCGATATTTAACTTATAATCAGACACTTCACTATACTGTTTTATTTCTTCCATGACTTTCTCAAGTGACTGCGATATGTTTATAAGGTAGAGGATCACATCATCTGCATACATAGCTAGTTTGTGCTCTTCTTGTCCCAATAGCAAACCTTGTATTCTTTGGTTACATCTCACTCGCTCTGCGAACGGTTCATGCATTCGGACTCATTAGGCTCCTCTCTGTCACTGTCGTAGTCATTTGGGCTTGCATTGGATTGCCTGAAGGCTTCCTGGACTGAGTCAGGGGAGACCAGGCATGGCTCCCTGAGGAGCTCATTGTAGGGACACTCAAGCAGCCTCCTTCCAACAGCTGACTTTATGAATGGACGGTGGCTCTGCGCATCTGCAACTATGTTCTTAGAGCCAGCGACGTATTTGACACATAAGGCCAGTTTTGCCACCCAATGCGGTTTGCAGGTGTCCAGTCGTGGCTTAGTTAAGATATGTGTGGGTTATTGTCTGTCCACACTCTAAAGACAAGGCCCTTGACCTAGTGACAAAATTTTTCACACACAGACCATTTTAATGCCAGGAATTCAAAGCAATGAGCGGGGTACTTCCTCTGCGTTGGCGAAGGGGACTTACTGGCAAAAGCTACCGGTTGAGCCACACCATCACCCTCCTGGACCTGCGAAAGGACCTCACCCTTTCCATCCAGAGAGGCATCGGTGGAGAGCAAAAATGGTAGATTGAAGTGTGGGTGGGCCAAAATCATTGAAGTCACTCAAGCCGCCTTAAGACCCTCAAACGCTTCTTGGTGGTCCAACATCCAGTCTGCTAGCATCAAATTCCGCAATTGACCTATGGCTAAGCCCGCCCCTCCACTGACTCGGACAAACAATCAAAATTTTAGAACAGGCGCTAATGGCTGGTATCACAGTCGAAGATATTTTCAGGATGTGATTGATGATTTTTGGCGATAGACGGCTCAAATATCATCAAGAAGTCAGCAAATAGGGTAACACTATGCATTGGAGGGATACATTAAGGAACTTAGAGTGGAGAATGTTAACGAAAAGTTTAAATTAGAAGCTAAAATATTCAGGTCTCAGTGCAAACCCGATCAACTGCATGTCGTTTCCGTCACCCTCTCACACAACAAGATAGAGGATCAGCATTGTTCGTGCACCGCAGGGTAATAAATTTAATTTACGTATTAATGTATGGAAGCCCAAAAGATTCATAATTAAATAAATAAAAGCAACATTTTGAAATAAATACCATTTTTTGATAAATAACAGACAAATATATAATTTGGCCATTAAATTGTAAAATAAGGTAATATTATTATGAAATATGTTTTTACTATTCTTTAATTAGTGGGCCTGAGCTGAGTGCAGGCCCACTACTCTCCCCAGTCGGGATTGTAGTGGGCCTGGGCAAAGCCCAGGCCACTTATATCATTCTGTGCCTATATTTTCATTATTATTATTATTTATTCTTCCGTAAAAATTTCGGTTCGCCACTATTCTTACAGCTTTGAGAAAATCCATACAATATATATATTAAATCGTGCGGCTCGATCGGGAAAGGTGAAATATGTCATTTCTGAGCGATCCGACTTAAGGATTTCCCACAATTCCCGAAAAACATGGATTTTCATCCCTCCCTAGCAACCAGGCAGAACTCCATAGCAACCGCCTAGTTACGCACAAGCAATCACCCACACCACCATAGCAACTGCCAAGCAACGCCTTAGCAACCATGAGAAATACCATAGCTACCGCCTGGCAACGCCCTAGCAACCACGAGGAGCACCATAGCAACAGCCTAGCAACGCTCTAGCAAAAGCCCAGAACACCATGAAATATGTCTTGCAATACCTTGCCAACCGCCAGGAACAACATAGCAACTGCCCAGCAACACCTTAGCAACCATCCAGAACACCATAGCAACTGCCAAGCAACGCCGTAGCAACCATGAGGAATACCATAGCTACCGCCTGGCAACGCCCGAGCAACCACGAGGAGCACCATAGCAACAGCATAGCAACGCTCTAGCAAAAGCCCAGAACACCATGAAATATGCCTTGCAACACCTTGCCAACCACCAGGAACAACATTGCAACTGCCCAGCAACACCTTAGCAACCATCCAGAACATCCTAGCAACTGCCTAGCAACGCCCTAGCAGCCACCCAAAACACCATAGCAACCGCCTAGAAACCACCTGGAACACCATAGCAACAGCCTAGCAACACCTTAGCAACCACCCAGAACACCATAGCAACCGCCTAGCAACACCCTAGCAACCACCCAAAACACCATAGCAACCGCCTAGCAACCACCTGGAACACCATAGCAACCGCCTAGTAATGCCCTAGCAACCACCCAGAACACCATAGCAACCACCTAGCAACCACCCAGAACACCATTGCAACTGCCAAGCAACGCGCTAGCAACCACCCAGAACACCATAGCAACAGCCTAGCAACCACTCGGAACACCATAGCAACCACCAAGCAACCACCTAGAACACCTAAGAAACCGCCTAGCAATGCCTTAGCAACCACCCAGAACACCATAGCAACCGCCTAGCAACGACCTACCAACCACCTGGAGCACCATAGCAACTGCCTAGCAGCGCCCTAGCAACCACCCGGAGCACCATAGCAACTGCCTAGCATGCCCTAGCAACCACCCGGAACACCTTAGCAACCACCTAGCAACCACCTGGAACATCATAGCAACCACCTAGTAATGCCCTAGCAACCACCCAGAACACCATAGCAACCACTTAGCAACGCCCTAGCAACAACCCGGAACACCATAGCAACCACCTAGCAACCACCTGGAACACCATAGCAACCACCTAGTAATGCCCTAGCAACCACCCAGAACACCATAGCAACCACTTAGCAACGCCCTAGCAACAACCCAGAACACCTTGGCAACCGCCTAGCAATGCCTTAACCACCACCCAGAACACCATAGCAACGACCTAGCAACCACCTGGAACACCATAGCAACTGCCTATCAGCGCCCTAGCAACCACTCTGAACACCATAGCAACTGCCTAGCAATGACCTAGCAACCACCCAGAACACCATAGCAACCGCCTAGCAATGCCTTAGCAACCACCCAGAACACCATAGCAACCACCTAGTGATGCCATAGCAACCACCCAGAACACCATAGCAACCACTTAGCAACGCCCTGGCAACAACCTGGAACACCATAGCAACCGCCTAGCAATAACCTAGCAACCACCTGGAACACCATAGCAACTGCCAAGCAACGCGTTAGCAACCACCCAGAACACCATAGCAACAGCCTAGCAACCACTCAGAACACCATAGCAACCACCAAGTAACCACCTGGAACACCGAAGAAACCACCTAGCAATGCCTTAGCAACCACCCAGAACACCATAGCAACCGCCTAGCAACGACCTCTCAACCACCTGGAGCACCATAGCAACTGCCTAGTAGCGCCCTAGCAACCACCCGGAACACCATAGCAACTGCCAAGCAACGCGCTAGCAACCACCCAGAACACCATAGCAACAGCCTAGCAACCACTCGGAACACCATAACAACCACCTAGCAACCACCTGGAACACCTAAGCAACCGCCTAGCAATGCCTTAGCAACCACCCAGAACACCATAGCAACTGCCTAGCAACAACCTACCAACCACCTGGAGCACCATAGCAACTGCCTAGCAGCGCCCTAGCAACCACCCGGAGCACCATAGCAACTGCCTAGCATGCCCTAGCAACCACCCGGAACACCTTAGCAACCACCTAGCAACCACCTGGAATACCATAGCAACCACCTAGTTATGCCCCAGCAACCACCCAGAACACCATAGCAACCACTTAGCAACGCCCTAGCAACAACTCAGAACACCTTGGCAACCACCTAGCAATGCCTTAACCACCACCCAGAACACCATAGCAACGACCTAGCAACCACCTGGAACACCATAGCAACTGCCTATCAGCGCCCTGGCAACCACTCCGAACACCATAGCAACTGCCTAGCAACGACCTAGCAACCACCCAGAACACCATAGCAACCGCCTAGCAATGCCTTTGCAACCACCCAGAACACCATAGCAACAACCTAGTAATGCCCTAGCAACCACCCAGAACACCAAAGCAACCACTCTGCAACGCCCTAGCAACAACCTCAACACCATAGCAACCGCCTAGCAATGACCTAGCAACCACCTGGAACACCATAGCAACTGCCTGGCAGCGCCCTAGCAACCACCCAGAAAACCATAGCAACTGCCTAGCAACCACCCGGAACACCATAGCAACCGCCTAGCATGCCCTAGCAACCACCCAGAACACCATGGCAACCACCTAACAATGCCTTAGCAACCACCCAGAACACCATAGCAACCACCTATTTATGCCCCAGCAACCACCCAGAACACCATAGCAACCACTTAGCAACGCCCCAGCAACAACTCAGAACACCTTGGCAACCGCCTAGCAATGCCTTAACCACCACCCAGAACACCATAGCAACGACCTAGCAACCACCTGGAACACCATAGCAACTGCCTATCAGCGCCCTAGCAACCACTCCGAACACCATAGCAACTGCCTAGCAACGACCTAGCAACCACCCAGAACACCATAGCAACCGCCTAGCAATGCCTTTGCAACCACCCAGAACACCATAGCAACCACCTAGTAATGCCCTAGCAAACACCCAGAACAACAAAGCTACCACTCTGCAACGCCCTAGCAACAACCTCAACACCATAGCAACCGCCTAGCAATGACCCAGCAACCACCTGGAACACCATAGCAACTGCCTGGCAGCGCCCTAGCAACCACCCAGAAAACCATAGCAACTACCTAGCAACCACCCGGAACACCATAGCAACCGCCTAGCATGCCCTAGCAACCACCCAGAACACCATGGCAACCACCTAACAATGCCTTAGCAACCACCCAGAACACCATAGCAACCACCTAGTAATGCCCTAGCAACCACCCAGAACACCATAGCAACCACTTAGCAACACCCTAGCAACAACCCGGAAAACCATAGCAACCGCCTAGCAATGACCTACCAACCACCTGGAGCACCATAGCAACTACCTACCAGCGCCCTAGCAACCACCCGGAACACGATAGCAACCGCCTAGCACGCCCTAGCAACCACCTGAAACACCTTAGCAACCACGTAGCAACCGCCCGGAACACCATAGCAACCGCCTAGCAATGACCTAGCAAGCACCTGGAACACCATAGCAACTGCCTGGCAGCGCCCTAGCACCCACCCAGAAAACCATAGCAACCACCTCTCAACCACCCGGAACACCATAGCAACCGCCTAGCATGCCCTAGCAACCACCCAGGACACCATAGCAACTGCCTAGCAATGCCCTAGCAACCACCCAGAACACCATAGCAACCACCTTATAATGCCCTAGCAACCACCCAGAACACCATAGCAACCACTTAGCAACGCCCTAGCAACAACCTGGAACACCATAGCAACCGCCTAGCAATGACCTAGCAACCACCTAAAACACCATAGCAACTGCCTAGCACACCCTAGAAACCACCCGGAACACCTTAGCAACCGCCTAGCAATGCCCTAGCAACCGCCTAACAGCAAACTAGGCTTCCCATGTTTTGAATAGGGCAATAACCACAACTTCACTATTAATGGTCACAGAGACATAAACCCACACATGTCCAATCAGCAGTCAAATCTGATTTAAAAAAAAAACTAACAGTTCGATGACTTTACCCCAAAGTATGGTTTAAATCGCCTTTTCCCTCCCCATTGGCTTTCAAACCCTTACTTTACGGCTCAATCCAGAGCGTCCTGACAATTCCAACTGTCAAAAATCAGTTGAAACTGTCGTGAACCTCAACTGAGGGCTATGTTCTCACCGCAGGCCTTAATGCTCAATTCTGATGTACTGCTCAAATCGGATTTTTTGTTTGGCTGTTCACATAATACTCTTTAATTCAACGTGACACGGCTGTTCAGACCGCGGTCACCTTCAATGGAATCCAACATGAATCCGATGCAGTAACACATTTGAAAATGGCCCAGATCGGATTTGAAAAGATCAGATTCCATGTGACTTGTCCTGTTCACACTGTCATAAAAGAATCTGACCTGAATCACAAAGGGGGTAAAAAAATTAGATTTGGGCCACATTTGCCTGCAGTGTGAACGTAGCCCTTGCTTGTTTTAGTGCAGCAACGCCATTGGCTAGATATGTTTTATTTCAGCGCCATATATGGCACTGGATGAAAGTGATTCATTTGTCTCTGGTAATACCTGCCTGGCAACCAGTCATGAGCTGATTGTAATTGGAGCTGCTGTTAGTCTATCAGACAAGCCGGCAATCCTAATTGGTCCATTGTCTTTTGGATGTCATTAAAATACTCATATTGGCTTGATTTGATCCCCTTTGACCTGGGTCTGAGGTAGGTGAAGTTTGTCTACTAGTTATGTGTTTAACGAACTTTTTAAACTAGCTTGTTAGCATTTCGTCACAGCTGCTACTGAATTTTTTGTAAAGTGTAATTTTACTCAGTGAGATTGTGTTTGCGCCAACCATTGAATAATGAATTCTCTGTGTTTTATTAGCTTGCTCCCTTTCTTGCTAGCTACCTAGCTCATGAGCTAATGTCAGCCAAGTAGCTCAGTAAGAGTACCACACAGAACCGGTGGGCACAATAAAATGAAATTCAGAAATCTTCGGCTTACCTTAATGCTTGATGACAAGTCAATTACTGGGGTGTCTAACAACGTCCAGCACACATCCAGTAAAGAGAACATACACGCGTTAATTTCTCATGCTGCTATCTGATAATCGCATAGGGGCGGTGGCAGCCATGGCGATACTGGATAGCTGCCAACCAGTTTGGTAGCGCACCGTGATTCGAATGAGGATAATGGCTCGCTGTGCAGAGGGTACTACTGTTAGGACCTCGTAAGGGGCCGATCACACCGGACTCGCTTTATCGGCGTGGAAACGTGAGGCGCGTGTGATCGGTTTTTTTGAAACCAACATTGTAAAAAGGCGCTGGACACATCTTTTTTGTGCTGCTAAGTAACGTTCCTGTCACTCATCTGCGAACATTCTGAGATAAACCATTTCAATGAACTAGTCAGGTTTTTTCACATGATTGGACAGCAGGGAAAAGACTGACAATGACGTGAAGCGCCTTTTTTCGAGGCGCCTCAAAGAAGCGCATCAAAAAAACAGCGAGGCGCCTGGGGCGTTTAAACGCGAGGCACTCGGTGCGCAAAAAGCAGCGTCCAGCATCGTCTAATCATTGAGAATATTAACAAAACGGGCGCCCCACGCCGATAAAGCGCGTTCGGTGTGATCGGCCCCTAACCCGTAACCTTAACCCTAACCCTTGTAACTTCCAATTGATTTTCAACTGGTTTATATTCTTAGCTTGGTTATGAAAAAAAAAAATTTTGCAGGAGTGTCATCAGTATCCCAACTGCCGCCGTTGTATGCTATTACCACGTGCAGCAGCACTACAAATTAAACTCTAAAAATTCTTGACTGGATGTAAGCTTGATGTTTTTTTTCAGCACCGAATGGTTCGCTACCCAAACACCGAAAAAGGTTCTGATTTTATTCGATATTGATGGAGGCTTAATATGGTACTATTTCCAACACTGTTGCTCCAAAACAAACTCCACAATCGGCGAAAATAATGCATTATTTACATTAGCACGAAATCTGTGTTTACGTGAAAACTGAACAGTTAACCATAAAAAAGGTAGCAAATTTAATTTATTTTTACAAAACAAGAAGCCACTGCACCTGCAAAATTGGCGTGAACAACATTTTCGGCGCAAAGTCGGTGATATCTGACTTGTTGTGATTTGAATCACTGCGATACGAGTAGTAACGGCCGTTGCGGCGGTTTAACTCATTTCAGACAGATGCAAATCTGTTGCCTGCGCCCCGGCCTTGCAGGCAAAGGGGCTCGATCCCTAAATACCTTGAAATATAATCACTGACAAGGATGAAAGTGCTATTCATGTATGTTAGCGGTATGGTTCGGGAGCTGCAAGGCATATGAACAAAGGCAGCTTAACAGAATTGTAAAGACAGCCAGCAGAATAATTAGTGCCCTTCTCCCCTTCCAGATGGAGATCTACCAACAGTGCTGCCTACATCATCAAGGACGTTCACCACCATTCTCATGGCCTGTTTTCCCTCCTGCCATCCAGAAAAGGGTACAGAAGCATCTGTTGCAGGTCCAAATGGACCTGCGAATGGACTGAGTTCCCGCCCAACACCACCTCTGACACCCCCCCCCCAGCTTGACAACTAGCTACCTGTCAAGGACAAATTTTGAACAGTAATGTAAACGGCTCTTTACTAAGTTAATGCACCTTCTTCCTCACCTCTGAACTGCTACTAAACACTGTTTTTATTTTTTTATACATTAGTGTTTTTTTACGTCTAAAAAATGCAGACAAAATATAGACAGAGACAAAATAGACAATTGAGTAGTCCCAGCAGCATCCCAGGGCACCCCTGTGTCCCGACCTGCAGAGGCCAGGCCCACTCTTACAATTTCTGCGAGAATTGTCTAGTATCTAATTATTATTATTTTATTATAATTAAATATTTCATAATGATTATTTTAGCAATGTCATACTTTTTAAAATAATGACTTTTTATTTATTTTCCAAGATTTTATAAAATAAGAAAACGTTTTTTACAAAGTCAATTTTTATTTCATAATGTCCTTTTCCACAATGGCCTTTTTATTTCATAATGTTGTTTTTCAGCACAATGACTTGGTCTGTCAACCATGTGTGTCTGGCATGAGTCCTGCAATCATCCATGTCCTTTTCAGTGGCTCATCTGAAAGAGCTACAATTCAGATTGAGGATTGCCCGGATATTGATATCCGCAGCACTATTCAGCTGGTTTGGAATTTGGTTTCTTTATTTGTATTAAATGGAAAATATTTCTTTAATATCAAATTTATAATGGTTTGTTCTGTAGAATGGTATTATTGCTTATGACCCATCATTAACTTTTTTCATGTATTGTATAGGGGTCATTCCATGAAAAAGAGAGCCAAAGTGTGACATGACTGTTCAAATTTGAAACAAAGATTTTGCACAAAGTACTGGTTCACTTTTGTTGGCGTTCCCATGAGTCAAAATGTGACACAAGTTAAATGGCAAGATCTACTGTGGGATGCAAGAGGCAAGATGTTGAACGTTCAGCGTTGCCAATGTAACAAGGACACGAAACTAACGCAAAAATATGCAATAAAAATTTTACTTCAAAATATAACAAAGTCTCAACTTGTTCAATTAGTATAACAGAGAACAAACTTAAAACAAACCAGCAGTTTGGCAATGCCCAGTTGTGCTCTAATAAGGTCTGAACATGTTTGGCAGTGCTTTGATAAGTCGCTCATTGGTCATGTTCATCTGAGGATGGAACAAATGCAATATTCTGGACAAAATATAAATGAGAAGGCAGCCCATGTAAGTACACATCAGCTCTGAAAATATTTTAGAGTAGACTAGTTGCTAAATGCAAAATTTGTCATCTGGATTGTACCATATGACAAATGTTGCGAATGTAACATGAACACGAAAAATGCTCGACTTGGCAAATGCATCACCTGTCTTCACCCTACGCCCTTTTTGATATTGGAAACCACTAATTATTCAATTTACAATGGTTCAACTAATGGTCAACAGGATGAATTTGTTGATTTCAATTCCTCGGCAGGAGCATGCAGTTAAACATTCAACACAATTCTGGGCTGAAATACAGGAACTTCACAAAAAGCAACCCTACATTTGCTGTGCAACATTTATTAAAAAAAAATAGTAAATGTGAAACAGGCAATTTAGCCTAACAACTTCCATTAAAATTCTTTTTATTTTGAAACATTTATCCTTTCTTTCGCCAAAGTGCGTTGAACGCAACATGGACACAATAACAGCAGTGACTAGCCATGTCCCAGTTGGGTTTGCCACAACCCCCACAAAAATACACCTAACTGCTGAGTGGCGCTTTCGTTGAGAAAATATATGGATGAGAGGTGCCGGTAGACATGTAAACAATAGTGGTGGGACGCGATTAAAAAAATCAATCTTATTAATTAAAGGCTTTGTAATTAAGTAATCTCGATTAATCACATTTTTATCAAATGCCAATTTTTGACACAATAAGCAAAGTTTTTCAATTCAAATTAATTTTGGTTGACGACTGAATCAATGAATAGACATATATCTGTGCATTAACGCCACCTACCGGGCTACAGTGTGTGCATCAGTGTTACCGGCGTGCCAGAAATGAGGGAACTGAGAAAGGTGCGATTAAATGCGTTATTTTTTTAGCGCGTTATTTTTCCTGTAATTAATTAATCCAAATTAACTTCCGCGACCAAAAACGCTGCACCACTCCTTCAAACACGTGAAACGGCAGGCCAAATTATGAATCCCTATAGAAAACATACCTGTGTTGAAAATCGGTGATTTACCAAAAGATTTTAGTGATTGAACGTCACTCCATTTGAACGTAACTTTCTGGGACACAAAAATACTAACCTGCTCAGCTTCCTTCATGAAGACGATAGACTGGTTCCCGGATGAGAAGTAGGAGGTTCGAAAGGAAATCCATATCTATGACCACTGTGAGACCCCAAGGGGATACAGCAGATCGGGCAGCGAGCTCGGCTCGTGTTGAACGTAACTTGGAAAAATAAGACGTGAAAAATTTTGCTCCACAAAAAGAAGAATTTTATAAAAACCCGTATGTTTTCTGAGATAATATTTTGGACGGTTATGCAACAGATTAATATCTACACGTTGGTACAAAAATCTAGATAATATATTATGTTTCCTGGGTTTTCTCAGCACGGCTTCAACGTAACTTTTCAGGACACCATCAGTTACGTTCGCAACAATATTTTAAGCTCTAATTGCAGTGTTATACATCTGGATTTCCCAGTTAATTGCCGTTGTGGGTTAATCACTTGGAATTGATGTTAAGAACAAATGCCATTTCAGCCAGACTTTTATTTAAAAATTCGTAGAATTTTTCATTCAAAGTCTGAAGGCAATGAATGTCACAAATTTGGACACTTTTTATCCACAAGTTTTTCAAAGACATGCAGTTTTTTATTTATCTTTTTCAGAAGACCAATTATATTGCCTGTGTTAGGTTTCTTTATTTACTCTGGCCTTCATGCATGGCATTTTCTATAGGTGGCATCCAATTTTGTAAACCATATAGTCCTGTAAAAAATGCAGGGTCTCTGGCTCTCTATTTCATGGAATGACCCCCAGCTTAACAGCAGTGCTGAACTAACAGAACAGGACAAAAGAAGTGATCTTGAGCTGGCACTGTCCTGGGACCTGCCAGGCGTCACGCAAACCAATCGACGGCGGCTGTATGAACGTCTTTTATTCCACGCTGTAAGATAAAGGTTCTTTTCACCAGGAGTTTTGGTTAAATTTCAAAGCAAAACCAAAATTCCAAAAAAGAAAAGTTGCTTCATGTATGTTATAAATGTTTGAGTATTAGTTGTAGAGTACTCTGTAGACTAAAAATGAACTTTTTTGTCCCACCATCGCAGGTCATAACACGAACAAGCCGCCAAGTAAAGCAGCTGAGGAAAGGGCTCAAGGAGACCATGGTGTGGCCGCTACTCGCAGAGAGACCTGACATCATTCCCCTGTTCTTACCAAGGGAATCAGAGACTGCTCCCACTTGTGAGGTAAAGTGTGACTTACTCCTTTTCAAATCTGAATGTTACAATTATTTTCTTTCCAGCTGACAACCGTACACCTAAACTGGCTAAAGAAAGCGTAAAGTTTAAAAACTAATTTAAATATTACAAATCCCATTAGTATTACAGAATGATTTTAAATGTATATCAGTTTTACATACTT
This sequence comes from Gymnothorax javanicus, assembly GCA_029692085.1. Taxonomy (NCBI): domain Eukaryota; kingdom Metazoa; phylum Chordata; class Actinopteri; order Anguilliformes; family Muraenidae; genus Gymnothorax; species Gymnothorax javanicus. Next base: position 43,512,026 of record CM056200.1, read on the forward strand.
TACACAGACAAATCTAATAACAATCAAAATAAAATGTATTGGTAATGTACTTTCTCATGCAGTCTATTCTAGAGAAAATTGTGTGGCCTGTTATGGAAGATGATGAGGATGAAGAAGAATGCTCTGTTGAGGACCAGTGCAGAGTAACGGGGTACCTTCGGTCTTTCATTGAAAATGGTAAGTCTTTTACAATGGATGGTTTGGTACATAACTGTAACTAAGTACAGTAATATAGGACGTTGTCCAAAACTCCACTTGTCAAAAACAATGTCTTTCTGGCAGCATCCTGTGAAGAGCACAAAGCCCTTCTAAAATTCTGGACTGGATGGGAAGTCCCGCCCAGAAAAATGACTGTAGAAGTGGTGAATAGCCAAGGTCTTCCAAAGTCTTCCACCTGTTTCGAGGTCCTGCATCTTCCTGCACACTACCAGAACTACGAGTCATTTTGTGTGCACATGCAAGCTTGCCTCAATTCCTCTGACTCAGGTTTTGGTTTGGTTTAGGACTGATATAAACTGCAATGGAGTTCTGTGTTTGTTGTTCCTTAAATGCATTATGTGTGAGTTCCAGTTAACCAGACAAATGACAGAGAAAAATACAAGAATAGCTAAACATGAAAGTTTCAGTAATGCAAAGTGACATGAGGTCATTTCTACATACAATGGGGTCCAGAAATCAGATAACAGAGTTCTGATAGATCTGACAGATTGTCATATAAACCTTGATTTAAGAACTTGGCTAATTCATTAGCAAACGGGAAATATTTCTCCTTAATTTAATTTTACACATCTTGTGTTTTTCTTAGTAATTATTTTCCTTATTTACAGTTAAATTTAGAATTGAACGCGTCAATGTCTATTGCATGTCTTAATATTTGCTTCATACAGAAGCAATATAGACTTGTAGTGAAAAATTAATGTTTTAAGAACTTTATAGTAACGTGTGTACAAATTTACGTACAGAGCTAGTACTGAAGTTTGTGAGTGAAAGTGTTTTCTGGGTCGCCACAGTTGTTCCAGTGGTTACAAGGGACTTAACTGAAAATTTATTAAAAGTGAACATAGTATGTGAAAGCAACAACCACTGTATCACATTCAGAAATGAATAAAGGAGAAAGACTACAAAGTCATATACAGTGTCTTTATTACTGTGACACATCTTATTGAAAGTCTAATTACCACAGATTAGCAATCAGACTATTAGTGGAGGGATGACCTATATCAGTTCATAAGCATATATTTTACACAGAAACTGCTCGAGCAATGACATAAAAATGAGTGACATCTTGTACTCAGTTCAAAGGTTATTAAGCATATGTTTGAGTGCATGAACAGTTTGAACGTAAACTTGCAGAGCTTGGCGGAGTGGAACGTTGATGTGTGGCAATTCTGCAAGGTCTTGTTCATTCAATGAACGGGGGAGCTGGATCTCTGGAATGGTAATCTCAGTTGATGGACGGGGACTATGTGGTCCCGTCCAGTCCACACCATAGTCGTCATGAACCTGAACTAGAATTCAAAGTGTTTTACACATTAGCTGTAGGACTGTCCTCTCCTGCTGAGCCAGCAGGTGCACCTTTTTTGGGGTTATCCAAAGCCACAATCAGCTCTTCTCAGGTAAAAACAACTTTATCTAGTGTTTGACCCAGCAGGAGTAGACTTGTGTGCCATCTACAGAGTAAAATTTTGTATACAATAACACATTTTGATTAGATACTTGTGTACCTGTGAAAAGTCATGTCCATCCTTTCTGTAGAGCGACCAGAGTTGAAGGGGTGAACAGTTGTTTTCCGTTCGAAGTCCGTGCAGATTCCAAGCTTCTTTGAATGCCTGAAGATGATCCTGAATGTGATGCAAAAAGCATCTGTGTGGGGCAAACAGGTCAATTTCTTCAGCAGGACTGAGTAGTCCCTGAATCTCCAGCTGAGTGAACATTGTGTAGAAAAGGTCAAGGACGTTTTCATACGCATCCCTCCACAGGCGTTTGATTCTGTAAAGATACACACAATGAAAGAAATTGTTTATTTTAATTAGTTGTTGTTCATGGGCCATTTTCACTAATCCAGATCCCATACCGCTGGTTGTGCACACTTCTGCCTGTAATGTGAGAGTTCCTGTTCTCCCCCATCATCTGGACCATGAAATGAGCCACCTTTACATTTTCACCCCCTTTGTCTGACCTGAGGTTAGGGCGAGATGAGGTCTGATATGACTATAAACAGTAAAATCTGACAGTGAAATTCTGCTGTCTGGAAGAACACAGAGGAGGAATGTTAAGCAAATTTCACTCCCTACCTAACTCGTGATGGTATGCCATACTGCCTGACAGCTGACAAGAACCCATCAAACACAGTTGTGGCTTTGTTATTAGTGGCAGCATTGAGATAGACAATCAACCTGGAAAAACCATCTATTCCTCCATGGACAACAGATCTCCATCTGGTTAAAAGAAGAGAAGGATCCCTGTCATCTCGAGTTATTTTTTTCATGTAACTTTTAACGAACAATATTAAAGGAAGGACTTTGATGACAAACAGTTACAAGTTCAAATGTGCATAGAAAAGTGGTGTAAGTGTATTACATGGTAGGAATGCTTCTGCAACGACAGGTGTTTGAATGGAATGTGTACAAAATTAATGCAAGGGATCGAATTATCTAGATTTGTATGTTGTAAAGAATGGTTCTTTGTCTCTCTGTGATGGCCCTGTGACTGACGACCTGTCCAGGTTGTAACCTGCCTCTTGCCTGCTAAATGCTAGGATAGGCTCCAGCTTCCCTGTGATCCTGAATTGGAATAAGCAGTACAGAAAATGGATGGATGTTGTGTGGTTGTAGTATGGATATCATATTCTCTACAGTATAGGCTACATGAGACAGTGCCAAGAATTAGACACATGGAAGACAGTACATTAGTACAAATAGTACCAGTGAAACATTTGTGCATTTGTAAAAGTAATAAAAAATACTGACCGAATCAGCTTATGATGTCCATCTATATGCCAGAGGAAATTTGACGCTGGCACACTGTATTGACGGCGGCTTGCAGTCTGAATAGATAACCATTGCATCATGACCCCTCCTGGATTGACACGTCTCATGGAATCTACCAGTCGAGATCCTGATGAGACAATTTTAACAGTTACTTTCACTGACATGCTGCTGTGACTTTATAGGTGATTTACAGAGGTAATGAAAATGTACAGTCCAGTACTGACTGGTTCAACTAGGTAAAAAAAAATCTTAGTGTTCGGATATACACACAGTATCATCTTACTTTGAATGTGTAATCTTCTGGACCGTAGATGTCCCAACATCATTCTGCAGCCGGCATTTGGGTGACAATGCTGAATATCTAGCACTATGGCATCGAGTTCTTCATCTCCAACAGAAGAATAACTATCAGATTTCCTGCAAAGGAAAACAGATTGTAATGTTGCAACATCAATATACACTGTCTAACACAATATTCTGAAAGAGCCTAGAGAAAGTGTTTTTTTTTCAGCTAGTAGTGACATGAATTGGCTGTTTGCCATGACATTTGTGGTGATCAAGAGCTTAAAGATCACAGAGACAATTAGCTAATCAAATGATTTGTCAATTCTGCTACATGCATGGTACATACAGAGAATCAGAACCCTCAGACTCATGGTGCAAACATGTAGACACTAAATAATATTAGACTTTTGGTGTAGAAAGTTCCAACGCGTGCGGATGATAACGCAATTTAAGAATGGTAGCGCAGTTAGCGGACAGCCAACTATACAATAATGATGTAAGATGATAATTTTGGGGCAGTTTGGGTATGCACAATTTATCTATCTAAAGAATTATCACAGCTCCCATTTTACCCAGAGCTTGAGTTTAAATGAGCTATACGTAAATGTGCGTGTGAACGCATCTTTAAGCGTGCCACCTGATAAAACAATTACAGCAACTGCCGTGAAAAGTTTTTTTTCTTATTCATTCTTATATTGACAGCAACAACCACACAGACTGCTGTGAAAATAAAGCTTTGAACAAAATCTCATTCCATTTCCATAAAAATGTTAAAAGTAACTTACCGTAAACCTTCTTCCACCATTCTCCTCCGAACAGTGCTGGGTGACACACCAAACATGTTAGCAATACTCTGGATGGTTATACCAGAGAGCACCAAAGTCCTGAGTGCCTCACACGGAGTTTCAAGATGTGGACGACCAGCATGTGAAGACAGTTCCTCGTGCATATTCCATATGGACCCGGTGCTCAATTGCTCTCAAACTTTCGAAATGTTAGCATCCTGAACAGCAACTACCATCCCGAGCATTTCAAAAATATTATCCAAACGAGTCAAAACAGCATCTCCTGACAAGTTCTCATGCTCTATTTGATCCACTAGAGTCAGCAGAGCTGCAGAAACACCGCTGAAGTCTGTCATCTCTTCTTCTGATTGCTGGTCCTGCATGTTGAAGTTAGCCGCCTAAAGAACGGCCATGACCGGTGTCTAGGAAAACTAATCGATCTTAAAGGATCAAGCAGAGGTCCAACCCACTAGCTTTGATTGACAGACCAAGTCATTCTGCTGAAAAACGACATTATGAAATAAAAAGGCCATTGTGGAAAAGGACATTATGAAATAAAAATTGACTTTGTAAAAGACATTATTAAAATAATCATTATGAAATATTTAATTATAATACAATAATAATAATTAGATATTAAAGAATAATACAACATATTTCATAATAATATTACCTTATTTTACAATTTAATGGCCATATTATATATTTGTCTGTTATTTATCAAAATGGTATTTATTTCAAAATGTTGTTTTTATTTATTTAATTATGAATCTTTTGGGCTTCCATATTAATGTTGCTAGCCACCGAATTTAAGAAATCTAACCTGATGTGACTGAACTCTTTCTAAGTAAACAAGGTGACATGGTGAACAACACAGCCAGGAGCTCACGTTAAGCCAACGTCCGTCAGCACTGAAGTTAGCCATAGAGTTTACTAACTTTAGCTAACGTTAGCTAACTTAGCGATGTAAAAGATAACTTTACATTAATCTCCAGCGAAGTGACAAGATGTCGCCTTAAACACGATGTTGACTTAGCTTGGAACAAATGTAGACATCCTTGTTGACCTTTGTTAGCTATGTTAAGATGATAGTGGGGTCTTCCACAAAGCTTTAAGCTGCTTTCACGCCAGACGCAAATTTTTTGCACAACAGATTACATTCAAAGTCTTTGAATGTAATCCGTTCGTATCACGTCCAGTGTGAAAGCAGCTTTATCCAGAGGAGACACTTCTCTCGGTCATGATGTGGCTTTGGGAAGGGTATAAAATATACCCCATCGCCCAGCCTCTCGGGATACCTCGTATCGGAGTTAAATTTACCCCAAGCACAGCGTTTGACCATTCTTTTTTACTTAGAAACGTTTTAAAACCCCATAAAAGCGAACGATTTGAAGTTTTCATAATGCATTTCAATGGAAGTTCAGGCTCAGAATGTCCGAGTGTATGGGGAGAGAATACACACTGTGATTGGCTCATCGTATTTGAGGGCGGGGCTTAGCCATAGGTCAATTGAACAGCTTGTCTTGTGCATGGCCGACCTTTCCGCTTCGGCCTCTGGCCAGCCATAAGGTCAAAGAGCGGTCTCGCCATAGCGGGGTACTCAGGCACAAAGTTTTGGTAATAGTTCAGCATACCAAGAAATGATCTGTCTCGAGATTGTGATGGGGTGACTTCATCATTATGGCCTGAGCACCGACCTCGGTGCGAGGACCCTATTGTAATCGCAGGAATTATTATTCTTTCTTCTATTATTATTACTACAAAAGTAAATCACTTATTTGGTGGCTTTAAAATACTCAAAAACTCACCAATTTTGCTGTGCGTGTCAGTCCCCATGTAAATTTACATGTGATGTGGCGTTTGTCAAAGGGCGGGGCAAAATGGCTTGGACACGCCCCTTAAACAGCAGCCCCCAAGGCCCGTTTCACCGATATGCACGAAAATTGGTACTCATATGTATCACACCTTGGCATACAAAAAAGCCTCTTGGACCCATAGGCCAAACCTAACAGGAAGTCAGCCATTTTGAATTTTGCCACCATTTTTCACATTTTCCATGTGTTGTATTTTAACAAACTCTTCCTACAGGATTAATCACAATGGCCCTCATTTATCAAACTTGCGTAGGATCTGGTGTAGATTCTGGTGTAAATATCAGCGTTCGCCAGGTGTCACGTCTGATTTACTAAAAGTGTGTAGGTCGCTGATTTCGGTGTAGAACTGGCGTGGCGTTGATAAATCTAACGGCTGAAACCATCGTAATTTCCATGACACACCCTTATAAATTCATGCTCCGGGAGGCATTGTCCTGCCCACTTTACAACATGGACACTTGAAAGATGGCAAACAAGAAATAACTTCACTGAGGAGGAAATATAAATTATCATGTCTGAGGTGGAGAAAAACAAAATAATTTTATTTGGAAGCCTTAAGAGTGGCATAAAGGGATCCCAGAAGGCTGCAGTTTGGAAAACTATTGCTGCTGCGAAAAACACCGTTAGGGTGGAAAACCGGAGTGCAGCAGACGTTTGATTTAATTCATTAGTAAATCGAAGTGACTATTCGCACTTATTTAAGGGCGTCCAAGCACAAAAATTTATCGAAATTCGCGTTAGACGTACTTATAAGTGTGGCCAAGATGCACATTTCTCCATTGCCCACACTTATTTTAAGTGTGTCCAAAGCTAAAAATTTTTTCTTGGCCAAACTTATTTTAAGCGGTATATTTCTATAAGCGGCACTGGAATGGTCATCAACTGGCGCACTTATAAGTGTGAATAACATCGGCCTTAATAAATTAAATTTATAGATCCATGATATTTCATGTTATATAGCCTACATAATTGACAATCCAAATGCTTTACATGTAGGTTAAAAAAAGTGGCCCGATTTTAAGATCGCCACCAAACAATGGGTTGCGGCACTCAGGCGCAGCAGCGCACGGACCGGTGGAGGCCAACCAGACTCAAACCTCCAGCTGTCACCGTTCATGAAGCGCGTGGCAGCACTGATAGGCTCCCACTCCATCGTGGGAATACGAGGTGGTGGGGACACGGATGAGTCCGTGCAATCGGAGCTGCATGAGGGTAATTGTTAAAATACAGTCTGCAGAGATCACTCTTCATTGTACTATTATTAGTATTACTCCATGACATTTTATTGGGTGCCACACAAAACGAGCAGCCACTTGTCACTTTCCTGGAGAAGATCTTCTCTGTGCCGAAAGTTCCTCTCACATTGGACAAAAGCTTAGTCCTCTCGCAATAGATAGATCTTCCATTGTCAAAATGTGATCACGGTCAAAGTGTCCGTAGGCCTATATATACTGAGCAACAAAAGAAACGCAAGTTAGCTTCTTAGTTAATGTACTCTTATGGTTACTCAGTCAAAGTGACTGTAAAATACAGAAAAGTTTGATGAATCGAGTGTAAATGTGCACGCGCTAGTACTAAATTTGATTTTCTAAAATAATTACACTCAAACCTATTTTCCAGTCTGCCTTTAATTAACTTGCGTTTCTTTTGTTGTTCACAATATATCTGACTGGATGAGCATCTGATATACCACACTGCATATCAGCCAAGCCACGCATTGCGCTTAATCAAATTGCTTGTAAATGTCAGCCGTCTGGCCTGACAAGCAGGTTGTCTCAAAATATAAGTTTAATTAATATCTCAACACAGGTGTCTTATTTATTTAGTTATTTATTTATTCATTCAATCATTTATTAATTTAGCCTATTTATCTATTTAACCTATTTATTCATTTTACTAATAAGAGCAATAACAGCATGACGTCCGCATCGTGGCATCTGGTTTATTACTCATTTTGACAGCCGTGTTCGTTCCTGCATGTTTTTCGCTGGTTTCAAATCTGCATACACCTCGTCAGACCTGGCGTGAGATTTTTGCGGACCGTTCGCTCACGTTCAGATTGATAAATGCCAATCCTTGTGGGAGATTTGGCGTACACCCATTTTTTTGGTGAACACACGTTTGATAAATGAGGGCCAATGACTTCAAACTTGCTGTATACCATCTAGACTAGTTTGTAATCAAAAGTTATTAAAAGATTGCGCTATCGTTGAAGGGTGTGGCTGTGAGGTGGCGGCAAAGTCTGATGTCTTGCCATGAAACACGAAATTGCTATAACTTTAGCATAAATGGTCCTCTGTGCACTTCGCATGTTTGATAATAGTCTCACCTTGAACACAAAATGATATGAAAAGATTTGATAATTGTCATACCACCCCCTGGTGGCGACAGGAAATGACGTTTTACAGTTTGAGGTGCTGTTCTGAGCACATTCACCATATATAACCATGAATTATATATTCACCATATATAATTTGGCCAGCGAGGCCTTAACACCTTAATAATGCTACATTGTGAAGATCATGATGTATCGTCAAATGGCGTTGCGCCCAGAGCGCGGCAAAGTCGATGTTTCGCCAAAATGCAGGAAAGTGGCCTTAACTTCACTGTCCTTGGTAATATCTGTCTGTAACTTCACGTGTGCTAATGGTCCAGGCCTTAATATGTGATATGAATATTGTTGATGGGCGTGGCCAAATGGCTTGGCCACGCCCTTTAAACATCAGCCCCTGCGGCACGTTTCACCGACATGCACGAAAATCGGTACATACATGAACCATGCCCGAACACACAAAAAAGTCTCTTGGAGCCATAGCCTAAACCCAACAGGAAATCGGCCATTTTTTATTTAATTTTAATTAATATTTTAATTAACGCCCATTTTTGGCATTTTGCACGCTTTGTATTTTAACGAACTCCTCCTGCAGGATTTATCAAATTGACTTCAAAATCGGTGTGTGTCATCCAGACTAGTTTCTGACCAGAATTTATCAAAAGATCCAGTCAGCGTTGAACGGCGTGGTGGTGGCGTGGTGTCGAATTTCCAGTATTCGCCATGAAACAGGAAGTTGAAGTAACTTCAATGTATATCATCCAGTCTGCCCCAACCTTCACATGTTTGATAAGAGTCCCGCCCTGAACATGTGTACATGACAATATCCCAAAATAGTCATAGTGCCCCCCGTGTGGTAACAGGAAGTGACCTTTTTTTAATCTACCATGTACTGATCCACCATACTTGACCCCACCAATTTTATTCCACTACTAAGACGTGCAGATTAAGTTATACATTGTGAACGCTGGGAAGCTACGAACAATGGCGTCCGTCTGCCAGTGTGGCGACTATCGATCCCTCGCCATCAAATTACGTTTGGCTTTTTCATAACTTTAACAAAGTCATAACCTCATGAAATTGGATACACAGGTCAAGAATGGTGAGCACTTACATATGATAGGGGTGTTGCCCGATGGGGGGGGATGGCTGGCTCTATAGTGCCCCCTAGAAAATTTCAACAAAGCAGCCCTCGCAACTTCTCTAACCAGGTTGCCACTATCCAATTGTTTTCAATGCACAGCTGCACCCGTCAGGATCTCGCCACCACCCCCAACGTGCACAAGGGTGCGAAGGCCGTTCATCGCTGCTTGCAGCTTTAATTCTCCATTAAATCAGCAGTGGTCATGTTGTTGATGGCCTCAACTTTCGCGGGGTCTGTGTATATGCCACACCCATCAATTATGTGCCCCAGGAATTTCACAGACCTTCTGAGCAACCAATACTTCTTTGGAGCCAGCTTTAGGTTGTGCAAGCAAAGACAACTGAAAACCAGCTTCAGCCGTTCCAGAGCTAACACCTCAGTCGGTCCGAAGACCAGCAAATCATTGAGGTAACATAACAGGCAGAGAAAGTTCTGGTCACCAAATATGGAGGTCATCATCCTTATTAAGCTGGCCAGGCTATTGCACGGGCTCTGTGGGAGACGGTTGTACTTGTATAGATTCATGAGCATTGTGAACGCAGAGTACTTGCGGTCTTCCTCTTACAGTGGCATGTTATAAAAGGCAGATGTCAAGTCCACTGTACTAAAGAATGCGTTTCCACTCAAAGCGGCCAAGCACTCAGCTTGGTGTGGAAGGGGATGGGCATCCTTCAGCGTCTGTTTATTGAGCTATCAAAAGTCTGTGCACACCCTCAGCTCACCATTCTTTTTCCACACAAGGACGAGAGGTGAAGCAAACTCGCTTATCGACTTCCTTATAATTTATTTCTCTTCCATCTCGTTCAGGACTTGGCAAAGCTTTTGGTATTCTGCAGGTGGAACCTGCTGGTAAGGCAGGTGGAATGGCCTATCGTCCATGAGCCAAGTCCAATGCACGAACCCCCTGGCCTTACCACAGTCCAGGTGATGGCGAGAGAAGATATCCTCATATTTGATCACAAGGTCAGTCACCTTCCTTTGTCAAGCTGGTGACACGTCACAAGACTCCAGGTCCAACTCTCCAAGGCCAGCATGCTCCAGCCTCCTGAACAGTGCCGGGATCCTCTAAAGGAGCAAACACCACAGCAGATACAGCAGCTGTGGTCTGGGTAGAGCCTCTGAGCTCTGGGCACTCCATGTCCTCCAGAGCAAGACAGATGTAGACATCAGCAAGGTGTAGGCATCTTCATATGGTAACAGGATTGTCTGAAACGTTTATGATTTTGAGCGGGACCCATCCATCACCCCAGAAAGGTGTCACCACCATGGTGACCATGATGCTCCTGGGCGAGGAGTGAGAAGAGGTTGGACCAGTCATGACAGTACTACCAGGAGATATCTTTACATTTTTAGGAAGTCTCCCCCACAATAAATATTCACTGCCAGTAGGCAGGGTGACTGCACTGTTACATCTGACTGTGCCTACTGTCTTCCAGACCATTTTTCAGGCCAGCCAGCAAGGAGAGGAACTGCTCAAGTTCTTGATTGCTTGAACCAGATGTTGACGCTGCCTCCCAGTAACTAGCATCGTTCTTGAACTGACAGATTTGATGTCTGATGACATTCAAGCCAACAATTAGGTCATCATATTGATCAGCCACAACAAAAGTTGGAACTGATACTCTGCATCCATAGACTTCTATCTCAAGATTTACTTCTGACTCTGGCCTCACGCTTACGCCACCACATCCAAAAAAAACAAAGTCAGTAACCTCATGGCTGCTTGGGTCAACAACACCAGCCTCAATAAGTCTCTTTTGTGCTCCCCCACTCAATGAACAGGCCATGGAGCCGCTGTCTTACAAAGCTTTAGGTCATTCCATGTCAAATCACCCAATGAGCTAAACCTCACCATCTCCAATTTTGCTCAAAAATTGCTTGTGTGTGAATTAGTCATGACCCAAAACCCCCAAATCTCAAATTTCAGCTCAATCGGACCTTCCAGTGCAAACTTACGGCCTTTTGTTTTTTTCAATATTTCGCAAAAAATGGGCGTGGCCGCCAAAATTCAAATGGCCATATCTCCAAAACTACATGACAAATCTTGACAAACGAGGTATTGTTGGACAGGGAATCACACAAGTATTCCAATTCTGCCATTTCTAAACTCATTCTGGTGACTCTGGATGTGATGAATTATTGACTTATATTTTGACCTCAAAATTGAATTTTTTTAACATCAATTTGTACCCTGATGAGGTATCCACAACATATCAAAAACTTAGAAACACATTATTTTTAGTTATAGAGTAATTCAAAATAAAAATTCATGTGTCTAGCCGTTTTCTGAGAATTCTTGTGCAATTATCGATGCACTGGAACTACCTGGACTAGGAAATGGTGGTCCCCTATAATTAGACAAAGGAACTTCAACTCTCAATTTCAATTTTTAGTATTTGTAAACAACTGAGAGCATAAACAAACCGAGGGGCCTTAAAAGTGGAAAAGAGTTTGTGACATTTTGAATTAGCTACGTTATTGGCTAGCTAGTTGACTAACGCCAGCTACTGGAAGCTGCAGCTCTGCTGTCTGCTTCTGACCTATGCGTTAGCCTTGACAACTGAACAGAAAGCCGGGAGGACGTAAAGCATTCGCTTTAACTGGTAATGAGCTCTGATCTGTTTTCATTCATTTTTGTTGATTAAAGATATGTTAACTCTTCCATTAGTCAGCTATTTCAGGTGGGACTAACTCGCTTGTTTTTAAGTAACTCGCCGAAGTGAAGAAACTAAGCACTTAATTTGGATGCGAAAAGCTTTCGTTCACAAAATCATGAAGCGCAGGTGTGGTAGCTGCTTCGCAGGACATGGCAAATTAACGATAATCCAGAGTAGTTTATCTTGTGTCATTAAGAGTAGTCTATTATTTTTTCATTGCACTTATTATTTATTCGCTTGAACATTCCACTAAGAAGAAATCTGTAGTTTTGACTGCTAATGAATTATTGATTTCATATTGATTTCCAGGGTTCTGCCCAGGACGCTCGGAGTGCTGGTCGGGGAATTCTTTGTATGCGAGTGCGCGCAGCGTGCAAGCAGAAAAATTTTTTGCGTCAATTCGAAAGCAAATATTGTCTCTGAGTCACCAGAGATTACTGTTTCTTTAATGTGCTCCTCGGCGCGTAGCGAAATGCCTTTAATTTTCATAGATAGATGCCATATTCATAAACTTGTTTTTCTATTTTGTTTCCAAATACTTTGAATTAAATTTCTGAATGCGACTTAACTGTCATTTATGTTTCAAATATTTCTTCAGCGGCGCCAGTTGGACAGAGAACAAGGAGGGCTATAAACGTCTTTAAACTGCTTATTAGTCTTGATCTGTTTCAGTCATTTTCCTTGATAAAAGATACTTAAACTCTCCCTTCTCAGGTGTAGCTAATTGTAATTCGTTAAGATGAGAGAGAGTGCGCCAACTGAAGGCAAAAAAGTGTGCATTTCAATCTTTGTTTTCAATTAAACAATCATGAAGCGGGGGTTTGATGGCTTGCTTTGTAAAATGTTGCATAAGTTAACGTGGAAAATCCATTTTTATTTTTCCATGAATGGTCAATTTTTATTGAATTTATTATTTACTCGCCTTGACATTTCATTAAAAGGGAAACTGTGTAGCCTACTTAACTGCAAATGGATTATTCATATTGTTGGAAAACATGTTAACCAAGAACAATAATTAAAATCGGGTCAATAATCTCATCCGTTTCAAGGTAGCCTATGTTTTCCGCCCCCTCGTTTTTCGTCCACCGACCGCCACTGTAAATTTTAAAGGTTGATAGATTAACATGTAAGGAATGTTACTGTCCTTTTGTTTTGCTGTCATTTATATGACAAGAAAACTTTTCTCTTGATATGCAAAGTACAGCGCTACAGAAATCAATCACCCTGCCCCGATTATAATTGCCTGTCTTTCGCAGCGATCATTTCCCCACAGCCTCAGTTTCAATTCGTCCATGACTAGCCAGCACACGCGGGCTCAAATGGCACTCGGTGTTTCCATCACTGTTGGGCAGGTTGAAACGAAAGTTCGCCATTCTGACTATAACAAGAAGGGGGGAGCATATTCAGAGTCATTTCTGTTTTGTTTCTAGCGATTTTATTGGACACTGGATGCATTTGTTTTAACTCATCTTTGAAAAATGTGCTGGGCGGGAAAAGTACTATCTGAACTGAGTGGTGGTCGGTGGATTCCGAGTGCTGGTCGGTGCATTCCGAGTGCTGGTCGGTGCATTCCGAGTGCTGGTCGGCGCCGACCACCGCCGACCAGCATGGGCAGAACCCTGATTTCATTAGAAAACGTGTTAATCAAAGACAATGATTAAAAACGAGTCAGTGATCAAACGCTTCAAGGGAAATCTTCCGCCCCTTCTGTTATCTGTTCTGCAGCCCCCACTGCTGTAAAGCCTTGAATGCCTTCAATTTTAAAATTCAAAGGTTCAAATGTTGATTTGTCATGGCTAAACTGTGGCGATTATATATGGTTTTTTTTCCTACACACGGGATCAACAGTTAGACAGCTTGTGAACCCCGCTTGATTTTGTCTCAAGTGAATTATCTTTTTTAGTCCAATGCAAACATGGTAATATGACGCGACTAGCCAAACTTGAGCCTACTTATTTTAATTCCAGTTGCTGTTTTTGTTGATCTGTGAAGAAAAGCTTGCTCAGAGTTTTCGTTTTAATTAGGGAGCAAGGAGCAGACGGCAGCTTTTATTAAGCTGCGGGGGGAAAACGACGCCCTGTTCACCGGGGCAAAATATTTCCCCAATGTGGCTTGGAGGTAAGGCAACAATAGCAAATTTACAATATCAGCATTTGACGATCTTGTACTTGAGGTTACTGCTAAATTAACTGTCATGTTAAGGTTCCTAAACTCGGTCCTGGTGCCCCACTGTGTAGGGGCCGGTGCGAAAGTAACGTGGGACGAAAGTAATACAGCGATTTACTCACAGCCATCCGCACTTCGATGCGTCAAATTAGGTCAGCACGTCCAGCTCGCGACACTCTCCAGACCTGGGAAGAATCTTGAGGTTTCGTCGCTTCCCCGCGAAACGAGACCGGGAAGACCGTTTTCCACAGTGGTGAGTAAACTCAGACAAATGGTAAACTTTTTTGATTTAAAGATTGTCTTTATCGCTCCATGTGTCATATTTATGATGAAATGATAGGTCCTTTAGTTTTGTAACATATCCTGAAGTTTGAAATGTCAGACTTTTTCCACTTTAGAAACAATCCTGGTTCAAATGTCAGAAGTCACTGTCGGGCGGTTGTAGCAACGGTTACGTTCGTCTCTCTCTGCTAATGCGGCCGAATTTTCTGTTCTAAAGCTCATTAAAAAATGTGTGTGTTATATTTTACTGACTGAAAATGCCAAGAGTCAGGGTCAGAACTAACCAGAGAGGAAAGGTTGACCAGCAGGTTTACGAAAGGGCCTTTTTTCATGTCCAAAGAGGCGAGAGTATTAGGAGGGCAGCAGAGGTGCGGGACTGAAGTACCAACGGTTACGTTCGTCCCTCTCTGCTAATGCGGCCGCATTTTGTGTTTTAAAGCTCACTAAAAATGTGTGTTATATTTTACCGACAGAAAATGCCAAGAGTTAGGGTCAGAACTACCCAGAGAGGAAAGGTTGACCAGCAGGTTTACGAAAAGGGCCTTTCTTGATGTCCCAAAGAGGCGAGGGTATAAGGAGGGCAGCAGAGATGCATGGCGTTTGTCATGTTACCCTGTTCAGGTACTGCAAGAGGAGGGCAGAGGCAGGAGGGCAGCAGACCAGAGCCCCAGGGTACAGGGCTCACAACAAAGTCTTCACAGAAGAACAGGAGAAGAGACTGCAGGCATCTATAAAGAGAGCAGCTGATATATATTTTGGCCTGAGTCCTAAAGAGGTTGGAGTAACACTGCAGACAGAGCTACAGCACTACTGCCATTTGCCTAAGATAGAAAGCACCTCCGCTCCGGATCTGCCCCGGCTCTGAGGTGCTTGCTATCTGGGAATTAACCTCTTTTTTCATGCTGTTTTAGGTGCGAAAGTTTTCATATGAGCTGGCCGAAAATATTTGCCTCAAAACTCCATGTTCATGGGAGAAAAACCAGATGGCAGGGAAGGACTGGCTCACCTCCTTCCTCGAGCAACAACAAAACCCTGTCCATCCGTCGACCTCAAGCCACCAGCATGTCCCGTTCCACCAGCTTCAACAAGACCAACATGACAGCGTTTTTTTAAAAACCTAAAGACTGTCCTCACCCGCTATAATTTTGAAGCAAAGGACATCTGGAACATGGATGAAACAGGTAAAATTTATATTTAGATAAATTAAAAAAGCAACAGTGATTTGCAACAGCAATAATTCATTTCATTTATTATTTGAGGTACCACAACGGTTCAAGTGCCAGACAAAATCATTGCCACCAAGGGGCAGCGCCAGGTCGGTGCTGTGACCTCTGGGGAAAGAGGGACATTGGTGACTGTTGCCTTTGCGCCAACGCACAAGGCAACTTTGTTCCCCTTACTTTATCTTCCCAAGGAAGAAGTTCCATGACCACTTCATCCGGGATGGCCCCTTGGCTGCACTGGTTCTGCCAATGGATCGGGGATGGATGCAGGAGACAGATTTCTTGGCATTTTTACAGCATTTTGCAAGACACACCAGCGTGACCCCGGAGTCAAAGTTGCTGCTACTCTTAGACAATCATCCATCACACCTCTCCGTGGTAGCTATTGACTTTTGCAAGTCACAGGGCATTGTACTCCTGTCATTTCCGCCCCACTGCTCCCACCGTCTTCAGCCGCTAGACCGAAGCGTTTTTGGTCCTCTGAAGCACTACAGTAACAGTGCAGCAGACAATTGGATGCGAATGAACCCTGGAAGAACTTTAACCATCTACAACATCCCCAGTCTTGTGGCTAAAGCTCTGCCTCAAGCTGCAACATCAAGCAGCATTTCATCTGGGTTACCGGTCCCTGGCCCTTGAATCCAGATATTTTCAGTGAGGCAGACTTTGCTCCAGCTTTTGTGACCGACCGTCCAGCACCAGCACCAGCTCCATCCCCAGTGCCAGTGCCAGCTCCATCACCAGCGCCCTCTTCATCACCAGCGCCAGCTCCATCACCAGCGCCAGCTCCATCACCAGGGCCCTCTTCATCACTAGCGCCAGCTCCATCACCAGCGCCCTCTTCATCACCAGCGCCAGCTCCATCACCAGCGCCCTCTTCATCACCAATGTCCGCTCCATCACCAGCGCCCGCTCCCTTAAGACACCACCAACCTAGCCAGAGCCCATTTGAGCTGCATCCCCATGAGTCTGCCATTCCTGTAGATGGTGAGAGTTTGTGTCTGTGTGTGTCTTTAAATGTGCATGTTGAGCCTTGCCAAGCATTTTTTTTGAAATATTATCTATCCAGGTATGCTTGTGGTTCCAGGAACATCTAGTGGCACGCCACTACAGAGGTTCAGCCCAGAAAAGGTTCGCCCATATCCAAAGGCTGGCTCGAGGAAAGAAAATAAAAGAAGAGGCAGAAAGAGGTGAGCAGAGGGTCGTTTTTAACTTGTCTTGATTTTCTTGCTTGTATAAAAACAAGCTGATTCTGACTATCATCTCATTGAATGTTGCAGGTCAACAGCAATACTGACCGACACCCCAGTAAAAGCTGCTTTGGAGGAGGAGAGTCGGCAGAGGGGCCAGAAAAAACAGTCCTCTTCAAAACGCCCAAAGAAAACGTTGTTTAGTGGACACACTGCAACCAGAGTTTCTCAGGGCAATGATGAGGAATGTCTTGTTTGTGGGGAGACATTTGCCTCATCTTTGCCTGGAGAAGTGTGGGTGCGGTGCATCTTTTGTCTGCTGTGGTCACATGAGGCAAGCACTGAGGGTGCAGCTCATTTTATCTATCACAACTGTGATAATGAGTAAAGTAATTTCATAATTTTTTATAAATAGACCAATTGCACCCCCACCCAGATAGCAAGCACCTCCGCTCCGGATCTGCCCCGGCTCTGTGCCGACACCAGCTGATCTGGCTCAGAGCCGCAGATACGGAGCGGAGGTGCTTGCTATCTGGGATGTTAAACATGTTCACGTTTACTTTTGAAACATTTGAAGCAAATTAAAATGTTTAAAACAAATGTCTGATTGTTTTTGTTTCTGTTTTAACAACAGTAATTTAAAAGATTCCAATTAATTTCATCACGTTACTTTTATCCGGCCGGTGTGCCACTTTTGTCCCGACTGGAGGGGTCGAAAGCAGCAATGCGCAACTTCCGTTCGACGTCCAACATTATGCCGAAGTCAATATATATTGGGATGTTTTAGCACCTGATATTGACAGAGCGCACACTAAAGTAGTTAATCGCTCCGAAAATTTTTTTCGGTCTGTAACGTTATCTTTTAAAATGACGTCCATGTGAAAAATGTTACTTTCGTACCAGCTCTCCCGTATGCCGGTTTTTGTTCCAACCACAATTGCAGAATTTTAAAAAGCTGTGATTTTGTCGTAATTCACTGCATTGTATGTATAGAGCAGTTATTTACCATCTTAAGCCACATTTTGGTGGAAACGTCCATTTTGCCACGAAGAATGAAAACCCATAAGTGTATTTATTTTTCTGTAATGTCAGTTTTTTGTCAAGTTAAAAAAATAAACAGATCGAATTGGACTCTGAGAAAATCAGTAAGCTCCAAATTAGGTTGCTGAACACAGATGTTTTCAGTTATTTGAAAATAATTTTCCTAAACTTAATTAAATTAACGTGAAATAAAACAGGTGTGACTATTGTTTGCCAAATTGTTATTTTTTGCGACCGTGTGTCAACAGTTTCACCAATGCGGAACCTATTGATTGTTTTACG
Source organism: Gymnothorax javanicus (assembly GCA_029692085.1). Classification (NCBI taxonomy): domain Eukaryota; kingdom Metazoa; phylum Chordata; class Actinopteri; order Anguilliformes; family Muraenidae; genus Gymnothorax; species Gymnothorax javanicus. The sequence continues at coordinate 43,530,277 of CM056200.1, forward strand.
TTGTTTAAATGCTTTGTTATAACGTTTCCCTCTGCAGTTATTTATACTAGTGTCTAATATATCTCAATGGGGATATGAAATTTTTATTCTTCATGGCATGTATAGATTTTTCAAATGTGGCTGAAAAGGATATATAACTGCTCGAAACATAAATGCACCTAATTAAGACAAATCAACAGCTTGTTCAAATCCTAAGATTGCAATTGTGGTTGGAACAAAAACCAGCATACACACAGTGGGGCACCAGGACCTAGTTTGAGAACCACTGTGCTATACGAAGACTTATATTTAAACAACCAATGGATGGAGCAATGCCCATCGTCTTCATTATGTAGTGCTCTCAGACCAGTGACTGTCACTGTTAACTTTTTTCTTCCTCGATCTGAACTGGGCCCTCTGATTTTATGATTCCTTGGGGATTTCATGTCTGTTCAGCTGTGTCACCTTTTCCAATATTCCTGTGTTAAAATAATTGAAGAGTGTGTCCCTTTTCTTCTCTTCTGTGATTAGAACAATTGTGAGGTATCGTTCAGGAACCAGTCGCGAGAACTCAGGATTGTAGGTAAAGTGATTTTATTGAGCGAGGGGGGTAACCCCCGCAGGGCAGAAGGCAAAAGGTACAGAGTCCACAATTCAAAAGTCACAATCCAGGAGGGCAGAAACAGAGTCGAAAACCAGGGCAGCAAACACAGTACTCGTGGTCAGGCAAAAATAGGTTCGGTACACAGGCTTGTCAGAGAAGCAAAAACCAAAAACCAGTGGGCATAATCCAAACCGTTAACATGGCAGCAATCACAAAAATCGTAGTCGGGCAAAAAAGGGTTCGTAAACACAGATGCAACAATAATCCAAAATGCAGAGCCAAAGTCGGACGGTCCAGTCAGAAGAGTAACACTATGAGTACAAGGCGAATACGAAAGCAGCACAGGTAAACAAAAGAAACGTTCTGACAAGAAATGCTGTGAAAAGACACCTAATACACACTCCTGGGAGATCACATGATACATAGAACACAGGTGCAGGAAATGAGGCTAATACAAAGGAAGCAAACATGAGGGAGAACCTAATCACATGAAATAGGCAAAAAAAAACCAAAACGCGGACAGGGATCACAAGACAGCCTATAGACAGAACAAACAGATCCGGTTAGGGATTTCTACGTGCACAGAGTGAGTGGCAGAACAGTAATTAGACAGGTGCAGAGAATCTGCTAGAAGCACAGCAAAGTAAATTGATTGAAGGCAAGAGGCGGAGACTAGAACAGGGCGAATGCTGAGAGATCGTTAGTCAATTAGTAGAGTGCAGCTATACAATCCCTAGTGCTTGTTAGTAAGTTAGTACTATGTACAATGTTAGTCTTGGTTAGTAATTTAACAAAAACAACAAACTGTTGGTATTGGTTAGTAATCCAGAAAAAGCAAGATGAAGGAAGTAAACGAGATTGGAAGGAATGGTTGAAAACCAGAATCCATTAAATCACCCGAAAGAGTGGCACGCAATACTGGGGCTGTGAGCAGACAAGAGACAAGAGACCAGACAGGGGAGACAAAGTGCAATACATGGTGATAACAAAAACATGGGCGGAATGTAACTATGGTAAAATGCAAAACATGGAAAAAACTAAACTAAGACAATACATGAACAATTCTAAGTTACCAAATCACAACACACATTTCAAAGAATAGTCAGACATTGCAGAAATCCAAATCCAAATCAGACAGAACATAAAAACATGGCAAAGCAGATCAGAATCATGACAGTCATAGCAGAATCATAACACAATTATTGAGAAAATGGACCTGCTGGGGAAGGTCGCTCCCCTACAGGCCAAAAAAAAAAGGGACAACCTAAAAAAAAAACAAGGTACGTGCATGTGATTTTAAATTTAAGATACGTTTTAATCATCAAATTTTATCAATGAATAATGTGAATGATAGAAGCTGAGGATGGAAATTAATTTTTTCATGTGTGTTACTTGTGCAGTTTTCCCATCTGAATGTATGTTGTCTGTCAATGTTAAGTATTTATTATTTAGAACTTTCAGCACATCTATGTATTCCAGTGATTTTTGATGTAGCAATAGGGAGTATATTCATGACCATAAAAAAGTGAGTGATATTTTTGTTTTTTTCAATATGCATTATTAAGTATTGCTCACTGTAAATGAGTGGATTTCAGTTCGCTCAACACAAAGCTGTGGATGAATTAATTGTTCTAAATGAAATTAAATCACTGAAAATTGACATTTCTAGATATTGTGTTTATGGTCATGAGTATAGTTCGCAGAGGCTCAGTGTGGCTGTCTGTAGCTGCGTTGACATGGGTCCAAAAATCCTACTTATAATCGGATTGACAGGTTAGTCAGATTCAAAATGTCTCATGTAAGCACCTTAGCCAATCCGATTCACCCGGATCGGTTTAAATTTCCGATCGGATTGAAAGAGGTAGTCTACGCCGATTGGTAATCAGCTTGATGCCGGCTGAACAGAGTGGATTCGTTTGATGGATTGGATTATTCGTTCTGTGCATGCGCTCCCTAGTACGCAGGAGTCGCGTAATGACGTTCGCGGGTAAACAGGAAGCCGGAAGTGCACCTCTTTTACACCTTTTCAGGTAGTGGGACCTTTTGCGCATGTCAAAGAAACTGTAATCGATTTCAGCTGGGGCCATGGAGATGCGGATTGAACGTGGATCGCTTTACTTAGCGTTCATGTAAACAGATCAAATCAGATTCATTTAATCCGTTTGATTTCAATCAGATTGAGGAAAACAATCCATGTAAATGCAGCTATTGATCTGATGAGGTTGCTGATTCAGGTTACCTGATGGCATCGTGTCAGTCACTCTTACCTGATGATTTGTTTTTGTTTGGATGAATCAAAGAACATCATAAATGCTTTTTCCAGCTGGAGGACCTCCACTTGTACTCATCCAGGCTCAGAAAACATTGGAGACATTGCATATGAGCTGTTTATTAATTGTTAGATAAATTGTAGTAGTTTCATTGTGCATGTCTTGTTGTTGCTTTTTACCATGGATCCTTTAATGAGCCTGAAATAGAGTCTGCATTGAATTGAAACATGGTTTTTCTAAAATTTGTGTTTCTGCTGTAGTGTTTGACAGTTTTAACCCTTGTGTTCTGTTCGGGTCAAATTGACCCGTTTCATGTTTTTACGAAAAGAAAAATGACACAAGGATAATTTTTTTTAACCTGAAATTTCTATTGAGCCCTCACCATACATTGCTACAGAGCCTTACAAAGGACCTGGATGACTTTTTGAACCTATCTGGGCTGAAGCCAAATTATGAGAAATGCCAAATATTGAGGCTTGGTTCCCTGAAAAATAGAAATTTCACTCATCCATGTAATTTACCAATTCATTGGACAGATGGATCGGTCAGTGTACTTGGTATACACATCCCAGAAAATATGAGTGAAATTTCAACAATTAATTTTGATAAGAAATTGAGTAAAATCAAAAAAAATTCTGCTGCCCTGGAAAGGGAAACATCCGACCATTTATGGCAAAATAACTTTAATTAACTCATTAGTTGTATCCCAGTTTACATACTTATTTATGGCATTACCAACCCCTAAAGAATCATTCTTCAAAATATATGAACAGAAGATATTGAAATTTATATGGAATGATAAACCTGATAAAGTTAAACGTGCATATCTCTATAATGATGATGTATCTGGTGGGCTAAAACTCTTAAACATGAAAGCTTTAAATTTTTCACTGAAGGCTTACCTTATTCCAAAATTCTTCTTCAATCCAAACTGGTTTTCTTGCAAATTACTTAAAAGTGTCCATCCTATGTTTGATAAAGGCTTCTCTTCATTTCTGCAAATTAAACCTATGCATTTTGCATTAATTAATGACATGTTTTCTGGTGTCTCCACTTTTTTGGAAGAAGCTCTACAAAGTTGGTTACAATTTCAGTTTCGCCCACCAGAAAATGCAAAACAAGTTCTTCAACAAATAATATGGTTAAATTTTAATATACTTGTTGATAGAATGATGATTTTTTGGAAACGCATGTTTGATATAGGTATTATTTTTAGAAAGTATATAGTGAATGAGGATAATAAACTCATGTCCTACAAACAATTAACTAGTTTTTATGGAACAGTCTGTACATTGCAACAATACAATCAACTTATTGGAGCTTTACCAAGTGCTTGGAAATCAAAAATTATTAAAGGAACAGGCGGGCATTGAGTCTGTAGGCCTCATATGAAAATGGCAAATTGGTTAACCCATTTAGGCCTGAGGCCTATTCAAAAAAACGCCTATGAAAAACCTATGGGCGATTTTGAAAAGAACCCCTAAAACCTGAGGTTTTCTGGAAAACAGCACCCAGGTGTCAACGTCTAGTAAAAAGTTGATATCTCAGCCTCTGTAGCAGATAGAAACTAAATTCAAAAAGTATTTGAGAGCTTACACCTGTGGCTTTCATAAGAGCTATGTTTTTTATTTGTGCAAATCTTCATCACAATATTTAAAACACTGAACAAACTATAACAAACTATAAAATATAATAAAACCAATAAAATACAGGGTGGGCTATTCTCAGTCACGTGTGTGACCAAAAATGTAACAAATAGCAGAAAAAATCTCCTTCAATTACTAAAGCATTGGAGGTTCATGACTGTGGACCTTATATAGGAGTACTACTTATCCAAGTCTATCAAGTAAAAATTTTATTTGTTACATTAACTTTAACTACTCAAGGTCAGAGGTCAAATACGACTGGTCACGTGTGTGACTTCACACGGAAACAGGCTTTTCATAACTCTATTTGACTTCAAAAACTCTGTGAAGTTGAAAAATCTAGAATTTTCATAGTTTTGGGGTATGGAGTCTAGCAAGGAATGAATTTGATACCTTAAATTAATTTTCAAAGTATTTCTTTATTTGATGACATCTGGTCACGTGTGTGACATTTTGGTTCACTTCTCAAAGAATGGCCCGGGTGGGGAAGCAAAACTTGCACTGACATTTAAAGTACAAACAATCCCACAACCACTCCCCTGAATTGTGTGCACCTGTTATTTGAAAAAGCAAAGACTATAAGCTGTAATCTGAGTCTGTGCTTTAGTCGTTTGGTTGTAAAATGACTAAAATGAATAATATACAATCTATGGATGGTGATTTATTTTGCAAATTTTGCTTCCCCACCCTGTAAATAACAAATCTCTATCTACATAACATGCACAACTCAAATGGAATAAAGAGGCCTAATAAAAGTATAAGCTCTGCACTAGAGAATAACAAACATTTTTTCTTTCTCTGGAACAGCTGGCAGCAGTGGTGGAGCTACAGGGGGGGCGAAGACACGCCCTTTTTAGTCCTGGCTAGATCTCAATCATTTTCCTTTATTGACGCTCTTTTCCAATTATTGTAATTGGCAACTGAAGACATGGTTTCTCTCCACATGCGATCTAACAGCGATTAAATCGCGGGTTAAATTCAGCACAGTGGTGGAACAGAGAATTGGATTGCACAAAACAGCCGTTTAAAACAATTATAAATCCTGACCTGTTCTCAGTCATCTTCATGATTAACAAAAGGTTCACTCCGAGAGCTCCGCACTTAACAGGTGCTGCTTGTTCTCCCTGATTAGGTAAGACGACAATCATTCCTCTGGACATGTATTTGCTGTATTTAAATCTACGTTATTCAAAATTGCATAGCCTACCTGTCGACTCTCAAGCAAATGGCTTGAGCCGCACGCTTGTTATAACCTAGGCTATTTAACTGCCGAAAAGCCACTGTTTTTTTTTTTTTTTAAATCAACCCACGAAATACCGAGAGTGAAAGTCCGCGTTCATTGGAACACGGACCAGTTCAATCACGCGAAGCATTGGCCAATTAATAAGTATTTTTCTGCACTGAATTTAGCCCATGATTTCATCGCTGTTAGATCGCATACGGTGAGAAACCGTGTCTTCAGTTGCCAATTACGATAATTGAAAAAGACGCGTCAATAAAGGAAAATGATTGAGATCTAGCCAGGACTAAAAGGATGTCTTTGCCCCCTGTAGCTCCGCTACTGGGTAGCAGGCATGGTAAAGTGTCCGCTCAAATAAAATAAAAATAAACATAAAAATATAAAAAATAAAGCGTCTTTAAGTGTTACTACGGCATCTGCCCTAGTATAAAGTGCCAGTAAAAGAACAGCTATGAGCCCGAAATGGTCGGAAAAGTAATGAAAACAACAAAATGACGATCCGCTTTTCGCCTGAAGGGTAGAAATGCGTAACAGCATCCCCGGTTTTAAAGGTTAAAATGCGCACATGCTGTCCCGGTTTAAATGGGTTAAATAGAATAAAGATCAACAAAAATATATACACATTTTATGTAAGAATAAAGAACTTAGTTGCTGTACCATACAGGATTCTAGACAGTTGGGAAAATACGTTAGATACACCAGTCCCATGGAACCAAGTTTTCAAAATCCTTTACAGTACATCACTTGATCCAAAGATTAGATATTTTCAATCTAAGTTAATATATAAGTTTTTAGCAACTAAAAAGATGCTAAATATATGGGGAATAGAGTCATCGCCCCTTTGTCGATTCTGTCTGGAAGAAGTGAAGTCAGTAGACCATTTATTTTGGGACTGTCCTCTAATAGCCTTATTTTGGATAAAGGTATAAAGCTGGATATCTCAGTACAATAGTACACACTTAGATTTATTTAAAGTGTTACTGGGTGATGTAACAAAAGGAACACATCTAATCTGTAATACAATTATATATTTCGCAAAAATATTTATTTTCGGGTTGACATCTGTGGAGGCAATTAAGAATTGAGAAATTCAAAAATTTTGTCAAGTATTACAGTAGAATTGAGTGTGTGATGGCCCATGAGACAGGACTTGAAATTTATGCCAAAAGATGGGATAAAGTAAGGGAGACTGAAGGTTGGGAATAACGAGGGATGGAATAGGTGAGCTAATAACGACTTTTGCAAAAGGTAGTAGAGCATTATGAATGCAATTGTTATTGTATTTCTATTTTTATTCATTCATTTATTTAATCTTTTGTGTGTGTGTGTTTTGTTTTGTCGGGTGATGTAGGAGGACTCGTACACAATTATATAACTGACTGAATTAATAAGGTTGTCCTCCAAAGCGGGGGGTGGTGGTGGGATATTTAAAAAAAAAAAAAAAAAACCCTGAAATTCTTTGTCTTTGGCTCATTTTCTTTGAAGAACATATAAAAGAAAAAAATTCATTGAGTATACATGCTACAATGCCCCCACACATTTATATCCTTCATGTGATGTTCGGGTCAGATTGACTCGGATACACACAGAGACACAGACACAGAGAGAGAGCACACACACACACACACACACACACACACTCTCTCTCTCTCTCTCTCTCTCTCTCACACATACACACACACACACATATACGTAAATACATACGTACAGGGGCTCCAAAAATCTAGCCGGTCTTGATGCCCACTCATCAAACCTGATGACCATCGACAATATGTGAAAGCTTCTTATGTTAGCAGCTGAGCGGGGAGGCTCTCTCATTGGGGATGAGAGATAGTCAAGTATGACCACTGGCTCACACTCATCCCAGCCACTGATCCCTCCATCCCTTTGTACACATCGGTACAGAGAGAGACTTACACACTCACACACCTGCAAATTGTGACAATCCCAACACCGTGAGGCTGTCTGCACATATTTTCCTGCACTCTTTACCTTCTGTACTTTAGAAACCTACACAATGACAACATTAAAAATTTTTCACACTGTAGTCCTCATGCGTACACATTGGGGGAGGCAAAACAGATAAATAATGCATAATAATTTATACAGGGAAGCCAGAGAGAGGAGCCCTGAAAAAAAACCAGGGACATGGGTGGTGCTGATATGACGAGGGGGCCTCAGTGGCCACAACATCACCTTTGATAATTTCTTTACCTCTTACAACCTGGGACAGAACATCTCAAAAGAATGCTGACAATGATTAGAACAATTAGAAAAAACAAGACGGAGATCCCACCTCAGCTTCTAACAGTAAAGAACAGGCCCGTCCATTCCTCCAACTTTCTGTTTATCGCCAACACTGCCCTGGTATCCTACATATCCAAAAAGGGCAAAACTGTGGTGCTCATGAGCGCTCTACATAGGGATGGAAGGATCAGTGACCAGGAGGACCGTAAGCCAGTGGTCATACTTGATTATAATGCCACAAAAGGAGGGGTAGACAACTGTTGGCTGGGTACAGCTGTCAAAGAAGAACTTTACGGTGGCCACTCGTGATCTTTTTACAATATTCTGAGTGTGTCAGCCTATAACACGTTTGAAATCTGGATGGCAATCAACCCAGACTGGAACAAAAGGAAGCTCCAAAGAAGACGGCTTTTTCAAGAGGAGCTCGGCAAGGCACTAGTGACAGCGCACATACAGAGGAAACAATATCAGTTCAAATAAAAAAAAAAAAAAAAAAACTCATTGAAACAATGTTTTGTTTCATTTTTTCATAGATAAGCATTATTTATGCCACCTTCAGTTATGCCAGTCTTTATTATAGTGGATTTTTTAGATGAATAATAAATTCCCTATCACAAAAACGCCTGATACATCCATTGTTAAATGTGATAAATCAGAGATTAATAGCAAATATTCATTATATATGTTATCTATATTTTTTGGAATTGAGATAAAGACAATACATGTTAAGTATTTTCATAAACATTTTTATTTCTGTATTGCTTTTAAAATCCCAAAAAATGTCCAAGGTCAGATTGACCCGAACAGTACATGAGGTACGTAAAAGTGAACCTAACACAAGGGTTAATTGATTTTCTCTACCATAGGATTGTAAGTGTCCAGGGTCAGGAGAGGGCATTGGAGGGAAACCCACTGCTGAAACTTAGCCTTGGTTTGTCCTCATGGATGAGGTGTTGGGACAGAGGCACTCCACAACTGTTAAGTTACTCAGTGGATCCCAAAAAAAGCAGAGGTGGAGGCAGGGAGAAGTCTCAATCCAAAGTTTAATTACAACAAAAAATTAGACAGGCAGTGGAGGCAGAGATTCGGCTGGTAGAAACAAAGAATCTTCTTTGCTGCAGCAACGGCACACTGGAGAACCATACGAGACGGAATTATCTGGCAGAGAAGTGGAGTTCAGCACAGGCTTTTAAAGGCAGCTTGATTAGCTGAGTGACCACAGGTGTGCCTAATCAGCTGCTGCAGCAGAGTCAGCCTCTCCCTGCCTCACACAGATCCTGCAGAAGAAAAACAGGAAGGGAGGGGGAGAGAGAGCAACAAACAACCAAAACTACACTGAATCACCACAGTACACCCCCCCCAAGGGATGCCTCCTGGTGGCCGTCCAGGCCTGCCTGGATTACGAGCATAAAAGTCTCTAAAAAGTTCAGGGTCAAGAATCAGCCTAGGGGAGATCCATGAACGTTCCTCTGGCCCGTACCCCTCCCAATCAACCAAGTACTGAAAACCCCGACCCCGTCTCCGCACATCCAACAGCTCCCTCACAGTGAAGGCAGGATGGTGTTCAATGACCCGGGGGTGGAGGGGGGGTCTGGAGAGCTCAGAGGACTGGTGGAAACTGGCTCGAGGAGGGGAGACATGAAAGGAAGGATGGACATTCAAAGAAGCAGGTAACTTCAGTCTTATAACGCTGGGGTTTATGATGCGTTCAATCTCGAAAGGGCCGATGTACCTGGGTGCCAGTTTCCGAGATTCGGTCTGCAGAGGGAGGTCCCGAGTGGATAGCCAGACCCTCTGGCCAAATTGGTAATCGGGGGCTGGGATGCGATGCTTGTCCGCCGGTCTTTGATTCCGAGCAGTGGTGCGAGTGAGAGCTGCTTGGGCCTCACACCAGACTCGGCGGGCTTGCCTAAGATGCCCCTGAACTGAGGGAACTGCTGTGTCGGTCTCCTGGGCTGGGAAAAGAGGTGGTTGGAAGCCGTTAGAAGCCATGAATGGAGATATACCTGTGGCGGAGCAGACCAGGGAGTTGTGGGCATTTTCAATCCAATGGAGTTGGGTGGACCAGGAGGCTGGGTGATGAGAGGCAACACAACGAAGAGCTGCCTCCAGATCCTGGTTAGCCCGCTCTGTCTGGCCATTGGACTATGGATGATAACCAGATGACAGGCTGGCAGATGCTCCCAAGGCCTGACAAAATGCCCTCCATACTTGGAAGGAGAACTGTGGGCCTCTATCAGAAACAATGTCCTGAGGGATTCCATGTAGCCTGAAGACATGCTGAATGAGCAAATTAGCAGTCTCTAGAGAGGAAGGTAGTTTAGGCAGGGGAACAAAGTGCACAGCCTTGGAAAAACGGTCAACAATAGTCAGGATTGTGATATTACCTTCAGAAGGAGGAAGGCCTGTGACAAAATCCACAGCGATGTGCGACCATGGCCAGTGAGGAATGGGAAGGGGATGTAGAAGGCCAGCAGGAGCACGATGAGAGGTCTTATTGCGGCACAGACAGAACAGGCGGAGACAAACTTTTAGTGTCAGAGGAGATGGAAGGCCACCAGAACCTTTGTCTGAGAAGATGCAGGGTTCGATGAAAACCAGGATGACAAGCAACCTTGGAGGAATGTCCTCACTGGAGCACTGAAGATCTAGCAGCAGGGGAACAAACAGCTTATCCTGTGGACATCCCTCAGGAACAGGAAAAAGATTTTTGAGCCTCCTGGACCACTCTTTTCAATCTCCCCACCTGGCTGCCCCTACCACACAGGAAGATGGTAGGACGGCCTCCTCTGCAGCGTCCTCAAGAGCAGGGGAAAACTGACGAGACAGATCATCAGGCTTGTTGTTCCTGGAGCCTGGCCGGAAGGTGATGGTGAAGTTGAAACGGCCCAGGAACAAAGCCCACCGAGCCTGACATGAGTTGAGCCTGCAGGCAGAGTGGAGGTAGGATAAGTTCTTCTGATCTGTCCATACAACAAATGGATGAATTGAGCCCTCCAGCCAGCGCCTCCATTCTTGCAGAGCCAGAACAACAACCAACAGTTCCTGGTTTCCCACATCATAGTTTCTTTCAGCAGGGGTAAGCCAGCGGGAGAAGAAGGCGCATGGGTGCATCTTTTGATCAGACAAGGAGCGCTGGGAGAGAACAGCTCCAACACCAGAGTTTGTGGCGCAACTTCCACCACAAACTGAGCTGCAGGATCAGGATGGGATAACACAGGAGCAGCGGAAAACAACAGTCTCAACTTGGTAAAAGCAGTCTCTGCAGCAAGTGACCATTCAAAGGGGACTTTCAATGAAGTTAGCTTGGTCAAAGGTGTAGCAACTTCACTATAGTCACGGAAAAACCTTCGATAGAAATTGGCAAACCCCAGGAACAGCCAGCCCACATACGTGTCGATGAAGTGGCCCTGGTGGTCACAAACGGCTTGCAGGATGATGGAGGGAAACAGTTTCCTGTTCCTGTAGCAGTGACCATCTGGGCCGCTTGGTGGCTTGATGCGGACCTGGCAGCCGTCGATTGCTCCTGCTGCTTTTGTGAAGGCTTGGTGTTTTGCCAGCCCTGCAAACCCACGTGATACGGCCTCCAGGTCCTCGGGGGTCTTTGGGAGGTGGATGACCTTGTGGCGAATGGCCACCACCTCCTTGGTTACTTTGTGGACGATGCGGTGGACAGTGGAGTGAGGCATTCCAAAAACTCTGGAGACTACCCTGTACGATGCCCCACTCAACAACCAAAACAAAAAAACCAGGGTTTCTATTGTGGCACCCCATCCGTATCGCCGTTCCTGATCAAGGAGGTCCAGCAGCACTGCTAGGGCCTCCCTGCTCAGCCGAAAATCAGGCCCGGTGTCTTGTCCATCGAAAAATCTGTCCAATACAGGGACATTTAGATTGACCCTGCAGTACTGAGGTCTTGTCTGGTTTAGGGAAAGAGGAAAAATTGGTAAATGAACAAAAGCTAGATATTTATTGTGGAGAACTTGGACAGGTAAAATTCACAGCCTATCAATCTGCTCAGCCCTTTTGAATATTAAAATAAGATTCAATATTTTCAGTGATGGAAGAAATATTTAGAACCTTATGCACGTGAAAAGTATGACTACTCTGCGTTTTTGCATTTTACTGCTGTAGATGTTGAAAGTTGAGCTGATTTCAACTAAATGTATTTCTGGGTTTTGTAATATGCGACAGTCCACAGCAAAAGGGTGTATAAGGGATTTTTTACATTTTAGAGAAAAACTGTTTTTCTGTGTTTAGTACATGGTAAGGGATCATCAGATGCACTTAACCCAACGTGACCAAATGCAGTTGGAGAATGTTGGAAATCCACAGATTAAAAACATTATCATCCAACATCAACACATTTTGTGATGGCTACATGGTTTTTATTTAACAGGAAGGATATAAAAAATTGCAATTTGAAATGTAACTAGCTGGATAAAGCTGGTGCTTAGAGAAATGAGTTGCTGGAAAGTACATAATTTGCCTATAAAATATGGAGGACAAGTAGCATAAGTTTGCATTAAATGGAAATTATAAAGAGTACAAGTATCAAGAATTAGTACATAAGTAAAGGCACGAAGTTACACTCCGCCTCTGGTTATTTTGAATATGAAATAGCTTTATGGTCAGTCAGATGACCTAAGCCATTCATTAACCAGGCTGACAGGAGTCGGCTGATTAACTACTTTCAACTGTTGGCTCTAAGTACAAACCTCAAGATATATATTTTACCTGGACATGGCTCTCTCTTAACCGGAGGTATATCACCTGCCGGCGTCGCTGGTGAAGCATCTCCATCTCCAAGAATTGAAAAAATAAAACAAAACAAACAGTTAAAATTTCCATCTCCATCTCGGTGAGTGAAGAGTCGCGATTGTCAGCTGTAGCTGTCAAGGTTGCTAGGCGACGAGAGCAGCGCTTCCAGATGCGAAGGTAAGGGCGGGAACAGCACGAGACGGCGACTCACGTATCCTCCGGCCGACTAGACCGTCTCATTTCGAGACCGCCGGTTCGCCTACACGGTCTAAGGCTGCATCCTTAGAAGGATGCAGCCTCTGAATTGGGACACAGCCATGGTGAGACGTTACTTAGTGAGCACGAGCAGGTAATTATTTTTCTTCCACCACCACGGCGCACCTGCACAGCCCTGAATAATGGCAGGGCTTTCAAAAGTAGCCGGCGACCGGCGATAATCGCCGTCTACTCGGGACATGACGACCGGCTACTGGCGACTCTGATTCTCCATATCGTGGAATTCTATTTGTCACCTTCCTCGTTTCTTTAACCCGGAGTTTAGCCATATTTTCAATAAAAGGAGTCATTGCGTTATTTCCTTGCTTTAAGGCATCATGGTTTCCTTCATCGCGCATGAACGAGCCTGGCGCAGCCTCCGTATGTTACGTTCGTACAGTTTTGATAAAGACTTGAGGTGCTTGCTCAGGCAGAAAATTACAACATCGCCTGCATTCAAAAATTCGCATCGCCGCTTGACCAAGCATACGAGATGGCTGAACCCGTAAAGTACTAAAAACCTCAACAATATTGTCCTTCTTTAACAAGAAAGGTAAAGATGCACTATGTCTTGCTAACATATCTAAAAAGAACCATCAATTCATATCGAACGTTTTGATTACCGGCAGTATACAGAACTGTTTCCTGCATGGGAAACTCCTGCATGGGAAACTTTCTTGCAGGCATTCAATTGAAATTTCCCTTAAACTACAAATATAAAATGATGGTGTTATTAGTCAATGTAATGGTGTTAAAGTAAGTGTAATGTCTTATCTATACTACCAGATATCGTTTTAATCATTTACTGGAGCTTTGTCTTTGCACGAGTAGGAAAAAGTATGTCAACACCTGTAATTTAGCTCTGCGCTATTCCCTGAGTGGAACACTCATAACGTTTGCTCCTCATTGCAAACTGCTCCTCATTGCAAACTCGTTTTGCGGAATGTTGATAAAGGTTGATCCTGAGTCGGCAAAATCAGCATCTGTATTGGCTTTCGCTTAGCTAAGTTATTTGAATAGTTATTTGGAAATGGTTTAACGTTACATCTTTATGCCTACGGTCATGTTTCAGAAATCAGAAAAAACAGCTGCATTTTCTCCATGATTCTTCCCCGCGGTGGTAACCCACCCAGACACCCGACATTTCTGCTTCTCTCGTCCCTTCACCACAGATTATGTCACACAATAGTCAATATTTTTGGTGGCTGGACAAAGCAGCATGAAAAACAGTGTAAAACTAGCTATAAAGCAGTAGTGTCAGTGAAAATACACACTTTAAGTGTGAAAGAGCATCGCCAAACTGTCATTTAATCGTTCACGCCGCTGTCTGGTCCCAGTCACTTTCGTATACATCTGAAATTTGACAAATAGACTCTGAAGCTTGTTTCAATAATTCAAACTTGCGCTTCGTTCTGATTCATGCTTTTCCCGAAATGACAGATGCTAACTTACATGGTTGGAATCATTGACTCTCAATGAACGAACTGTGTAAGTTGCTAACCTAAGCTTTAGGGAAACGTACCCCTGATCATTCATTTCTATGAATGTAAAAAGGCTGGGAAGTGGGTCAGGCCTAAAGTGTCTCACTCAGGCAATGGTTATCAAACGGCGTCCCACTCAGGACACCCACGTTAACATGTTAATACAATTTACTTCTGTAACACTATATGACACAATTTTTTTTCCTTGTTTGTGTGTGTTATTTCTTTATTGCTTATGTTGTAAAAAAAATAGACAATGCCCAAAATTTCCTTCAAACTTTGCTTTTGTGACCAAGATAATGAAATTAAGGAATTCACCTATTTTCTGTGGAAAAATGGAAAATTTGCACATTTTCAATTACATAAGGTATGAATAAAACAAAACATGAATCAAATTTTATTTCATTTGTATGATATCAAATCTTCCTATTTAAACAAGCAAAAATTGTCTTTCTTACCTTCTTGAGTTTTTTTGCAGTGGTCTTAGGTAAAATGAGGTGCCCAGAGTTTGTGTTGATCCTCGACAGGCATTCCAAAAATATACCATGTTGGCTTCATACATTTCAACAGTTACTTTCAGAGTACTTTTTTGCCCTTATTTTGATAAATTGGTCACATACATTGCAGAATGCATCTAGAGAATGCTTTGCAGCTTCTTCCTGCCAGCTCTGAAAAATTCTGATATATCTGCATGTTTACTTGGGCAGGTAGAACTAAACTGAGGTGGTGAGTGGTGAGCTGCTGTATAGATATTACTATGGAAAGATCTAGAAAATTTTACAAGGTTCTTGAAATACTTCTAAGTCCTACAACATCCTAGGAGAAGAGAAGAAGAGCTAGCTCCGAGTCAAATTGTAGCCCCTTTAGCTCTCACAGTGCTTTCCACCTTGGAAATGCAAGGCTAATATTAATCCGGGTTCTGTCCCTTTCTTTATCCGACAACTTCTTCGCCAATGACCGTTGTTTCTTTAGAAGTAATTTTGGATCCTGCTCGTCTTCAGGTGAACATTTCGCCCGCTCTCCGTTTAAGCTTTATAAAAATTTGCGCTGCCACTGCTCACTGGCTGTATGAATGCATTCTCGTAAAGGAGGAGGTGGCGATTCACATGAACGACATGAACGCTAGCGGCGGACCGGCCTTGTAAACAATGGGCTGGAGATCAACACAGAGAGCGGGTGTGTGACGTCCTGCTATACTCCAGATGAAATTACACCTCTTTTTCACACAGTGATTTTTAATTCCTTCAATCTAGAAATGATGCATTTCTGCTTATTGCCCTTTAAGACCACAGATAATCGTGCAATCACGCTCATGCAAAACTGCTGTTCTATGGCCATTTAAATTTCAAAATGCGACAATCAAACATGCTATCTTAATAAATAGGACTGTCTACTCATTCAACAAAGTAAATAAGCCAATCCACTGTTTGATTGGAGGAGAGCCTGATGTCCACCACCTGCTGGCGAGGTTAGGATGTGGAGAAAAAGTGGGTGAATGGTTACTACCAGTGAAAAACAGTTTTGGTCATGCTGGTGGTTAGTTAAAAGCCGCACAATGATCAGGGGCCTCATTTATAAACAAAATGTTGGCACAAAAAAGATGCGTCCGTCATTTTCTTTGCAGATTTCTGATTCATAAAAACAAACTTCACTTTTAAAAATTATTAAGATTATGCACATGCCAATACATTCCAAGTTCATCCTGATTAATAAATAAAAATTTCATGCAGTTTATCCAACCCATAGGGTCATAAATCTTTTTAAAATTTGATCCTCAGACCTGATAGGAATGCAGCAGAAAAAGTGAATTTTTTTTTTTATTCCCCCTCTGACTTTTTTTCACAATAAAAATCTTGAGAGCCTAAACATAAAAATGCCTCGCCTCATTTTGGCATTAAGGTGACTCAAATAATTTACAGCTTTTTTTTTTGTATCAATAGCTGTTTAATTTTGTTCTTTCTTTCCTATGACAGTCATACCAAAGCCAAAGTTTTTCCTTTTCACGAACTTAACATTCTTGTTTGCTTCAACATCTCATTTTCAAGACCTTACGAATAGAAAAGTAAATGCAATTTAAGGGACAATCACAGGTATACATCTCATACGCTTACATTACGTGGCTCAGTGGAAGGGCTTCGGCAGCAGATGCAGGGCAACTTATTGAAGCATGGCAGCTGCTCCATCTTGCAGATGTAGATGAGTGGCTCAATGCTGGAACTGAGGTCCATGAGGGCAAAGGCAATCCCTTCAACCTGACAGTATTCAGGGAAATAATAGTAAAGTGTTATGGGTAAGATGGTAACTATAGGCAAGTAATGAAACACTATGATGGCTAGGGCGATTAGCACTGTTCTGAGGGCTTTCTTTTTCATGGGGTGCATCTTTTCCTTGCCAAAGACCGACTTCCTCAGACTCCACGTGATGGAAATGTTGCAAAACACCATGACAGCAAAGGTCACCAGGACCAGCCCAGACAAAATGTTAGGTGCGCCTACCAACTCCAATGACCTACTGACGGCGAAGGGTAACGCAAACCCCCAAATAAGCATGGAAATAACCACCCTGATCTTGTTATCCCTGATGCTGCTGAACACAATAGGGTGGACCACAGCTAAGTAACGGTCCAGGCAAATGCAGGTGAGGAAGAGTGGTGTGCAGTCTTTGATCCCGTAGGCAAAGGCATTGAACTTCAAGAAATTTTTTATTTTGAAGAGATAGTTGCCTGAAAGGCTGATGGGGCCTATCATGCAGTAGCAGGCATCAGCGATGGCCAGGTTGAAGATGAAAATATCAGAGGTGGAGGAGTCACTCTTCTTCCTGGATAGCAGCCACATCACCATGAGGTTAGCAGGGTAGCCCACCACCATGTTGAAAACCGTGACACTAAAGTCGAAAGACCTCTCACCGACTGATTTTGTGCATCCTGTTTGCACATTCCCGAGTGGGAGACTGGATCCTGAAGAGGAGTGGTTGAAGAGTAGGCTAGAGTTGATGACAGAGGTGTTCATTTCAGTTTTATTTAACCTCGCAGGATTGAGGGTTGATGTTCCTTAGAAAAGAGAGTGAATTTCAGTTATACGGTCAACCCTAACTGCAGAACAATGGTCCTCACCACTTTAACTGACAGTAAGGCAAAATCATGTTCTTATATTTATGCTGATTCAAGCATCATTTTACATTATTTTTTTACCTGCTGTATTCTTAATCATAACACATTTACTGCATGATAAAATTGCTAACATGCTGGCCTAATGTGCTTAAAATCAAGCTCTATTTTCTGAGAAATTATGCTTTTTAACGGAGCATTGCTAAATTTTGCAGTACTGCGGCACTGAGGGATCATTTTTGTTTTCTGGGAAGACTACCTCCACTCAGGGAAAACTACCTTTACTCAGGAAAAACTGTTACTCTTCCGAGACACCAGTCTTTGCCCTTTGAAACTGGGACAGTACCAGAAGACAAGCTTTACCTTTAGGGTCCATCGCATTACAATCTGCCAAAGTCTCTCATTCTTAAAGAATTCAAACACATCCAGATCAAGCACACCAAAGGAAATGAAAGATGGGTTCGTCGTTTTGAAAGAAACAAATAGTTACTCACCTGAGAAGCTGGAATCTCTCGACATACTCTCCTTTCAGTCAGACAGCCTAATAGGAAACTGTATCCTGATCGCCTGTGTCCAAGGGGGATATGTTTTCATTCAAGTTAGTTCCAATTTATGAAAATAAATAAATGTAAGTGGTACATAAACAGTGTAGACAATAGCCAATCACAAGTCCATTGAGGGAGCAACGGATTGGTGTAACTGTACAATACCCTGTCATCACAGGATTATATCTGATGAGGGGTAGGTGAGCAAAACGTCTAGGTTAGGGGTGTGGGTAATATGCAGTAAAATAGAAGAGGAGGAGGAGGAGGGGCATAAAAGAGAGGACAAACCTGTTCTAACAATATTATTTGTCAGTGATGCAATCCAAGAAGAGCATCCCAGACAAACAAGTGATGCAATGCAGTCAGCCTACTGGAGCACAGGTGAGACTGTGTAACCTGGTGTAAGGTCTTACACATGAAACCACAAGGTTCATTAAAGCAGACTTAAAGAATTCTCTTTCATCCCCATCAAGAAAAAATCTGAGCAATCAGATACAATAAATTTATTTCTACAGATAATAGTAGGTACATTTATGATTGTTTTACTTTCATTTCTTTTGTCTGCTTTCTCCGTAATGAAACCTCTAAAGCCGGGCATCTGTTCCAGGAGATCTGTTGTCCCGTAGGTTTTCATGCCAATCCTTAGAGAGGAGAACACAATCAAAGGAGACAGATCTCACTGAGCTACTGAGGAGTGGAATCAGGTATATGAGGGTTGAATTGAGAATTTACTGGATGGTAAATCTCCTTGATATAAAGCTTGACCCCCTGTTGGCATCGGCATAGCACATACTTTCTGACGGCCTGTTAAGGTTGCGGTTGTGCATTTAAGGGATACGGGAAAGGAATAGTTAAGTTCCATGTGTACTTTGCCTGTGAATAAGCACTACGCTACAGAAGTAACATGGTGTTTGCGTACTCTAGAAGAAGACCTGTGAGGTCACACTTAATTAGAAGGGGACAAGTCACTGGCTGTAATATGCTAAACTAATGAATAACTCTTGACAATATAATGCATTAATTAATGCTGGTTTTGCCTAGAGCCATTGAAAAAGAGAGTTATGATACGCTTTGATCTTGTCGGTACATGGTCACGTGGTCCATGTAGCTCCAAATAGTTCCAAATAAACCCGCGCTGTCAAATAGTTTGAATGGTTTTGAGCCAGACAGATAGAAGCAGTGATCACATTTGCGGCAGTTTTCGGTACATATTATAATGTAAAATGTGTACTGACTACCACACTGACTACACTTCTATTCAATAAATAAGACAGCATTTTCTTGGGGAATGGTGAAGAGACAGCATTTATCAGTTAGACTGCAAAGATTTTGGATAAAAAGGGATATTTCTCATGACATAGAATACATAGTCAGCAGTGACTATATTCAGTGAGAACATGGCACTCTTAAATACTCGATTCTGATTGGTCAATCACCAAAATTCTGCGGTGTTTATTTCCAGAGGTATGATCGCTGCGCTGCTGTCCATTGCTAGGGAATCCAAGCCATAGCAACAGCAGCCGCAAATAACGTTAGTTCACACAGCCTAATGTGTTTTCAGATGCAGCAAATTGCGCGATTGACAGAGAGAGAACTATTAACATAAATGTCCCTCAAGATCTGCCATTTTCTCTCTCGCCCGTTTACTTTCCTGCACGCAGTTTTATTTTTTTTAATCAATAATACATGTTCTAATCATTATTTTGTGTCACATTATTTAATGTTTTAGCGATGTTCTAGGCGGGATAATATATAGTGAGCCGGTGATTGAAAAATATCTCCCTTCAGGGGAATTGAACCCCTCCGCTGCGCGTCACCGGCTCACTATACATTATCCCTTACATAAATTTTCGGTAGGGTCAGTATATACGCATAATGTTCATCGATCACAATGCTGGTTTCAATTATAGTAGGTTTTTTTTCTGGGGAGTGTTGTTTTACAGAATTAATCACTTTTTCTCTGTGTCATTTTGGAGGGAAAGGATTGCTCCCATTGGGCAGACAATGTTTGGATTGGATGAACTTAATTTTTTGTCTCTATATGGCCATTATTACGCACATCTAAATATTATGTCAAGACATTCACGTAAATATGTACAGCAAGTGAATATCAATGAATGCAAGCAACTGTTCAATTTATTCCGACAAAGAAGTTTTGTCAATAGTGCAAAATAAACAAGGCGACCCATTGCATTAAACAAACCATTTTATTATACAACATACATTATACCACAAGAGAGGGGAGATACATTTTTTCTTGAATGGGCAGAAACTCATTTGATGCCCTACAGGGAGAAAAAGATGTTAGAATGCAGGCCAGGAAAGACTTACAAGTGTTTCAAATAGACATTTTGTTCTTCCACCACAACAGTGCAAAGCCTGGCCCGAACCTGGCCTTGAGCAATAAACTTCACTGGATGATCATCGCTCAAAACATGTCCAGATACACATGCAAGAATCTTGAGTCAAATGCTTATTTATAAAATAATGGCAGACTCCATGGCTCAAGTAATGCCACTGTTTAAATCTTTTTAGATAGGGCATTTAAAGCACACAGTGGTGGAAGATGTATTCAGATGCTTTAGCAAAGGAAAAGTATTGATACCACACTCCAAATATTCCATTACAAATAAAATTCCAGCATTAAAAACCTTTCAAAAGTATGCATTATCAAAAATTGTGATGTACGCTGTCTCCATATTTGTTGAAATGAGGAAGAGCTTGCCTGAGCCATAGTTGTAGAGACATGGCATTTGCACTCCACTTCTTTTTGAATGTGCATTTTTGGCTTGTTTCTTTTTTTTTTTCCCCCCCCCCCCCCCCCTTGGGAGGTCAACTTCATTTTTAGTTGAAGTCACAATTTACAAAAAAGGAGGGAGGATATGACAAAGAAACAAAAACCCAACTTATACAAAAAGACAACTCTTGCTGGGGTTATACATAACAAAAAATGATGAAAAAATACCCTCGCCCGGACACGATTTCCTGAAGGTCATTGGTCAAAGGTCAAATATGATTTGTCTATGTGACAGTGAGTTACCATACCAAATTTGGTGAAGCTGAGATAAGTAGTTGCTGAGTACTGACCCATACAAGATTTCCTGCCTCAAGGTCACAGAGCTAAAGGTCAAAGGTCAAATCCAGCAAAAACATGACATTGCACATATATGTGTGACAGTGAGTTACCATTTGGTGAAGCTGCGATAATTAGTTGCAGTACTGACCTGGACAAGATTTCCAGGGTCATGGTCACAGAGATAAGGTCAAAGGTCAAATCCAGCTGAAACCTGGTGTTGCACATCTATGGGTCATAGTGAGTTACCATACCAAATTTGGTGAAGCTGCAAGAATTAGTTGCCCAGTACTGACCGGACAAATTTCCAGGGTCAAGGTCACAGAGCTAAGGTCAAAGGTCAAACCCAGCAAAAACCTGACATTGCACATCTATGGGTCATAGTGAGTTACCATACCAAATTTGGTGAAGCTGCGATCATTAGTTGCCCAGTACTGCCCCGACAAAAATCCAGGGTCAAGGTCAACAGAGCTAAGGTCAACAGGCCAAATCCAGCAAAAAACCTGATATTGCACATCTATGGGTCATAGTGAGTTACCATACCAAATTTGGTTAAGCTGCACATCTTTAGTTGCAGTACACCCGGACAAGATTTCCAGGCTCAAGGTCACAGCGCTAAGGTCAAATGTCAAATCCAGCAAAAAACCTGACGTTGCAAATCTATGGGTCATAAGTTCTTGTTTCCAATTTGGTTGAAGCTGCAATCATTAGTTGCTGAAAACTGGCCCGGAAAATTCACCAGGACAAGATTTCATTGTTGTTAACCTGTAAACTTGTGTTCTAAGCAAAAAACTAATAGTTGCCTATCTATTGGTCTATGAAATACCATACAAATTTGGTGACTGCATTGTTGTTAACCTGTAAACCTGTTTTCATGGAGACCTCAGGCGACAGACACTGTTCGATGGAATCAGACAGAAGGAGTGAGGTGTCATTTATTTTGAAACAATCTTTTCTCCTTTTTAACATACACATCACACACATACATAATAATATATGCATTTTTTTTTGCATATAAATATACACACATACAGCTGTAATCAAATTATTCAAGCCCCCTTGCAAATTAGGTTTACTGGCAAAATTTACAAACTTTCATCTGTTGGCAATGAACATTTCAAACAAGAACTATTTAAATGGCTCAGTGAGAAAAATATTACAAGTGGCTCACCAAATTCATCACAAAATGCCACTTTTAATGACTTTTGCAGGTTGCAAATTATTCAACCCCTTCATGACAAGCATCTTAAAACTTATTAGAAAGCCCTTCTGCAGACATGACCTGCTGAAATGTGATGCATAGGCAGATGTCAGTTTTGTTTCATCATTGCCCAGAATCTTATCCCAATCCTCTGTGGACAATTTATATGGTTCACTAATATTCTCGGTTTGCATGCTGGATCTGTGTTCTTCAAATCCCAGCAAAGATTTTTTATGGGGTTCAAGTGACCTGATTGTGATGGGCACTCTAGAATCTTCCCAGACTTACCAAACCAAATTTGGTGGATGTTGAGGAATAAGTTGGGATCATTGTCCTTTTGAAGGTCCAATGATGCCCAAGCATCAGTTTCCTACAGACGGCATGACATTTTCTCCTTGGATATCCTGGTATTGACAATCCATCTTGCCCTCCATACTTTGCAGGTTTCCAGTGTCAGAATTAGTTGCCCAGCCGCCAGAGGACAAAAAGCCCCCCAATTCTTCATTGTAGGCAAGGTCAAAGTACAAATCCAGAATAAAACCTGACATTGCACATCTTTGGTTTTATCCTGTTGTTACCATTGTAAATTTGGAGCTCCTGTACCAATATTCCAGTAGTCTGCCAATTGAAAAATCATGGATCCGACAACATTGGCTGAGCTGCAGACAGTGGGCGACAGATTGGCTGTCTTCGGGGCTTGGCTATTTAACTCCTGGATCCGGGCGGAAGAAAGAATCAACGGGTAAAAGGCTTGGCTTTTGGTGCACACACGTCATTCATACATACATACATACATATACAAATTTACATATGCAAGACAAGATCTTGTAAACTTGTCTCCGGTAGTTCTTGTTTCATTCTGTTTGGTGCTTATTTAGACGAAAAACAAGGAAAGCTTTTTGCAGCTGACTGCATTGTTGTTAACCTGTAAACTTGTGTTCTAAGATCCAGAACTGGTAGCTGCCTTTCTGTTGATCTATAAAATCTCAAATTGCTGACTGCATTGTTGTTAACCTGTAAACCTGTTTTCTGAGACCTCCGTCGTTTACACTGTTCCAATGTAATCAAGTTGAAGGAGTGATCTGTCATTTATTTTGAACAATCTTTTCTCCTTTTTATTGGCCAGATCAGGGAGTCCGAATAATGTATGCATTTTTCTTTTGTTTCTTTTGCGCAATAGAATCTGAATCAGGAAATTAGTTTGTTTTTGTTTGTAATGTTGGCCTGGGCTCACTCTGGAGCTCTGCTTCATTGATTATTGACAAGTACCAGTGAGAAAATAAACTGCTCACTTTATTATCCACATTGTTGTAATGTACTTTTGTGTTGCATCCGCATTCCCCTAGAGCAGGGCATAACACTTCTTTATTCCGCCTGCAGACATACCACTGATTCATAAGCCCAAAATATTCCAGTTTTGTTTCATCACTCCCCAGAACAATATCCTTAATCTTCTGTGGCTTATTTATATGGTTTTGAGCATATTGGAGCTTATGCGTTTGGATCAATTGTTGTGTATGTCTTGGAGACCTGCAATGTTTAGTATGTGCCCAACTGTGCAAACTGAAACCTCAGCGCCTCCTGCCTCCAAGTCTTGCTGCAGGTCTCCTGCAGTCACTCGAGGGTTTTTGACCACCCGTTCCTCAGGAATCTGGTGACAGCCATTGATAGCTGCCTCTTTCTGCCACATCCTGGTACTGTAGCCACTCTTCCTTTAACTCAGAACTTGTGAATATGCTTCCAACTGTATCTCTACAAAATTTTCATAGTTATAAAACTGCTAAATAGTTGTACTTCGATGTTACATCCCCATTGGTCAAGGGGTGAAGGAAGTAACAAATAACCAGATTTTAATAGGTTGGTGTGAAGGTTTTGTTTAATCTAGGCGTTTCGTGAGAAAATTGAATAACAAAAGAGTAGTTGGTACACCGGAGAAAAGGGAGAACAAAGGGCCGCAATGGTGCTACTCAGATAAAATTAAAAAACCAAAAAACAGACTTAACCAACTGAACAAAAAAAAGGGAGAAAGTAAACAACAGCAGTGAGTAGCACCACTAAACTGAAGGTTCACAAATTGCAAAAAACAAGCGCTATTATCTAGTCCTGTCTCTAGAATAAAAACATGTACAACTGACAGAGTTAAACTCCAGAATTACAGTTTCAAGTCCTTATACTTCTTGTGGTTGTCTAACAATCGATACTCCGAACAACACACAAAACAACGCGTGACCACCAGAGTGGGAGTTACACATTCAAGTCCTTGTACTTCATAAGATTGCCAATCAGTACTTCATACAACAAAACAACGAGTAACCACCAGAGTGGGAGTTACAGATTCAAGTCCTTGTACTTCATATGATTGCCAATCAGTACTTCATACGACAAAACAAAACGAGTAACCACCAGAGTGGGAGTTACAGATTCAAGTCATTATACTTCATACGATTTCACCAATAAATCAAACAACAGGTAATCATGGAGTTTAACGGAACGGGACGGACTGCTCACATTAAATCAGATAGAGTGCATTTGACAGCTCGCTTTATAGATAATACACGATGTGTTGATCCAGACCAATCAGGCACGTCAGCGAGCAGGCAGCAGAGCAGACAGAAGGCTGGCGATGGGCTGGGCTGGGCTGAGCACCAATGAAAAACGGGCTCGCACAGAGTAATTTGCATAGGTGACCGATATTTGGAGACAGAGAGAGGTAAATCATGTAGTATTGGAGACGAACCCACTAGGGACGTAACATTCAACATGGAAATAAACAGTCCGTATAAATGGGGATTAATTAGGAAATATGGCTAAAAATATAAAAATTGGCTCAACTCTCCTGCATCTCCCCTATGCGTTAAAACACAGGTAGTTCGGTTACAGTAGTTTCACTGTTTGAAATTCATCCGCTAGCTAACCAGTAACCATAGCAACATTACACAGCGTCGCTGTCAAAATGACAAAATGTCAACTGTCAAGAGCAAAGCACAACAAAACACAAATGGATTTTGAGTCCTTATTTTAAATAAAAAATGAACCAATAAAATTGGTGAATTAACAAATTAAAAAACAAAAAAAGCATTTCTTTATTTGAAATTTTTTTTTTCTGTGTTCATGGAACACTGATGGATGGGCGGACATGTTAAAAACATTGCAGGGTCGAAAATTTTTCATCGCTGCAGACAAAACAGACAGACGTGACAACTGACTGGTTGAAAGGACTAGGATTATTCATCGACATGATAAACTCTTGCTACATAAACTTTTGATTTTATTTATTTATTTATTTTATTTTGATACCCTTCATTTATTGACAAGAGAACAGATCCTTTCCAGCAATTAGTTCTAAGACCATTGGAGGGGAGACAGAGAAAGAGAAAGGAAAAAAACTACTCTATTTGTTGTGTATCTCCCACCCCACCCACTTATCCCAAAGTAAGACATAAAAGAAAGAGAAAGAGAAATAAAGGATATACTAATAATAGCCTAAAAAGAACCATGAAAATAAACAACAAATATTAATAATTAATACTTATACATATTAATACCTCTAATTATTTTATTTATTTATTTGTTTAGAATAAATCAATACATTTACATTATAGAAAAAATAATGAAATTAAAAAACAATTTGAAAAACATGAAAACAATTTAAAAACGGGTATTATACATTAAAAAAGAAAAAATAAAATTTATTGTTAAAACAATCAGAGTTAAAAAAACAATTTGAATCCTGGTAAGCACCATTCTTAAAATCCAAAAAAGGCCAATTTAAAAAGGGGTATACCATTCTTGACTAGAAAAATGAAACAATGTTTTAAAATATGACCATGACTTTTGGATAGAAATAAAATTGGATCCCTTGTTGGCCTCCATCCTCTGAACAATTTTCTGTAGGAATGATTGTTAAAACAATTTGAATGGTGGCATCAAAACCCATAAATTCTTAAATATGGTCTTTCTAAGGATTTAATATTACTCACACTAAGATGCATGGTATTAAGACCATAAGTTAAAATAGGTAAAATGGCAGTTTTCCACTGATAAGCTTTGACATCAGAACCAAGACTAGGGTAACACAGGCCATCACACATAAGACCAAATGCTCGTCATCTTTCAGAGGCTATTCTGTCTTCTACATGGGCATTCGCCTTTAGGTCTTTCTGGAACCTCACTCCCAATAAATCTAACCTATCAGTGTTTTCTATATTTTCTTTACCAAGTCTCCAACTTGGAGCATCTTTGAGGCCAGAATTACCCGTCGTTACACATTGTGTTTTGCCAATACCAAAGACGAAGCGCCACCTTTTAGAGTAAGCTTCACACGTGTCTATCAGTGCTTGGAGGCCAGGGACAGAAGCGGCCAAGAGAATGACGTCATCAGCATAAGCCAGACTATTAAAAACTGGGCTATTCTAAGTCCATGTTCAGAATCTGACAGTTCCTTCAGTAAATCGTCAATAAACATTGTGAACATAAAAGGTGATAAAACACTACTCTGTCGAATACCTCTTGTCACTCTGAAGGTTTCACAATATGACTTATTCCATTTCACCTGGGCCTTAAGAGCAAAATACCATAAATAAAGTGTTAACCAGTGTGCAAGGCTAATACGAGATAATAATTTATAAAAGAGACCGTTGTGTCAGACACGATCAAAACATTTGGCTGCATCAAGACTACAAATAAAAACAGAACTACCTTTTGAAATAAAATACGTGCTAATATCGTATACAAAAGCGAGGAGGCCATATTGGTGCCTCAACCCCCTGAACCCCCATACTGTGTCTTGCCACAAGTGTCGCCTTCTGGTATCAACAGATGTTCAAATAACTTTGAACAGACCGTACTGATCGTTATTGGATGATAATTAGATGGGTCATTAGGATTTAAGGAAGGTTTTTTCAACACAGGAACAATAGTACCAATTGTCATCTCTGTTCCTATAACATGCCAACTCAATATTACAGAGGAAACATCACTTAGTTTGTCACATAGTTCACTGGAGACACCGTATTGCAGGTGTTGAGTAGTAACACAGTCCACTCCAGGAGCTTTGCCTCACTTGAGAGAAGTGATTGCAACATTGATAACATCCGCATTTACAGTGTGATCAGTAAAATTACATACATTTGATTCATACATATGCTTTACATGTTCACATATACTCTGCTGCTCAGTATCTAGTGTAAGGTCATCAGACATAACATCACTAAAGTATTTTGAGAAATCATGAGCTTCTAAACTGGACGATACTAGTGTACGAGATTGACCCTTCAAGGTGTTCCAAAATTTCACGATGTTCCCAGACCTATGGAGGTTGTTCATTTCCCGGATAGGCTTAGAGAGAATACCTGTTTAACACTTTGCCTAGATACCTACCGAAATTGTTTCTTGGCATATTTCCAGCTATCAAATATGGCACCATTCCGTGGACAGCCACTGTCAACCCATAACCTCCACCAAAAGCGTTTTATATCCCGGAGGTAGGAAAGATCCTTAGACCAGTGAGCCTTTGGCTTATTACATCTCCGTGTGGCACAACCAGTCAAGGGTTGCAGAATGGATGGCATCAGTAACTTTCCTAAACATACAATCAACATAAGTGATATCCTCTTCTCTGTTACTCAGATCACATGGCTCATGAGAGACCACTGTAGCCAACTTAGAGGTAAGGAGACTTTTATACTTGTCTTGGCTGTGGGAGTTATTCCAGCATACTCTTGGGTAACTCACATTTACCTGCTCTCCAGATGCAGGACTTGAGCTTGTACAGTCTCCATCTGCTACAGAAAACCTGAGCACAGACCTAATTGGCAAGTGGGCACTCATGTTTCCTTCTTCTAAACCAACTATTTTACATGACAACACATTATTCACATCTTAACTAAAAGCATATACATGATCTATCAAGGAGAAAGCAGCATGTTTCAGACAAAAATATGTGTACTTGGTAGTTTATTGTGAGGAGAGGTCAACAGATATAAAATCATTTTATGTCAAGAAGTCATATGGGAATTTAGACTTAATGGAGTACCCTTTAGTTCTGTACCAGTTGTGATTCACCACAGAGCCAATGGGAATTTGGGCATTGAAGTCCCTTCAAAGTTTGATAGGGTAACCAGCATACCTATCAATGAAAGTCTGCATTACCTCAAGGCATTGAATAAACTGAGATATATTACAACCACAGGAGTCAAAATAAGGCATGTAAACGTTGGCAATTATTTGACAGATTAAACGGCATCTATACCTCTAGACCCTCTAAACCCTTAACATCTCTATAGCTATACCCACAAATATCTAGGTTTGGCTCAGGGAGTGTCTCAGGTAAGGCAATTTTATTTTTGTATAATATTTGTTTTCAATATTTTCCCCCATCTAGCATCAAACAATTGAGTTAATTTTCTAATCCTATGATTTATTATCTGCATTTTACAACCCCAATTCTGAAATAGTTGGGACGAAGTGTAAATTTTGAATAAAATCAAAATGCAATGACTTTCAGATCACATGAGCCAATATGTTATTTACAGTAGAACATTGACAACATTTCAAATTTTGAAACTGAGACATTTTACATTTTTATCCACAAAGTGAGCTTATTTCAAATTTTCTGGCAGCAACAGGTCTCAAAAAAGAACACAGGCAAAAAAGGGCTGAAAAAGCAATTAATATATAAGACAATCAGCTGAAAGAACATCTAGCAAGTAATTAAGTTAACTGGCATCAGGTGTGTAACATGATTGGCTATAAAAGGGCTGTCTTAGAGAGGCAGAGTCTCTCAGAAGTAAAGATGGCCAGAGGCTCTCCAACCTGTGAAGGCTTGCTTAAAAAAATAGTGGAATACTTTAAAAAACAATGTTCATCAACGTCAAATTGCAAAAGGCTTTGAAGGTCTCATCATCGACAGTGCATAACATCATCAAAAGATTCAGAGAAACTGGAAAAATCTCTGTGCGTAACGGAAAAGGCTGAAGACCTTTAATGGATGCCCGTGATCTTCCGGCCCTCAGGTGCCACTGCATCACTCACCGGCATGATTCTATCATTGAAATTACTAAATGGGCCCAGGAATACTTCAAGAAACCACTGCCTGTAAACACAGTCTGTCGTGTCATCCACAGATGCCACCTAAAACTCTAACATGCAAAAAGGAGCCATTATTGAGCATGATCCAGAAGCACCCGCTGTGTTCTGTGGGCCAAGGCTCATTTAAAATGGACTGTAGCAAAGTGGCAAAGTGTCCTGTGGTCAGATGAGTCCAAATTTGACATTCTTGTTGGAAATAATGGGCATCATGTCCTCCGGGCTAAAAGGGATAAAGACCACCCTCCTGTTATCAGCCTTCAGTTCAAAAGCCAGCATCTCTGATGGTATGGGGATGCATTAGTGCATATGGTGTGGGACACTTGCACGTTTTAAAAAGCATCATGAATGCTGAAAGGTATACAAAGGTTTTAGAGCAACATATGCTCTCCTCCAGACGTCATCTATTGAATCGATCCATTGAAATCTCTCTCAAAAGTATTAATTCTTTTTGAATATCCTTCAATTTAGTGACTTTTATCCAAGCCATTATTGTTTTCTTAATGCATAAGTTTTCAATTTTTTTAATATCCTTCATCCTTACTTTAGAAGATACATACATGATCCAATAATTTCCCATTTCTTCAATTTCGATCTCCTTCCATTTCACTGCTGAATCGTGACATAGCCAGACAGTAATTGGTTTAATTAAGGCAGTATAATAATAACTAACCAAATTTGGAAGCCTTGAGTCTCCCATTTTGTTTAGTTAATTTAAGCAATTTTAATTTTAGACAGGGTTTTTCTTCCTGCCCAAATGAATGTATGAAAAATTTTATCACATTGGTTGTTTTTATTTGAGATTTGAATTGGTAAATTTTGAAATAAAAAAATGAGGGATCAACCCCCATTTTTGTAAATATTGCAAAATTTGTCTATGAAAAACTCCAAAATTATATTGAAACAGTTTACTAAAATCTTGAGAGATAATCAACCCTAAATATCTCAGTTTATTTTGTACCCATTTAAAATACTTACATTCAACAGTAGACGATATTGGCTGCCCAACTACCATTGCTTCAGATTTACCGATATTTAACTTATAATCAGACACTTCACTGTACTGTTTTATTTCTTCCATGACTTTCTCAAGTGACTGCGATATGTTTATAAGGTAGAGGATCACATCATCTGCATACATAGCTAGTTTGTGCTCTTCTTGTCCCAATAGCAAACCTTGTATTCTTTGGTTACATCTCACTCGCTCTGCAAACGGTTCATGCATTCGGACTCATTAGGCTCCTCTCTGTCACTGTCCTAGTCATTTGGACTTGCATTGGATTGCCTGAAGGCTTCCTGGACTGAGTCAGGGGAGACCAGGCATGGCTCCCTGAGGAGCTCATTGTAGGGACACTCAAGCAGCCTCCTTCCAACAGCTGACTTTATGAATGGACGGTGGCTCTGCGCATCTGCAACTATGTTCTTAGAGCCGGTGACGTATTTGAGACATCAGAGGCCAGTTTTGCCACCCAATGCGGTTTGCAGGCGTCCAGTCGTGGCTTAGTTAAGATATGTGTGGGTTATCGTCTGTCCACACTCTAAAGACAAGGCCCTTGACCTAGTGACAAAATTTTTCACACACAGACCATTTTAATGCCAGGAATTCAAAGCAATGAGCGGGTACTTCCTCTGCGTTAGCGAAGGGGACTTACTGGCAAAAGCTACCGGTTGAGCCACACCATCACCCTCCTGGACCTGCGAAAGGACCTCACCCTTTCCATCCAGAGAGGCATCGGTGGAGAGCAAAAATGGTAGATTGAAGTGTGGAGGTGGCCAAAATCATTGAAGTCACTAAAGCCGCCTTAAGACCCTCAAACGCTTCTTGGTGGTCCAACATCCAGTCTGCTAGCATCAAATTCCGCAATTGACCTATGGCTAAGCCCCGCCCCCTCCACTGACTCGGACAAACAATCAACATTTTAGAACAGGCGCTAATGGCTGGTATCACAGTCAAAGATATTTTCAGGATGTGATTGATGATTTTTGGCGATAGACGGCTCAAATATCATCAAGAAGTCAGCAAATAGGGTAACACTATGCATTGGAGGGATACATTAAGGAGTGGAGAATGTTAACGAAAAGTTTAAATTAGAAGCTAAAATATTCAGGTCTCAGTGCAAACCCGATCAACTGCATGTTGTTTCCGTCACCCTCTCACACAACAAGATAGAGGATCAGCATTGTTCGTGCACCGCAGGGTAATAAATTTAATTTACGTATTAATGTATGGAAGCCCAAAAGATTCATAATTAAATAAATAAAAGCAACATTTTGAAATAAATACCATTTTGATAAATAACAGACAAATATAATATGGCCATTAAATTGTAAAATAAGGTAATATTATTATGAAATATGTTTTTACTATTCTTTAATTAGTGGGCCTGAGCTGAGTGCAGGCCCACTATTCTCCCCAGTAGGGATTGTAGTGGGCCTATATTTTTATTATTATTATTATTTATTCTTCCGTAAAAATTTTGGTTCGCCACTATTCTTACAGCTTTGAGAAAACCCATACAATATATATATTAAATCGTGCAGCTCGATCGGGACAGGTGTAATATGTCATTTCTGAGCGATCCGACTTAAGGATTTCCCACAATTCCCGATTTTCATCCCTCCCTAGCAACCAGGCAGAACTCCATAGCAACCGCCTAGTTGCGTACAAGTAATCACCCACACCACCATAGCAACTGCCAAGCAACGCCTTAGCAACCATCCAGAACACCATAGCAACTGCCAAGCAATGCCTTAGCAACCATGAGGAATACCATAGCTACTGCCTGGCAACGCCCTAGCAACCACGAGGAGCACCATAGCAAAAGCCTAGCAACGCTCTAGCAAAAGCCCAGAACACCATGAAATATGTCTTGCAACACCTTGCCAACCACCAGGAACAACATAGCAACTGCCCAGCAACACCTTAGCAACCGTCCAGAACACCATAGCAACTGCCAAGCAACGCCTTAGCAACCATGAGGAATACCATAGCTACTGCCTGGCAACGCCCTAGCAACCACGAGGAGCACCATAGCAACAGCCTAGCAACGCTCAAGCAAAAGCCCAGAACACCATGAAATATGTCTTGCAACACCTTGCCAACCACCAGGAACAACAAAGCAACTGCCCAGCAACACCTTAGCAACCATCCAGAACACCATAGCAACCGCCTAGCAACACCCTAGCAACCACCCAAAAGACCATAGCAACCGCCTAGCAACCACCTGGAACACCATAGCAACAGCCTAGCAACGCCCTAGCAACCACCCAGAACACCATAGCAACCACCTAGCAACCACCCAGAACACCATAGCAACCACCTAGCAATGCCCTAGCCACCACCCAGAACACCATAGCAACCACCTAGCAACCACCCAGAACACCATAGCAACTGCCAAGCAACGCGCTAGCAACCACCCAGAACACCATAGCAACAGCCAAGCAACCACTCGGAACACCATAGCAACCACCAAGCAACCACCTGGAACACCTAAGAAACCGCCTAGCAATGCCTTAGAAACCACCTAGAACACCATAGCAACCACCTAGCAATGACCTACCAACCACCTGGAGCACCATAGCAACTGCCTAGCAGCGCCCTAGCAACCACCCGGAACACCATAGCAACTGCCAAGCAACGCGCTAGCAACCACCCAGAACACCATAGCAACAGCCTAGCAACCACTCGGAACACCATAGCAACCACCTGTAACACCTTAGCAACCGCCTAGCAATGCCTTAGCAACCACCCAGAACACCATAGCAACCGCCTAGCAACGACCTAGCAACCACCTGGAGCACCATAGCAACTGCCTAGCAGCGCCCTAGCAACCACCCGGAGCACCAAAGCAACCGCCTAGCATGCCCTAGCAACCACCCGGAACACCTTAGCAACCACCTAGCAACCACCTGGAACACCATAGCAACCACCTAGCAATGCCCTAGCAACCACCCAGAACACCATAGCAACCAATTAGCAATGCCCTAGCAACAACCCGGAACACCTTGGCAACCGCCTAGCAATGCCTTAACCACCACCCGGAACACCATAGCAACGACCTAGCAACCACCTGGAACACCATAGCAACTGCCTATCAGCGCCCTAGCAACCACTCCGAACACCATAGCAACTGCCTAGCAACGACCTAGCAATCACCCAGAACACCACAGCAACTGCCTTGCAATGCCTTAGCAATCACCCAGAACACCACAGCAACCACCTAGTAATGCCCTGGCAACCACCCAGAACACCAGAGCAACCACTTACCAACGCCCTAGCAACAACCTCGAACACCACAGCAACCGCCTAGCAATGACCTAGCAACCACCTGGAACACCATAGCAACTGCCTGGCAGCGCCCTAGCAACCACCCAGAAAACCATAGCAACTACCTAGCTACCACCTGGAACACCATAGCAACCGCCTAGCATGCCCTAGCAACCACCCAGAACACCATGGCAACCGCCTAGCAATGCCTTAGTAGCCACCCAGAACACCATAGCAACCACCTAGTAATGCCCTAGCAACCACCCAGAACACCATAGCAACCATTTAGCAACACCCTAGCAACAACCTGGAACACCATAGCAACCGCCTAGCAATGACCTAGCAACCACCTGGAGCACCATAGCAACTGCCTAGCAGCGCCCTAGCAACCACCCGTAACACCATAGCAACTGCCCTGCACGCCCTAGCAACCACCTGGAACACCTTAGCAACCACCTAGCAACCACCCGGAACACCATAGCAACCACCTAGCAATGACCTAGCAACCACTTGGAACACCACAGCAACTGCCTAGCAACGACCTAGCAACCACCCAGAACACCATAGCAACCGCCTAGCAATGCCTTAGCAATCACCAAGAACACCATAGCAATCACCTAGTAATGCCCAAGCAACCACCCAGAACACCATAGCAACCACTTAGCAACGCCCTAGCAACAACCTGGAACACCATAGCAACCGCCTAGCAATGACCTAGCAACCACCCGGAACACCATAGCAACCACCTAGCATGCCCTAGCAACCACCCAGAACACCACTGCAACCGCCTAGCAATGACTTAGCAACCACCCAGAACACCATAGCAATCATCTTGTAATGCCCTAGCAACCACCCAGAACACCATAGCAACCACTAAGCAGCACCCTAGCAACAACCCGGAACACCATAGCAACCGCCGAGCAATGACCTAGCAACCACCTGGAACACCATAGCAACTGCCTAGCAACGACCTAGCAACCACCCAGAACACCATAGCAACCGCCTAGCAATGCCTAAGCAACCACCCAGAACACCATAGCAATCATCTTGTAATGCCCTAGCAACCACCCAGAACACCATAGCAACCACTTAGCAACACCCTAGCAACAACCCGGAACATCATAGCAACCGCCTAGCAATGACCTAGCTACCACCTGGAACACCAAAGCAACTGCCTAGCAACGACCTAGCAACCACCCAGAACACCATAGCAACCGCCTAGCATGCCCTAGCAACCACCCAGAACACCATTGCAACCGCCTAGCAATGCCTTAGCAACCACCCAGAACACCATAGCAACCATCTAGTAATGCCCTAGCAACCACCCAGAACACCATAGCAACCACTTAGCAACACCCTAGCAACAACCCGGAACACCATAGCAACTGCCTAGCAATGACCTACCAACCACCTGGAGCACCAGAGCAACTGCCTAGCAGCGCCCTAGCAACCACCCGGAACACCATAGCAACCGCCTAGCACGCCCTAGCAACCACCCAGAACACCATTGCAACCGCCTAGCAATGCCTTAGCAACCACCCAGAGCACCATAGCAATCATCTTGTAATGCCCTAGCAACCACCCAGAACACCACAGCAACCACTTAGCAACACCCTAGCAACTGCCTATTTACGTAAAAGCAATCACCCACACCACCATAGCAACTGCCAAGCAACGCCTACGCAAGCATCCAGAACACCATAGCAACTGCCAAGCAACGCCTTAGCAACCATGAGGAATACCATAGCTACTGCCTGGCAACGCCCTAGCAACCACGAGGTGCACCATAGCAACAGCCTAGCAACGCTCTAGCAAAAGCCCAGAACACCATGAAATATGTCTTGCAACACCTTGCCAACCACCAGGAACAACAAAGCAACTGCCCAGCAACACCTTAGCAACCATCCAGAACACCATAGCAACTGCCTGGCAGCGCCCTAGCAACCACCCAGAAAACCATAGCAACTACCTAGCAACCACCCGGAACACCATAGCAACCGCCTAGCATGCCCTAGCAACCACCCAGAACACCATTGCAACCGCCTAGCAATGCCTTAGCAACCACCCAGAACACCATAGCAATCATCTTGTAATGCCCTAGCAACCACCCAGAACACCATAGCAACCACTTAGCAACACCCTAGCAACAACCCGGAACACCATAGCAACCGCACAGCAATGACCTAACAACCACCTGGAGCACCATAGCAACTGCCTAGCAGCGCCCTAGCAACCACCCGGAACACCATAGCAACCACCTAGCAACCACCCGGAACACCATAGCAACCACCTAGCAATGACCTAGCAACCACCTGGAACACCATAGCAACTACCTAGCAACGACCTAGCAACCACCCAGAACACCATAGCAACCGCCTAGCAATGCCTTAGCAATCACCCAGAACACCATAACAATCACCTAGTAATGCCCTAGCAACCACCTGGAAAACCATAGCAACTGCCTGGCAGCGCCCTAGCAACCACCCAGAAAACCATAGCAACTACCTAGCAACCACCCGGAACACCATAGCAACCGCCTAGCATGCCCTAGCAACCACCCAGAACACCATTGCAACCGCCTAGCAATGACCTAGCAACCACCTGGAACACCATAGCAACTGCCTGGCAGCGCCCTAGCAACCACCCAGAAAACCATAGCAACTACCTAGCAACCACCCGGAATACCATAGCAACCGCCTAGCATGCCCTAGCAACCACCCAGAACACCACTGCAACCGCCTAGCAATGCCTTAGCAACCACCCGGAACACCATAGCAATCATCTTGTAATGCCCTAGCAACCACCCAGAACACCAGAGCAACCACTTAGCAACACCCTAGCAACAACCCGGAACACCATAGCAACCGCCTAGCAATGACCTAGCAACCGCCTGGAACACCATAGCAACTGCCTGGCAACGACCTAGCAACCACCCAGAACACCATAGCAACCGCCTAGCATGCCCTAGCAACCACCCAGAACACCATTGCAACCGCCTAGCAATGCCTTAGCAACCACCCAGAACACCATAGCAACCATCTAGTAATGCCCTAGCAACCACCCAGAACACCATAGCCACCACTTAGCAACACCCTAGCAACAACCCGAAACACCATAGCAACCGCCTAGCAATGAGCTACCAACCACCTGGAGCACCATAGCAACTGCCTAGCAGCGCCCTAGCAACCACCTGGAACACCATAGCAACCGCCTAGCATGCCCTAGCAACCACCCAGAAAACCATTGCAACCACCTAGCAATGCCTTAGCAACCACCCAGAACACCAAAGCAATCATCTTGTAATGCCCTAGCAACCACCCAGAACACCATAGCAACCACTTAGCAACACCCTAGCAACCGCCTAGTTACGTACAAGCAATCACCCACACCACCATAGCAACTGCCAAGCTACGCCTTAGCAACCATCCAGAACACCATAGCAACTGCCAAGCAACACCTTAGCAACCATGAGGAATACCATAGCTACTGCCTGGCAACGCCCTAGCAACCATGAGGAGCACCATAGCAACAGCCTAGCAACGCTCTAGCAAAAGCCCAGAACACCATGAAATATGTCTTGCAACACCTTGCCAACCACCAGGAACAACATAGCAACTGCCTAGCAACACCTTAGCAACCATCTAGAACACCATAGCAACTGCCAAGCAACGCCTTAGCAACCATGAGGAATACCATAGCTACTGCCTGGCAACGCCCTAGCAACCACGAGAAGCACCATAGCAACAGCCTAGCAACGCTCTAGCAAAAGCCCAGAACACCATGAAATATGTCTTGCAACACCTTGCCAACCACCAGGAACAACAAAGCAACTGCCCAGCAACACCTTAGCAACCATCCAGAACACCATAGCAACCGCCTAGCAACGCCCTAGCAACCACCCAAAACACCATAGCAACCGCCTAGCAACCACCTGGAACACCATAGCAACAGCCTAGCAACGCCCTAGCAACCACCCAGAACACCATAGCAACCACCTAGCAACCACCCAGAACACCATAGCAACCACCTAGCAATGCCCTAGCCACCACCCAGAACACCATAGCAACCACCTAGCAACCACCCAGAACACCATAGCAACTGCCAAGCAACGCGTTAGCAACCACCCAGAACACCATAGCAACAGCCAAGCAACCACTCGGAACACCATAGCAACCACCAAGCAACCACCTGGAACACCTAAGAAACCGCCTAGCAATGCCTTAGAAACCACCTAGAACACCATAGCAACCACCTAGCAACGACCTACCAACCACCTGGAGCACCATAGCAACTGCCTAGCAGTGCCCTAGCAACCACCCGGAACACCAAAGCAACCGCCTAGCATGCCCTAGCAACCACCCGGAACACCTTAGCAACCACCTAGCAACCACCTGGAACACCATAGCAACCACCTAGCAATGCCCTAGCAACCACCCAGAACACCATAGCAACCAATTAGCAATGCCCTAGCAACAACCCGGAACACCTTGGCAACCGCCTAGCAACCACTCGGAACACCATAGCAACCACCTAGCAACCACCTGTAACACCTTAGCAACCGCCTAGCAATGCCTTAGCAACCACCCAGAACACCATAGCAACCGCCTAGCAACGACCTAGCAACCACCTGGAGCACCATAGCAACCGCCTAGCATGCCCTAGCAACCACCCCGAACACCTTAGCAACCACCCAGCAACCACCTGGAACACCATAACAACCACCTAGTAATGCCCTAGCAACCACCCAGAACACCATAGCAACAGCCTAGCAACCACTCGGAACACCATAGCAACCACCTAGCAACCACCTGTAACACCTTAGCAACCGCCTAGCAATGCCTTAGCAACCACCCAGAACACCATAGCAACCGCCTAGCAACAACCTAGCAACCACCTGGAGCACCATAGCAACCGCCTAGCATGCCCTAGCAACCACCCCGAACACCTTAGCAACCACCTAGCAACCACCTGGAACACCATAACAACCACCTAGTAATGCCCTAGCAACCACCCAGAACACCATTGCAACCAATTAGCAACGCCCTAGCAACAACCCGGAACACCTTGGCAACCGCCTAGCAATGCCTTAACCACCACCCAGAACACCATAGCAACGACCTAGCAACCACCTGGAACACCACAGCAACTGCCTATCAGCGCCCTAGCAACCACTCCGAACACCATAGCAACTGCCTAGCAATGACCTAGCAACCACCCAGAACACCATGGCAACCGCCTAGCAATGCCTTAGCAATCACCCAGAACACCACAGCAACCACCTAGTAATGCCCTAGCAACCACCCAGAACACCAGAGCAACCACTTAGCAACGCCCTAGCAACAACCTGGAACACCATAGCAACCGCCTAGCAATGACCTAGCAACCACCTGGAACACCATAGCAACTGCCTGGCAGCGCCCTAGCAACCACCCAGAAAACCATAGCAACTACCTAGCAACCACCCGAACACCATAGCAACCGCCTAGCATGCCCTAGCAACCACCCAGAACACCATGGCAACCGCCTAGCAATGCCTTAGCAACCACCCAGAACACCATAGCAACCACCTAGTAATGCCCTAGCAACCACCCAGAACACCATAGCAACCATTTAGCAACACCCTAGCAACAACCCGGAACACCATAGCAACCGCATAGCAATGACCTAACAACCACCTGGAGCACCATAGCAACTGCCTAGCAGCGCCCTAGCAACCACCCGGAACACCATAGCAACTGCCTAGCACGCCTTAGCAACCACCTGGAACACGTTAGCAACCACCTAGCAACCACTCGGAACACCATAGCAACCGCCTAGCAATGACCTAGCAACCACCAATTAGGTCATGGTATGCAAGTGAGTTAGGTATTTTTATTAAAGTTTGAATTGATGTAAACAGGAATAACTATTGCTGAAGTAGATGAAGTCAAAGTGTTATAATCTTCGTTCAAATCACAGAACTTTTGGAATGTAAATTAAATGAAGCGAGAGAGCCATTTTCTGTGTCACATCATAGACTGTATAAAAAGATGGATGAAGCTACCGTGACGTCACCCATTATTTTCAGCATACCATAAAGGAAGCCTCGATTTTGGCAATTTGAATTGCGCCATGTTGTCATTTTGGAAC
Organism: Gymnothorax javanicus; assembly: GCA_029692085.1. Lineage (NCBI taxonomy): Eukaryota > Metazoa > Chordata > Actinopteri > Anguilliformes > Muraenidae > Gymnothorax > Gymnothorax javanicus. Next base: position 43,570,167 of record CM056200.1, read on the forward strand.
CGGATGTGATTTCTATAGGACGAGGGTGTGAATTGAAGATCCGGGGAGGAACGTGGCTCTGGATCTGACTGTATCGGACGAGGTACAACGGATAGCCACGCCCCAAAAGCATATTCTGGCTTTATCCTTTATTTTTGTCTGTATGGGACCATAATTTACAAAAATGAACATCATGATATATTGAAGGAGACTTGAAACTTGCTATAGCTACCATAAAATAACGTGAAAATTCATTATTTAAATGAAAAATCAGGTGGGAAAGTAGGGTCATTTTCTCAGACTTCTATAGCATTGAACTTCTTTCTGCAACCACCGATGCCGCCATCTGCTGGCCATTAAATAGAATGCCATTCTACGGCACTTTCGCATGGGCTTCATTTTTCAGACTGGGGTGCTACGTCCATCTTTTCATACAGTCTATGTGTCACACACATAACGCAGCCTCTTTCTGGCCCTGTACTTCCGATGTTTTAGTGAAATATCAAGTTGATGTTCCACATTGATAGGAAAGCCCAGGTATCTTGTGGTTGTCCTATATTGATCCCCATCTGCAACCCAATTAAAGTATAGTGCATTGAAAAATGTCAAGAATACCTTCTAAGTGTCACACAGGTAACGCCAGAATCACCCAACTCAAACACACAAGTACGCCAAACATGACTACATTGGTATTCTGTGCATTCAGCATCCCGGTCACTAACGCATTTGTGGAGGGACTGTTTTCACTGATGGACCGATAAAAGGAACCGCTGCAGCGCTGAGCTCATCAAAAGTGAAATACTAGTGAAGGTGAGCAACAGTTGAACACGCTAAGAGTTCTATACCCATGTGCTAAAAAGGAAAGCCCTGTTAGATGCTGCCCATTCTAACAAAAAATACAAGTTCAAGCACTAAATCAGGGAAGAACACTAATTTACAAACTTCAAAAGCAATGTATCCTGAAATATCATTGTAATAGTTTGTAAAATTTTCTCTTACTCTGCATAAAATAATTTTTTTTTCCTTTAGCTGGTCGATAAAATCACAAAAGATAAACATAAAGAGTAGATTAAAAACAATATACTCTGTATACTGTTGATTATGTAAATAAGCAATTTTAAAAATAAATTAAACAATAAATAAATAAATATTATTATAATTTCCCCCTCCCACGACACGTCCAGCAAAATCAGTTCTGCTGTCCAACAGCTTAACAGCTTTGACCTGGTCACCTGTTAGTTAGGAAGAAGCGGTAAAGAAAATGGAATGGAATCAGCTAAATTAGGCTGGCCTCATTGCTGATGATTAACCCCAGCACTTCCCTTCCTTCACCAGAGCTGCAACTAACAGGTAAACTCACACTAAAGTATGGCATCCTTCTGAATTCCATGATAGAGGTTATATGTTAAGAGCCGGTTTCTGGTCCTCTTGGTTGACCTTGAACTAGGGTTTAATCCTGGGAAATGGAAATAGAAAAATGGGAAAGCGGGGAAAAAACATTTTAAAAATATTTATAAGATAATGAAATATATTTAGAAAATATGTAGGCCTATTTTACTTTCTTAAAACATATTCAACAGGTGTGTGTGTATACAGGCGGAACAGCTGCATGTGTGTATGCGTGCAGAGAAAGAGAATACTTAAAGGCCCAATATGTAATTCTCTGCCACTAGAGGGTGCTTAACCAAACAATAACAAGAGGCCGAGTTTGATGACGCAATGGGATCGCGTGGAATCATGGGAGTTGTTGTCTTCATCAATTTACACGCACCGCTGACAGCTAAATTCTCCAACGTGACTCAAACAGGAGCAGCGAAACCATGTACATGGACGAGGTGAGGTTATATTTCTTTACTTTTATATAACTTCATCTTATTTCATTCAAATAAAAAAAATGTAAGGGATAATGATAAGTCGACCGTTTACAGCGCTTATGATGTGCAGCAGGTCAGAGGCTGAGAGAAGGGGGTGGGGCCGGCTCATGTTGCCCATCTTCGTAGAGAATAATAACAGATGTGAACACTCTGTTGCTGAATGCAAATGCTAAAGGTAACAGATATCGAGGAAATGCCACTGTCAGCTGGCAATGTATGCTGTCAGTTGCTCCTGCCGCTATTGCTATAGGTTCCTTAGCAATGATGTGCTCAACAGACCAGCTGGCCAGCGGTTATCTGTCGAGACACACTGATAGACCAAACTGAATTGAGTACTCAAGGGAGCCGTGTTCTAACTGCAAGTAATGTAGCTAACATAGCACTGACTTCTCATAACGCACAAACAATGTGCCGTACACATCAGCTTTCTTTTGTCATGCGGCATCACAAGAAAAATGTTTTAAAGTGGAGTAACGTTTCGTTTATGTTACCATCTTGGCATGAAACTCTTTGGCAACGGCGAAGCACGCGTGCGTGGAGGGTGATTTTCTTTGTGTTGGGAGTGACGTCAAATATGTGACGAGAAGAAACACCCTGTGTCCCTACATTGATAATACAGATATCGCTATCTTTGATAATCATTGAATACATCACGGATAATGTGTGTACACAACACCAAAATATATATAACATATCTATATATTTTATATTGGGAATCAGGGGTGTTGTTCGGACTTGAAAACATTGGGGGCTTCAGCCCCCTTGACCCAACCATTTTTTTGGGGGGTTTCTCCCCCAGGAAAATATTGAAAATCTTGCTGTTAAAGACACAATTTTAACGTAGCTGGACAAGGATAGAGAGCACTCCTGTACATCACTAGCTTAGCTTAACTAGCTTCGATCCTGACTAGGCTCAATGTTGAACAGTGAACACAAGTGAATGATAAATAACCGTAATTCAGGGGTGGGCTCAATTTTCCAAGACTCAAAACCATGAATTTTGCAATGTAAACAACAGTGCCCATGCTGCCGTAAGATAAGTGAACTTTATAACCGCCAATGGGATTAGAGTGAATGAGTGCTCTTCTCAGCCTGCACTTCACTGAAAATGTTGAGGCAGCTAAGCCATGACTTTGTTTAGTTGAAAAGTTATTTTAACATTGGACAATGAGTCAACACTGTGTGATCAGACGCAGGCTAATACCCTGCTTTGTTACTTCATGACTTTCTTGGTTCATTATAATGAGGCATAATGTTCAGATCACTAATTTAGGCAATTTCAAGTGCACAACCTCACTTACAAGCAGGGGCAGTTCCAGGATTTTTAAAGTGGGGTGGCACAGGGGGGATTAATAATCAGTCTGGGGAGGCATGGGGGGTCATTTTTATCAGAATGCACCATTGAAAATCTGGAAATACATGATGGGATAGAACTCAATGTAATTATACTAAATTAAACACATTATTTTCATTCTTAATTTTACCTGTTTTTATTTTCAATAAATTGTATCCAAATACAATACACATTTTCTATAGGCTAAGTCTGCCACTTGTTTCAAAAACATTTCAAGTGCAAAAACAAAACAAAACAATTCCATGGGATCAGAATTTTGGAAATTTTATTACATACAAATATCCATGATGCATATTTTATTACAAAATTAAACAGGTGTTTCACATTGCAGTGTGAGTGTGTCTATAAATGCAGTAGTGTCAATATCTCAGTCCATTATCGTCAGATTTCCGATGCCAGCCCAAGAAATTTGGAAGGGAGAGAAATAAATGTAATGGTAACGTCATACACCGAACTAAATCTTAAAATCTCAATGTCGTTCATCTGATCGCTGCATTCTCAACATTCTCAGACTCCTGAAACTTCAGTTTCTTCAACCACATTATCTTGGGAGAAATTGATTGTGATTTTAGTCTTTAATCAAAAATGAAAGACTACATCAAGAAAATTGAAAAGTTTAAATTTAGGGAAATCCGTGGACACCAAGCATGTAAATATGGGAACATGGCTTACTGGGAAAACTTCTTTATATTGCCTTAAAGTTGCGGTCGCTTTTGGTTAAGTACTGTACTCGCCACAGCTGAATTGACCGAAGTATAATAGCGACCAGCGTTAATTTGCGACTAACGTTTAACTTTGAAGTGACTCTTTTTCAGTATTTCAAAATATAGAAAATATAGAACTGAGATTAGACATACCACCCAGAGAAGCGGTGATTATGGACCACTCTTAAATTCTATGCATACCATGCATTCGAATGCCAAAACGCAGCGTTTCTATTGTGTCCCGCAGTGTAATGGGGATGTTAGATTGCACGCTGATCTTATTGTTCATCGTTTTCCGAAAGCTGATCTTCGTAGAACGAAATTGTTGAATCAGATAAGGAGCGATGAAGAGCCGTAACTGCAGAGGTTTTCTGATCGCGATACACGTTTCCAATTGTTTTATTTATCGAGGCATTAGCAGTGGCTTGATCAGGTCACGACTGAGAGTATAAGATTCTGTTTATCACATAGCTGAAGTGCGCAATTTATTATAAAACAAATGTAATTTCTGTAAACGCCCGCTAAGTAATTCCAGATATATGCTACCACAGACCTGACGCCATCACTCTGCTAACTTGCACAGCCGTCAAGCCATTATTTTCGCGTTTGAACAAGCAATGGTTTGTATTGATCACTTCCACATCATTAATTGGACCATGGCAGAATCACTAATGTTAGAAGCTGGGGATTTCATCATTAAGCACACAGAATCACGCTGTATGACAGAGGCTAACTAGAAGCCAGTCCAACATGTCACAAGCTACCTAGCTTGCCATGTGATTTTCACAAACCTGAGCTAGTTGAAGCATTATCTAAGGTTGGGGGGGAGTCGGGGGACGATAACTCCTCCACCGCTTCTGGCTCCCTTGCCTTGTCCTTTCTCCCACAGAACCTCCTGATGTCCATGCCAGTGATAAGTATTAATTTGATTGAAATCACTAGCAAGTAATACAACCCTCGCTTCCAGCACGCAACAACTGAACTGCCTGCAAATGTAACATTGAGTGGTGAAGACCGCCTGATGTTGAACTTGGAAACTGTAACATTTATCCTCATGATTCTGCGCCTCTGCCCATATATGGGCATGCCCCCTATGGCTGGCCTTTGTGATCATGCCTCGCATTTATTCCTGCAGCTGCTACCACCGCATCAGTGTGTCAGCCATCCAAAGTGATTCGACACTAGTAGGCGAGGCTGCTGCTGTTGTTGTTGATTGGGGGAGATCCGGGGCTATTGGCCAATCATTCGGGGCTTCAGCTGGGAATGCCCAGGGCTAACAATACCCCTGTTGGGAATTGTTTTGGATTGGGAAATTGGGAAATGTTACATATTGGGCCTTTAACTTAATCGAACTGACTACTCGCACTTATTTAAGTGCATCCAAGCACAAAAATTGATCGAAATTCGCGTTAGACGCACTTATAAGTGTGGCCAAGATGCACATTGCTCCAATGCCCACACTTATTTTAAGTGTGTCCAAAGGTAAAAATTTTTTCTTGGCCAAACTTATTTTAAGCGGTTCGTTCTAAAAACTGGAATGGTCATCAACTGGCGCAGTGAGTAAGTGTGGCCAAGAAAAAAATTCAGCATTGGCCACACGTATAAGTGCGAATAACATCGGCCTTAATTAATTGATTAACAATCACAAAACGCCCGGAATTCAAACAATTCTGACCATGAATGCAGTTAGTTAAGTAGCCATTAAAACAGCATTGACTTGATGAACAGAGTGGCGTTACTTTGAAGTCTGTATCTTGAAGCAAAGTTATCAACCAAAATGTGTTTTTGACCATATTGATGACCTTGGCCATGTTGATAGGATCACTCAAAAGTAAAAACTTCCAGCAAAGACACATTTGGAGTGGATGACATAAGAATGAGGACAATCACTCAAGATAAAGGGCAGTAAAGGGGGTGACCAACAAATTAACAAACAAACAAACAAACATTCTACCTGAACCAACTAACATATTTGCCAAAAAGAATTTATGCAAGTAACAAGCATACATCTCATGCACTTACATTATGTGGCTCAGTAGAAGGCTTTCGGCAGCAGATGCAGGGCAAGTTATTGAGGCATGGCAGCTGCTCCATCTTGGAGATGTAGAGTAGGGGTTCAATGCTAGAACTGATGTCCATGAGGGCGAAGGCAATGACTTCAATCTGGCAGACTTCCGGGAAATCACTATAATCTTTTAAGGGTATAACAGCAACTACAGGCAGATAATTAAATATAATGATGGCGAGAGTGATTTGCACTGTTCTGAGGGCTTTCTTTTTCATGGGGTGAATCTTTTCCTTGCTCAAGACCGACTTCCTTAGACTCCACATGATTGAAACGTTGCAGAAAACCATGATGGTGAAGATGGTCAGGATTAGCCCTAAGAAGATGTTCGAGACGCCCAACTGCAATGTCCTGCTGAGGGCATAGGCTAACATGAGTCCCCAAACAAGCATGGAAATAGCCACTCTGATCTTTTTATCCTTGATGCTGGTGAACACAATAGGATGGACCACAGCCACGTAACGGTCCAGACAAATGCAGGTGAGGAAGAGTGAGGTGGTGTCTTTGATCCCGTAGGAGAAGGTCAGAAAATCCCACATATATGTGATTCTGAGCATTTGGTAGCCAACGCTGCTGATGGGGGCCATCAGGCAGTAGCAGGCATCAGCAATGGCCAGATTGAAGATGAAGATGTCGGAGGTGGAAGAGTCACCCTTCTTTCTGGACACCAGCCACATCACCATGATGTTGGCAGGGTAGCCCACTACAAGATTGATGACCATGACAATGAACTCAGGCAAATACTGACCAAGTAATGTTTTGCATTCATACGAATTTGAGAGTTGGAGGCTGGATCCTGAAGAGGAATGATTGAACGGTTGGCTAGAATTGATGACAGAGCTGTTCATTTTGATTTTAATTTACCTTGCAGGTTTGAAAGTTGATGTTCTTTGGAAAGGAGAATGGACGTTAGTTACATGGACAAGTCCAGCTGAACAAAGCAATGGTCCTCACCACTTAAACTGACAGCAAAGCTAAATTATTTTCTTACATTTATGCTGATTCTAGCATTATTTTACATTATTCTTTTCTCCAAAGTATTCCTCATCATAACACATTTATTGCTTATCCTGGCCTATTTTACGCAAAATCAAGTTCTGTTTTAATAAAATGTTCATGTCAAGGGAATTTTGCGCTATTTTGTAGTATTGTGGCACGAAAGCATAATTTTTATTTTCTGGAAAGACTACCTCCATCCAGGGAAAACTACCTCTCCTGAGAAAACAGTCTTTACTCTTTGAAACTGCACTGGAGCTTCCTGAGATTGGAGACAGTGTTAGCAGAAGACAAGGTTTGCCCTTTGGGTCTATTGTATGACTGTCTGCAAAAGACTTTCTCTCAAGCACAGCTTAAGAAATGAAAGAGTGGTTCATCAGATTGAATGAAAGAATAAATTACTCACCTGAGAAACTGCAGTGGTTCAGCATGCACTCCTATAGGTCAGACAGCCCAGTAAGCAACTGTATCCTGATCACCGTGTCCAGGGGGGTTATGTTTTCATTCAATATTGTTCCAGTTCATGTAAATGTATTAATTTGAGTGGTATGTAAGCAGTGCAGACTACAGCTCATCACAAATACATTGAGGGAGCAATAGCACTTGGTGTTACTGTAAAATGCCCTGTTACCACAGGATAAAATTTGAGGATGGGTGGGTGTACAAAAAGTCTGATGTGAAGGGGGGTTGTGTTAGGAGGGTCGGTTTGTGCTACGTAACAAATACGCAGATATGCAGTAAAACAGAGGAGGGGCTAAAAGGAGGGGCCAGACACGTACCCCCCTATCCCTGTTCTAACAATATATTATTTGTCAGTGATGCAATCCAAGAAGTGCATCCCAGACAAACAAGTGACGCAATGCAGTCGGCCTCCTGGAGCACAGGTGAGACTGTGTAACCTGGTGTAAGGTCTTACACAAGAAACCTCAAGCAGACTCAACATCACAGCAGACTCAATTCTCTTTCAACCCCACAAAAATAATAAACTGAGCAATCAAGCCTGACAGGCGCTGGTGTTTTAGCTGAAAATCACATCAGTTTGGAGTCAGAAAACATGTCTCCAGGCTTCATGTCCATCAAACATTTCCTAGATTAGTGGTCAACATACGCGCAAGTTTACTGATGATCTACAATTGCCAGTTCTTTTACTTGTACTCCAAAAACAGATTGGCTGATGGTATCCATACTTTTTCAGATCGGACTTAATCATTGTCTAACTAAACGGGGACTGACACAAATATATAATGTGATCAGTTCAGTATGAACCAATTCAGTTTGTGAATATCACTGTCTTCTCGGGTTTCACTCTAACACAAACAATACACTCTTTGTTCAACAGGTGAAACTATTGTTACACTGATAATTAGCGGAGTCAGGCATGCTGAAAGGCTGACAGGGAAAGTCTGCAGGGACAGTAAATCTCCAGGAACAGGTTTGGGCGCCCATGGATTAGTTCAAATGTGAAGTTTCATTCCATGGAAACCTTCAAATAGCTTAATCTGCATCACTCCTTAATCACAATGAAATTCATACAAGATTCAAGATACAAGAGCGCTGTGCAAATGTATTTTCCCCCTTCCCCATTTCTTATTTTGGATGGCTATAGGTCACGCTTTAATGTTTCAGATCATGAAACTAGATTTAATAGACAAAGATTACCCTAGTGAACACAAAATGCAGTTTGAAAACAATGATTTCATTTATTTAAGGATAAAAGCGATCCAACTTTACCTGGCTCAGTAATTACACCTTCAATATTAAATCAACGAATGGGACAAATTTAATTGATAATTGCTTTAATTTGAAGATGCACTCCCAGGCATGTTTACTGCCAGCCCTGCTGAATCTAAACATCGCTTAAATAGAACCAGTGTCGGCGCCAGAACTGGAAATTGGGGGGCTGTAGAGCCCGCAAATGTCAAAATTGCCCACAAATGTCAAAATACCCGCGAATGTCAGAACATGTCAACCACAAATGTCATAATACCCGCAAATGTCATAACACATCAACCGCAAATGTCAAAATCTGATTAACCGCAAATGTCATAACACGTCAACTGCAAATATCATAATACCCGCAAATGTCATAACACGTCAACTGCAAATGTCATAATACCCGCAAATGTCATAACACATCAACCACAAATGTCATAATACCCGCAAATGTCATAACACATCAACCGCAAATGTCATAATACCCGCAAATGTCATAACACGTCAACTGCAAATGTCATAATACCCGCAAATGTCATAACACTTCAACCGCAAATGTCATAATACCCGCAAATGTCATAACACGTCAACTGCAAATGTCATAATACCCGCAAATGTCATAACACACCAACCGCAAATGTCAAAATACCCGCAAATGTCATAACACTTCAACTGCAAATGTCAAAATCTGATTAACCGCAAATGTCATAACACGTTGACTGCAAATGTCAAAATTTCCATTTTAACCGCAAATGTCAAAACGTGTCAACCACAAATGTCAAAACTCATTGCTTACATTTATAATGAGAAAAAATAATGAAATTGAAAAAAGTGAAAATAAATTGAAATCGAATGAAATGAAGTGAAATTGCACAAAAAGAAGTAAATAAAATAAGATTTTTCAGAAATTAAATAAAAAAATATATAGATATATCCAGATGGACCACGTTTTAAGCAATGTCAAGCGTCACATGCCCACATAGCCTTCATTGTTTACCTATTAGTTTTACCTGTTAGGGCCCAGTGGCAATAAACATTGGCCCATCCTAAAATATATAATCAGAACTATTGTCACATATAGAAGAAAGTATTCCATAAATTGAACACAAAAAAAAGAAACAGCTCAAAAAGTCGTCCCATGAATAATAAAAGGTCGCAAGTGACATTCCTGATGAAACCTGTTTTTCAGCACCACAAGTACTACAGCTCATGGTGCAGAAAAACAGGTTTCATCAGGAATGTCACTTGCGACCTTTTGTTATTCATGGGACGAAGTTATGCTTGCGCGCGTTTGTGCGTCTGTCAAACATTAATGGGTAGTCACCCACGAGATTTTTTATAAAACTAGCAGTGGTTGTATTCAGATAAACAGAAGCTAAGAAACCATTTTTCGTGTTTTAAATACTGAAGTTGGAAAATGAAGATAGCCCTATCTGTCAAAAATTAATAAATAAATAACGTGCAGAATTTATGCCACAAAATCCCCGACGATTTGTAATTTACCTTAGCTCTTTTTTAAACCGGACTTTTTACTTTTAGGCCTACTCTACTACATTTCAAAGATAAAAAGTATACTTTTATTTATTTACTTTAACACTGGCCACTTCGTTACTCGTTACAAATTAAAATATGAATGTAATTCATCATTTAAGGATTATCTGGATTTGCCGTGTTCGAGAAGAACAACGGTGCTCGGCAGGGTATCTTTGTGCGGATGTGCCCGCCAGCGGACACGGAGCTGCAGATTTATGTACGCAGTTACAATATTCTATCACTAGATGGCACACCCGGATCAGTTATTGAATATTCACAAGCAATCCGAGCTCCAGCACAAGTAATTCCAGTCCTGGAGAGCCGGTGTGTATGCAGGTTTTTATTTTTTATCAATTTCCTTGACTAATTGACTTAATTGGTTGCATACACAAATATAGATTTGTCCAATGATTAGATAAAAAGAAAAGTTTTATGAAGGGAGACAAGAACAGTCTTTGGTGGTCATTCATTATAAAGAAATGTGCCTGAAATGTCAGATTTTATAAATGGTTTCGCTCTAGCTGAGGTCATTTCAGAAAAGTTGCCCAGTTGGGCATTCTTGCATGTTGCTTTACTGTTGATGCATGTTACATGTTGGAACAAGGTTTATAAACACATTGGTTTTTTGGAAAACTGCTGATATGAGTCGTGGTAAACACTGTTGATTGAGCAGATGACTGGTCGTTGAAGCCGCTGGGTATCCAATTTACGACGGAGTATTAGGGCCAGACTAAGCTAATTTTTTTTTGAAATTACGAGAATAAAGTCACAATATTAGGTCGACGAGAATAAAGTCGTAACATTACGAGAATAAAGTCGAAATATTACGAGAATAAAGTCATGATATTTGGTCTACGAGAACAAAGTCGTAACATTACGAGAATAAAGTCGTAATATTATGAGAATAAAGTCATAATATTACGAGAATAAAGTCGTAATATTACGAGAATAAAGTCATAATATTAGGTCTACGAGAATAAAGTCGTAACATTGTGAGAGTAAAGTCACAATATTACGATAAAAAAAGTCATAATATTGCGAGAATAAAGTCATAATATTACGAGAATAAAGTAGTAGGGGAGTGCCGGTGCGAAAGTAACTCTGGACGAAAGTAACACGGCGATTTACTCACAGCCATCCGCACTGCGATGCGTCATACTTGGTCAGCATGTGCAGCTCGCGCCCCTCTCCAGAACCGCGAACATTCTTGAGGCGTCCAGTCTTCCTCGCGGCACAAGACCGAGAAGACTGTTTTCCACAGCAGTGAGTAAATTCAGACGAATGCTAAACTTTTTTCGATTTAAAGATTGTCTTTATCGCTCCATGTGTCATATGCATGATGAAATGATCGGTGATTTAGTTCCGTAACATATGGTGCAGTTTGAAATGTCAGAATTTTTCCACTTTGGAAGTAATCCTCGTTCAAATGTCAGGAGTCACCGTCGGGACTGAAGTAGCAACAGTTACGTTTGTCCTCTCTGCTAATGCGGCCGCATTTTGTGTTTAAAAGCTCCATAAAAAATGTGTGTTATGTTTTACCGACAGAAAATGCCCAGAGTTAGGGTCAGAATTACCCAGAGAGGAACGTTGACCCGGAGGTTTACGCAAGGGCCTTTTTGATGTCCGAAGAGGCGATAGTATAAGGAGGGCAGCAGCGGTGCATGGCGTTTGTCATGTCACCCTGTTCAGGTACTGCAAGAGGAGGGCAGAGGCAAGAGGGCAGCAGACCAGGGCCCCGGGGTACAGGGCTCACAACAAAGTCTTCACAGAAGAACAGGAGAAGAGACTGCAGGCATATATAAAGAGAGCAGCCGATATAGATTTTGGCCTGAGTCCTAAAGAGGTGCGAGTAACACCGCAGACAGAGCCACACCACTACCGCCATATAGCAAGTACCTCCGCTCCGGATCTGCCACGGCTCTGAGCCGGATCAGCTGGAGCCGGGGCAGATCCGGGGTAGATCCGGAGCGGAGGTGCTTGCTATCTGGGAATTAACCTCTTTTTTATGCTTTTTTTAGGTGCGAAAGTTTGCATATGAGCTGGCAGAAAATATTGGCCTCAAAACTCCATGTTCATAGAAGAAAAACCAGATGGCAGGGAAGGATTGGCTCGCCTCCTTCCTCGAGCGCAACAGAACCCTGTCCATCTGTCACCTCAGGGCCACCAGCATGTCCCGTTCCACAAGCTTCAACAAGACTAACGTGACCGCGTTTTTTAACAACCTAAAGACTGTCCTCACCCGCTATAATTTTGAGGCAAATGACATCTGGAACATGGATGAAACAGGTAAAAATTTATATTTGGATGATAAATTTAAAAGCTCCAGTGATTTGCACCAGCAATAATTCATTTCACTGATTATTTCAGGTACCACAACGGTTCAAGTGCCAGACAAAGTCATTGCCACCAAGGACCAGCGCCAGGTCGGTGCTGTGACCTCCGGGGAAAGAGGGACATTGGTGACCGTTGCCTTTGCTGCCAACGCACAAGGCAACTTTGTTCCCCCTTACTTTATCTTCCCAAGGAAGAAGTTCCATGACCACTTCATCCGGGATGGTCCCCCTGGCTCCACTGGTTCGGCCAATGGATCGGGGTGGATGGAGGAGACAGATTTTTTGGCCTTTTTACAGCATTTTGCAAGACACACCCGCGTTACCCCGGAGTCAAAGTTGCTGCTACTCTTAGACAATCATGCATCACACCTCTCCGTGGTAGCTATTGACTTTTGCAAGTCACAGGGCATTGTACTCCTGTCATTTCCACCCCACTGCTCCCACCGTCTTCAGCCGCTAGACCGAAGCATTTTTGGCCCTCTGAAGCACTACATTAACAGTGCAGCAGACAATTGGATGCAAATGAACCCTGGAAGAACTTTGACCACCTACAACATCCCGAGTCTTGTGGCTAAAGCTCTGCCTCAGGCTGCGACACCAAGCAGCATTTCATCTGGGTTCGAGTGTACCGGTATCTGGCCCTTGAATCCAGATATTTTCAGTGAGGCAGACTTTCCTCCAGCTTATGTGACCGACCGTCCTGCACCAGCACCAGCTCCATCCCCAGTGCCAGGGCCAGCTCCATCACCAGCGCCCCCTTCATCACCAGCGTCAGCTCCATCGCCAGCACATACCATCTATCCAGGTATGCTTGTGGTTCCAGGAACATCTAGTGGCACGCCAGTACAGAGGTTCAGCCCAGAAAAGCTTTGCCCATATCCAAAGGCTGGCTCGAGGAAAGAAAATAAAAGGAGAGGCTGAAAGAGGTGAGCATAGTGTCATTTTTAACTTGTCTTGGTTCTCTTGCTTGTATAAAAACAAGCTGATTCTGAATATTATCTCATTGAATGTTGCAGGTCAACAGCAATACTGACCGACACCCCGGTGAAAGCTGCTTTGGAGGAGGAGAGTCGGCAGAGGGGCCAGAGAAAACAGTCCTCTTCAAAACTCCCAAAGAAAACGAGGCTTAGAAGACACACTGCAACCACAGTTTCTCGGGGCAAGGATGAGGAATGTCTTGTTTGTGGGGAGACATTTGCCTCATCTTTGCCTGGAGAAGTGTGGGTGCGGTGCATCTTTTGTCTGCTGTGGTCGCATGAGGCATGCACTGAGGGTGCCACTCATTATATCTGTCATAACTGTGATGAGGAGCTTGCTATCTGGGATGAAATTACTCCGCTCCGGATCTGCCCCGGCTCTGAGCCGGATCAGCTGGAGTCGGCACAGAGCCGGGGCAGATCCGGAGCGGAGGTGCTTGCTCTCTGGGATAATTTTTATAAATAGACCGTGCACATTAAACATGTTCACGGTCACTTTTGGAACATTTGAAGCCAATTAAAATGTTTAAAACAAATGCCTGGCTGTTTTTGCTTCTGTTTTAACGAGAAATTTTAAAAAGATTCCAGTAAATTTGATCACTTTACTTTTGCCCTGCCCGTGCATTACTTTCATCCTGGCTAGATGGGTCGAAAGAAGCAATCCGCAACTTCCGTTCGACGTCAAACTATGCCGAAGTCAATATATATGGTGATGATTTAGCACCTGATATTGACAGAGCACACACAAAGTAGTTAATCGCTCCGAAATTTTGTTTTTGGTCTGTAACGTTATCTTTTAAAAATGATGTCCATGTGAAAAATGTAACTTTCGTACCAGCTCTCCCCTAATTTTATGAGAACTCAGGCTATAAGAAAGAGCAGTCTGCCTCCTGCGCTAAAATGAGCAATGTTGAGCATCTTGTGAAGTTACACTTTGGTATCGGTTTCACAAATAAGGAAATACTGAATCTTTTGGCACATCAGCATCAAATTATTATCAGTATCAGGACTTTGAAACGACAGTAAAGCGACTGCGTCTATTTAGTAGAAAGAACCACACGGACTTGGAAGAAATTGCTTCTTTTGTGGAAGAGGAGCTGTCTGATAGTGGTCGACTGCAAGGCAATCAGTGGTTACATCTGCGTGCCATTCAAAGAGGTTTTGTTGTTTCTCAGGAAAAAATGAGGATGATCATCAAGATTTTGGATCCAGAGGGAGTGGAACCCGGCGAGCACGGCGTCTCCGACGTCGGCAGTACAACAGCAGGGGGCCCAACGCACTGTGGCATATGGATTCCTATGATAAACTGAAGCCGTATGGCACTGCAATTAATGGCTGCATTGACGGGTTTAGTCGTCACATAATGTGGATGGAAGCATATTACACTAACAGTGACCCAAAAGTAATCGCGGACTACTTCATAAACACAGTGACACGCATTGGAGGCTGTCCACAGCGTGTGCGAGCCGACCCAGGTACGGAAAATGGGCATGTCAGAGAGATGCAGCTGTTCCTGCGGAGGAATCACCAGGACCATTATGCGGGAGAAGAAAGCTTCATTTACGGATGCAGCACGGCCAATCAACGGATAGAGTCATGGTGGGGGGTCCTGCGTAAACAGAGTGTGCAATTTTGGATGGACATTTTTCAAACCCTCAGAGATGATGGATATTTCACTGGTGACTTCTTGGACAAAAACTTGATGCAGTTCTGCTTCCTCAAGCTTATCCAGGTACTTGCTAAATAAAAGGCATGATTATTTACGGTATACTGTTTATGAATCAAAATGACAAACATTCATGCAGTTATAGAGAATCCGCAGGCTAAGCTAGCTGAAAATCAAAATATTGACCTCTGTTGTCATGGCAACATGTACACACCGGTCTTATAAGCGACAGCAGTGCATGTCAGATCATTTCTGCCTGTCACAATTAGAGGCCCATCGCACTGTTTAAGTGTGCACAAAGAGTTTACTTTCAACAGGTGGAAATATCCCATAGGCCTATTTCCCAGTAGCGGTGTCTTCAAACATTTTGCTGATGTAAAAGTCCAAAATCCCACTGTGATATAAGGCTGGCTTTTCCATTTCATATCAGTATAGAGATTGTTAAAATACACTATCCTTTTTAGTGTTTATAGTGGTCCTGTTGACGGCAACCCTTTTAATTGAATATTTCTCGTCATGCAGGATGAACTGGATGAGGCTGTAAGAACATGGAATACACA
Source organism: Gymnothorax javanicus (assembly GCA_029692085.1). NCBI lineage: Eukaryota > Metazoa > Chordata > Actinopteri > Anguilliformes > Muraenidae > Gymnothorax > Gymnothorax javanicus. The sequence continues at coordinate 43,585,921 of CM056200.1, forward strand.
CCAAATAAGACCAAGGCCTGCCCATAGGACGCCTGGAGGACGCCCTATTCTCATGTTCAGCATGCCACAGCTGTATGCCGCAAAGGACAAACTCCAGCCTGTTCTGGAGGAGGAAATAGCTGTTTGCAAGGAGGAGTGCACACCAAAAGGGCCTTACCCCTGTGAGGAAACTGTTTTTGAGCTTTGCATTCTCCTTATGGATGAAAATGGCTGGGGTCCTCCTTTGGATGCATATACTGCAACAGAACTGTATTCACTACTAAGAAATGAGATACTTGAAAATCTTTAAACTGCTGTAATATTAGCAATTACCTTGCCTCGGTGGATCTGCCTAAGTAAGAGGTGGAAGAAGTATTCACAACCTTTACTTTTGTAAAAGTAGTATAACCCGACTGTGAAAATTGTCCAAGTGAAAGTAATTCTTTGAAAATATCACTTAAGTAAAAGTATGTATCATCAGAAAAAAGTACTGTAAGTATAAAATGTAAGAGTGCTCATAATGCATAAAAATACCCCAGTGAGTTGTTAAACAATATTTCCCTCTGGATTGAAGTAGATTTGAAGAATAAAGTAGCATGTAATGGAAATTCTCATTTAAAGTACTAGTACCTCAAATGTGTATTTGAGTGAGTACTGTGTCTGAGTGAAAGTACTGTATGTAGTTAAAGCCCCCTGCTACAGAATAAACATTTCAAATCTTTCTCAGATGACTTTAATCATTAAGAAATGAGTCAACCATAAAACAATCTCAAAAATATTTATTACATACTTTTTAAGTGTACAAAAATGGCCATTGATTATAAAACTTCCTTACACAAAGAATTTGAAAATGACCCAAAGAAAACTCATTGTCTTTGAAAACTTTTTCTAATCCTTGACCATGAATGAAATGTAGCTGCTTTAACCATTAGCATTGTAACAAGATAATCATAACTCAAAGCTATAGTGTGTAACTTTTACAGATAAATGGATGTCTGTTACATTCAAGCCCTTGCCAAACGAGTTCACATAATGCCTATCACCACTAGGTAAATCTCTTTTGTATTTCACAGAATAGAGTTTTCTCCCAGCAGTGGCAGGAATATCTACCCAGACACCAGGTTTAAAAACTCTACATACTGTGAAATACAGAGAGATTTACCTAGTGGTGATAGGCATTATGTGAACTCGTTGGCAAGGGCTTGAATATAACAGACATCCATTTATCTGTAAAATTTATGCACTATATCTTGAACATCCACTCAGTTTCTCTATAATTGAGATAGTGAACAGTGAGCGTCATAGAACAGGTTTTTCTATTAAACAAGCATGTATGTGGCTTAATGTGTGTGTTTATATGAAGAACATGGTAATCCCTATAATGAATGCATGTGTTTGTGAGAATAACTGTTTCACTCTGTTTACAAAGTGAAAGCATTCAGACTGCAACCCTTGATATCAAAATTTCTGACTACACAATGTCCATTACCCAGACGTTGCTCTCTAGAATGGAATTGAACTCACTGCGGAAGTCAGGGAAATGATCATAGCTGTCAGACAGTTCTAAGAGCATCCCACATGTACGTCCAATTGGCCTTCTTGTGAAACTGGTTTGAACTGTAAACTCAACCTTAATAGCACTAGATACCAATAAATCAGAGCCAGTGCAGAACCTCAAAAATCTCCCAAGCTTTTCCTCATTAAGTTCCCTGACGTATCTTTTCAGGTGCTGTGCCACCTCTGCCTGCTTGGATGTCATCCCTGTAGGAAAGTTTAATATTCCTGCTACTTTCTTTGGGGTGGGTTTGAGGTCACTGTACATTTTGGTCAGTTCCCCGGTGTTGAGATGAATCTGTGGCTGTGCAATCTCCCTCCAGCAGTCGATGACAAACATTGGTTTCTGCACAAGTTCCTTGTGAGATATTTCATCCAAGATTTCGGGAAGAGTAGCAGCAGTGACCCTCTTCCTACATTCATATCTGTCAAGCACTTCAAGACGGTCATCATCATCAACAGAACTAAAATCATCCAATGCATGCCTGATGACATCTTGTTTTTGTGAGCTCACAAACTGAATAAAGCTTGTCTTTAGGTCACTGTGCACTGCCCTATAAAGCATTTCCTCAAGAAAAGGAGGAGCAAGTTTGATTGGCAAGTACTGGCAATCTTGAAATCCTTTCAGAAGAATTCTCCCAATTGCTTTCCATGTAGCAGCACAGAAATCACGCCTGAGAAAGGGCACTTTCAAAGTTGTTCCAAGGGTACAACGTTCATAAAACTCTGCCCAGAAGCTACTGTAGACATCTCTGATTACACCAGCCCCGCTACCCTTCTCTTCTGAGTCGTCAGGAAGTAGACGTCTGACTTTCAGTGTTTTGTGCAAGATCTCAGGGTCAGAAAATGCCCCTATCATTTCACTGAAGCTGTTTGAGTGTTGCAAGACCAAAATTGTTTCAGGCAAAATATTAAGAGGACTCTGAGGTAACTCATCAGGTTGATAGATCAGTGTGTCACTGAGGGAGTCATCATTCGCTGTTTGCTGCGCACCAAAATGATCTCAGGGTCAGGGTCATCCTCAAAAAATAGCATAGTTGGTCTCCACAGAAAAAGCCACGGGATCACTGATGACAAGTGTTCTTGTTTCTTGACTTGAGCTTACAGGGTTTTCTCTGGTTACTGAAGAATCTGTGAAGACTTCTTCAGAAACAATGAACACCTCTGGAAGGGATTCATGGGGCTCATCTGTTGAATCCTGTCGATAATTTCTGTCCACTGATTGTTCATCATCAGGCTCGGAGATACAATCAGCACAGCCATGGTCGTCATCATCAGACTCTTCACTTAGCACTGATTTTGGTTGAGTTGATATGTAGAAGCGCAGAAGTGGGAGTTAAACAGTGTTGTATATCATTTCAATGGAGACATCCTTGGGAAAAGGATTTTGCTTGAAATCCCAAACATCAAATTCAAAATCAGATTCGTGACCTTTGCTGGATTCTCCATCTGGAAAGAATAGTGACTTTCCCTGTTTTAGTATCTCATCAAATCCTGCCTGAATGTTCACTGAGATCTTTCTTGTTCCCCCACCTTGCTTTGCTCTGACCTGTTTTGTTATTTTGCCATCAGTGTGAACCCATCCTATTTCAATATTTCTTGTGGATGGTTTTGCTCTAGCTTTTTTGGTTTTGTTGGAGGTTTCTGGCTCCTCCTCCCCTGTGTGGTTTTCCTTTCTAAGTTTGAGCTTCTCCCTTAGCTTTTCAAAAAGTCCCTGCTTTTGCTTCGGTGAGTGTGTTTGACGCTTGCAAAAGTTGAACAAAGCAATCCTTTCTCCATATGATGGAAGATAATTTGCCAATTGAGCATCCTCCATTAGCAGGATGACCTCTCTGTCAATCTGTAAATAGAGAAGACACGTGTCTGTTAACTTAAGATGTCAGAGGACAATAAAGAGAAGGAAAGAAGAGGAGGAGCAGAAGGAGAGGATGAGGAGAGGAGAAGAGGAGCAGGAGGAGGAACAATAGCCAAAAACTGTGTGTATTAAAAATGTCTCCTAAACATTCTGTTAAATCCAAATCATTTCCAGGCCTGAAAAATTATTTTTCTAATTTCATAACTTTTCCAGGAATTTTATGACTAAGGGGAACCCTGCTTATCAATGTGAAAGTAAGAACAAAATGACTGAAGAAAAAGTTGAAACAGAAACACCAGTAGGCCAGTTATTACCACTATCACTTCTGTGCTATATTCTGTATGAGGCAGATGGTTTTGCCTAAAGTAACAAATACAACACAAGTTAAACAAGCATTGATGTCCAGTCAGTAATAAAACAAATCAGCAGCAAAGTTGTTAGTTTAAAAAAAAGTATTGCACAATTGCACTGAAAAATGCCTGCTTCTGGAGATTAACTTAAAAATATAAACAATACAAATAGCCTTCATGACAACACCTACATGATAAGAGCTATTAAAGAAAATACCCACTGAAAATGAAAAAAGGAGGATGAGAAGACATGCATAAATTGTTCTAAAGAAGATTTAACCTGCAGTCTATCAAATATCTTGGTTACTAATTATGGCCAAGAAAATTTAATTCTGAAGATCCCTTTCAGGGTTGCACAAGGAAACTAGGAAATTAACCAGCTCATCTTGTACTCATAGCAGTACCTTTTGCTCTTCAATCCAATTGATTGTTTCCTCTGAGACACCTCGACCTCTCAGAAAAGTCACAATCTCCGACAGTTTCTCTGCCATCATGGATCTGTGGAGTAGAATAAACAGTGGGACAGCTTAATTTCAGTGAACTCAGGAATCACAGATGAGAAGAAATAGAAGAATAAGTAGGAAAGAGCTATGAAGAATGAATATGTCATGTATAAGAATTATGAAGACTCCCTGTAAATTAATTACAAAGGTTTAATTTTAATATGAGAAATCAGCAGAGTATTTGGACATTATCTTCATATTATTGCAAATATTTGGAAACAGTGTCAAACCTAGGTAAAGATCACAGCACTGTTGACTTATTAAAAGGTTAAACTACTGTAGGTACCAGTGTAAAATTGTGCATTTCTAGTTGGGCTGCTCAATTATGGCAAAAATGATAATCATGATTAATTTGGTCAATATTGAAATCATGATTATTTAACACGATTAGTCATTGACTTTGGAAACATCACGCATTTATTGAACTTTTTAAGAAAATGGTCTTTTTAACAGTGAGTTTCATTGAAATACAAAAAGGCACAAGCAAAGCTGATGAATGAGAGAAATAAAACATTATTTTTTGATTATTTCATGACAAATGAGGACAAATGTCTTCCCCTTGTCCTTAACTGGTCTTAAATCAACACCAGACCACCTCCTAGTTTTGTGAATGAAGCGGTACACAAGACAAAACTAGAGCATCATTGTGAAATGGAATGCGGCACATTAATTGTTTTATCTTAATTATCTTGTTTTCATATTTGTAGGAAACAAAAATTGAAATAAAAAAAAAAGATTTGATTAATTGTCCAGCTGTAATTTGTGGTGCGTTTATTTATTTTTAAAGACTGCAGTAAAAAGAAAGTTATATACGAAAGAAAATTTGTTTTTCATCGAATGTTCAGGATTAGCACAGGCTTTTGCAATTGCTGTGTTTGACTGAGTAAAACAATATGGAGCTGCTGTGTAAAGCAGGATAATCTATGCCCTCCCAAAAATGTCCACAGCTTGCATTGGTAACATTGTTGACTTAAAGCTGTAACATTATCAGTACAGTATTTTTGACCAAACTAAGTATGCATTATGCAGTAGGTAAACAAAATGGCACTTTCAGAAGGTTACTATACATACCTAACCTACTATCTACATACCTACTGAATACAGACCCATTTTGAATGATCTGGAAAATATTGATAAAATGAATATAATAAAATGTGCAGTATATCAAACCAGTATATTTCATTTAATGGATAACTATTGCAGTGCAGGTGTTCCTCTTCTTTTGACACTTATGAGCAGTTGCCATGTAACTCAAGGTGCATACTGTCATTAATTCAGTTTATCTCTATGTATGACAACGTAATATTGTTACGGCTGAAATTGGCCCCAATTAACTAATTAGGGTAAAACCAAAGTGCTGCACTAAAGCCATAAACATAAGAAAGCCGCGAGGAAAAATTAAGCAGTCAAGAGTCGCTGGTCACTACAAAAAAAAAAGTGTAGGCATTTATTATCCCCCGCCACGAAGTGTGAGGGGGATATAGGTTTGAGCTCCGTCCGTCCGTCCGTCCCTCCGTGCGTCCGTCCGTCCGAGATAAAGGGGACAGCTTTTCTCGGAAACTGTTAGAGATAGGACAACCAAATGTGGTGTGTCGCTTCAGACCATAAAGGCCTTGATGGAGTTCGAAAATGAGATGCGCGTGATTATTTTTCCCGCAGTTATTGCCCTTGATCCGTATTTTTGGACTCTGTCCACGGTATCTCTAAAGGGGACCGCTTTTCTCAGAAACTATTTGAGATAGGATAACCAAATTTGGTGTGTAGTTTAACACCATAAACACCCTGATGGAGTTCGAAAATAAGAAGCACACGATTATTTTCTCCACAGTTATTGCCCTTGTGGCATTTTTGGGAGCCTCTGTTCATAGTATCTTTAAAGAAGACATTTTGGCGGGGGATGTTGTAGACCATGTCTACTTGTTTATAAAGTGTCATTCCACAGACACCAAAGAAAAAATAAATCACAAACAAAGTATATTCCCCATAGCTGTTATAAGGCAGGACGGGAAGAACTAAAAAAAAGGTATGCTCCTAATAATTGAAACAAAAAAGAAAAGAAAATACTCACCGTCCTGCCAGGGAACATGAAAAGAAACTACTTAATTTTAAACCCAAACTAATTCCCATAAACAATAAAGAAAAAAAAGAAAGAACTAGTCAACACAAGCATAAAACAAATGTGAACAGCATAATGGCAGTGTCGAGGGGGAGCTCCTTGTCCAACTTCTGGGCAATCTTTTTAAAGGCCTCAAAGCAGGTGCAGCTCATGAGGGCAATCAGCAGCTCTTCCAATTGGCCCCGGCTCCTCAGAGACAGCTCCATGCAACAGAAATGGGCAGGAGCATAACAAATATATTGATTTGATTAACTCTATTGGCCTGTGAACATGCATGTTGCTTAACTACCATTGTCCAACAAACATACTCAGCTAAAAAGTAAGTCTCAAAAACCTGGAACTGGAGATAACATTAGTTCCTGTCAGTCTTTGTTTACCTGGTCCGCTGTTTTCATCTGAATGGCTCCGGTGTTCCCTTGCCGGCTGGGAGAGAGACAGAGACGGTGACTGCCAGCAGCCTAATTTGAGTGGGTCATGCTAAAGACGGTACCGTTAGCCTTACGTTAACATTACTGTAATGTAACGTGCAGGAATGCAAGTCAAAATTCACATATAGGCCAACTGTGGATCATGAACCGGATCATTTGGACAAGCGATAACAACAAATGTAGACCATAACCCCAGTTAATGCCTCACATCATATCTGTTGTAATTAAGTCAGGCTAAACGCTACATGACAGGATGTTGTATGACTTTGCTAGCGTTAACCCGTTAAAAAAGCTGGAAATATTCCCTCATGTTGCATCAAATAACGTAACCAACCTGTCAGCCTGTTGGCTCAGCCAGCGAAACTGTATTTATAAAATGTTTAACGACGAAATTATCAATAGGCTACGTTAGCTTACCTGCAGATGGTACCACTGAAACAAACAGCGGCTGTGTGGCTCAGGCTGAAGCTGGTGTTTAGTTGAGCTGGTCACGTCAGATCTCGATAACTCTATTGAAGCTTTTATCTCATTAAAAACGACGTTTTTCTTGTATTATTATTACATTATTCTCATATTATTACGACTTTATTCTCGAAACATTAATACTTTTTTCTCATAAAATTACGACTTTATTCTCGTAACACTATGACTCTTTTTCTCATAATATTACGATTTTATTCTCATAACATTATGCCTTTATTCTCATATTATTACTACTTTATTCCGGTAATATTATGACTTTATTCTCATAATTTAAAAAAATATATTTATTTATTCATTTTTTTTCCTCTCATATGGTCCTAATACTCCGTCGTACCAATTGGATTTTTGCTAAAACAAAAAAAAAAAAAAAAAAGGTCTCCAATGTATCGATGATTGGGCTCTTCTGGTTTGAACTAGTCCTGTTTTTGTGTACATCGCATTTCTTAAGCCTAGTCTGACAATGTTCTGGCGGAACTAAACACTTCACTCGCATATTAGAATCGTCTGTCAAATATAATGCGCACAAGCCACCATCATATTATGGTGAAGTCGGTTTTCGGGTGTTTGTTTCTAGTCCCTGCCTACAGATTGTACTCCATAAATGTGATATGATTTATGTCATTGCCTATGTTATTGCCTATAGCTGTACTTACCAAGAATTTGGACAATTAAGTCACATTGATAACTGACGATGTGAACTGATCCAGGAGTCGGCCCTCACACACTTCTGAGACTGAAAGCAGTGGCGGTTCGTCGGCTGTAACAAAGGGAAGCCAAAACCTCGCCCTTCAAAGCTTAATGACTTAAACCTTTCGAAGTTTACATTTCTTGATCAGCAGTTGCTCTTACGAATGGGCAGGAGGACAGTCAAATTTATTTTCGATAGCATTGTTATACATTGCACCACGAAATTATGAGGGGTTTTCATTCACACATAAATTACGACATAAATTACCATAGGCCTGCGTCTTTATAAATTCAGCGCTCAAGTAGCTGGTGAAACGGCATTGATTAGTGAGGCTCATTTAGCAATAAGCTGTGCAACATCGCATTCTATACTTCTATATTAAGATTGTTGAAAACGGATTCTTGTGGCTTCTTGCAACAGAAGCCTCGCAAAATAATTTATAAAGAGGTATTGATAATTTGCGTCATCATTTATGTGCGAAAGAAAACCCCTCATGATTTTGTGGTGCTATGTCTAATGATGCTATCGAAAATAAATTTGATCTCCTTCTACCAATTCGTCTGAGCAACTGCTGATCAAGAAAAGTAAACAGCCACACGTTTAAGTCATTAAGTTTTGAAGGGCGAGGTTTTGGCTTCCCTTTGTTACAGCCGACGAACCGCCACGGCTTAATGGGATTGAGTAATATTGCATCCACTTCTAGCTGTACTTGCTGTTTCAATGAATTGATGAGCACTAAGGCACCTAAAGGAAGCTGTTCCTTGCCTGATTATAGGGCTAACTGGAGAATACCAGCAGAAAATACCAACGAAGGTCTGTCAAACTATAATGCGCAAATTGCTCAAATCTTTAGAGAAAAACCAAATTTTTTTCAGAACATGTTCGAGAAACTATATGTTAATGCCATTTTGCCATTTATAGGAAGTTCAACTCTCAAAAAACTTTGACAAAATAAAGGATTTAAGAAATGTATAATTTTACCTCAGTGCGACACTTTGTTACACCTTAGCTGAAAGTGATTCATATGCATTAGGTCTGATCGCGACTTAGTCAACTTTGGCCTCAGGCTAATCCTTATTTTCAACTTGGCCGTCATGTCATCATCATAATCATCCTCATGATCATCATTATCAGAGTCAAGTTCATCACGTTTCCACCGTCCGTATTTTGGCCTTCCTATTTACATAAAGGGGATATCTTTCTTTTTTTTACTTTTTTTTTTTCTTTATTGGTGTTCATTCACATGCAGCTTGCTCCTCCATTCCAAAATAAAACATTTCTTTTCCTACTTCCTTTAGTCTGTGCCCCCCCGGCCCCCAGATACGCCACTCAGGTAGATCTGCTACTGGTTTGCTGGGTTTTTTGTTTTGTAGGTAGGCCTATCATTTAATTAATTTCAAGAGGGCGCTTCATATAACTTGATTTTGAAAGTAATATTTCTATTTATTATACAATCTTTAATGATGAATAATATTACCTAATGGTTGCGGTAAAATTAAATGTCTGAATCCTGTACGTATTTCACCCTTTCACTCAAAGATAGCACAAAAGTACACTATATATACCCCGTATGCAATTACAAACACGACGCAGAAAAATAATGTAGTCCAAGCAGTTATGAATTTAACACGGCGCATTTTATTCATTGAAAAACAAAACAAACATTTCACAAAACAAAGTAAACATTTGGAAAAATACTGAGTCAAAAGTAATTCACCAAAGAACTCAACATTCATATGAATTGATTTCTTGTGATTTGATCAATGCATGATGTAGGTCTACACAATAATCGTATAATCATTTTGCCACAGTTGAATTACATTTGAATTTACCGCTACGAAGGGTTTCGTTGGGGGCACCCATTCGAAAAAAAAACTGTATATAAAACAAGCAAATGTAGAAATCAACCACAATTTTTTTCTTATTTTATTTCATTTTAATTAGTTTGTTAAATATGTACAGCGATAGTGCCCTTCTGGTTCTCAACGAAAAATCCTTGATAAGCGATAACGCCCTTGTGGCTCTAAACAGACGATTATTATATATATATGTTTTATACACAATACACAAAACGACGATAGGGACGTATGCCGACTGTCAGACATAGCCTACACATGTCTATTATGCACAGAAAAAAAAATTAAATAAAATAGAACACACTTAAATATAAAAAAACAAAAAGTGAACTATTTTACTTTTTATATGGACATCAAAAAGTGCCATTTTTGGCCACTTTTCCAACTTTAAGGGCAAAAAAGACAGGGAAATATTTATCGCAGACCGACAAAAATGGGGTGTTCCAAGTCTCTCTTGGTGAGCTCTATCCATCCATGGTGGTTCTGGAATGATCTAAGCAAAATATAAGATTTAACATAACATAACATAACATAACATGAATGGCGAGAACAGGCTGTTCAGCCCAACTAGGCTCGCCAGTTTCTTTATACGATTGTGAATATATCACTTCAGATACTCAATGACTCAATGGTATCTAGCTTTAAGTCAAGCCTGCTCTTGAAAACTCCCAAGGTCTCTGCCTCAACAATATGGTCAGGCAAGCTATTCCACATCGAAATTGCTCTTTGGGTGAAGAAATATTTCTGAATATCAGTGCTAATTTACCTTTGGTCAACTTCCATTTGTGATCCCGAGTTCTACTAACAACACTTGGTCGAAGGAATCCTACATAATTCACTTTGTTAATCCCTTTAACATATTTAAAGACCTCAATCAGATCACCCCTTAGTCCCCTTTTCCTAAGACTAAAGAGATTAAGGATCTTCAACCTCTTCTCATAGCTTTCATCTTTTATACCCGAATTAGCTTAGTGGCTCTTCTCTGAACTTTCTCTAGAGCCTCTATATCTTTCTAAAGTATGGTCCCCAGAACTGTACACAATACTCAGATGTGGTCTGACAATGTGTTGTACAAAAGAAGCATAACCTCCTTGGATTTGTACTCAATACTTTTTGGCAATGTATCCCAGCATCCGATTGGCTTTTTTTAACTGCTACGGCACAATGGCTAGAGCCTGTGAGGGTTTGGTCAACAATCACTCCCAGATCTTTCTCGTGTGGAGCACATTCCAGTTTTAAACCTCCCATGAAGTGATCCCATCTAATGTTTTTATTACCTACATGTACAACTTTTCATTTTGCTACATTAAATTTCATTTGCCACATTTCTGCCCAATTCTGGATTCTATCCAAATCATCCTGAATCACTTTAGTGGACTCTAAACTATTCGCCAAACCTCCCAATTTAGTATCATCTGCAAATTTAACTAATCTGCTCTCAATATTCCTATCAAGGTCATTAATGTAGATGAGGAACAGCAGGGGTCCCAACACTGATCCCTGGGGGACGCCACTCCCCACCATACCTAGCTCAGATGTGATACCACTGACCACCACTCTTTGTGTTCTGTCCTGTAACCAGTTTTGAATCCACTTCAGAATACCTCCTGTAACTCCAATGGAGCTCATTTTAAAAATTAGTCTCTTATGCGGTACTGTGTCAAATGCTTTCTGAAAATCCAAGTATATGATGTCATAAGTCCTCCTCTGGTCATAAGTCTTTGCTAGCCCGTGGATATAGGGGGGGGTGGCGTACATTTTGTGAGCCTGGCCCATATATATGTGTATATGTATATATTTACACGCATGACAGACACACATACATATGACTTGATTTGAGTGTATTTTAACTCATTTTCTTTCATTACTTCATTTTCCTCATTATTATAATGCCAGTAATGAGTTTTGACATTTGTGGTTGACACGTTTCGACATTTGCGGTTGAAGTGTGATGACATTTGCGGGTATTTTGACATTTGCGGTTGACGTGTTATGACATTTGTGGGTTTTATGACATTTGCAGTTGACGTGTTATGAGATTTGCGGGTATTTTGACATTAGTGGGCAATTTTGACATTTGCGGGCTCCACAGGGGCACAGACACATCCCGCTATGACAACAATTAGTCCTAGCTGGTTCTCGACAATTTTCCTTTTTTGACACATTTTTCAATGACTGTAATAATCCATTGGAAATTGAAGACGTGGCTTCTCTCCCATTTGATCTAACAGCAAGAAAATAATGGCCTAAATTCAGTAAAGAAAAATAATTCTCTCAGAAATAGGCTTATGCTTTATGAAAGACAAACTGCTCTGGAATGCTAACCCTTCCAAAGAAGTTTAGCTTCAAGCTATCATCAAGGTGGCTACGGCTACATTCGTGCTTCTTGCACTTTTCCATGAAATGTTTCAGATCTTTCATGCCAGTCGTAGTCCACAGTGTTTCAGTCCCAGGACTTTGGAACAACAGGCAAGGAAAACAAAAAAAGGCATTACTCACTGAGCAACCAGCTAGCCAACTCCGTTTAGCATACAGATTTGAGGAGAAGCTCCAAGTGTATGTCCTCCCTCGGTCACTGGTCTGCTGCAGAATGTTTAAATCCGGACGGTCTTTGACTCTCTTATTATCCACATCTGACTGACGACTAAATGGTGTATCACGTAGAGAAACAACAGAGTTTTCATTAAATCTTGCGGCCATCCTGTCAAAAGTAGAGTTCTCGCTATCTATTGATGTTATTGCTCGCTGATGCCTGTGCTGTGGGAAGTGACTGTATGATGGACGTCGTTGATACGCTGAACTGCCCAATCGCGCCAAAATAAAAACTATGGAAAACAATGTCATTGGTTTGGGTGCAAAGATGTAAGACCAAGAATCGTATGTTTGATGCGCCAATGAAAAGCTCTCCCTGCCCAAATGATGGCGAAAAGTTTGCTGGCTTCCATAGAATTTACTCTTACCAGCACCCTTGACCTGGAAGAGGGCTTTAGTAATGACAATGGCAAGCCTAAATTATGTTCGGATTCATTTATGGGTTGTTGACAGAGTATAGTCTACCACACATATTAGAAGTGCAAAACAACTGCAATTTTGCTTTTATTGATGCAGCAAATTAAATTTTTATACAAGTTGGAGAATTTCCATCTCAAAATTTGAAGTAGGGTGGTGCACTAGCGCCCCGTATTGACGCACTGCTTGACATAAATACAGTATTACATCAACATGGTAAATTCACCTTTCCATAAACTCATACAGGAGGCTGGGATCACCCTCCACTCCAGGTCTTCAGCAGCAATGTACATCCTAAATAAATATAATTGTGTTACCCCAAGGTAGTGACACCATACACTAACATCAATTTCTAGATACAGTAATTTACCGATGTGGGGAAGGCTTCACGATATTACATAATAATGTTAGCATATATTACCGATATGTATTCACTTGCTCGTAGCCGTTCACTGCATCATTTTGCCTCCCTGTGAACAGGATAGCGTTATCAGCGCCCCATTAAATACGAGACCTCATATTGTCGTCCGTCCCCTATAAATACCAGAAAATAAAACCTCATTATCAGAGGAGAAAACAGTTCACATAGAAGTCACTGCTGATATGTTTGTGGTGTCCGATGCTGACCAGATAACTACCGGCTGACGTTACTCTACTGATCTAATGGTAGGAGTTGCATTTCACAAATATTCACGACTAATTTAATATTCACGATACTTTTAACACGCATAAACACGAATTATATGCCACAATACATTTAACTGTTAACAATATCTGACTCGCTAGCTAACGAGCGTCCCTGTTAACGTCAATGCCCGATCAAAGTGTGCCGCTGGGGCGCCCCGGTGGCTCATCGGTCTAAGCGCGCGTACCATAAAAAGGCTGTGTCCTTCTCGCAGCGACCTGGGTTCGATTCCGGCTCGGGTCATTTGCTGTATGTCTTCCCCCATTCTTCTCCCCAACCTTCCTGTCTCTCTACACCGTATAACTATCAAATAAAGGAAAATTCCCAAAAAAATAATCTTTAAAAAAAAAAAACTGTGCCACTGGCAGCTAGTTTTCGTTTGCGATGCAAAATTATTATCCATAAACAGCTATATTAACGTAATGTAGCTGCACACTTAAGGCTTCATTCTGACAACAATATAGTGGTTCTTAGTGGGGAAGTACACATATGTAAACTTACATCTGTGCATTTCAGAGACCGCCGCATCCTCCTTGCCGCCATAATCACACAAGTTTAAAGTCCCTCCTCTTCCACTACGTAGGCAAGATGGTGACCATTGAGGCTGAGAAGTTTCCAGTGTTCAGCACTCAATTTTTCTGTCTGTAATAAGTGCATCATCTGGGTACTTGCAGTGCACTGCCTTTTGCTGTACTTGTCAGTGTGAATGCACTTCTGCACTAAAAATAGGAAGTCTAAATGTGGAAGTGCGTGATTTGAGACACAGCCAAGATATTTAATGTTCAAACTGATAAACCTTATTGCTTTTTTGGAAATATTCACTCATTTTGAATTTGATGCCTGCAACACTGACATGCTAAACAACACGGGGCATAAAAACAGTAATAGTACTAGTACTCCACTTACCCCCTGTTCTGTCATGAGAAAAAAGAGGTTTAGTTTATTCTGTGGCCACTAGGTGGTGCTTATTCTGTTTTGTGTATTATGGCCCTCATTGCTTACCATCTGTATCCTGTAGGCGGTCATTTTATTTTTCCCTGGCACTTTGAAAGAGGGCACATTGTGAATTCAGGAAGACAAAGCATCTACATTCATCCTCTTTGGGAATTTCAGGGGGTGCTGAATATAGAATGAGGTAATGAATTTTCAAGTAAAGAGCAAAATTTCAAAAAAAACCTTTGCATTTTGTTAAAGCATCCAACTTTAAAGGGGACCTCAGATGCTATATTTCCAAGGTTATATTTTGATCTTGGACCCCCCTAGAGTACTCCTGATCGTTCAAAGCCCAAACAGGGTCCTTATTTAGCTCATACTGCCATCCTCAAAAACCCCATTTGTAGTCCATTGTAGTCTCTGCCTGAAACACCTCATTGGGGTGGCTCTTCCACTATGGCCCCCCCACTCCCCGTGTGCCCACTTTTTCTGACTGGCCAGCTCTGTGGAGGGCGGATCAAGGCGGACGAGGCAGCTGAACGCAGTTTCCAGGTCTCAGAGAGAAACGTGAGACGTCTGCCATCTGAGCTAAGGAATCAGCAGGAAATTCTGCAATCAAACGCAGTACATGTGTATAGATCTAATTAAATTAACTTGTTCTAATAAACGCAAGCGAAAGTGGAGGGCGAGTCACGAAAGTCTAGCAGCTCAAGCACAATTTGCTATCGGCTACAGTTTGCTACGGCAACAGTTGGTGAGTACATGGTTTTTCTACTCCTAGCTAGGATGCAGGAAAGCTAGAATCCACCCCATACAGACACATTTGTAGAACGGGTGGACATGCCCAAAGTGTAGACCGGAGACCGTAGAAATCCTGTGGGTCTGAGTTTAGAGGGAAACATGGACAGTGAGGGGCAGCTAAAGTGGACCAACAGCTTATGGACTGCTTCGGTGTGTATTAGGACCTGCTGGTTCGTGTGCATAGCTGTGGTGTGTTGTTAGCGTGGAGAAACAACAGCTTCAGCGCTGGTATATGACGGAGGGGCGAAAGCTCCAAGGTAAACGGCCTTTTCGGAAATTGCCTGTGGTAAGGGTTTACTTACTGCTTCGGAATGACCATCTTTTCCTCGCAGAAAATGGGCGCATCATATATCGCGTGTGACAGCTAGACAGAGCTCTGGTTATGTCATGAACATAATACAGGTTTTACAGACCGTAAGTTCCGTCTGCGTGAACCGTTGCTTATGTGGAGCTAGCGAATCGATCACTTTTACAGGAAAGAATTTAATATTCATTCGATGGGAATGCAGAGAAATTGTTTGTTATACCGGACACATTATAGGCTGTGCGCTTCCCTATTGCTTTCACCGGTAGTATCAGAGAGCTTGCCCAGACATTGGAGATGTATCAGGCTGACCCCGGTCATGGATAAGTAAAGCGATCATCTGGTCTAACTGCAGCCCAACTCGACAGACACATACAGCACCTCTCCGGTTAGCTTCAACTGTAGTGGCTACAATCAGGCAACGTTATGATGAAACTGCCACATTGATGCTTACCGAAGTAACACAAGCATACTGATCATAACTGCTGCATATCAGTTAACCAGGAGCATTTTTAATTAGCAGAGCACGCAAACTAACATGCAGTAGCAGATAAGCGGTCATGACTTTGAATGTAATCTGTCGCACGAAAGATTCGTTTCGCGTCCAGTGTGAAAGCTGCTTAACGCGTCCATAACGCCTGTATTCACGTCTTTGCATTGACTTTGAATGTAGCTAATCTGTCGCGCGAAAAATTTGTTTCGCGTCCAGTGTGAAAGCGGCTTGACATGCCCAAAACGTGTATTCGCGTCTTCGCATTGACTTTGAATGTAGGCTAATCTGTCCTGCGAAAAATTCGTTTCGTGTCCGATGTGAAAGCAGCTTTATGGATAGTACGCAACAGCTAGAGAGAGCTTGGTTATGTTATGAACATAATACAGGTTTTGCAGACCGTATGTTCCGTTAGCGCGGACAAGTTGCTCATGTGGAGCTAGCGAATTGATCACTTCTACAGGAAAGAATTACCTATTTAATCTCCGCCTTTTTCGCTTTTTTATTAGCCACAACAATTTCTAAAGGGGGGGATGAAATTATGTCAAGGTAGTGCAGAGAAATCATTTGTAAACCGGTAGAGCTTCTGCGTTTCGCATCGCTTTCACGGTGGCACCACAGAGCTTGCTCAGACATTTGTGAAGCATCCGGCTGATCCCGGTCATGGATAAGTAAGTTGATCACTAACTGTAGTGGCTACAATCGGGCAACGTTATGATGAAACTGCCACATTGATGCTTACCAGTAACACAAGCATACCGATCAGAATAACTGCATATAAGTTAACCAGGAGCATTTTTAATTAGCAGAGCACGCAAAACTAACATGCAGTAGCTGGTAACCGGCGGTCATAACCACTGAGACAAACCCTTGCAATACAGGTTTTACAGACAGCAAGTTCTGTTACTGTGAACAGTTGTACCAAGCATCCAAATTACAAACAAGTATTAAAAGTTAGCTTCAAATGAGGTTTATGTTCACACACCTTCTGTAGAATTTCCCCTGATATCACTCTTGCATATTTAGGACGCAAAACATTAGCAACAGTAACTTGGCTATGTTAGCGCTGTGCTACAGCCACAATCAATTGGCTATCACGTCAGGTTGGCTTATGCAGTAAAAGTAACTTACAGCTTCTGTGTCTGTGAGTCACGGACAGTCGCGACCGATACAGGCTTTATCTTCAGATATTTGAGAAAGCCTGCACTTGAGGCCAGTTGTTAGTGCTAACTATCGCTAAGCGGTCCTGCTAGCCACCCCTAACACGTTAGCTTCACTTACATTATTTGCTGTTATATGGTTACTTACAGCTTGTGGCTCCGGCGCTTGATCGATGCAGCTGCTTCAGGTTTGAGAAGCAGCTGAAACGTTTATCCTGTGTCGAACTATCCTTTATTGACAAAGCTGTCTTTGGTGAAATGCTGAGCACAAACAGCTAACGTTCCCTTTGGCGTGGCTGTTTGCTGCCAGCAAACAAAAAAAAGCTACCCACTGATTTCTGGTGGCATCGACTTTTCAAGAGAAATATTTGTTTTTTCTTTGCATCCAAAAGTAAACGGACAAGTAGCTTTGGGAGAGATACTAACAAAATTGCACCTCAAATGATCTGCGGTTCTTCTTTTGTATTTCCAAAAGTGTAAACGCTACTAAGGCATAGCATGATTTGCCGTTGTTAGTGCCTGCTAGAATAGTTTCCGGTGTGGGCAGGTCCAGCGCAGTGGTTGGCTCTGGCTAGGTCTGTACTAATTGGACGGCACAACCTGACGTCAGGTTTTGCCCAGATCTCGTGAAGATCTCGGGAGGAGCTGTTCAGAGAGGAAATCACGCTCACGAAATCACGTTTTTGGATTACGGCAAAACCTCTGTATCTTATGTTTAGAAACTTTTCAGAGGTTGAGCATGGACAACCAACATTATAACATTACTAATATGTATTAAAAGAAGGATCAGCATAATAGGTCCCCTTTAAAGCCTCTGGAAACCCAATTTCACAAAAACCTTTGAACTATGTTATTTTGGGTTATATGTGCACAATAGTAAACATACTAAAATATTAGAAATTATGTTCAATTCAAATCCGAGATTTTGTCATTTAATTTTTAGCACCTATCCTCTTACTGCGGTTCAACTGGGCGTGGTTTTCTAAGTGGGTTATTACGTAATAAGCCAAACCAATGAAAAAAAACCTGGTCATTTGTCCCACCCCTAACTGAAATTATTAAAGCTCTCTGCTCCGCCCAGGTTAGCTTCTTTTGAGCCCGAGAAACATCGTCTCGAAGTAGCCATTTGGTTCCATTTTTCTATCTGTCCATCTGTCTGTCCATGTATTTGTCTGTCCCCCGTTATTTCCTCTATCATGTATGTTTGTATTAGCTCCATTCAAAACGCACCAGTGAATGATTTTCTGAAACGGACGCGTGCTCGCATGCGTTCTCACTTAGCGTGGAATGGTACTTCCGCTCTGGCTCGAATGTCTTATGCTGCGTTCAAACTAGCTTGTAAAAATGGTGTTTCTCAGAACACAAGCGGTGACTTGCGTTCAAATCACCTTACAACCTGTGATCACAAGCAGTGAACTAGTGATTAATTCAGCGGATCAATCTTCACCACTCGTGAGCAAAATGAGGCCAGACCAACACATTGGCCCTCATTTATCAAACTTGCTTAGGATCTGGTGTAGATTCTGGTGTAAATATCAGCGTTCGCCAGGTGTCACGTCTGATTTACTAAAAGTGTGTACGTCGCTGATTTCTGTGTAGAACTGGCGTGGCGTTGATAAATCTGGCAGCTGAAACCATCGTAATTTACATGACACACCCCTATAAATTCATGCTCCAGGAGGCATAATCCTGCCCACTTTACGACATGGACTCTTGAAAGACGGCAAAGAAGAAAGAACTTCACTGAGGAGGAAATATAAATTATCACGTCCGAGGTGGAGAAAAACAAACTAATTTTATTTGGAAGCCTTAAGAGTGACATAAAGGGAGACCAGAAGGCTGCATTTTGGAAAACTATTGTTGCTGCTGTAAACACAGTTGGGGTGGAAAACCGGAGTGCAGCAGAGGTTTGATTTAATTCATTAATAAATCGAAGTGACTATTCGCACTTATTTAAGTGCGTCCAAGCACAAAAATTGATAGGAATTTGCGTTAGATGCACTTATAAATGTGGCCAAGATGCACGTTTCTCCATTACCCACACTTAAGTGTGTTCAAAGCTAAAAATTTTTTCTTGGCCAAACTTATTTTAAGCGGTACTTTCTATAAGCGGCACTGGAATGGTCATCAACTGGCGCAGTGAGTAAGTGTGGCCAAGAAAAAATTCAGCATTGGCCACACGTATAAGTGCGAACAACATCGGCCTTAATAAATATAATTTATACATCCATGATATTTCATGTTGTAGTATAGCCTACATAATTGACAATCCAAATGCTTTACATGTAGGTTAAAAAAAAGTGGTCCGATTTTAAGATCGCCACCAAAAAAGGGTCGCGGCGCTCAGGCGCAGCAGCGCACGGACCGGTGGAGGCCAGTCAGGCTCAAACCTCCAGCTGTCACCGTTCCAGGAGCACATGGCAGCACTGATGGGCTCCCTCTCCATCGTGGGAGTACGAGGCGGTGGGGACACGGATGAGTCCCCACCGCCTCGATCGGAACTGCATGAGGGTAATTGTTAAAATACAGTCTGCAGAGATCACTCTTCATTGTAGGCTATTTTTATTAGTATTACTCCATAGCACTTTATTGGGTACCACACAAAACAAGCAGCCACTCGTCACTTTCCCGGAAGAGATATTCTCTGTGCCGAAAGTTCCACTCATGTTGGACAGAAGCTTATTCCTCTAACAATAGAAGATCTGGCATTGTCAAAATGTGATCACGGTCAAAGTGTCTGTAGGCCTATATATAGGCTACTGAGCAACAAAAGAAACGCAAGTTGGTGAGTTAGTTAATGTACTCTTATGGTTACTCAGTCAAAGTGACCGCAAAATAAAGAAAAGTTTGATGAAATGAGTGTAAATGTGCACGCGCTAGTAATACATTAGATTTTCTAAAATAATTACGCACAAACTTATTTTCCGGTCTGCCTTTAATTAACTCGCGCTTCTTTTGTTGTTCAGTTTATATCTGACTGGATGAGCATCTGACATTCCACACTGCATATCTGTCAAGCCACGCATTGCACTTAATCAAATTGATTGTAATTGTCAGCCGTCTGGCCTGACAAGCAGGTTGTCTCAAAATATAAGTTTAATTAATTTCTCAACGCAGGTGTCTTATTTATTTATTTATTTATTCATTCATTAATTTAGCCAATTTATCTATTTAGCCTATTTATTCATTTAACTAATTAGAGCAACAACAGCATGACGTCCGCATCGCTGCATATGGTTTATTACTCATTTTGACAGCTGCACTCGTTCCTGCATGTTGTTTGCTGGTTTCAAATCTGCGTACACCTGGTCAGACCTGGCGAGATATTTTTGCGGACCGTTCGCTCACGTTCAGATTGATAAATACCGATCCTTGCGGGAGATTTGGAGTACACCCATTTTTTTGGTGTACGCACGTTTGATAAATGAGGGCCATTGTGAGCTAAACAGAAAAGTACATTTATTTTCATGTTTGTTTTATCAAATATTAAAAGGAGCAACTTATTATTAACCTTTATGTCCCAGAGTTTGTTGTATTTCCATATCACAATGTTTCTGTCGTTTTGTCATTGGGAAGTTTACTTAATATTTTGATACCTTTATTATCGCCCATGATGTCGCCCGTGACAGACTGGCAGCAAATGAAAGCTCTCCATGCGTGTCTTTTTCGCAACCGGTAAGTGGTAATTTCACCATATTCAACATAGCGGTACGAACGCAGCATAAGACCCTTATCTCACAACGAGTTTGGGTTGCTCAGGATCTGTCCCGTGCATGCTGTGACCGGATATCGCGCCCCTGAGGTACTGTTGTCATTCGCGGCTGCTGCAAGCGGGGTCGGTGAGCAACAGGGCCTGTTTTCCATTATCGGACAGACAGCCAATTCTTGACCAGTGACAGTGCAAATGATGTTTTTTTTTCTCTTTCGTGTCATTAGCCACGCCATTTTGCTGATGCCGTTGCATTTTTTATTTCTTGTTTGGCTTTATGTCGGCTATTGAACACACTCAAAAGAACAAATCCACCATTGTACACGTCAGAAAAAAGCAAATGTTCGTCATGACTGAAGTGCGCGTTCATGGTTTCTATAATCCCACTCATATCTCACTGGACGAAGCAATAAAAATTAAAACAGAATATATTTTCTGCCATTGATGGCATCATCTGGTATTCTCCACAGGAACACCTGCAAGCACAATGTAGTTCTATTGGTCAGTGAGCGTTGATTTTACAACATGAATTCTTGAGGGTAAAACATTACAGAATGGAAACTATTTTCACTGAGAGGAACTGGTTGACTGGTGAGCTAATTACAATGCAATAATATTGTACAGTACTAGCTAAGGATACAGTAACGTTACTAACGTTACAGTACCATCAAGCCGCCGTTGGGTGCATCCCTGCTAACGTTGAATTTTAGCAGAGATGCGCTAACTCAGCAATAATTAAAACCGCAAAGGATTTTACAAACTACCACTCTGTAACTGGCTGGACGGTGTTTCCAGACGGCAGAGGAGCTGTGTCGTCTGATTCTGAAGCTGATTGCACACCGGATGCGAACGAATTTTTCGGCGGACAGATTACGTTCAAAGTCAATGCGAAGACGCGAATACATGCGTGTATTCAAGCCTTTGCATTGACTTTGAATGTAATCTGTCGTCGAAAAATTCGTTCAAGGCCCAGTCTTTTCCTGCGGCTTGAGTCAGACAGCTCAAACACATTGGGCTGGACTGACCCTTGCGCCACTGCTGTGACTAATGCTCACGGAGCCAGTGAGATGTCACTCAAATCAAGGGAGTGGCCAGTCACATCGCAATGCGCCACGCCCACACTGTCTTGCGAAATGGACTGAATAGCAAAATGAGCTGTTTTTGAACTAGGTTTTCTAATCGTTATGAATGTTAATTTTCCACTCCGTTTTTGTAGATGCTTTATGAGACACCCAACTTTGATATTATACGTGAATTCTCACTTTGTCAAGACAAGTTTCCCAAGGCTTTAAGAGGTTTAGCCCATAGATGCTGGATCAGGCAACCTGTGTGCAAAATAAGAAGTTCATATGTCCATTAGTTTGTGTGCTGAACTGGCCTGCCTGCAGTCCTGATCTTTCACCGATTGAGAACATTTGGCGCATAATTAAACGAAAAGTCCATCAAAGGAGACCCGAAACTCACCAGCAGCTGGAAGCCTGTATTAAACAAGAGTGGGATCAAATTCCAATGCCTCCACTCTGTGTAAAAAAAAGAAGAGGGGATGCTACACCATGGTAAACAGGCCCCAGTCCCAACTTTTTTGAGACCTGTAGCAGCCATCAAATTTGAAATGAGCTCATTTTGTGGATAAAATTGTAATTTCTCAGTTTCAACATTTGCTATGTTATCTCAGTTCTATTGTGAATATAATACTGGCTGGTGTGATTTGAAAGTCATTGCGTTTTGATTTTATTCACAATTTACACAATTTCGGAATTGGGGTTGTATTTATAAGCGCCTTTCAAAACACTCAAGAACACTGTAAAAAGATAGAACAATAAACAGCAGATAAAAGTTACACAATAAAATGGGACAATGTAATTACAAAGAGAACCCCAACTTGAACAGGTGAGTTTTGAGTCTGGATTTAATCAAGGAGGAGAGGAAGAGAGTCGATGTTTCGGATGTCCGTTGGGAGTTGAGGAGCAGAGTGGCTGAAAGCTCTGCTCCCCATGGTACTGAGGCGGATGGAGGGCACAGTGAGGTGGATGGAGGAGGAGGATCTGAGGGAGCGGGAGGAGGTGGCTATGTGAAGGAGATCTGACAAATAAGGAGGGGCGAGGTTGTGAATGGCCTTAAATGTTTACAGAAGGATTTTGAATTCTATTCTGAATTTGAGCAGGAGCCAGTGGAGTTGCTATAAAATGGGGGTAATGTGGTGAAATGAGGGGGTTTGGGTAATGATGCGAGCAGCTGAATTCTGGACAATTTGAAGCTTAGGAGGGATTTGTTAGGCAGACCGAAGAGGAGAGAGTTACAGTAGTGAATGCGGGAGGTGACGAGGCTGTTAACAAGGATAGAAGTAGTGTGGAGGTTGAGGGAGGGGCGGAGACAATTAATGCTGCGTAGATGGAAATATGCAGACCGGGTAATATTATTGATGTGGGAATGGAATGATAATGAGCTATCGAGGATGACACCCCGACTCTTAACCTGAGGGGAAGGGGAAAGTGAGGAACTGTCAATTTTGAGGGAAAAGATGTCAACTTAGGATAATGTAGATTTTGTACCGATGAGGAGGATTTCGGTTTTGTCAAAATTTAGTTTTAGGATGTTTGAGATGAGCCAAGATTTTATTTCAGATAAGCAGGTGGTAAGGGAGGAGGGTGGGAGGGTGGAATTTGGATTGCTGGGTAGGTGGAGCTGTGTGTCATCCGCAAAGCAGTGGAAATGAATGTTGAATTTGCTGAAAATATTTCCAAGGGGAAGGAGGTAAGTGATGAGGAGAAGGGGCCCCAAGAAAGAGCCCTGGGGCACACCTGAGGTGACGGGGAAGGGCTGGGATCTGAAGGACTTGAGTCGGATGAACTGAGAGTGGCCTGAAAGTTATGAGTGACACCAGTCTATGGGGTTGTGAGTGATACCAATGGAAAATAATCTATTGATGAGGATGGTGTGATGGGCTCTAAATTCGTTGACCAGGCACAGGCGCGGCGAATGGGGGGAGTGCCGCGCCAACGGGGTGTATCCAGGCGCATTTCGCAATTTCATGCCCAGCGCAAGTACTCCTCTGTCCCGCCTCCGTCCCTCCTGCCGGTGCAAGTGGCAAAGAGGGAGGAGAGAAGGCGTGAGTGGGTTTAACTCAGCCAAGTCAAATCTTCACCAATCAAATGAGCTCCTCTCCTCACCTTTAAAAGCGCCGTGGGCAAGGTGCAGTGCAAATTTTGTTCGACATGGATGAAGTAGGTTAGAGCAGCAACACCAAATGGCCAAACTTCAGCCAGGAGGAAGCTGATGTTCTGGTCCGGGAGGTTCAAGCTCGCAGTGGCCAAATATATGGTCACGCCAACAGACCTCCATGGGCTGACGATGCAAAAGCGGCCACGGAATTCTAAACCCCCCTAGAACCACGGCTGCCGCTTTTTGCACGGTAGTGCAAATGTGAGGCCATTTCATAATATTGTGCGATTATAAAGAGGGAATCAACAATATATTGTTTTTTGAGCGAATGAAAAAATTGCCAATAAATACATGTGAATTTATTATGTACAATAATTAATTATGCTTACAAACACGCTATATGAGAAAACAGCAACTTGAGTCAACATTTGCCCAATTGCATAGTCCTACTGCAACCAGAACGAATCTGACAAGGGGTGCACTTGACAGCTGTGTAAGCCTATAGAATACCTTTAGTAGGCTAATAGTACACAACAATAACAGTAATAATAATAATAATAATGTTTAGATAAATGTAGCCCAGATCAGGCTGTGTTTCTAAAGCAGCGTTCACACTGGACGTTAAAGCGATTTTTCTGCACGATAGATTACATTCAAAGTCAATGCAAAGACGAATACATGTGAAACGTGTGTGTTCACGTCTTTGCATTGACTTTGAATGTAATCTGTCGCAAAATTCCCAAAGCAGCTGAAGGACACATTCCCACATAGCCTACACACGCACTCATGCACCCACATGCACACACATCTCTCTCTCTCACTCTCTCTCGCGTACGTTACTGACAGCGGTATTTGCGGTGAAACCCACTGCCGCAAAAAAAGCAGCTACGGCGCTCAAAGTAATTTAATATCAATACTCACTTTTTTGTGGTGTTTTAGGAAAGACAAGGGAGCCGGGTTCACCATGCAGTTGCGGTGGCCATTTCTTTTTTAATGAGGTCACCCAAACATTCGCGCACTTTTATATTCTCTGCCCCTCCACTTCCCAGTATGCATTCCATTGTACAAGAACTACAGCAAGGGCAATCCACCAAAATACCAAGATGCAATTCCATTGCCTAATATACTGAACAACAAAAGAAACGCAAGTATAGTTTAGTATGCTTTATATGGGAGAATTCTTTTTGGTTGTGTGCGGACGTCTTTTGAAATTGATAGTGACAGTGTGTTTGAGTTTAGTAACAGAAATGAAGAGAAATTAGCATTCTGGATCAGGTCAAAGTCAATATCTGGTGTGTCCACCATGTGCTGCAATTACTGCAGCCAATCTTCTGCGCATTGAACCCACTAAATGACAAATTTCTTGTTGCGGAATCGCCTGCCATTCCTCTGTGGAATCATTTTTATATTGATTCATTCAATTATTATTAATTGTTTATCCTTGCTTGCTCTGGCTCAATTTTTCTTAGGCTATGGTAGTGTACTCTTGCCTGTTTCTGATTAGCCTAGGCCTTCATAGCTGTAGCTTCCCCAAATTTGAGCAATGCGTAATTGCTTACAGTTTATCTGGAGCCATGCAGTCCGGACAGGGCCAAGATGTTCTCTTTCTCTCTCAAGTTTGTGTTCTCAGGAAATACAGTACAAATTGAGCCTGGGATGCCGAACGATACGATGTATGCATACTCCGGGGCCGGCTTTACGTGGGCTGTGTGCGTCTGCAACATTCCTGTTGATACCATGATGCGTAAATCAGCTCGAGGGGAGGAGGATGTCAAGATGGACTCTTACTTAAACCACAGCAAAATCCTTTTTGGTTATCCTTGCTTTTGCCTGTAACGAGAGTTCTCGCATGTGGCGGGGTCCTTTTTTCTGCAGAAAAAGTAAACTGACTTCGGCTTCAAAATTAATTCCTTTGTCTATGTCTGAGTTCTTTTTGCGAAGGTAACACTAGGAATATAAAATCAAAATTCCTACAACATTGGGGGCTCGTCCGGGTTTCCAATATCTCACCTGCACTCCCTGGAGAATCGGCGCCGAATGCAAAACCGTGCGCGTCGTCTTGAGAGACGTAAAGGGAAAGTCCTCAAACCGGAGGCGACTGGCAAGGCTCTTTGGGTGTGTGAGTGAGGCCAGGAGGGAGGTTCTCCAAAGTTTGTGGTGGAGGTGCGGGTGAGTGATTGAATTCTTACTGAATTCGGCTTAGTTGCTGTGTGAGACAGAGGAATTAATATTGCCAATTATGGGATGGACGAACAGTAAGGGGTTGTTGTCGTTGTCGTTCTTGTTGTAAGGACTGCTGTCCTGGGACAAATGTTGACGTGACTTTGACTGAGACTGGTTGACATAATGGTTCAGGGAATCATTGTGGGTCTGTGACTGGGGAGTGTGTAGAACACTGACATAATGGTTCAGGGAATCATTGTGGGTCTGTGACTGGGGAGTGTGTAGAACACTGACATAATGGTTCAGGGAATCATTGTGGGTCTGTGACTGGGGAGTGTGTTGAACGCTGACATAATGGTTCAGGGAATCATTGTGGGTAAAGGAATTTGGGTTTAGTTGAAATAGAGCATTGTCTATATGTTATCGAAGCAACAATGGTGTCAGATCGTAAGAAAATTAGAGCCTTGGATCTTTTCCAATGTGAATGAATGTGAGAGAGGAAAGTGCACTAAGGTATGTGTGTGTGTTCTGAGCTCAGATTGTGCGTGTGTGTGTGTGGAAATCAATGTGAATGAACTGAACTCTGTGTCTGTAAACAACTGCATTGCTGGCATATTTGTTAGTTCTGTCTTTGTTAGATT
This sequence comes from Gymnothorax javanicus, assembly GCA_029692085.1. Classification (NCBI taxonomy): domain Eukaryota; kingdom Metazoa; phylum Chordata; class Actinopteri; order Anguilliformes; family Muraenidae; genus Gymnothorax; species Gymnothorax javanicus. Next base: position 43,612,790 of record CM056200.1, read on the forward strand.
GAATACAGTTGTCATTCTATTCCATGAAGTGCTTATATAAATGTCTAAAATGAAATTAGCATTTATGCAAGAATAAGGTGCCAGTTGATTAGCCTATATTTACAGTATTTTATGGAATCCTTACTGTAATTGCAGGATTGGTAAAAAGTGAAATTTCTAAGAAAAAAGTGTATATTAGCAGTGCAAATTTGTAGGAGTTAAGCCATTTTAATGACTTTGGAGTTGTAAAAGGACAAAGTTGCAGAATTAAACAGAATAATTATTCCTTATGAAACCGAGCAAAAGTCCCTATTTCTTGATAAAATAAATGCTAACCCCTCTTAAACGATCAGTGACTATAAACAGAGGGGTTTTAGATGAAGTAACAATTGAATGTAAATTATACAAACATGGACAAGTGTTTCTAAAATTGTAAAGAGCTAGAAAATTTAAGCAGTTTTCTGTAAATAATTAGGCTGTGTGAGATTGGTGTGCTAGAAGCATATCTCTGTAAAGAAAATGAAGGAAATGTAGAAACAAGAATAACACTGTGTGTTCACAATTTGCCAAAGTACTGTTTAACATTGTATACAATAAGAGACTGTGTGCCAAATTCAATTGATGCAGAGGTTTTTCTATCGAGCATTGAAAAATTTCAGTTGCTATCTGAAGGTAAAAAATTAAGGTAAAATGATCAGAAAAGTGCCAGTAAATATAAAATATAATATGAAATTTAATGATACATATTAAATTAATCTTTAAAAAAAAATCAAGTGAACTATTGTGGGATTAGAGACTGCATGGGTTCTTAAACAAAGGCGCCAGAGTCAAAACAATAGAGTGAATGGAGCCTTATTGACCAAAGCAGATAAGTGGCACAGATAGATGAAGGGTCGACATACAGAAGTCAGAACAGAAGGATGATGAACAAATGTGACTGAAAGCTTTCCTGATCAAAGAAATGCAATTAAAGATCTTTTCTCCACTTTGAACAGGAACTGTCAACGAGTGTCTTCATGGCAAAGGAACTGAGAGGCTGATAACCTTAATCTGTTATTTAACTTTTACAGGAAAGGATCAGAACGAGTTGAATTAAAACAAAATTGTTCATTATTGTTTGTCTCTAACTCCTCTTGGAACTTTTCCACAGAGAGCACTGCTGAAGATAAGTGATAAGCTAGCCAGCTGGGGATTCAACTGTGGGGTTTCAGCTTAAAAGTTTACCTTCTAAAATAGATTTGGGGAAATCCAATTAGAAGTATTAACACAAGACTAAATTCAAAAGGTGGACTACCATATAATTGAAAAAGTCCACTAGTAACGTGATCACATATTACTTTGCCATTTCTAAAATTTATTTTTGATTAAGTGGACAGTCAAATAAAAGGTACTGACTGAGGGGACCTTTATGTGCTGGGAGCCCAAGGTGAAAACTATTAGTTGAATATTAAATATGTAGCAATTTTTGTGAATAAAAAAAATTTTTTTTTTTTTTTTTGCAAATTGTAACATGGTCTAAAGTAACTCCACCCGGTTCTGCTGATGATGTGGGAAAATGTAAGAATGGTTGGGGCTAATAAGCCCTGACTGTGCATTTCCTCCATGTTTTTAGTGGAACCCTAGACTGAGGTGGATTGCTTAATCATAATTCATTGAGAGGAAAAAATAAAAAATAAAAATGTATTCTCCATTGTGTAAAAGAAGTCCTATCTAATAATACTGCATGTTCTGGACTTAAGGACACCCCACTATCAAATCCTGATATTGAATACTTTGTTGATGGTTCGGCGTCAAGAGTCGATAAAGGCAACCTATGTGTTGGATATGCTGTCTGTACTCATGATAGCTGTGTTGATAGTGGCCCTCTATAATCTACTCACTCTCCAGAAGCAGCAGAGCTGGTGGCTCACATCAAAAAAATGTTGACCCAATCAGTTTGGCTGACGCCTTTGCAGACAGAGAAGCAAGGGACAGCCAAACACACTCTTGTGGGGCTCTTACACCAATCTGAAGACTCAATTTCATGTGACCTGCAGCGAGCAGAGCATGATGCTGCTCCCCCACAAGAAAAATGTCAATGGACATCACATGGAACACAATGCACTGATGACGGGTGGGTAGGACCCAATGGTAAGCCTATATTACCAAAATCCCTCTTCCATATTGCTGTAGATTTGGTGCATGGGCAGTGCCATGTGCCAAGACGGGGGACCAAGGGGTTAATAGATCAAAGTACTATCACTTCTTTACTAAAAAATTTTTTTAAAGAAATGTCCAACATGATGAAGTTATATAACACACAGGACACACGGGGAGGGGTAGTACCACAGAGGGGGGCAATTCCTGTGCCCCCTGAGCCATTCCATACATGGATGATGGATTTTATACATTTATGTGTTGGTATTGGTATGACTCTTTTCTAGGTGGATAGAGGCCTTCCCAGCCACAGCTATAGATGCAATTAGAGTGGCTAAAGTTTTGAGTAGGGAAATTATTCCTAGGTGGGGGATTCCAAAAGCATTACATACACTGTAAAAAGAAAAACCTTGCTCAAATTCAAAAATATTTGATGTTCACCGGTCACATCTAATATATTCAACTCCACCGAATCTAAATTGAGTCACTTGTTATGAGCTGATTCTTTTATGTTAATGTAAATCATATTACTGCACTTGACCCAACCTTAATTCTTTGTCTTGATCCAAATGAACCAACCTAATGTATTTGCATTGAACCAAATAAATAATTAATGTTTGCGTTGACACCAGTAAATTCATTTACACATAATCAAACTATATTTTTCACATTTCATTTTACTTCAATGCATTTCCATCTTACACTCTATTAAAAGATAAAACACTTGGCCAATATATTATTTCAAAAATTATTTATTTTTGAAACATTCAACTGTCAAAGTGCATCAGTCATTTTTTTTCATTAAAAAAAAAACAAAAACCTGGTAATCTCCAGGTTTCCATTATGTGCTCAGCAGCCTGATGGGCTAACAGCAGATTATATCATGAGAAACAACAGCAATTTGCTTGTACACACCATAATTACATTACAAGCCTCCCGCACACAGACACAGCAGGCAGTGGCAATACTGGCAATACAATACATACAAACAAAAAAATGGTGTGAAAAAATCTACATGAAAAGGGCAGACACAAACTGCTTTATCACCCTCTAGTGACCTCAAGTCTCCCTTTCAAATGTGCAGTCTTTGACAAGACAGTTTACTAACTTAGAATCTGGTGAAATGTTTTCAGCACGAATATAAACTGTACTGATCTTTAGGAAATGTAACACCAACAGATGGCCAACCAAGCAAATAAACCAGGACAAATACACATGTTAGAAGGCCTATAAACATGCTATTCCATCTGAACAGTTATTAAATGAAATCAAAATATTGCTTTCTGGAAGGAGTGTTGTTGTCCCTCGAAAGACTGATTTAAAAATAAATAAATAAATTAATTAATTAATTAAAAAAAAAAAAACTCACCTGGCCCAAGAACATAAGATGGCCTTACATGGTTATAGCACCAATTGGCTAGGTGCAACTAAATGTCACTGAGGTTCTCTTCCTCTTAAAGTGCTGGCAAGGAGTCTTTCAGGTTACTCAAGTACACACAAGCACACACTGTGCATGCTGTACAAACACACACACGCCACACACTACTGTGCAGTGTGGAGCTCACCATTCAGTTTACGAATCTTGGAGGTCATCTTGTTGGAACCAAGCTCCATCAGGATCTTCTGCAGAGCCTCAAAGGTGAACCTGAATCCCTTTGGGTACTCCATGTTTAGAGCGTAACACAGTCCAAACAGCATTACCACAGCATTTGCCACAGAGAGCAACTCGTTAAGAACTTCGACCCCATCGATAATGATCCCAATGTCCTGGGCTTGATCTTGAAGGCTTGAGGTCTCTCTGAACACAAATATCACCATGGTGGTACCTGCCAGCTCTTCTTTGGCCTCGTCTTTCTGGGACACCTGAGGTAAAATATAGGACAAAATGTGTAAGTGAACTACTGCAGTCAGGCACACCTGATTACAAGGCACACCTGATTACACCTGATGGCAGAGCTGTCAAGTTCCCTGAAGGATTAATTAAGTTGCATCTCATCATAGAGAGACAGAACAGATCTGGACATACCATGTATTCTTTTATCAGGTCCTCAGGATCTTCTCCCAGGTAGATGATGAGGGATTTGAGGACACATTCCCTTCTGATGTCAGCATCAGCATCCTGAAGGGACAGTCAAAAGGGTTACTATGCGATGTGGACTAGGAAGCTTTAATTTCCAGCACTACCAAACAGTCGGTGATGCCCTGGTTCCAGATTGGATCCATAGCACAAATTAATTGAAAGCAGAGTCATTCAGGATAGCTATGTCAGAGGCCACTGGCAGTCTCTCTTAGAAGAGAGAGGACTGGATGGCCGTTTGCCTTGTCAGGCCTATAACTGCATTTTACAGCTCTCTCCAAACACCTGCCAGTGGTCATTTAAGTATTCTCATCCTAGATATCTTTGCTTACAACTAATTTGTGCTGTGAATGAATGTGGATTTGACTGAAGTTCAAACCAAGGCACTGTACAAGCATCTCTGTGGTTGGTGAAAGAGCTGGTAGTAGCACTGGTTAGTAGCACTGCAGAATTCAACAATGACAGTGGCTCCCCACCAAGGGAGGCCACAGCAAGGCAAGGACAGCAGTAGTTGCAGTGGGCACCCAGGGACCTCCAAATCCCCCAAAAAGCAGCTGTGTGTGCACAAGAGGAAGGGCAACTGCTGCTAGTGTGTAAAACACATTTGCAAAGCCCACACATCTTTCTGCCTGAGACACATACACTTCCTTCCAACACTTTAAAAAGACAGCATTTGCCAAATGAGGACTATATCCATAATCCCTGACATAATCAAAATGAAAATGGAAAAGGAGACCTATCCTCATCAGATGTAGGGGTTAGAATGCTATCTGTTGTTGTTAATGGTTAATTATAAACATCATACCTGATCAAGAAACTCCAGGATTGTGGCAGTTTTTGCTTTGATTGTCCCTCCTTTCTTTCTGATGATCTTCAGTAGCTGCGGGGAGTACTTGTCCAGTTGGGCCATAAATCTGGTCAGCAGGGGAACTGCAGTAATCCGTTGGAACTCTGCACTGATCTGTATGAATAAGCAGAGTACAATACATTTTTAATTGAAGAATAACTTCCAACAAGAAAAACTTAAAACATTCATTCCTATCTGCAAACTATGACTTACGCCATCTATACTAAATGACAGCAGTGAGGCCATAGGTCCATACAGACATGCATTCACTCTGTTAACCACCAGGTGGCACGTCGCACATCCACACATGCACATGAACAGGGGGTGGGAGGAAAGTGGGCTGAGGGGTGGGAGAAATAAAATTCCATGGGCACTTTGCACTAGTTAGTATAAAAGAGAAAGCTATACCTGTTCCATCTCAAATAGACCTGGCCATCTTTCAATCAGGCTCTCGGCGGTAGGCTTCAAATCTATGACCTCCTTCCTCCTGAACTTCGAAGGTTTTTAGCCATCTTCTCACGGACGATTCTCTCATTGTTCCTCTTCTTGACTTCAGTAAGAAGAGAAGCTCTCTCTAGCTCAAGGCTCTCTGGAGTGTCGCTGCTTGGCACAGGATAAAAAGTTGGCCTCGCCTCTTCTAGCTTTTTTTTATGTTTTTTTGGGAAAGGTCTCCGGATCATCTCTTGCCTTGGATTTGATGGTATTCACCATGAGCTCAGGTGCAAGTCCATGCAACTTCAGCTCGGTGCGATAATTGCACATCTTACTCTTGAGTTTGAGTTTCCATCCGTAGCTCTCATTGAAGGAGTCTGGTTGCCTTAAGCAGGGATGCTTCCTTGTCAGAGCCTCTGCAACATCACTCAGGTCTGCATCAGTGGGGTATGCCCTGTAGTAGTAAATCTTCTCTGCCAATCTTTCCAGTATGTCGGACAACATTTTTGACGTAGGTGTCAGTCTGGTTTGGTTCTTTGTGTATTCCAGATTCCCTTTCTTAAGTTGTTCTTCTGTTTGAGCAGAGAATGGTGGGATGATGAACTTCTTTGGCCAGGGCTCTGTTCGGAGTCTATCAGAGGAGCTGCTGCTGAGTATGACTGTGTCATCAGAATCAGGGTATGCTGTGGAGCTTGTGTCTAGGTCACTTAGATCAGCTGGGAGTGGGACACCTTCAGGGAGTTGGACACCTTCTGGGAGTTGGACACCTTCTGGGAGCTGGACATCTTTTATGAATTGGACAACAAAATCAGTAACAGGAGCAGACGGTATGACCTTGATGGTGGTAAGATCCTTGATCACGGAGGTTGAGCTCAAGTTAACAAATGTTCCACCAAAGTCTACATCCTTGTATTGCAGCCTGATTTCTCCAACAAGTTTGCATGAGTCTTTAGCCTGTTCAATGAGCTCTTCAACTGTGTCTGGCACACTTGCTAGATCCATTCTCTCTGAGTTATCATCACTCAACAAGATGAGGAGTCGTATGGGATTTGCCATATTGATGGACCAAGTTACGTCTCAGTGTGAGGATCCAGGAAGCTGCTTCAATACCACCTAAAATAACACAAAGGACAGGGACACAAGACATGTTATCAGCTCCCACTGCAGGCTTCTCCAGATGAAGGGGCACTGTCACGCCAGACTTCAAATTTGGATTGAATGTTTAGTGTGTACAACCACCATCAGTCCATTCATACAAGGCAGCCCAAAGTACCACCATCACACAGAGGGAGGCTAGCAAGGTACCTACCTTCACCTAAATAGACTTCTTACTAAAAAAAAAACAAATTGACATGTGATGTAATCTAGGTGGACTAACCACAAACCCTGCTCCTCCCCCTAAAAAATAGACCCTATAATAATTGTCATTTGATTTCTCAGGCTAGGAAGCACCAACTTAAAAAAAACCCAGTGGATTTCATTTCCATAATGTTGAACATTTAGTAGACTGTCATATTCATAAATGTTGAGTGCCCCTTTAAGGGCGTCCACTATCACAACAGGAATCAGTAAAAAACAGACAGATATGATGCAGAATACTGGACCTCAGCAGCACTGAAGATTCCCAGAGAGCAAGAAAGCCAGGTTAGGGGTCAAGATCAGGACTGTCGCTCCTAACAGGGTGTGCTGAAAGAGGGGCTGCAGTCCTTGCATTTCCACATACGATAACTGAGAAAACAAAGGGAATTTAGGCTAGCAAATTCCCAAACGGTTCCATGAACAGAACTCCAAAAATAAAATAGTCCATCTGCTGCTATGAAAATTTACAGATGGCAGGTCTCAGTCATATTGAACGTTGGCTGCCTCACTATTCTAGATACATGAAAACCACTAAAATCAGTCCGGGTGAGAAGAAAATGGTTGAATTTTCATTTTTGGGTTAACTGAAGTACAGTCTGGTTACATTCCAGACTAATTGGTCACAACTGACATGAAATGTCCCCTTTGGGTAAAGCTGGGTAAAGCTAAAGCAGGCAGCAGTACTGGGTACCAACACATCAAAAAAGTGAAAGAGAGGGTAATGTGGGAGGGTCTTATATTTAGAGTGTTTTATGAAATGATTAAAAAGCTGACATGCAGTGTAGATGCAAGATGTTACCTGATCAGATTTGACGAAAGCGGAGGGTTGGCTACAGCCAGGGAACTGAGGAGCAAGCGATCTGTGGTTCTGAAAGCATACAGTACAGGACAAAATAAACAAAACTCTTGTTACTAATGTTGCTAACATTATTCCACACCATAGTAGACACCCAAGAAATATACCAAGTAACCTAACAGATCATTCGCTAGCTAGCTATGTTAACTAACGTTAGCTTGTACTGTCAATCTGGAGCTGGGTTTAGTATGAATTAAACAATCTCTAAACTAAAATTAATTTCGTCAGACGAGACTTGACAAAATATTTGTCAACGATGGGTTTTTTCATGACGAAAATAAGACGAAGACGAGACCAAATCAATACCCTTAACCTTCCTCCTCTGTTGACTTCTTGGTACCACCTCTTGTGTTAGGGTCGGTTTTGACCCGTGTTTTAAATCAGCATTAAAATACCAACAAAAAACAATTATTTTTCATCCAATGTGTTTCTTATCTCTTGGTTACCTTGTTAGGCTTCCTTATCCATGAAAAGATTGGTTTTAATATTTTTCTAGTGCCCCTTTGTGGGCCTTTCTTTTGACACCATACCCCTTGCTTTCAACATTAAAAAAATTGCAAAAAAATCCCAAGAGAAATCTATAGATAAATAAAAGGTTGTTATGCTACCTGACTATTACTGAGGGGTATTAGAACACATCTCTAAAATGTTCATAATTTTTTAAATTATTATTTTAATATTATTAACTATAATAACATCTATTTTGTATATATTTACTTGGCTGCCAGCAGAGGGCGCTCACGCTCTTTGGATGTAAATGTATATACAGTCACTGCCAAATCCACCATTTTGAGCAGTGGAGGGGACAACATTTCAGCAGGCAGCTGAATGCTCATCTGTATTGCTATGTGCTCTGACTCATTCTCAGCAAATATGTGACCCAGAACTTGGCTTACAGTGAATCTTCTTCTCATGAGCCGCCTGCTGTGTAACCTGACACCAGCTGTAAACTGAGCTGGCCTGACATCCCTGGAGCTGTCCTGAGCAGGCTGAAGTGGTTGGGGGAGGGCAAGTGTGAATAAGATTTCAGTTTTGGCACTTATTATTGTTTTATAGTCTTAAATTATAACCGGGTCAAAACCGACCCTAACACAGGATTGGTCACAATTTTCACCAGAGCATTTTATAAAATTAAAAAAAATAATAATAAAAATTTTTTTGGGTTTAAATTGATGTTTCTGACAAAGTCAAGGAGTCTTGATGCAATAAAAAAAAAAATATAGTGCTTTTAATTATTTAAAAATGAAAACGGGTCGGTACCGACCCTAACACAAGAGGAGGTTAAACACTGACTGTGTTCATTCATTGGATGCGCGTTAGTTTTTCTCCTCCTGCGCTGCTGTGTGCTCATGCCAGTGTGTGTGTGTGTGTGACTGAGGAGCACACACCCACCGGCGCTGTCTGAAGTGTAGCGCAGGGAGAACAAAGTCAACACCTGCTGCCAATCAATACACAGTAATTTCACATGTTAACCTATGTTTCAGTGTTTCAAATGTATTCCTGCCTGAAACACACTGAACAATAGAAGATAAACTTATTATTCCTGATTTGAGATGTCATAGCTGCATCTGGATCAATATGCATATTTACCTGCATGAAAAATAAAATAGGTGAGATCTTTATTTGGCAACCTATAACCTCATACATATGCCAGCAAAGATTTTGGTTCACATCGGTAGTTCATTAGCATGGGACGGGCCGACAGAAATTAAACGAAATGTCCCCTCCCCAGGAATCACATAAACCTTAGAGATGAGTGAAAAAAGCCTAAAATTAAGCTATTGGTTAGACTAGATTTTTTTTAATTAACATTAGTTTCAATCTGCATTCAAAGCCTAAAAAAAGACTACTGACTAAAACTAGACTAAAATATTTTGGAATTTAGTCGACTACAACTAGACTAAAATACTGTGGTTTTTCTTCAACTAAAACTAGACTAAAATACCAAGACTTTTCGTCGACTAAAATGTGACTAAACAAAAGAGAATACAAGTAAAACTAATAAGGGCGTTTGACACAAGACTGAGACTAAAATTAAATTGAAAAAGAAAAAAAAAGCCGACGAAATTAATACTGCTCTAAACCAACTTCAGTTTAGCCAACATTGGGCATTAACAAGAAGTCGGTAGCTAACGTTACTGAGCCACGCTTGTTAAACAGATGCCCATGCCGCATTTAGCTAGCTAGCTAGCTAAATGCGGCATGGGCATCTGTTTGGGCGGCTAACGTTGGCCTAACGCACAATGCAGGCAACTTACCGTTCCGTTGCCTTCTCATGAACCTGCAAATCAACATGACGTTAGCTACCTAAGGCAACTGAGCTACCAAAATATCAAGTCCAGTTTGGTGCAAACGGAGATGCTAACTAACGTGTCCGCCAACGGCGGACACAACAAGTTAACACAGGTGTCAAACTCGTGCCATGGAGGGGTTGAGGCTGCAGGTTTTTCATTCCAACCAACAACTCCACCAGGTGATTTCACTGATTAGTCCCGCCTCTCTGTTTGGAGGTAGGGTGATCAGTGAAATCACCTGGCAGAGTTTTTGGTTGGAATGAAAACCTGCAGCCTCTTGGCCCTCCATGGCATGAGTTTGACACCCTGAGCTAACGTTAGCTGACTAGCTAACACATTGGTATTCGATAATTACTCCGAGCGCGCGCTCTGCATCAAACTCGGAGTCGGAGTCATGAGAGTGCTAATCGAACAGCACTTTCAAACGATGCTCTGAGCGGAGCGTGCGCTCGGAGGTAATTGATGAATGTAACTTCTCCCATGTTAGCTAGCTGTGTCCACCCAGGATCCGTAATTGCAGCTAAAACTAACGTTAGCAATATTTGTTTAGCCATGGATGTAACGTAGCCCAAGCATAACGAGGGTTTTGGTTTTGGCCAATATGCATTCCTGACTGTCAACGTTAACCAGCTCGCACGTTAGCTAACGTAGCTAACGTTACAAGCTACAAGCATGCAAAGATGGTTAGCTAGTTTTGGCGGTGGCTGATTAGCCAGCTTAAATGGGGCCATTCTTTGCCATTTTGTCAACACAAAACACTAAAAGTTTGAATAAATCCTTCTGCTGTTCAACTTACGTTTATTTTCGGGGGTCCGAAAGTCCGAAGTCCGCGATGATGCGACACCTCTCGCCAGTCAGGCCATGCATTCAAAACGAGAACTGCGGGCACGTGATCTCACCTTGAATCACATTTGATTCAAAGTAAAAATATTATCTGCTGAACATTAACTAAAAAATATGTCCGAGAGAAATCAATAACATAGTATTGTGCCCTTTGGACGGATATTTAGTTCTGTATAAATCAAAACTGATATCACAAAATCCAAAAATAATGAGTTTCACAATCAAATCAATTATTTTATTCTTTTTTCAATGGAAGTTATTAGACTGAATGAACAACTGCATGTTACACTTTTTACAGTGTAGTGATAATGGGCTAGAATTTAGAAATGAAGTACTGGCTCGTTTGGGAGTAAAATTGGGAATAGAATTGAAAAAAACATTGTGCATATCATCCACAATCAGCGGGACTGGCAGAAAGGACTAATGGGACCTGAAAAGCAAAACTGCGCAAAGCCATGGCTGAGACTAAATGGAACTGGGTTGCATGTCTGCCGCTGGCATTAACTAGCATGAGAATAACACCACAGCGGGGATAGGGTTGTCACCTTATTAAATAGTACATGGGAAACCTTTTGAATTATCACATTTTTTGCAGAGAACACAAATAGAAGAAGCAACTCTGGCAGAGTATATGGATAGAATGTTGACTAACAAAAGTGAGATTCTAAATGTGCTTCCTCCCAGATCAGTAACGGAGCTGCCACCCGGAGAGATAAAGCCTGGAGATTGGATCCTGGTGGGGAGTGTCAGTAAAAAGCGGAAGTGGAGTGACCCGGCGTGGAAGGGTCCATATCAAGTGCTCCTGACCACACCGACTGCAGTAACAATCCAGGAGAGAGACGTGGATACATCAGTCACATTGTAAGGTGGTATCTCCTCCTCCAGCTGGTGTGTAGGTACATCTGAATACGTCAGGATAGACTTGGAGGGAGTCAGATTACAAAGGGGGGGCGTGGCATATAGAGCTCGTCCGTCTCAACCTCGGTGAAGAACTTATTTGCGCTCCAAGTCAGTCGAGACTCCAGACTTATTCATAAAAAAAAGAGGCTCTAATAAAATGGCTTACCTCTCCCTGTGTCTGTTCATTTTAAACATATGTAGCGCCTACAATGAATTTGAACAGTATAGTTAAATGCGCCATGGCAGTGTCTACTGCTCGTAGTGGATTAGTTTCAATAGACCCCAGTCTACCCCCACTTAATATAGTACTGGGTTGAAATACCGCACCGATAGGGATGGATATCTTAAGTTGGGAATTGTGGGTTCTAATGTCCCACTCATGATAGTCCATTATAGTTCGGAGCAGATGTTTTGGCGATGTGTCAAAGGAAATGGCACAGAGTTTGTGGGGGTAACCTAGGGGTGCCAGGGGAAACTATTGATTTTCTGTGGGTATCCGCAAATAAGTGACTAGAACAATTCAGAATGACGAACTGCCCTGGGGGAAGGGTTAGCATTTGGGGACCCATTACCCTATGATGAAACTAAATTGTTTGCATTAATAGCTGCACCAATGAGTGCTTGGAAAACCCTGATTGTAAATGGCACACCAATTTCTTTTCTGTGTGACACGGGGGCATGTCGAACTGTTATCAGAAAAGTGAGTGCGATCTTTCCACATCGGCTCAGCTCTGATATGATACAAACTTGTGCTGCGAATGGGGCGACGGAACAGCGTCGCAACAGAGGAACTCAAATTTGAGGATCCTGATGGGGGAATTGCTACACACTGCTCTGTAATAATATCCACACAGTGCCCAGTAAACCTCCTGGGGAGGGACGTAATGTCTAAACTGGGGCTCGGGGTGGTTCCTACAGGTCCTCTGACGTGGGGAGGCAATGCGGCGTGTTCGAGGGAAACGAACAGGGTGAGATTGCGGGGGATCAGATGGTGGTTCTGGGAACGGACCCCCAGCAATCTACTATGCGTTGCAATTAGCAGATTGACCCCCTAGCAAGCCAATTACAGAAATGTTGCAAATAGTGCTGGGGAGAGGACTGAAGGCCCCCGTGTCTGGTGGTGTAAGAAGTGGGATGAATCGACATATTGCCATGGTACTATCTAGTCGGCGTGTTTGTCGCATGTAAGGTTGTGGGCAACACGTGGTACGTGGGTGACAGTCCACACCTAGCAGAGGGGCGTTGGAGACAACCTCTGTGAACAGGTGAGGCTGGTGAAACGGTCAAAGCGAATCGTCAGTCGGCGAGTGGTGCTTCTGTGATCGGTGGGAGACACCGGGAAGCAGAAGGCAGAGTTCTCAACCTGGGGAGCCCGCGGGAGATCTCTGTGGAAAGGGATCTAGCCTGGGACTGCGCCCTGAATGGGAGGTTTGAAGGATCTAAGTGGTCAAAAATATGTGCCCAAGTTGGAATTGCAGGGTGCTACTACTGCTCATTGTATTTGTTGACAGCAGCACAGGGAGGGTCTGCCAGCTTATAGGGCCCACACTGTACCTATATACCCGCTAATGATGAGGCAGGAGGGGTAATTGATCAAGCCTTGTAACGTTTGAAGGATATATCAGATGCACAACAACGAGACCTCGCACCAGCATCAGCAAGCTCCTGGTGGGACTGGCTCCTGTCTGGAGGATGGGAAGCAGGAGTTACGTCTGTATTAAGTCTCGTAGCAGGGAGATTTGCAGTACTGTTCTTCTGCAGTTGCTGTGGGGTTCCCATAATTAAAGGATTGATATCAAAAATGTTGAGTGCTAATCCACAATATCAGATGTTTCTGTTTCAGGACACCAATGAAGTGTATACTCTCCCCGTGAATGAAGCACAAGGCGAAAATCGAGAGAAGTGGCATGCTGGCGGATAATCAATTATATACGGGGGAAATGTGGAATCATTTTTATATTGATTCATTCAATTATTATTAATTGTTTATCCTTGCTTGCTCTGGCTCAATTTTTCTTAGGCTATGGTAGTGTACTCTTGCCTGTTTCTGATTAGCCGAGGCCTTCATAGCTGTAGCTTCCACAAATTTGAACAATACGTAATTGCTCATAGTTTATCTGGAGCCATGCAGTCCTGACAGGGCCAAGATGTTCTCTTTCTCTCTCAAGTTTGTGTTCTCAGGAAAAACAGTACAAGTTGAGCCTGGGATGCCGAATGATACGATGTATGCATACTCCGGGGCCGGCGTTACGTGGGCTGTGTGCGTTTGCAACATTCCTGTTGATACCATGATGCGTAAATCAGCTCGAGGGGGAGGAGGATGTCAAGATGGACTCTTACTTAAACCACAGCAAAATCCTTTTTGGTTATCCTTGCTTTTGCCTGTGTTATGGCCCCAATTTGTTATGGCGTCACGGACAGCAAGGGATGACAGACAAAATCCTTTAAGTTCAACAGATTTAATTAAACAAACACATAGAACTACTCTACACCCGACACTACTGACCAAGATTGAAAAGAAAATTAAAAAAAATAAGATATTTACAGTTCCCTGTAATGGAGATGGGCTGCTCTGTTGTGATGTCCTGGGACAGGAAAATGCTCCAACACAGGCAAAAAATCCACAAAAAAAAGCTTAACAGGTCTTGAAAAGAGTGACAGGTCTGGTCAAATGTATCCTTCCACAATTTCTCCTTGCAATTTCTCCAACAACTCTACACTCCCTCGATTTTTCTCCTTATTTACTCTTTTCCAGCCCCCTCTGAGGCATGCCCGAGACATGCCCAAACCTAGTTTTAGATTGCTGAACAAAAAAAAAAATGTCAATACTGCCATCTAGTGGCTTTTTACCACATTACACCTCCATTCCAACAGGGAAAAATTTTGACTTATAAAGGCAAAATTTTTCTTTTCAATACAAAAATGGTTAAGTTGACACTTGTGTATATATATACATATATACAATATGCTTATAAACACAGGTGATATATATATACACATACTCAAACACGGGATAAGCAATCAGCAATTACATTGTCAGTACCCTTTACATGCTTGATTTCCAAGTCAAACTCCTGTAAAATCAAACTCCATTTCAAAAATCTCCGATTCTTGTTTTTCATCTTACTCAAAAACATTAACGGATTGTGGTCAGTATATACAGTCATTGGCTTTTGCCCTGTATAAACATAAACCTCAAAGTGTTGTAAGGATAGAACCAGAGCCAACAGCTCCTTCTCAATTGTGGAATAGTTCTTTTGGTGGCGATTGAACTTCCTGGAGAAGTATGCCACGGGATGCTCAATGTCATCAGAGTCACTTCTCTGTAGGAGCACAGATCCACAAGCTTGGTCGCTAGCATCGACCGCTATGGAGAACGGTTTGTTGAAGTCAGGAGATTTGAGCACGGGGAAGTGACACAGCAGAGACTTCAGGCGATCGAAGGCTCTTTGGCATGCTTCCTCCCAAGTGAACTTTATGCCTTTCTTCAGTTGGTGAGACTGAGAGCAATCTCAGCAAAGTTCTTGCAGAACTTGCGGTAGTACCCGATCATTCCAAGGAAGCGGCGCAAAGCTTTTTTGTTGTCAGGAACTGGAAAGTCCATGATGGCTTGGACTTTAGCATTTATGGGTGCCACCTTACCCTGGCCTATGACGTAGCCAAGATATGTGACAGTAGCACAACCAAAGTCACTCTTGTTCAGGTTAACAGTCAGGTTAGCCTGGGTCAAGCGCTGGAACAACATCTCTACATCTTTCAGATGTTCTTCCCAGGAGTCACTCCATGTGATCAGGTCGTCGATGTACGCACCCAAGTGTGGCAATCCGGCGATTGTAGACTGTATCATCCTTTGGAACGTGGCTGGGGCATTTTTCATGCCAAAGGGTAGGACTTCATACTGGTATAACCCAGATGGTGTGGCAAAAGCAGAGATGCTCTTGGCCCTCTCAGTTAAAGGCACACACCAATAACCCTTCAACAAATCAATCTTGGTCAGAAACTTTGCTTGCCCTACTCTATCGATACAATCATCAATCCTAGGTATTGGAAACACATCAGTTCTAGTTACAGCATTGACTTTTACATAATCTGTACAGAATCTAGTACTTCCATCAGGTTTTGGAACTAGAACACAGGGTGAACTCCAATCTGAGTTAGAGGGTCTGATAATATCATGTTCTAACATGTACTCAATCTCTTTCTCAGCAATCTTTCTCTTTTCAGGATTCATCCGATGCGGGATGCTGTTTTATTGGTTTGGCATCACCAACATCGACATCATGAGAGGCTATAGAAACTCTCTTTGGAACATCAGGAAATAGATCTTTATATTTCTTGATCAACCTCTCAAACTGATCTTTCTGTGAGGGTTCTAAGTGCTGGAGTTTTACATCAAGATTTTGCAACACTTCAGAATTTGACAATTTACATGAGAGAACTTCAGCTTTAATTCTAGGTTCATCATCTTGAAACTCCCCCTCATCTTCACAAGTTTCGGCCATAGGAGGATCTGAAGTGACAGCTGCAACCCTAGCATTCCTATCATGATAAGGCTTCAGCATGTTAATGTGACACAACTGTTTTGGCTTTCTCCTATCTGGAGTCTTCAAAATGTAATTGAGATCATTGAGTTTTGTCATAATTTCATAAGGACCATGAAATCTAGCCTGCAATGGATTGGACTGTAAAGGGAAACAACACAAGGACCTTGTCTCCTGGTTTAAACTCACGGCTTCTAGCCTTATGATCATACCAAGTTTTCATTTTTCCCTGACTTGATTTCAAGTTCTCTTTGGCTAGGTCACAAGCTGCACGCAGTCTTTCCTTGAACTTGCTAACATAGTCTAACAGACTGATATCACGGCTCTTTCTCTTGCCATTGTTCACTCAACAATAGCAAAGGTCCTCTCACTTCATGGCCAAACACTAGCTCAAACGGACTGAATCCAGTAGACTCCTGCACTGCTTCTCTAGCTGCAAACAACAGCAAATGAACACCTTCATCCCAGTCTTTCTCATGGTCATAACAATAAGTCCTCATCATTGTCTTGAGAGTGGAATGAAACCGCTCTAAGGCACCCTGACTCTCTGGATGATAGGCACTGGAAAGAATCTGCTTCGCACCTAGTTCATACACAACCTGCTGAAATAATCCGGAAGTGAAATTGCTACCTTGATCGGACTGAATTTCCCTGGGAAGGCCAAACAATGTGAAGAACTTTATCAAAGCCTTCGAAATTGCAGTTGCCTTGATGTTGCGTAGAGGGATGGCTTCAGGGAATCTGGTAGATGCACACATGATTGTCAACAAGTACTGATTTCCAGATCTAGTCTTGGGTAATGGACCAACACAATCAACAATGACCTTGGAGAAGGGTTCCCCAAATGCTGGGATAGGCCGCAATGGAGCTACAGGTGGGTCTAACTGGTGTTTTCCAACTACCTGACAAGTGTGACAGGTTTTGCAAAAGTTGGAAACATCTTTCCGAAGTCCAGGCCAGAAGAAGTGTTTCATGATCTTGTCAACAGTCTTGTTAACACCAAGATGACCTCCTAAAGGCAAACTATGAGCCATTGTTAAGATCTCATTCCTATCGACCTTCGAACAACAATTTGCTTGACCACTGCCCAATCTGCATTGGCAGGATATCAGGAGGGCGCCACTTCCGCATCAACACTCCATCCTTGAGATAATACCCAACTGGAACTGTGTCTATTTCTTCATCAGGAAGGGCTCTCTTCTTTAGTACACAAATTTCAGGATCATTGGTTTGCTCCTGAATCAACCGCTTTCTGGACAGGGACAAGTCTCCAGACACATCAGAATCACCAGACCCATCTGGCTGGCTGAATAGAGAACTGATAAAAAGTGTCTGATAAGTCCTCAAACGGAGAAACCATAGTAGGCTGAACAGAGTCATGAGGCGAACCACCTGAGTCATGACTATTCAAAGGTGCTGGGCGGCACCACATCATCTTCTTCTTGAGCCTTCTTGGCCATAGCACGAGTCACTGCACAGGAAGGATACAGAGATGGGTCTTCATCGCCATCTTCAGTGCTCGGCTGTGAAGTAAGATGAACAGGGGGAACTACATTGCCCCCAGCCAGGTCATTGCCTAGCAACAGAGAAACACCCTTGATAGGTAGACTTGACATAAGTCCCACCTTTACCTGTCCTGTAACTAAATCTGACTTCAAGAATACAGAGTGCAGGGGTACAGATACAGTCTTCCCTTCAATACCTTGTACAAGTATGAAATCCCCAGAAGCGGTCTCATCACGTAACTCCAAGGAGTCCATCAACAAAAGTGACTGAGAAGCTCCGGTATCCCTTAGGATATATATGGGGACAGGAGGAGAATGTTCATTCAGAGCCACAAATCCCTCTGACACAAATGGAAGAAATTCCTCCCTCACAAAGTCAGCAGTATCAGGCTTCTTAGCCTCACAAGGAGCAGGCAATTTAGCAGATCGGATATCTACTACAGGGGTTTCTAACCTTGTCTTCACAAAGGCATTGGGTTTGGTATCCTTTTCTTGTTCTTTCTTAGCTTTTAGGAACCAACAGTTAGTTGTTACATGACCAGATTTCTTGCAATAATTGCAAACTAGACCACTTTTGTCACTGTCAGCTTTCACACTTTGTTCAGACCTTTGACTGGATTTCTGAGCACCATCACCAGATTTGTCTTTGTCTTTGGGTGAGGAATCTTGGGTATCACCGTTACCTTTCTTCTGAAATTGGGACCATCTATTGTTACTGCTAGACTGAAATTTGGACTTATGTGTTAGAACATATTCGTCTGCAAATTTGGCAGCTGACTGCAAATTCAGTGCTTGCTTCTCATTAAGGTAGGTCTTAATATCATCCTTGACACAGTTCTTGAATTCTTCAACTAACACCATCTCTTTTAGTGAGTTGAAATCATCCTTGACCTCCATAGAAGTACACCAGCGCTCAAAGCAAACCTTCTTCTCGTTAGCAAATTCAACATAAGTCTGATTGTCAGATTTCTTCAGACCTCTGAATTTCTGTCGGTAAGCCTCTGGAACCAACTCATAAGCTGTCAAAATAACCTTTTTGAAAACCTCATAATCAGAGGAATCATCTGCAGACAAAGCCGAATAGGCTTGTTGAGCTTACCCTTGAGGACAGTTTGCAACATCAGAGGCCAGTGTTCCTTTGGCCACTGACAACTCTTAGCTACCTTCTCAAAGCACTGGAAATACTTATCAACCTCCTTTTCTGAGAATGGAGGCACCAGCTTTACCTCCTGGCTGGCGTGAAATTTATTTTCAGCCTGAATTTTGATTTTTAGTAGCTCCATTTGGAGCCTTTCTTCTCTATCTAATTTTTCTAAATCGAAATCTCTCTGTCTCTGTCTCTCTCTTTCTGCTCTTTCCTCTTTCTCTCTCTCAAATTCTCTTTGTTTTTCTTTTTCTCCCTTTCTTTTTTTCTTCTCTTGCTCATTTTTCTAACTCAAACTGCCTTTGTTTTTTCCTCTTTCTCTCTCTCAAATTCTCTTTGTTTTTCTTTTTTCTTCCCTTTCAATCTCTAGCATTTTTAATTTAAGTTCCAATTCTACATTTGGATTTTCCACCGGAAACTGTTCCAGATCTCCTGGTGCAAACACATTTTCATCAATGTAATATTCAACAATCTCTCTAGCCAGTCTTGCTTTTCGCATGGCTGGTTTTACATCTGTCAGCTCTAACTGTCTGCATATTTCTAGCAGTTCTGTCTTTTTAAAAGACTTCAAAACCTCTACGGTTGGTGATGCCAAGAAATCATCCATTGCTGTTGATCTGCCAATATATATATCTAGGAAAATTCAAAAAAAACAATTTCACTATTTGAAATTTTAGATTTTCAATAAATGACTCGCACAATGGTCTACCCCGGACCCGAGCCCCCAATTTGTTATGGCCCCAATTTGTTATGGCGTCACGGACAGCAAGGGATGACAGACAAAATCCTTTAAGTTCAACAGATTTAATTAAACAAACACATAGAACTACTCTACACCCTACACTACTGACCAAGATTGAAAAGAAAATTAAAAAAAATAAGATATTTACAGTTCCCTGTAATGGAGATGGGCTGCTCTGTTGTGATGTCCTGGGACAGGAAAATGCTCCAACACAGGCAAAAATCCACAAAAAGCTTAATTGGTCTTGAAAAGAGTGACAGGTCTGGTCAAATGTATCCTTCCACAATTTCTCCTTGCAATTTCTCCAACAACTCTACACTCCCTCGATTTTTCTCCTTATATACTCTTTTCCAGCCCCTCTGAGGCATGCCCGGACATGCCCAAACCTAGTTTTAGATTGCTTAACAAAAAAAAAAAATGTCAATACTGCCATCTAGTGGCTTTTTACCACATTACACCTGTAACGAGAGTTCTCGCATGTGGCGGGGGTCCTTTTTCTGCAGAAAAAGTAAACTGACTTTGGCTTCAAAATTAATTCCTTTGTCTATGTCTGAGTTCTTTTTGAGAAGGTAACACCAGGAATATAAAATCAAAATTCCTACAACACCTCCCTCAGAGCATTCTGGAGTTGCCCCACTGTGTTTGGGACCGAGATAGGGGCACGGATGTGACGATCCAGAATGTCCCACAAGTGCTCTATGGGCGCATGTTCCGGAACCTCGTCCTCAGCTTACTGATGGTTGATTCGTGAACATTAAGACATCTGGCAACATTGCGACCCATCATACCAGCATGAAGCATACCAATGGCGCGTTCCCTGAGATTTTGTGTGAGGCGTGGCATCGTGAAAATGCGGTAAATGTCGAATGTTACTGTTTGCTTTTATAGACCCCGGATACACCAACGAAATCGCCACTCCCAATTTTTGGCGACGCTGCGGTATTGCTCAAAACATGCCGCACCTCCGTTAATTCATACACGTGCTCGCCATCACACGTGATCGTGTTTGTCTGCAAACTCATGCTCCATTGGGTACAGCTCACCAACTTTACTCTGTGTTTTGTTGGAAAACTCAACAGGACACATACCCCCTTGTCTAAACCACACAGAAAAACTTGCGTTTTTTTTTTTGTTCAGTATACATCACATCACCCCCCTTTTTAAAATAAAAGGTAACTCATTTTCTATGGCTCAGAATAACAACATCATTACACTTGAGATGCTCAATTTGACTAAGACCTGCACCACACATCTGCACATTTAACAATAACATGCATTCCCATTTGTTTTCTTTTTCAGCAATACATTTTTTTTTGCTTTACCAACATTTGTACATTTCATTTATTATCTTTTTATGCCGAACACAACTTTACAACCAAAACCATTTGGTTCCTGAAAACAGCAAAACGGTCATTTTTGACCTCAACCCCTTTTGTTGAATTTCTTTTTCTTTTTTTTCTTTTTTTTTTACGGGTCAAAACGTTTTGGAGGTTTCCTCACTCTGGAGGAACGACACGGACTCGGAACACTGGTCGTTTCTGCAGCATCGGACTGCACCGAACCTGTGTCTGTTGACACATCCGTTTGACCTGTATTGGGTTGATCGGGTGCGCCCACCCCTATGGTAGCATCATTTCTGTCCCGATCCAGACCATCACCAGTGACCCGAACCGTAGCTGGTCCCCATGTCTCCTGTAAGTAATTTCTGTGTCTGTTCCTTGGACTTTGTAAGACACGGACCTGTTTGCTCGCTTATTACCCCCGGGAATCCATTTCTTACCCCCCACACAGCAGTATTTTGCAAATAAACAGAGTCATTTACATCGAGAACCCTGTCTGACACTCGCTGGTCGTGGTGGTATTTTTGCAAGTTTTGCTTCCTGCAAGCAGAAGCAGTTGTGTCTGGGCAGATAAAGTCTTGGCGCGTTCGCACGTGCCTGTTCAAAAACAAATCTGCAGGCGATTGCCCTGTAGTGCAGTTTGGAGTAGTGCGGTACTGCATTAAGAAGAGCGAGACCTTACCCTCAAAATCAAGTGACATGTGTGCAAGCTTTTTCATCCTGTTTCTAAATGTTTGCACATACCGTTCAGCAAGGCCATTTGTGGCAGGATGACCCGGAGCGCTTGTGGAATGGAGTATTCCATTTTGCTGCGTGAAGTTTTTAAACTCCTCCAAAGTAAACTGCGTTCCATTGTCCGTGACAATGAGCTCCGGAAGACCATACGCTGCAAACAGCCTTCTGAGCCTCGTAATGGTGGCTTGGGAGGTTACACTGCCCATTTTAAAAACCTCCAGCCATTTTGAATATGCATCTACTACAATCATGTTATGGTTCTGCCTTGTGTGTGTATTTGTGCTTGTACGTTCCCCCCCCCGTGTCTCTTGATTTGTCTTTCAGCTCCATCCCCGCACTCTGACCATCGATTCCCTCTTGCCCTGACTCCTGTGATGTCGTGTGACAGTCTTCAGTGTGCCTGAGCCTCTTTGTCCAATCACGTTTCCTCTTTCAGTTTCGGCTGTGGTATTTCATTCATTGCGTCCACCTGTGCTTATTCTGGGTCTCGCAAAACTGAGTGAATGCGTTCTCTGATAGGGCCATTACTAACCCGTACTAACCAGCACTTATTTAAGGGTGTTTGTATATATCTCGTCACGTAATACTAACATTATTAACTCATTAGCGAGTGTGAGTGTTTCTAGCTTTCGTAATTCCTGCCTAAGCTTTCCCTGATTAACTGCGTTTAAAGCTATGCTTTCCTTTGCTTCTCTCGTGTTGCTTTTTGCTTGTCATGTTTAGATTACCTTATCTAATCTGTCTAGTTTGATTTATTGTCTCTGCGTCTAGTCTCGAGTCATTGTTGTTAACCCGGTCCTCGTGAATTTGTTCATTAATCCCATGTGTTTCTGTTTCCACGGGAGATTGCCTTCCGTATCCCCGCCTCCTCCCATGTGCATTTAAGCAGGGAAGATTGAAGAGACGTCAGACAGGACTTCGTTTTCTACCTGAATCAGTGTGTCTCAGTTCCTGTGCCCTCCGAGCATTTCCTTTGTATTTTTCCAAGTCTAGTGTTTGCTGCGCCCACGTCTTGTTTGCCCCTTGTCAAAGTCTCTCTGTGTTCCCGTCAGTTAGTTTCAGTTTTGTTTAATTCTAGCCACTCTAGGGGAGAGTGTACTTCAGTTTCCCCTGCCTTTGGCAGAGTATCTTGGTTCTCCCTGTTGTTCAGTGCGTGTGCACGGTGTTTTTTTTTTTTTCGGCCCTGTGTGCCATCTTTTCCCCGTGTTTTGTTCAAATAAAACCTTCTGGATCCTGCATCTGGTGTTCCCCTGACTACTGCCTTAACAAATCAACCAGGTATGACCTAACAGGGACCCGCAAAATCAAGATGCAGTCATTTCCAACCCTGCCTGGGGAACTCTCATGGGTGTAATGGTACTTGGCATGCCATTCCTTGTTCCAATTGGCACGGCTCGCATGCTTTGCACATTTGCTCAATATCTGCATCACTTTTAGGCCACCAAATGTATTTACGTGCCAGAGCCTTCATTTTGACAATACCTGGATGACCCATATGCAGTTCTGTTAACGCAGCCTTTCTGAATTTTTCAGGTATCACTACCCTGATGCCCCATAGAACACATCCATGTTCCACGGACAATTCACATCTACGGGTGTAGAAGTCTTTAAGACTTTCGTCTACCTTGCCTGGCCATCATTTCAAGACATATTTGAGGACTTCGGAGAGCGACCCATCAGTGCATGTTGCGTGCACCACTTGGTCAGCCTTCAATGGAGCCTGTTCCAAGTGCTCGGCTAACAGCACATGTATGCTCTCCGTTATGGCTGTGGTTCCCTCATCGCACGTTTCAGGTAGGGGAACCCGCGAAAGGCCATCAGCATTACCATGCTTTTCAGAAGCGCAATACTCAATTTGGTAATCATATGCTGAGAGAATTATTGCCCATCTTTGGATTCGAGCTGCAGCCATGGTGGGTAGGCTTTTGTGCTCACCAAATAACATGAATAGGGGCTTGTGGTCTGTTACCAACGTAAACTTCCTTCCCCACAGGTACTGATGAAATTTTTTAACACCGAAAATCAATGCCAACCCTTCTTTCTCAATTTGAGAATATTTCTTTTCGGCGGGGGATAGCATCCTAGACGCGAAATCTATTGGGCGTTCATCACCTGTAGGCATTTTATGCTGAATCACAGCACCAATGCCATATGCTGATGCATCACAGGCTAGCGTGAGGGGTAGATTGAGATCGTAATGTACCAGGACCTTGTCACTAGTTAACGACTCTTTACTCTTATTAAAGGCGTTTTGTTCCCGACTATTCCATTCCCAGGAGACCTGGCTCTTTAAAAGCCCATACAGTGGAGCTAGCAATGTGCTTTGGTTGGGCAAGAATTTTCCATAATAATTTACAAGACCCAAGAAAGCTCTCAGCTCTCTAACACAGGTGGGTGCTGGCGCATCTTTAATTGCTTTAATTTTATCTGGAGATGGGTAAATACCCTGACTGTTCAGTATGTGACCCAGATATTCAATTTGTTTTTTTTCAAACTCACATTTGGACTTTTTAACTTGAAACCCACTTTCCTGTAGTCTTTGCAACACTTGATGCAATTTTTCCAGGTGTTCCTGTTCAGTTTTGCCTGTGACGAGCAGGTCGTCCAAATAAACTACAACACCAAGATCTCTCATTATATTCTCCATAATTCTTTGGAGAATGGATGGTGCCGAACTCACACAAAAAGCCAATCGGTTATAAAAATACAACCCTCTGTGAGTATTAATGGTCAAAGGCTGCTTTGACTCATCATCAAGAAGAACCTGCTGGCACGCTGAGGCAAGTTCAATTTTGGAAAACACAGTGCCACCACTTAATGTTGCCATCAGTTCTTCGATACGTGGTAATGGATACCTATCTGTACTAGTAGCCTGATTGACTGTTAATTTATAATCACCGCACAACCGGATTGTGCCGACTTTTTTTTCCACCGGCACAATGGGTGCTGCCCACTCACTATGATTAACAGGTGTGATTATTTTGGCTTTTTCTAGCCGGTCCAATTCAGCATCTGCCCGTGCCTTCATTATAAAAGGCAGCGGACGACTTCTGTAAAATTTTGGACGAACCTCAGGATCCACCAAAATGGTAGCTTATACGTCACGCAGAGTGCCCAATTCATCTTTAAACACCTCTGAATGCAGTTCTAGCACGTCGGCAATGGATTTGAACTGTGTGGTTTCACTGACAAGTTTCACCTCTTGCCCCGGTAACCCTTCGACAGCATGCTTAAGTTTTTTCTAATTCAATGTTAGCTTTTGTAACCAATTTCTACCACACAAAGCTGGGCCCGCCCCTTTCACAACAATCGATGGTAGCCGCTCGCGCTGTTTTACTTAACTCACAGTGGCTTCAAATTGCCCCAATACAGGAATTATTTCCCCAGTGTACGTTTTCAGCACTACCTTAGCAGCCTCTAGAGGCTGCTCTGCAAAAGTTTCTCTAAACAGTTCTTCAGAAGTAACGCTTACAGCAGCGCCCGTATCATTTTCCAGTTCAATGTCTTTGTCATTAACAACAAAACTTTCCCGGTACGCTTGTTTACGGTCTTTGATGCTTGCAACAGAAAACACTGGCAAAACGATTTCTTCTGCCTCCACATACTTTGTATTTTTCTCGGCCTGTTGCTTACTTTCACCTTGCATTGAAGTAGCAGTTACTTTCCTTCGAAAGGCTCGTTTGATATGACCAGTCTTTCCGCAACCGTGGCATTTTGCCTCTTTAAAACGGCATACCTGTGCATTGTGATTTATACCGTGGCACCGGTAGCACCTCCTCCCCACTTGGCTTATCACACGCGCGTCGACTTTGTGTACCTGTCCCGGACGTTCATCACGGCCCTAGAGCTGCTGCGTTTCCCTCTCCGCAGTTTCCATGCTCAACGCGAGCTCAAATGCCCTAGCAAAAGTCAGGTTGGACTCGGCCAACAACCGCCGCTGGCATGTTTCGTTGCAAATTCCACTTACAAATCAGTCGCGAAGTGCCTCGTCCAACATTGCACCAAAGTCACAAGTTACCGCACATTGTTTTAATTCGGCTACATAGTCAGTTACAGACATATTAGCCCTCTGGTTGCAGCGATTAAACCGAAACATCTCTGAAATTAGCAATGGCTTCGGCTCAAAATGCATTTTCAAAATTTGAACAATGTCATTGTATGACTTATCTTTCGGCTTCTGCGGCTGCACCAGATTCCTCAGCAGGCCATAAGTAGTTGCTCCCATCACAGCTAGCAGGGTAGCTACTTGTCTTTCGTCTACGATGTCGTTGGCTGCAAAAAATTGCTCTAAACGCTCGACATATGCTGACCAAGACTCGGTCTGCGGAGCAAACTCCCCTATGCAGCCTATTAGTGACATTTTCACTAGCTAACTTTTATCCTCGTCGCCAGATGTGGTGTTTTAGGAAAGACAAGGGAGCCGGGTTTACCATGCAATTGCGGTGGCCATTTCTTTTTTAATGAGGTCACCCAAACATTCGCGCACTTTTACATTCACTTCCCAGTATGTATTCCATTGGACAGGAACTACGGCAAGGGCAATCCACCAAAATACCATTATGCAATTCAATTGCCTAATACATCACAGTTTTATAACAGAAGTTCAAAACTTTGCTATGACATAGAAAACACATATTTAGAAAAAGTCATGGACGGATGGACTCATATCTTTTACTGACATGAAATACCATGCATTACTGACATCAGTGCCGCAAAAAAAGCGGCAGCCACGGTTCTAGTGTTAAGGACAGAGCTGTGCAGCCAGGTGGTCTCTCCTCTCCCGTGCACGCTGCTGCTCTCTCTGCTGATACGGCACATGCGGTTCGGCCTCTCTCTGTCTCAAGTCCTCTAATGTCTCCTGCGTGAGGTCAAAGTGACATCTATGGCGTACAGCTATGTTGTGTAGCACGCAACATGCCACAGAGAATGCACTGACACTCTGAGGGCTGTCAGGTCGAGTTTCCATTACACGTGCCAACCGCCTTTGATCTGACATCAGGACAATCGATATAGAATTTAATGTATGTGCTGATTCAGATAGTTACATTAAACAGTGGTTGCAGTAATTATTTATTGCATCGAAATGCGCCTGACATTCTGGAAACCTGCCTGTGAGGTTTCGGTGACGTGTGCGCACTGTGCGCCGGTCAGCCAAATTACCACTGTACAGAAAGTAAACCAGGTTGGAGCTGGCGAGCACTCTGCACACTTTCGGCGGAGCCTTTTGCCAGGAAATTGTCGCTGCGTCACGATGAATATGTGACACCTCCCCCAACTGCGCCGCCACACCCATCTCGGCGCACGTCGGTCTACCAAATTGCCAAAGTGGCTGCGCACGGTGTTGCGATGATTCACCGCGAGACCTCCTCCATGACCCGAGCCACGGGGTTGACAGATGTAAACATACCCCGGCGGAGTAGAGTCATTGAGTTGCAAAAAGTCGTTGGGTTGTTGCCACGTTTCAGTCAAACAAAGAAAGTCACTGACTTACGGTCAGTGAGGAGATCCTGGATGAGATGTCCCTTGCTCAAGAGTGAGCGGATGTTGAGCAGACCAAAGTTGAGAGCGATGTTGCCTTGTTTGAGGGTGGCATTAGCCGACCTAGCTAGGCGGGCTAACGCGCTGTGGTCAACAACCCGGCTGGTGTTTCTGGGAGAGCGATGAGTGGTTGACCAAAAGGATTTTATTGGTTTGGAGTTGTCCAGGTGGAAATTCCGGCGTAACCCCCGATGGATGTAGCTCCGGCGCGGCTGGCGAGCAACGTCCTGGTGGAGGTGCAGCGTTGCCGGCGGAGGTTCAGACAGATGACAGCAGTGCTCCCCCTGCATGAGGGAAACGATAGAAGGTAGATGATAGTGATAGAAGAAGAACAGTATGGATATCATGTGAAATTTTTGCCTCAGAAAACCGATTTTTCTTAACTACTAATTTGAATAACACTGGTTCTCTATAGATCAAGTGGTTGCTACAGAAGACAACAAATTTTTCAGTCACAAGACAGCATTTTTGGAATTGCTGGATAGACAGTATGGGCAAGTATATTGAGCAATTTGCACATTAGGCTTAGCTAAAGAGTTTAATTTATGCAAGTCTTGAAAAACAGGGTTGGGACTGAACTACTGTTCGAGGTCGGCTTGCTGGTGAATATTCAATAACTGGTCCGGATGTGCCATCTAGTGAAAAAATTGTGTAACTGCATGCATAAATAGAGCAGCTTCATGTCAGCAGGCATCAACATCTGCACTGATGGGTTATGGGTCGGACCGGAACGTATATACTCGCACTCGCACGCACGAACTGAAGACATAAAAAACACCGTTGAAACCAGTGACCACAAAAATGGCGAAACAGTACAAATGTTATTTCAATTGTATTTCATTGTGATTCCACATTACTTATTTGTAAAATTTCTTGTTGCAAATGAAATTACTTCAGTTTATTTATTCATGCACTCATTATTTTTCGTTAATTATGCACGGCACGACAGGCTGAGCCATGAAGTTATGTACGCAAATGTTCCTCGGAGGTTTAGCTTATCTTAATGGTAATGCAGGCAAACAGATGCTGATGACCTAGCGAGCCTGTATTGTAATTAGTGAAGGCATGACGTTTGCTAATGAACCTTGCATTAGGCAAACACAAGCTTTGCTAAGCAGTAATTCCATTTAAGGTAGACTGCAAACAGTGGCATATCGCATTCATGAACATATGTTTCTCTTTTTAATGTAACATTTCTATTGAACGCTTCTTTGTGTTTGATTGTTTGACAAAGAGAACAACGTTTTAAAATAGTGCCGAATTAGCTTAGACATGGAAGTGAAAATAAACAGCCTAAAAAATGAAGTAGGTTACCTTTTTAGGATTGGGAATTCGTAGCATCGGCCGAATTTCAATAAGCGCAAAATCGCTGGCTAGTTTAACTTTGTTCTGATGACAACATACGAAATGCACACTTGTCCAGTCGCTCACTCACTGTCTTTATATTGTTTTCCAATGTAGAACATTCACAACATAATGCCGTACATAGTGGGTGAGTGTACATTTCGAATGTGCCCTATTCTAACCAAAGCATCTCCATGGAAACTCAGCTGAGCTGTTAGATATCAAATCAGCCAATCACAGAGGGCCATGGCAGGACTGGTTCCCCACACGCAGAGAATCGCTGAGTCACTCTAGTGAAAGAAATCTTTGCTCGCACACACCTCAAACTCCTGCTTCTCACGCAAAAAAAGTTCATCCTGTCACAAATATAACAACATCATTCAAGGCAGGAGACTGCTGAGCGCGTGGATGTCTTTTTTATTTCTCTGAGTGATAAAGTCTGTGCTACAAAAAGTATCGCACTGTGACGACAACAACAAATTTTCCTACGTTTTTGTGAAATTTCATGAAGAGGGATTGAAATTTGTGGAAGTTAAAGTGATATGAGAAGTATTTTTTTCAGCCTCTGTGCTCCCAGCTCCCACACTAGGTGTGATATCACACACTCTAGCAATGAGAACCCAACTCCCATTCTTTCCAATGGGAACATTTTTGTTGGTTTTTTGGGAATATTTCGGACACCGCATGATGAAACTCAACCAAAATCGATAGGCTTCATCCTCTAACCACTATCAACGTGCATGTGAAATATCAAAAGGATCGGAGAAGAATTGCAGTCTGTCGAGTGTTCACAATAAAATCTCTACGGATGCGGATGCGCGACGACCGCAAATCCATAGTGCCCCCGGACACTCAGTCCGGGCCTACAATAATAACATGTTCTATGATAATATGGTGTCAGTTTGTACAGACCTTTGATATTTTTTCATTTTCAATTGCCAATCAAAGTTGGCATAACTAAAATAGGCATTTGAATGAATTACACACTCAAATGCCACCCTGACACTTGCACGATTTTTGTCCCCGCAATGCCATGCAATGCGTCGTCGCCATGATTAAAGTCTTCAGGAACAAGCATGAGGAGTGTGTGAAGGGTGCGGGGGTGCATGTCATGTCGTAGAGAGAATTTTGAAATGTTCAAAAATTCGGCACGCATCAATGTTCGTGCCATGTGCGTGCCACTTGCGTGAACCATGCGTGAACACTACACAAACTCGGCGCGAACACTGCCGACAGTATGTGTCAATGCGTGTCAGTGCGTGCCGTGTTAGGATGTTGTCACCAGTTGTTCTTGTGATCATGGCACACCCAGCTAACGCATAATTTGCGCACGTCATGAACCATTCGCGCAAGTCAGGAACCATTCGCGCATAGCAGGAACTTCTCACAAAGTTTTCACGCTTTAAATTTTTCACTGAAGGCTTCCCTGATTCCAAAATTCTACTTCAATCTAAACTGGTTTTCTAGCAAATTGCTTAAAAGTGTCCATCCTATGCTTGATAAAGGCTTCTCTCCATTTTTGCAAATTAAACCTATGCATTTTGCATTAATTAATGACATGTTTTCTGGTGTCTCCACTTTTTTGGAAGAAGCTCTACAAAGTTGGTTACAATTTCAGTTTCACCCACCAGAAAATGCAGAACAAGTTCTACAACAAATAATATGGTTAAATTCTAAAATACTTGTTGATAGAATGATGATTTTTTGGAAACGCATGTTTGATGTAGGTATTATTTTTATAAGGGATATAGTGAATGAGGATAATAAACTCATGTCCTACAAACAATTAACTAGTTTTTATGGAACAGTCTGTACATTGCAACAATATAATCAACTTATTGGAGCTTTATCAAGTGCTTGGAAATCAAAAATTATAAAAGGAACAGGAGGGCATTTAGTCTGTAGGCCTCATATGAAAATGGCAAATTGGTTAAATAGAATAAAGATCAGTAAACAAATATACACATTTTATTTAAGAATAAAGAACTTAGTCGCTGTACCATACAGGATTCTAGACAGTTGGGAAAATATGTTAGATACACCAGTCCCATGGAACCTAGTTTTCAAAATCCTTTACAGTACATCACTTGATCCAAAGATTAGATATTTTCAATATAAGTTAATATGTAAGTTTTTAGCAACTAAAAAGATGCTAAATATATGGGGAATAGAGTCATCACCCCTTTGTCGATTCTGTCTGGAAGAAGTGGAGTCAGTAGACCATTTATTTTGGTACTGTCCTATAATAGCCTTATTTTGGATAAAGGTACAAGGCTGGATATCTCAGTACAATAGTATACAATTAGATTTTTTTAAAGTGTTACTGGGTGATGTAACAAAAGGAACACATCTAATCTGTAATATAATTTTATATTTAGCAAAAATATTTATTTTCGGGTTGACATCTGTAGAGGCATTAAGAATTGAGAAATTCAAAAATTTTGCCAAGTATTACGGTAGAATTGAGTGTGTGATGGCCCATGAGACAGGACTTGAAATTTATGCCAAAAGATGGGATAAAGTAAGGGTGACTGAAGGTTGGGAATAATGAGAGATGGAATAGGTGAGCTAATAACGACTAATGCAAAAGGTAGTAAAGCATTGTGAATGTAATTGTTATTGTATTTCTATTTTTATTAATTCATTTATTTAATTTTTTGTGTGAGTGTTTTGTTTTGTTGGGTGATGTAGGAGGACTTGTACACAATTACATAACTGACTGAATTAATAAAGTTGTCCTCCAAAGCGGGGGGTTGGTGGTGGGATATTAAAGGAAAAAAAAAAAGTTTTCACGCATTGTTCGTGCTTAGTTCAAAAATTACCACGATGACTTTGACTTCGTCGTCGGGGCAATGCGTGGTGATGCGGGAAAACAGCGAGAACTATGTATGTCATGCGTGACACTGCGGGACATTGCGGTACGGTAGACGTGAACAATGCGCGAACAATACTTAACTAAGAATAAACAAATCGTGCCATTGTGTGTCAATTTTTGGTCGCGCATTGCGTAGACAGTGCATAACTTTAGCGTGAACAGTGCGCAAACAGGGCACAAACAAGGCTCCGCTGCGTACCACCGAAATGGCACGCCTTGTCACGACGCATTGCGTGGCATTGCCGGAACAAAAATCGTGCAAGTTTCAGAGTGGCTAAAGAATTGATTCAAAAACTACACAGTACAATTACTCCAGACTCACCCTGATAATGGATAATGCCTTGATCTATGATAATATCATGTCAGTTTAGAGTAGACAGACCTTTGAAAGTGTTTTATAAACTGTCAATCAAATTTGACATAAGTGAATGAGATATTTCTAGAAATGTACAAAAGTATGAAAAACAACACTGTAAAATTTCAGGTTAAAATTTCAGGTAAAAACCATGTGGCAGTGCCTGCCTTGTTTGGTGACACTATTGTGTCAATTTGGACAGACTTTTGATAAATTTTGATAAACTGTCAATTAAGTTTGATATAATCGAAATAGATAATCATAATAATAGTTCAATAGAATAATTAATGAGGAATTTAGACGGGAAGGACAGTTTAATTTACAGAACATCTGCTAAATGTGCTCATTCTTTAAATTCTGTTGAGTCATGACGTCTCAGTTTCATTTGCTACCGCAATGTTACGTATATATGCGCACATTACATTTTTGCCGTGGCTTGACCAAGAATCGCGGAAGCGCAAATAGCTTGACCGCAGTACCATACCCGCAGTAAATGTATGATAAGTAAGGCTCTCAGTCTGTCAGCTGAATGCTAAAATCCGGTCTTCCCTCATTTAAATTTTTGGGCAGGGACACTCTTTCTGGCCCACCATGTAAATTGCGATCATATCGTTAACTTACCATTTGAAATGCACCGATCAAAACGCAAAATAAACAGATGAATTTATCAGAAACATTCTTGCATTAGATCAGTGCGGTATGAACTCTCTTTGGGAAGCATTTTTCAATGCAAGATATGTGGGGCAATTGCCAACCCCTGTCTGCAATTACCCTGTCATGCCCTTGATGAGGAAAACGGCCCCTCCCATGCATACGGTGTACAGTACATGCATTTTTCTAATGGGAACATGAGAAGTGACATATACTGAATCTATGAAAACTGTAATATCAGGTTCAGGTCACTTTATCCGTACCCGTAGGTTGATTTGTCCTGCAGTGAGTTGTCCATACACACATTCACATACAGACATTGCATCATACAAACATAATGGACAGAAACCATGGTAAAAATGCTCCATAGGTCAAGGCTCCACCAGTAAGCACACGGACCTCCTAAAACACAAAATGACAAGAAAATGACTTGAAAACAAGACTACAAAGAATTTAAAAACCAAGATACTAAGATACAATCAGATAACAAAGATTAAAAATACATAATAAATAAATAATGAATCAATAAGGCCTGTGCACGCTATGTAGTTATAGCTTGTTCAACTCTATGATGGCAGCAGGAACAAAACTGTTCCTATAACGTTTCATCTTGCATTTTGGGACCAAATACCTCCGTCTGGAGGGGAGAAGCTGGAATTCACAATTCAAAGGGTGAGAGTCATCATTTAGAATAGAAGAAGCAATCCTCCGTAGCTGTCTGGCATACAGGGATGCTGGGGAAAGATGAAACTCACCAATCAGTCTAGAGGACCATTTAACTATTTGGTTTAAGCCATTCCTCTCCTTTAAAGATATGTGACCAAACCATGACACCAAAGAAAATGATAAAACCGATTCAATAAACGCACGGTAAAACATGGTCATAATAGTTCGGCCAATATGAGAGCGAGAGAGCTTCCTTAAACAGTGCAAACTCTGTTGACCCTTCTTGCACACAGCTTCACAACTGGCTACAAAGTTCAATTTTTCATCAATGACAGTCCCCAAATATTTATAAGACTGCACCACCTCGATAGTCTGACCTTTAATAAGGGTGTCTTCGTGCATGTGGGTCTTCCTCCTAAAGTCAATCACCATCTCTTTAGTTTTTGTTGTTAATTTGGAGATAGGACTGCTCACACCAGTGCAAAAAATCCTCTGCCACTGGACCATGGCTGGTTTCATTTTCCTGCAGTAGACTGACAATAACGGAATCATCGGCATATTTAATAATGAATCTATTGTCATGTCTGCTTTGCCACATGTTTGTGTATAGAATGTATAACAGTGGTGACAAAACACAGCCTTGAGCTGAACCAGTGGATGAGCACTTCTGGTCAGAGAGAACATCATTTACTGTTACCCTCTGTGATCTGTTAGTTAAAAAGTTTAAAATCCAACCCACCAGGTTGTTATTCAGCTCAAAGTGTTCTTGTAGCCTTTTGGTTGGAATATGAGGTTGGATTGTTTTAAAAGCAGAGGAAAAGTCCACAAATAAAAGTCTGGCATGAGTCCCTTTAAGATCCAAATGTTTAAAAAGCTTATTTAGCAGAGTGAGTGTTGCATCCTCCACCCCTCTGTGAAACCTATATGCAAATTGCAAAGGGTCCAAAATGTGTTCGGT
The DNA here is from genome assembly GCA_029692085.1 of Gymnothorax javanicus. NCBI lineage: Eukaryota > Metazoa > Chordata > Actinopteri > Anguilliformes > Muraenidae > Gymnothorax > Gymnothorax javanicus. The sequence continues at coordinate 43,646,907 of CM056200.1, forward strand.
CTGCCTTAAAATCTCAGTCCTGACCAGTTTTTCAAAAATTTTCATGAGAACTGATGTCAGAGTGACTGGTCTGAAATCTCCAACAGCTCTCGAGCAGTTAGATTTCGGGACAGGAACTACTACTGTGTCTTTCCAGGTGGTGGGTACATGCTGTGACTGAAGTGACTTATTATAAATGTGGTGAAAGATAGGACTCATTGGCAAAATATTTTACAACGCGTCCACAGATATTATCAGGACCATGGCTTTTTTTTGTTTTAAACTGAACAAAAAGCCCTTTTGACATCTTGCAGGCAAATGATAAAATGCTGGTTATCCTTCAATTTATCCTTCTGCTCTTGAATTTCATTACTAAAATCCAAGGCATCGAAACGACAGTAAAAACTATTAAAAGCATTTGCGAGATCCAAATCAGAAGTAGACCCAATTAGAGTGACCCGGGTGCTGCTCTCTGGGTCATGAAGGCCTGCAATGGTTTTCAAGCTCGCCCGAGCTGACCCTAGTTTATTTGCTGCCAATTTGCGCTCCAATTCTGATTCATAATTTTGCTTTGCCTGTAGAAAGACAGGTTTTAATTCTTTAGTGGCAGAATGCAGATCTGAAGCAATTCCCTGCTTGGAAGCAAGAGACTTCCTCTGAAGACATGATTTTACTGCTTTATTGACCCACGGTTTGTTATTGGGATATATTTAAAGCCGCTTGCATGGGATGATCATGTCCCTGCAGAAGGTGATGTATGAGCATGTCACATCGACCAATGAGTCCAAATCATCACCACAGGACTGTGTAAAAATGTCCCAGTCAGTACAATTAAAGAATTCTTGTAGGGAGAGAACCGATTCTTCAGACCAGACCTTTAGTGCGTCATGCATTCAGTTTTCATCAACAAAACAAATTATTCATGCTCAAAACCTGAGTTTGAAGGCCAGATTTACCTTGCCAGTGGACATTTTTGTCTTTGAGAGACACATCAGCGAAAAGTGACTACTGAGCCAACACGTCTATCCTCAATTATCTTACGCAGGGAGGAGAGTGCCATTTACTTAGAAATAGGAGAGATGGGTGTGTCTGTTATTACCCCAAGTTCGTTATTGGCCCGTTCTCCCAAATATATAAGAGGTAGGTTTGATGTGTGTAACATTGCATCTTGGGGGGTCTTCCAAAATAAGTGCTTTTCTTTGGAAACAGCCAGGAAATTCACTTTACGCCTCCCCTGAGATAGGCATTGATTTTTACACCCTGTCTTCGTGAAAATAATGTACTACCAGTTTGTGCAGTGGTCTTCAAGTTATGCCTCTATGGTTGAACCCAACTTGGTTTAAGAACAGGTGGTGCAACTGGCCTCATCAAATTAGTTAACGAAAAAAAATTACCTCTCATGCACCACACTGCTAAAAAAAAAGTAGTTCATACAACTTCATGTCAAAAAATCCAAACTATTTCTTTTAAACAATACAACATCCCACTATCACAAATAATTTTAATTTTCTGAGGCTTTAAACTCATATCCAGCAGCTTTAACCTCACATTGTCAGCAATTCGAACCTCACATTATAACTGCCCTTGCAGTTTCCCCTGGAACTGCACTTTTCTAGTTCTTTTTAGGGCCCGAGCACTGAGGGTCTCATGGTGCCATGAAACAGGAAGTTGTTCTTCCTAAGGCAAATATTCACAAAATGAATGAATGAATTAATGTCTTGATTGTCTCTGCAACAAGCCAAAAGAAATTGAGAGGTTCAACCTCCCCCCCTAGGTGTCATTAAAAGAGAAAAAAAAAACACTATCAACATACGTACCATATTCACATTCGATAAATAATATAATTCAGTCAGGACAACTTTGTCAACATAAAGAGTTTATTTAGAATTGGCATTAATACATTTTGGGGGGTATGGTTCTGTTCTGGAGCTCCCTGCCCTTCCATGTGCACACATGGAATGCCCCAAGGCAGAGAGAGCAGCAAATTAAACCCCCCCAGAACAGAGCAGGCATGGATAAAAGCAAGGTGGAGATGGGGAGGGGGTGGGTTGCAAAAGTGCTGGCAGAAAATGGCAAAGGAGTAGAAGGCAGCAGGTAGGTTTAAATAAAGCGCTGTACTTGATCTCATCCAATCGGGAAGCCTGGGTAGTTAGCTGGCCTGCACAATCAGCTGTGGCAATCAGCTGAGCCAGAGGCGCTCACGTCAACCAATGAGCGAGCTAGGCAAGACAGCTTGGGCCGTGCAATCAACTGAGGAAGTCAGCTGGGCCCCGATCTGGGCGAGAGGCGCTTGCCTCAACCAATGCTAGTTGTGCTGAACAGCTTGGGCCAAGCGATCAGCTGCGTCAGATGGGCCACTGGCAAGGGGATTTAAGTTTAAGGCGTCACTCCGTTACCTGCCTGAACTAACGCTATGATCAATATATACACAGCTCTAATTATTGCACAATCCAGTTCAGTCAGTCAGTTAGTTGGCTGCGTTTAGTGCAGTTATGGCTCTTGCATAAGAACTGTTTCTCTGTCTGTTTGTTCTAGACTTTAAAGTCCTCAACCGTCTGCCAGAGGGCAGTTGTCCAAAAAGTGCATTTCCCAGGTGGGTTGAATCCCTGAGGATGTGCTGAGCCTTCCTGAGGCAGTGAGAGCTGTGCAATTCCTCCAGGGAGGGAAGGTCACCGCCGATGATCCTCTGGGCTGAGGTGACAACTCTCTGCAATGCTTTTCTGTTTGCTGCTGTGCAGCTGGAAAACCACATACCAATACAGTGTGTGAGAATGCTCTGTATGGAGTATTTGTAGAAAGATACAAGCACTTTCTGATTGAGGTTGTTGTTTTTCAGGATCCTCAGAAAAACAGAGTCTCTGCTGTGCCTTTTTGATGGTGGCTCTGGTGTTGACACTCCAGGTCACATCATCCTCGATGTACACGCCCAGGTACCGGATGTTGGGGACCCTCTCCATTCACTCCCCGCCGATGAACGGGGGCTGGATGTGTGTTGCCTTCCTCCTGAAATCTATGACCAATTCTTTTGTCTTGTTAGTATTGAGAATTAGGTTGTTTTCTTTGCACCATACAGACAGCTGCTCCACCTCATCCCGGTATGCAGACTCATCCCCTCCCCAAATGCGTCCCACCACGGTCGTATCATCAACGAACTTCATAATGCTGTTACTAGGGTGTATGGAGGTACAGTCGTGTGTAAAGTGTGTACAGTAAGGGGCTCAGCACACAGCCCTGAGGGGAGCCGGTGCTGAGGCTGATGGCTGAGGAGACATGGGGTCCCACTCTCACCCTCTGGAGGCGATCTGTCAAAAAGTCTTTGATCCAACGACAGACTGGGTGCAATCTTCCCAGATCGCTCAGTTTCGACACCAGTCTATTGGGCAGAATCGTATTAAACGCCGAACTGAAGTCCACGAAGAGCAGCTGCTCGTAGCTCCCCTGTTTCTCCAGGTGGGACAGAGCGGTGTGGAGGGCAGTAGTAATGGCGTCCTCTGTGGACCTATTAGCCTTGTAGGTAGGGTGACCAGATTTCCTGAAACTAAAACCGGGACACTTTGCGCGTGACCGTAGTGCGTATGCACGTGAGGTCATAGACGCTGATATTAGGCTCAATTTCAGCACGCAGGACTACTGCTCACAACATAGCCTAATGGGGAAAAATTATACATGTTTTTGGTAGGCCTATTTACACATTTAAGATAAAATATGAAAAGACATTGAATGAGTTTTGTGTGGGACTAACTTTATTTTTATGAATTAGCCTGAAGCAGAAGAAAGTTTTGGAAAATACACCATATGAACGGTGCGTGCACGTTTTTCGCAGCGTCTACGTGTCCGAAAGTCGGACAGGGTTTTGTTATAACTCCGTGTCCGACAGTCGGATGGTTTCAATATAACTCCGCGTCCGACAGTCGATTATTGTTTTTAATTTCTTCAAATCTACTGAATCTTTTAGATATTAAACGGGAATGTTTTGATAAGACGGCTCAGTTCTTCAAGATGAGTACCGAGAATTTCAACCAATGTTTCTGTTTAAGCTCTGCTCCATATAAGTCGACATCGGACCGGGTCTTAGTGCATTTATGACAAATTTAGCGACTGTCGGACAGAGATCCCAAAATACTCCATCTCCGACAGTCATAAAAGTTCTAATTTTTTGATTATTCCAGCAATTATTAGACGTATAAACGTAGCAATGTTTGTGTTCGACCTTTATAAAATTCAAATGACAGCTATCGACTTTTCTTGGTCTTTTCATTTGTCTGTTTTCTTTCGTTGTGGTCTTTATTCGGTCTCTCTTTTGAAAATTAGTCAGATGGATCGAACAGATTCACCCTTTATTTCCACACCAGTAAGTCAGTAAGCAAATCAATTCAATGACCATTGACATTGTGAATTAGGCTATTGCATGCACGATCAAGACTGTTGGACGCGAAATGCAAAATACTCCATGTCCGGCAGCCAGCAGAAAATAATAGTATTGATATGAGAGCAGATTTATAACGAAATAAAGAATAAAAATATATCACCAACAATCAGAACATCCAATGGGCACTGCAATCAATTTATTTGGGCCATTTTTATGAACACAACGAAGTCCGTACAATGCCTGTCGGACATTAAATGCAAAATACTCTGTGTCCGACAGCCAATAAAAAAATAAAACAAAATAAAAGAAGACGATTAGAACAGATTGATAACGAAAAAAAAAAAAAAATAAAAACATTTTTACAACAAACAGAACACCCAATGAACACTGCAATTTATTTATTTGCGGGCGATTTTTTTTAATGTTCTGTTTGTTGGTGAAACATTTTTATTCTTTATTTTGTTATAAATCTGTTCTCATATCAATACTTTTTTTTTTTTTTTGCTGGCTGCCGGACATGGAGTATTTTGCATTTCGCTTCCGACAGTCTTGATCGTGCATGTGATATTTAATTCACAATATCAATGGTCGTGGAATTGATTTGCTCACTGACTAGGCTACAAGCACTATTTTATCTCTGGTGTGGAAATAAAGCGTGAATCTGTTCAATCCATCTGACTAATTTTCAAAAGAGAGACCGAATAATCTATCTTCAACAGAAGAAAACAGACGAATAAAAAGACCAAGAAAAGTCTATAGCTATCAATTTGAATTGACACTCCATTCTGCCGTTTAGTCTTGTAAATTAGTTAATCAGTCCTCAGATTGCTAATCAAGCAAAGTAACAGAGTTATCGTTTGTTTAACGGTGAGGAGTCTCCCTATCCTAACTGACCTCCAACGGCACGTCACTGGTTAAGTATTATTACTTTGTGTTATTTGTACAATGTAACGTTGCTGGCGTAGCCTACGTTTATAGCCTAGCCTACGCTACACACACGCGCGCGCGCACACACATACACACATTGTTGAAATTATATGCTGGATGCTTTATTCTTTCTATGTTTTTTAGTTAACGATCGGGCTATAAAAAGACCACGTTGGCTATGTAATCGCTGACAACAGGGGACATTTCATAGTGGTTGGTGGAAACTGGGACATTTGAGCGTCCCGACAGGCTTTTGTCGGGACTCGGGACACGCAACTCAAAACCGGGACTATCCTGGCAAAACCGGGACGTCTGGTCACCTTACTTGCAGGTAGTGATGGGAAGATGAAGCTTCATGAACCATTTTCTTTATTTTTTGTGCCCACAAGATGGCGCCCAAAGTAAAAAAAATAAGGCTTATAGAATGAACTTACAAGCCTTTGTTGAACAGAGTGCACCATCGTGTGGGCACAGAAAATAAAGAAAATGGTTCATGAAGCTTCATCTTCCCATCACTACTTGCAGGCGAACTGAAGCGGATCAAAGCTGGGCTGTAGGATGGAGGAGATGTGAGACCCCAGACCAGTTTCTCAAAGTATTTTGCAATGACAGGTGTTAGTGCCACTGGACGGTAATCGTTTAAGCTGCTGATGATGTTTTTCTTGGGGAGTGGAACAATGATGGAGGACTTCAGACATGGAGGGACTATGGCCTGGTTCAAGGATTGATTGAAAATTTTAGCGAAGACCCCCGCTAGCTGAGCTGCGCAGTCTTTTAAGCACCTGTCCGGAAATGCCGTCAGGGCCTGCAGCTTTCCGTGGGTTCACAGAGCAAAGCCTGCGTCTCCCCTGGTGCTCCTCCACCGTGAGTGCAATGCTGCTGTGGGCTGGTGGATGTGGTTGGGTCATCTCTAATGATGGCACCTCAAAGCGAGCAAAAATTCAGCTCCTCTGCTAATGAGGCGCCACCATCGTCCGCTGACAGACTGCTGGGTCTGTAGTTCGTCAGATGGTGTACCCCACGCTACACCTGCCTGGAGTCATTGTTCTTAAAGCAGTCCTCGATCTTCCTCTTATATGCAGCGTTTGCCTTTTTAATTCCCCTCCTTAGGTCGGCTCTGGCAGTGCTGTAGAGCTCCCTGTCACCCAACCTGAAGGCGGCGTTCCTCTCCCTGAGCAGGCCCTGTACCTCTGTGCCTGTACCAATGTCTGTGCAGAACTTGATGTAATCCAGGACTGCTGTTGTATGCTGTTCTAGGTCATGCTGTTCAAAAACATCCCAGTTTGTTATCTCGAAGCAGTCCTGCAGCTTCAGGGACGCATCTTCAGGCCAGGTTTTAACAGTTCTCAAAGTAATAGGAGTCCTTTTCCTAAGGGGGATGTATGCTGGTATTATGAGAACGGACATGTGGTCTGATTGTCCAAGATGTGGCAGTGTCCTGGCCCTGAAGCCCTGCTTGATGTTTGAATGGAATCTGTCCACAGTGTTTGCTCCCCTTATAGCACATTTGACATGTTGATGTAATTTAGGGAGCACTGTTCTCAGATCAACATGATTCAGATCCCCTGCTACAATGTGGACAGCTTCAGGATACCTGTTCTGCTGACTACTGACGGTGTCATGTTGATGTAACAATCTGAGGGCTTGATGAGCATTTACATCTGGGGGGATGTACACAGCAGTTAAAAGGACAGCAGTAAACTCCCGAGGTACCGTACAGGCCAGCAGATACTGCCTAATTCCCATGAGACGTCTCGAGTTTCTCTCGCGGATTTCTCGCGATAATCTCCTCATTATGTCACGTGCTATTATTAACCTCGTACTCTGCCGAGACAAGCTGCGCAGTAGGCAGGCCGCCGAACCTACACACGTATGCCTAGAGTCTGCCAAATATGCAACGTAATGTAGTCCGAATTAGGCCTATGCACTGTTGTTACTCAGAATTACTTTTTATTTACGGATTTAATAGATATAATACGTTGTTGCGTTGCTGCGTTGATGTCGGTAACCGCTAATCACTGATCCGTGAAAATCGAGGGTAGGCTGAAGAAGAGTATACGATATCCCGCAGCAGTTGAAGAATCTCTTTGAAAATCTCAGTAAACATGTACTACTGTACTTGTAGATTGTAATTTTGCATTTATTTCAGTCTGTTTACTGTTTCTTCATTTCATCAGGTCATGTGGTAGAGGGAGATAACTCATATTATGTTTGCTGTTTAATAGCCTTCTGTTTGACGATGTTGGTTTATTCTTGAACATTTATACTGTAAATGCGTAGATTGTTTTCTGTGCACGTCTCATTGTGTCATAAATAAAGCAACAAATCTATCGATTCACATGTCAAATTATATTTAAAGCGACGCCTTGTTGCAGTATCCTGAAAACGACTGAGCTCACATTCCATGTCTTTTTTCCTTCAATTGGAATTGGTTAAGTGTACAGTAATAATTAGTTTGATATTTGTTTGGCGTATGGATTTCACCTCCGTATGTACTGTTTGATGGATTTAGTTTGAATGGATATCCTTTCTTCTGCGATCAGACAGTCTCTTATGTGTGACGGCGTTTCTTGATTTTCATACAGAGACATTATACGCCCTCCTAAATAAGGGGAAATATGACGTATCTTCTCTACTGACATCTTGCTTACTGAATTATAATTTTTCTCATTAGGCTATGTATGAATTTAAAGGACAGATGAATGGGCCTCAGGCTGCAGATTAAAAAAACGACTCCTTTTCCATTTTGACATCTAGAACTCGCGGCCTTTGTATTATCTAAGCCGTGGCTTCTTTCACAGGTGGCATGAAACACTTGAGTGCAGAGGGACATCTACTCATTAATCAAGTATAGGATTATAAAAATAATGTCACGCAGGATTGCATTGTTAACAGAAGAATTTGGTTTTTCCTTTCTGTATTTGTGATAATAAAGTTATCCTTAAACACACCCCACGACACAATCGATCGGTCCAAAACTCTAAACTTAACAGAGCCAATAAACCTCTCCATCGGATAAATACAATGATCACAGACTAATAAATCTTTTTTTGACCAGTTTAGTAATAATCCGATGACCATTACACTCAAAATATGAATTTGTTACTTCACAAAATGTTTAAAAAATTAATTTGTTCCATGAGAGATGACAAATTAATTTCTTAAAATCAATCCAACAAAATGAGTTTGTTCAGGAAGTAACAAATTAGTTTGTTTTATTAACAAAGTAAAATTGTTGCTGTTTTAACAAAATATTGTGTTAGTCTAACGATTAAGCAACAAAAAATCTGTTTTGCTGACACGATTGGACCATAAATTATTTTGTTAAGATTTTTGTTAGAATAACAAATTGAATTCTGTTGCATCAACAAATTAATTTGTAACAAAGGCGTAACAAATATGCTTTTCTTCAATTTTCACAAAATAATATTTTGAGTGTATTATCAATACATAAGAAAATCAAAAACATAAATGACACTGTCCAGGAGCCATATTTTAAACGCGCGTGAGACAGTAAACCTCAAAACTGCATGTTAGACTTTCGGAATCTCATTCACTAACACTGCTGTTTACTGACACCAGTTTCATGCGAGACTTATCACGATACACATGTGTACTTGTCACCGGCACTAAGCCTATTACTTTTCCTACGCATGATATATGTGACTCGTACATTTACGCTGCGTCGCAATATTCTCGTGTATGTCTCATGTATTTCTCCCGATAATCTCGCGTAGAAATGGCACTATCTGCTGGCCTGTAGGGTAGATAAATGGGCCTGCATTTCACAGTCATGTACTCCAGGTCCGGAGAATAGTGGCTGCTAATAGTCTTAGTGTCAGTGCACCAGCTGTAATTTATGTAGACACACAGTCCCCCTCCTCTGCTCTTTCCGGAGTTTACAGTCCTGTCCCAACAGTGTAGCTTGCGGCCTGCTAGCTCAATAGCTGCGTCTGTGATAGATGAGTGGAGCCAGGTTTCCGTGAAGATCAGCAGGCAGCAGTCCTTCGCGGTGTTGTTAGTGGAAACCTGTAGCCTCAGTTCATCCATCTCGTTGGTGAGGGATCTTGCTTTGCGAGGTAAACGCTGGGAAGCGGTGGTTTCTGTGGGCAACTGCATAGCCTCGCTACCGCACCAGCTCTGCTTCCGCGCTTCCTCCTCCTCTCACTGCCCCGCTTGCGTCTCCTCTCCCCTGAGATGACAATTCACGGGGCTCCGGGGCTCCTGGCGATGTCTGGCGGGATGTTGTGAGAGCTGACAAACTCAGGTGTGACAGTCCTTTCGCTGTGAAATCCTATTTCCAGAAGAGCGAGCCGACCGTAGACTGTATTCGCACATCCATACACGCACAGCTCATTCTCACAGAGCCACGCAGAACATGCAAACACAAGACACCTAACAGCGGAGCGACCAGCCGCAGCGTCAGTGCGCGCAGCCATGTTTACAAAACTGGTCCAAATGTCATATGCTTAATAAGACTCCCATTCAGAAGATGTCATGATGCCGGTCTGAGCTTGTGCGTGCACAGTCTGCTTCAGAACACCCCTAAACACGAGGTCATGTTTACGTAAAGGTGTTTGCTCAGCACTCTGGAAACGGCCTATTACAAAGTCTACTGCTTCATCAGTGGTCATTAATGCACATCAGCACCCTTCAGGATCTCAGTACCACCCGAATTTGTGTGTTTTTTTCTGAGAAGATGAGAGAGAGAGGATTTGAGAGGACGGGAGAGATGTCTCCTGATGCTCAAGAAGCTGTGGCAGCAGTATATGAAAGTAGCGACGCTATAAGAAAAAGTGGTGTGACAACTGACAAGAAGGATAAATGCCTATTTTATGACATGCTGGACAGCATTCTTGGCACTCAACCAGCAAGCTCACCTATTAATATTATGATGGTGGAGTCGTCCCCATCTACAGATTCAAATTTTAGTGCTTCTACTGATGTGCCCAAGGCCACAGAAAACATTTGTTTTCTGTCTACATGAATAGATGCAGCTAACGTCCCGCCCCTCTCCTTTCAGATCTCACTATTTCAGATGAGTAAATATTATCCCGGTTTCGTACAATTGCTCCTGTGATTATAGAAATTCTCGCATTCTGATTGGTCGAGGATTAAATTTTATGTCGCAATAATCATAGCATCTAGGCGCCCGACTTGTGTCTCTGTTCTTTACGCGGAACAAGCTGAAATTAAAGAAGTAAAATAAAATTTATGTTTTTGCTCTGGTAATCACCCAAGCAATGATACTACAACAATTATTTGCCTCAGGCTCAGTGAACATTGTTGAAATAATCCATATATATTTCCATGGAATGTTATGGATATTCAACAATTTTCACTTCGCCTTTGGCGAATAATTGTTAGAAATTACACAGCTAAGTCGAATACTGTATTCTGATTGGTCAATCACGGTATTCTGCGGACGAAGTAATGCAATTTAAAGTTCTTTTGTGCGCTTGAAAAATTGCAGTGTGAAACCTAAATGTACCAGAACAAATATAAACAAGAGTCATCAGAAGATGACATATCCCCCCGGCCCCTGATAATTTGCGAAAGTCATGTCAATCCTACACCTTCAAAGAAATTCAAACAAGAATGTTGAGGTGATTTTCCTCTGGAATTATCTGGAAGTATGTACTGGCAACATCTACCAAAGACTATGAACCACATGTTGACAAAGGCAATAATAAAACAAGAGTCATTAATGAACAGTGTTTTAGTTCTGCTCCGGAAACAAACCCATCCCTGCGACTGAGTCCAAATCCATCTCGCTTCCAAGGAAAGGAAAAAAAAAATTTCAGAAATGTGAAAATATGAAGAGGCACCACTTCAGTACTTGGGTAATGCACATACAAAGTTTCAGAAAGTTTATCTCTGTACAGAGTCCAAATGTAACTGGTTGCCATGGAAATGAAAAAAAAAAAAAAAAAATCAGAAATCTGAAAATATCAAAAGGCACCACTTCAGTATGTGGGTAATACACATGCAAAATTTCAGAAAAATATATTGAACGGTTTTTGAGTTCTGCCCTGGAAACGAACCTATCTCTGTACAGAGTCCAAATCCAACTCGTTTCTATGGAAACAAAAAGAAATAAGATTTTCAGAAATCTGAAAATATCAAAAGGCACCACTTCAGTATGTGGGTAATACACACGCAAAGTTTCAGTAAGATATATCGAACGGTTTTTGAGTTTTGCTCTGGAAACGAACTAGGCCTGATGTGCACTTAGTCCAGATTCGTTTCCATGGAAATGGCAAAATAGTAATCCTGAAGTTTCCAAAGTAGCAAAAGGCACATCTTGACTTTACATAGAACACATGTACCAAGTTTGGTGCTGATATCTTGCATAGTTTCAAGTTCTGCTCCGGAAACATAATGATTTCGGACGGACGGACGGACGAGGCATTGCCTACATGCCCCCGCATTTTATGCTGGGGGGATAACAATGTAACAAAAACACGGACTTTGGTTTGGGGCTTGGTTCAGACTTTCAGGTGTGAAAGCGCCCTAAATTGGCCAATGAGGCATTGGTTCTTTTGCAACCCCAAATCCAAAACTGTGTTACCCCTAATCCACAACTGTATTACCCCTAATCCAAAACTGTATTACCCCTATTCCACAACTGTATTACCCCTAATCCACAACTGTATTACCCCAATCCAAAACTGTATGACCCCAAATCCACAACTGTATTACCCCTAATCCAAAACTGTATTACCCCAATCCAAAACTGCATTACCCCTAATCCAAAACTGTATTACCCCTAATCCACAACTGCATTACCCCTAATCCAAAACTGTATTACCCCTAATCCACAACTGTATTGCCCCTAATCCAAAACTGTATTACCCCTAATCCAAAACTGTATTACCCCTAATCCACAATTGTATTACCCCTAATCCAAAACTGTATTACCCCTAATCCACAACTGTATTTCCCCTAATCCAAAACTGTATTACCCCTAATCTACAACTGTATTACCCCTAATCCACAACTGTATTACCCCTTATCCAAAACTGTATTACCCCTAATCCACAACAGTATTACCCCCTAATCCAAAACTGTATTACCCCCTAATCCAAAACTGTATTAATCCACAACTGTATTAATCCACAACTGTATTACCCTCCAAACTCCCCTAATCCAAACTGTATTACCCCTAATCCACAACTGTATTACCCCTAATCCAAAACTGTATTACCCCTAATCCATAACTGTATTACCCCTAATCCAAAACTGTGTATAATCCACAACCCCTAATCCAAAACTGTATAAATCCATAACTGTATTACCCCTAATCCAAAACTGTATTACCCCTAATCCACAACTGTATTACCCCTAATCCAAAACTGTATTACCCCTAATCCATAACTGTATTACCCCTAATCCAAAACTGTATTACCCCTAATCCACAACTGTATTACCCCTAATCCAAAACTGTATTACCCCTAATCCACAACTGTATTACCCCTAATCCAAAACTGTATTACCCCTAATCCACAACTGTATTACCCCTAATCCAAAACTGTATTACCCCTAATCCAAAACTGTATTACCCCTAATCCACAACTGTATTACCCCTAATCCAAAACTGTATTACCCCTAATCCAAAACTGTATTACCCCCGTAATCCAAAAACTGTATTACCCCTAATCCAAAACTGTATTACCCCCAAAAACTAATCCAATCCAAAACTGTATTACCCCTAATCCACAACTGTATTACCCCTAATCCAAAACTGTATTACCCCTAATCCACAACAGTATTACCCCGAATCCAAAACTGTATTACCCCTAATCCAAAACTGTATTACCCCTAATCCACAACTGTATTACCCCTAATCCAAAACTGTATTACCCCTAATCCAAAACTGTATTACCCCTAATCTATAACTGTATTACCCCTAATCCACAACTGTATTACCCCTAATCCAAAACTGTATTACCCCTAATCCACAACTGTATTACCCCTTATCCACAACTGTATTACCCCTAATCCAAAACTGTATTACCCCTAATCCATAACTGTATTACCCCTAATCCAAGACTGTATTACCCCTAATCCACAACTGTATTACCCCTAATCCAAAACTGTATTACCTCTAATCCAAAACTGTATTACCCCTAATCCACAACTGTATTACCCCTAATCCAAAACTGTATTACCCCTAATCCACAACTGTATTACCCCTAATCCACAACTATATTACCCCTAATCCAAAACTGTATTACCCCTAATCCACAACTGTATTACCCCTAATCCAAAACTGTATTACCCCTAATCCATAACTGTATTACCCCTAATCCAAAACTGTATTACCCCTAATCCACAACTGTATTACCCCAATCCAAAACTGTATTACCCCTAATCCAAAACTGTATTACCCCTAATCCACAACTGTATTACCCCTAATCCAAAACTGTATTACCCCTAATCCACAACTGTATTACCCCTAATCCACAACTATATTACCCCTAATCCAAAACTGTATTACCCCTAATCCACAACTGTATTACCCCTAATCCACAACTGTATTACCCCTAATCCAAAGCTGTATTACCCCTAATCCACAACTGTATTACCCCTAATCCACAACTGTATTACCCCTAATCCACAACTGTATTACCCCTAATCCAAAACTGTATTACCCCTAATCCAAAACTGTATTACCCCTAATCCACAACTGTATTACCCCTAATCCAAAACTGTATTGAGGGCCCCAGCAGGTTCGAATATGCACAAAATTTTGCACATGCATGAAGCCAGGTATACATTTTACCACAGTGCAGGCTTTGCACATGGGTGTGGCAAAGTGACTCCATAGCGCCCCGTAGAAAATTTCAACAAAGCAGCCCTCGCAGCCCATTTAACCGATGTGTATGAAATTCAGTGGACACGTGGACCATGCTCAAACCTAAAAAAAGTCTCTTGGCGCTATGAAACAAGAAGTTGTTCTTACTGAAACAAACATTGTCAAAACTGGTTTAAACGTCATACGCTTCATAAGAATCCCATTCGGAAGATGTCAACATGCCAGTCTGAGCTTGCTCATGGGCAGTGTGCTTCAGAGCGTCTCCAAACACAAGGTCATGTCAGAGTAAAGGTGCTTGCTCTCGACTCAAGAAAATATCTTTTACCCAGTTTAATACTGTCCAGTGGTCGTGAGTGCACACCTGCTCCCGTCAGGATCTCACCACCACCCCCAACATGCTCAAGGGTGCGAGGGCCCGCTCATCGCTGCTGCAGGTTTAATTATTATTTTTAGCAAATTAAAGATGCATTTTTCAGGCCTTTCCCATGGGCAGAAAGTCATCAAAATTGGCACATGCATTGGACCTGGCGAAAATTTTACATTTTATCGCTTATCCAAATACACACATCAAAATGGCTCTGTAGCGCCACCTAGAATTTTCAAAATTCAATGGAAAATTGGCAGAAAAATACGCATAAAACCTTTGCGGAATGATGCATCATACCAGAATCTATAAAAAAGTCTCTTAGGGAATCCGCCGTTTTGAATTTTCCTAAAAATCATCAATATTTGAAGGGCTCATATTTAAATGAACTTCTCCAACAGTTTTTATCCCAATGACTTCAATTTGCTCAGGGTCATGAGAAGGGTTGTGCAATCAAAAGTTATTGAAATCATGAGTTTTCGTTAATGGGTGTGGCCATGATGGCGTGGTGAATTCTGATGTCTCCCCATGAAACACAAGATTGCTATAATTTGCACATTTATCGTTCAATCTCCAGCAAATTTCAAATAGATGTTCACTCTTGTGCACTGGCAAAACTGGCATATGAATTGAGCTTGCCCCAGTGACTCAATAGCGCCACCAAACACATGGCCATTTTAGCATCAAGATGCTCGGATTTTCATGAAATGGGGGTGGGGTGATAGGGTTCATGATGAAGTTTTTCATACATTTTTTTGAAAATTTTTCTATTAACAGGATGTGCGCTATAAGTCATGTCCTGCATTATTACAAGTTTTACGAACCCATTTTTGAGGGGCTTAAGATGCCCTCAGAAACTCTCAAAAATGTGCACACAAGTTAAAAGTGTCATGCTCTTTGATTTGACATCTAAATTGGCCCTGGGCATGACATGCTGGCTTTATTGCACCCCCTAGTCAACAACTGAATTTTTTTGAGATTTTGGGTGGCTTAACAAGCTTGAGAACTTCCAAAACTTTGCATGCAGGTTAAAAATATGATGCTCTTCGGGGGTGCCCCTGTGGCTCATCAGTCTAAGCGCATGTACCATAAAGGCTGTGTCCTTCCCGCAGCGACCTGGCTGGGTTTGATTCCAGCTCAGGTCATTTGCTGCATGTCTTCCCCCATTCTTCTCCCCAACGTTCCTGTCTCTTTACACTGTATAACTGTCAAATAAAGGAAAAATTCCCAAAAAAATAATCTTAAAAAAAAAAAAAAAAGATGCTCTCCAAATTTGTTATCCCCATTGGCCCTGGGCGTGACACACTGGCTCTATAGCGCCCCCTAATTAACAACTGCATTTTTCAAAGCCACAAAATGCTCAAATACTCACAAAATTTTGCACACACATAAAGCCCAGCATATATTTTTCTATAGTACAGGCTTTGTACATCATGGTCATGGTAATATGGCTCCATAGTGCCACCTAGAACATTTCAACAAAGCAGCCCTCGCAGCCCGTTTTACCTACATGTATGGAATTCAGTGGCACGTGGACCATGCCAAGTCCTTAAAAAAAATCTCTTGGTGCGATGATACTGGAAGTTCTTCTTACAAAAACAAACACTGTGAAAACTGGTCAAAACGTTATACACTTAATGAGAGTCCCATTCTGAAGATGTCAGCATGCTGTTCTGAGCTTGCACATAGACAGTGTCCTTTAGAGAGCTATCAAACACTGGGTCAAGTTTCAGTAAAGGTGTTTGCTCTCAACTCTGGAAATTAGATAACTCGGTCACCACAGGGACCGAGTCGTGTATCTCCCCGATCCCAAAATTTTGGACAAAATGGCCGCCGGCAGCCATATTGGACGTCCAAAATTTCCGAAAATCGATCTTGAGCATTGTCAAAGATATATCTTCGCCTGTGTAAAATGGGAAGAAATTCCTGTAATAATTGTGGCTTCCAGAGCCCGAAACAGAAAATCTCTGTGGGCGAGCGCATCGGCGGGCGTGGCGGCGCGTTGGCGCCAGTGACCCCAGAACTAAACCATGATACCTCCCGATTATCGTCGTCGGGGAGATACAATAACCTTTTTCACAGTCCACCACTATCCACTTGTCGTGAATGCACACCTGCACCCGAAAGGATCTCGCCACCACCCCCAACATGCAAAAGGGTGCGAGGGCCCGTTCATTTCTGCTTGCAGCTTTAATTATTATTGACTCTATTGAAATTGTTAGAATTCTTCTTTTTCCTATTATTTTTCACCAAGTATTTTCAAATGTTTGGAGGCCTTAACATGTTCAAAAACTCACTAAATTCTGCACACTTGTCAGGTCTGGTGAAAACTGACATATTTTAAAGTGATCGCAAAAAGGTGGGGCGAAATGGCGCCCCCCTAGAAAATTTCAAAAAGCCCTCCTGATTGGGGTTAATTTGTCATAGGCCAACGAAATTTGGTACGCATATGTACCATACCATACTCACTTCACGGGTCCCCCGCAGTCGCATGGGAGTGCCAAGGCCTGATCAAAGCTGCTCACAGCTTTAATTTTTATTATTATTTTTAGCAAATGAAAATCGCATTTTTCAGGCTTTTCCCATGGGCAAAAAGAAATCAAAATTGGCACATGCATCCTATCAGGCGAAAAATTTGATATTTTATTGTTTATCTGAATAATTACATCAAAATGGCTCTGTAGCGCCACCTAGAATTTTCAAAGTTAAGTGGAAAATTGGAAGAAATGCGTGTAATCTAGAGTCAAAAAACCTTTTTGCAGAATGATGCATCATACCAGAATCTACAAAAAAGTCACTTGGAGCATGACCCCAAATCCAAAAGGGAATCAGCCATTTTGAATTTTCCTAAAAATCATCAATATTTGAAGGGCTGGTATTTGAACTAACTCCTAGAGTTTTTATCCAAACGACTTCAAATTTGCTCAGTGTCAGGCATTCGCAATCAAAAGTTATTGAAATCGTTGAGTTTTTGTGAATTGGCGTGGCCCTGATGGCGTGGCAAATTCTGATGTCTCGCCAAGAAACAGGACATTGCTATAATTTGCAGATACATCATGCAATTTTCACCATTTTCAGAGATATGTTCATTCTTGTGTACAGACAAAATTGGCATATCAATTGAGCTGGGATGTGCCCCCAATGGCTCTATAGCGCCAACAAACACCTGGCCATTTGGGCATCAAGATGCTCAGAATTTCATGAAATGTGGTGGGGTGATAGGGTTAATAATGAAGTTTTTTGTTGATTTTTTTAAATTATTTTTTCGCCAAACAGAAAGTGAGCTTTGAGTCATTTCCTGCGTTTTTTTTTCTTTTTTACGAACGCAATTTTGAGGGCCTCAACATGCTTGAAAACTCACAAAATTTTGCACACGCAAAAAGCCGCCATATATTTTGACTACTATTCAGGCTTTGCATATGGGCATGGTAAAATGACTGCATAGCGTCCCCAAGAAAATTTCGACACAGCAGACCTCGCAGCCAGTTTAATCGACATGTAAATAATTCGGCAGACACAAGGACAATGCCCCGACCTAAAAAAAAGTCTCTTGGTGCCATGACACAGGAAGTTGTTCTTCCTAAAAGAAACCTTGTCAAAACTGGTCCAAATGTCCAAATGTTAATAAGGCTACCATTCTGAAGATGTCATGATGCCACACTGAGCTTGCACATGGACAGTGTGCTTCAGAGCGCCCCCAAATACAGGGGTCATGTTTGAGTAAAGGTGTCTGCTCTCCTCTCTGTAAATAACCTTTTATACAGTCTACCACTGTCCAATGGTCATGAATGCACACCTGCACCCGTCAGGATCTCACCACCACCTCCAACGTGCACAGGGGTGCGAGGGCCTGTTCATCGCTGCTTGCAGCTTTAGTTTAATTTGGCAAGGGAACTGCATCAACAATTAGGGGAGCATGAAAAGCACTTTTTTGTATTTTTGCTAATAACCAATGCATTACAGCTCAAAAGTCATGGAAGTATTGAATCAATCCATGTCTTAACCAGTTTAAACAAAAACTGTATACCATGAGCTCAACAAAGTTGGCCTTGTTTCTGATGAGTAACCGCAGTGCTTCCCTTTGTTCCACAGAGCTGTAACTAACAGCTAAACTCATACCAAAGTGCAGCATCTTTCTGAATTCAGAGATTGAGGTCAGAATATGACAGGTGATGAGCACTTTTCTTCTTGATTGAACGTAAACATATTAGGGAGGCATTATTCAAGCACTTTACACTTAATTTGAATTATTTTTGTGTCTTTTCAAAAATGGCTTTCATATCAAATATGTTTCATGTTGTTTCATGTTAAATGCCTTTTATTTTGTGGACTAAAATACTTTGAATATGGCACTTGCTTACTGATTGTCTGCAATAAGCAAAGGAATATCTAAAACAACCTATTTTATTTATGTATATGGTGTGCTCCCAGAAAATCTGTCAATACTGTAGGTTTCTCCTGGGCAAAACTGGATCCCATGCTGGCATTATGAAATTAAATGGAAGTTAGGAGATAAAAATCATCTACTCATTACATAAAAAATTGGTCTCTTTATTTTGAATTGATTGATCCTTCATGTTCATTTTTAAAAAATCTAAATGTTGAAAGTTATGTCTGCGTAACATTAAATCATGGTGATGTAGGAAGGTGGGTAATTCTTAAAATTTATGCTTTTTAATCAATGCATATGGTTATAGTTGTGTTAATTATCATCTCTTTCCAAATTACGCTTAAATCGAAGCTAATATATTCACCAACAATTCACATAACATTCTTGCTTTGTTTCATGAACTCACTTCCACAAATTTATGTAGAAAGTAAATACAACGGAGCAGACAATCAGAAGCATACATCTCAAGTGCTTACATTATGTCACTCAGGGGAAGGGCTTCGGCAGCAGATGCACGGCAAGTTTTTCAGCCATTGCAGCTGCTTAGTCTTGGAAATGTAAAGTAGGGGTTCAGTGCTGGAACTGACGCTCATAAGGGAGAATGCAATCATTTCAGCCTGGCAGAATTCAGCAAATTCACATACATGTCTTAAAGGAAGGATAGCAACCACAGGCAAGTAATGCAACACTATGATGGCCAGTGAGCTTTGCACGATTCTGAGGGCTTTCTTTTTCATGGGGTGCATCTGCTCCTTTCCCAAGACCGCCCTCCTCAAACTCCACATGATAGAAACGTTGCAGAAAACCATGATGGTGAAGATGGCCAGGATCAGCCCAGTGAAGATGTTAGCTGCGAGGTCCAACCACAATATCCTGCCGACCGCATGGGTAAACATGAGCCCCCAGACAAGTATGGAAATAGCCACTCTGATCTTGTTATCCTCGATGCTGGTGAACACAATAGGGTGGACCACAGCCACATAACGGTCCAGGCAAATGCAGGTGAGAAAGAGTGGGGTGGTATTTTTGATCCCAGAGGCAAAGTTCTGGAAATCCCATATGTATGAGAATTTGAATATTTGGTCAACAAAGCAGGTGATGGGGCTCATCAGGCAGAAGCAGGCATCGGCGATGGCCAGGTTGAAGATAAAGATATTGGAGGTCGAAGAGTCACTCTTCTTCCTGGCCACCAGCCACATCACCATGATATTAGCAGGGTAGCCCACGACAAGGTTGATGAACATAGCAAGAAACTCTATAAAATCCTCAACAATTGTTGTTATGCATGGACATGAGAGTTGGAGACTGGATCCTGAAGACAACTGGTTGAAGGGTTGGCCAGAATTGTTGACAGAGATGTTCATTTTGGTTTTAATTTCCCAAGCAGGTTTGAGGGTTGATGTTCCTTAGAAAGGAGAGTGAATATAAGTTATATAGTCAGGCTTAAATGAACAGAGCAATGGTGCCTCTCATTTAAAATGACTGCAAGGCTAAATTATGGTCTTATATTTACGCATATTACAGCATTATTTTACTTATTCCTCAAGTATTCCTAAAGACTTATACTAGCCTACTTTGTGCAAAGTCAAGCTCTCTCTTTTGAGAAATTATTTTTGTCAAGGGAGTCTTGCTCAATTTTGTTGCATTGTAGAACTGAAGGATAATTTTTGTTTTCTTTTCCCTCCATCCTGGGAAAAGTACCTATCTTCTAAGATGCCAGTGTTTACTCGTTGAAACTGCACTGGAGGTTCTCGAGATTGGAGACAGTGTTTCCAGAAGACAAGGTTTGCGCTTTTGGTCAATTGTATTAATGTCTGCAAGAGTCTTTCACTCAAGCACAGCGTAAAAAATGAATGAGTGATTTAACAGATTGAAAAAATAAATAGCTTACCTGAGAAACTGCAATAGCTCGACACTCACTCATCAAGGTCAGACAGCTCAGAAGGCACCTGCATCCTGATCGCCAGTGTCCAGAAGGGTTCTGTTTATATTCAATATAGTTCCTGTTCAGTAAGTGTATAAATTTGAGTGGTACGTAAGCAGTGCAGACAACAGCCAGTCACAAATCCATTGAGGGAACAACAGCATTTGGAGTGACTGTACAATACCCTGTCACCACAGGATTATATTTAAGGATGGGTAGGTGTGCAAGAGGACTCACATATAGGGGGTTGGGTTTGCAGAGTGAGTTTGTGATGTGATAAACAGATCTGCAGTAAAACAGAGGAGGGGCTAAAAGGAGGGGGTAGATGAGTACCCCCCTATTCCTGTTCTAACAAGTTTGTCAGTGATGCAATCCAAGTAGTGCATCCCAGAAAAACAAGTGATGCAATGCAGTCGCTTTCCTGGAGCACACCTGAGACTGTAACCTGGTGTAAGGTCTTACACATGAAACTACAAGGTTCATCAAAGCAGACTTAAACAGTTATTTTTCATCCCCACGAAGAAATAAAATTTAGCAATCAGATACTGTAAATCTATTTCTGCAGATAATACTGCATATATTTCAGTCAAGTAAACTCCAAATGTATTTCAATTGAACAAAATGTTATTGACAGGTAATGACATTTCAGTTTGGCAGAAGGTTCTGCTCTGGAGGAGCTCCCTGCCACAGCATCCGAATAGCTCACTCGGCACAGCATCGCGTTGCGAAGCAGAAGTGACTATCACGTCGCAGGTTCGAGCCCCGCTTCGTACCAGCCGGCAGTGGTCGGCAGCTTTTTCAGAGTAGTGCTCAATTGGCTATTGCGCTACAGGGTTGCAAATTGGGAAGGGACTGCCGGAAGGGATTACAATAGTTGCCTTGTTTGTTGCTCTAGCGCCTCCTGTTGGCCAGACGGGCGCTCGTCAGGAAGCTTCGAAGCCTGTTCATGTCCGGGTATCCTCCGCCCTCGTTCTGAACTTGCGAAGATTCAACCAATGAGTGTATAAGAAGCGGTGGTTGACAGGCACGTGCTTCGGAGGAGCCGCGAACTGTCTACACTCTCCTGAATTGGCAGCAAGGGGTCGCATCGAGCAAGCCTTGTACATAGTTCACCAATTGGGCATTCCAGATTCGGGTGGGATTGGAGATGCCAAAATTAAAAAAAAAAAAAAAAAAAAAAAAAAAAAATTGGGGGGGGCAGTGTAAATCTGATGAATCCCCCCACTGTCAGACAGATCAGAACCAAGTAGATGGAGGCTGCGGTGGAGAAGGCAACCAAATAACATATCTCACCTTGCATATGAGGCAGCAAATTGAGCAGCAAAGATGAGTGAGATTGATTAAGCTTAAATAAACCAACATAATAGGTTCTGGTTGTTTCCGCTCTGCGATTGGTGCATTCTCTCTGACGCGGACTCAGCTGCATCAGGTGGCGTAGAATTGATCGAGTGTTCTTCCTGAACTAGTCGCACTTATTTCACTCAGGTAAACTCATATTTTTGGATTGAACTAACTTTTATTGACAAGTACATGTAATGACAATTTAGTTTGGCAGAAGGTTTTGCTCCAGAGGTGCTCCCTGCCAAGCGTAGCAAGAACATACTAAACAACAGCAAAAATTAGGCAGGGAGCAGAACTTATGAATCCCCCATAACAGCAGAACCATCACAAGCATGTGAAGCTAAATTCTGTGTACAGCGGAGCACGTACTACTTCTTGAGATACTCAGGATGACCATTCCGATATTGAAATTTATCTATTTGGATAAGCCCCTTGAGATGCACCATCTCGTTTTCGAGGGGTCCAAACATATATCACAGCATAGCAACATAGAATCTACAAACGAAACAAGAAAAAACAGAACAAGACAAAAGAGAGAGAGAGAAATTAGACAGATAAACCACAGTTAATGCCATTAAGAACAATAAGCTAATACAACCATAAGGAGGCCAAATTGGCCAACACTAAGTCAACAGCAAAGTAGAATTGCATTCATTTAGCAGGAGCAAATCAACAAGCACAATGATGGCTAAATCAATAACAGGAGCAGAGCACCATGAAGTAAGAAGACAGAGCACCTTTAAAAATTCTAAATGAAGCAATAGACCTGATATTAGCAGGTAGATTATTCCAATCTGCTGGGGCTTTAAACATAGGGGCTTTAAACAAGCTCTTCTGCCTATTAACTTTTTGACCCAGGGAACAGAAAAGTAGAGTTGGGCCGAATGTCTGATATGATAGTTTGAAAGATAAAAAACAAGAACTTGCTGTTGAGAAAAAGGATAATTGAAGTAAATGCATTTGAAAATAAATTGAAACCAGTGTACCTGTCTTCTTATTTAATGATGACCATTTGAGTCTATTATACATTGTGTAGTGATTGTTGAAAAACGGACAACCAAGAACAAATCTGCAGAGCCTATTGTAGGCTGTGGTAAGTGGAGCAAGGTCTGTTTTGTAAGTGTGGCAGTTGAAGGGTATAATAATTACGCGTCCTGGCTACCTTGCCAACGAGCCTGGCGCTTTGGCGATGTGGTCAGCGCGTTTGACTCTTACCCGGGAGTCTGGGGTTCAATTCCCTGCCTGGACCCTCCTTCGGCCTGCCACATTCTGGCGTAATCGGCAGGATCTGGGGGATCCTAATGGATGGCAGCATGCGTAAAGCATGGAGCGTGAGGCCACGCTCCCAAAAGAGAGGAACAGATGTGACAGTTGAAAGGTCCTGTCACTAGAAATGTCTCCTAATAAGTACGCGCCCTGGCTACCTTGCCAATGAGCCTGGCTCTTAGGCGATGTGGTCAGCGCGTTTGACTCTTACCCGGGAGTCAATTCCCCGCCTGGGCCCTCCTTCGGCCTGCCACATAAGCATTTTGATAACATCACAATAGTCCATAATTGGTAGTATGAGTCGTGTAGCGAGTCTCCTTTGGACAGTAAATGTAAAAGAATTCTGAGAGCGATACAATAGGTTGATCTATTTGCAGCTTAAACGTGAGTTCAGAATCTAGCCATACACCCAAATATTCAAAATTGTCAATTTTACGCAGTGGCGTACCGTCATTACAATGTATTACACAAGAAAAGGGTTCAGATTTTAGTTTGTGCCTGGTACCACATATCAAAAAATAGGATTTTGTTTTGTTAAGCAGATGTTTATTACGCGATACCCAATCCTCAACAGAGGTAAAATCAGACTGAAGGGAAGCTTGAATATGGGCTAAGTCAGGATGGGATGTATATACGACGGTGTCATCAGCATAAAGTTGAACACGACAATTAACAACACTTTCTGGCAAATCAATGATATCCTACTTCTCAGTAGCTTGAGAAAGCCACAGAAGTCACGAAAGGCTGAACTGTGCATTTCTGGGTCTGACAAATGTCATTCTACCTTGAACGAGGAGACCTTGTCTGGCCAAAGTATATTTCAGCTGAAAGTAGAATTCCTGAAGTGTCTAAAACGCATAGCTTGATAAAACCTAATTTATTCATAATCCAGTGCAATGTATTTTAAAACCAGCGAGTCTTGAAATTAGCGACAATATCACGGGGCAGACACTTTAACTTAGGTAATCTGATTTTATCCAATCAAACGCCCGTACACTAGACTGTGCCCTGCAGCTTGTGATGTCAGTTAAACTCATTCCTTTCACAGTCGCTATTACTTATCATAGAATTCTTTTACACTCTGGGATTTTGAGACATTTTAGAGCTGCAAGAAGCTGCTTTTTTGACTTCTAGAGCAACTGCAGACCTCTGTATAAGATCGTCGTGGCTGAAACGGCTCTGCTCGAAGCCCATTCCCAAAAGCTTGGATGTCATTTTTCACCAACTCATCACTAGAAATCAGCTGCCTGGTGTCAGATATTCAGAGGGCCTTCAGTAAACTCATCCTTTGTGATCACCCTCAAGCTGTTCTTGTCTAAACTGGCCTGATTAACAATCAGATTGAGCAACCAAGACCAATACAGGACCTATAATAAGAAATGAGAGTAATTATAAATTATATATAATTGATATGGCATAAGGCTGGGAATATAAATGCAAAAATCCAAAACTTACGCTGACTTCGCCGCATTTATTTTCCCCATCTTTACAATTGTCAGTCAGCTGGGAAATGTGCCTAACAATGCCCTTTAGCCATGACCACATTCAGAATATAAAACTGATTCTCGTGGCCTTTTGCTTCATGAGCCTCGCAAACTAATCTGTGCAAATCTATGCTGTTTCACGGGCGACATGAGCGCAGAAATTTAAAAGACATATTGATATTTTACTTCGTCTTTTATGCGCGGAAGAAAACCCCTTATAATTTGGTGGCGCAATGCATAACAATACTATCGAAAATAAATTGGACTGTCATTGGTTCTACCCATTAGTCTGAGCAACTTCAGCTAATCAGGAGAAGTAAACTATGGGAGGTTTAAATTATTAAGAATTTAAAGGTGAGGTTTCCGAAGGTCTTTGTTACTGCCGACGGACCACAGCTGCTCGAACTATCACTCACGCTTGTGTACATTTCTTCCGCCATGTTTGAGACTCGCAATACAAAGTCTACTTTTAGAACAAAGAGCGTAAGTATAACTGCCGTCACTGTTTGAGGCCTGATGTCTTCAATGACTGCCCCGTCAAGACATAGGTTTTGCTGCTGTTTTATTGCCACTACTGTGCTGCTACGTCTATATAGGATTTTAGACACTTTAGGCTTTCTGCTTTCTGCCGAATTATACTTTGGAGAGGTGAGGTCTCCTCCTTTAATGAGAAGAATTAAAATATGTGCAGCCTGGCTCCATGCTAGACTCGTTAGGCTCGTTTCTCAGAGAACACACCACTTGGTGCCCTCGCATCTGAACCAGCGGGCAGGGCCTCACTGTTAGTCAGGTTACTGGCCAGATCCTCTTGAGAACCAGCAAATGCCGCTCCCTCCAGTGCGCGTCTGCAACCCAGACAAATGTTAAGAGGCGAGATGAAAGCGTCATCTTGGTTGTGAAAAACATTTTGCCAATTGCAATAAACTATGTGTACAGTGCAGCACCCATAGAGATATCCAGGTCAAAAGATTGGCTGCTAATGGCTCCCAAACATGTCTGCTACCAGTAGATTACCTGGATTAAGGGTGGACATTATACAGTTAAATATGGCTCAGCCAACCACCTGCGCTAGTCGCAAAATGATTAAATGGGGGCTGATGGAAAAGATGCAGTACATGAAAATTACAAAAAACTGAACAATCTATACATACAGACATGTTTTGTTTCCACGAAATTCTGAATTAAATCAAATGAAAAGTTCTTGTACATCTGAAGACCACTGAACCCAAATCTTCCTACAAGATGCAGAGAAGTGTTGCTGCTGTTGAAGCCTAGAAGATTCAGAAAGAATGGGCAGCTCAGGAGGGAGAAAAGTCCCAAAGCTAGCAAAGGACGTGGAGGCACAAAGCAAACCAGAATCTTTTGCAGGTTTCCCAGCAGGCATAGTAAACTGAGGCTTGAGAGGCACTTGCATTTGTCAGCATTGCAGGCAATGTAACATGGAATAGAAGAAAACAAAATGGTGAGATTGACTGGTAACAATGAGAGATTCTCAACTCATTTTAATATGACATTGTCTCATTGACCTACAGGCTGCCCTTAATCTAGGCTCCCTCATTTCTCTGAGTATTTTTAAACAAAAGTTAACCAGAGTCTGCACTACAAACTGTTTTTGCCTTATCACAAGATAATTATGAAGCATCTTGTTGCATTTTGTTTTTATGTGCTATATCTACATGTTTTGTGTCTTTGCAACACTTTTCTTGACATGTCAACTTGAGTGTTTTTTTCCCTCCCTAATGTATTGTTTGGTTCAGTATTGTATATAATCAGCATGTTCAACTTTGCTTATAAACGCCCATAGTGGACAATATTCAAATGAAAATGTAATCCCACTATTGCATTATAATTTTCCAATTATGAATGAGCTATTTGAGACAATATTAAATTGAAAACGCATTAATTCAATTATCAATTACAATTTCACATACACATATGGCAAATCTATGACTATATTCAAATGATAATGAAAAGCTGTTTGACATTTCATTTTCAAAGTCATGCTCCGCAATACAGTGGACAATATTCAAATGCAATAAGCAAAACAGCACCCCCAGCCTGTTGCATTTGCATTTACATGTCAACATGCTCCTTTAGGGTCATCATGAAAATGAAAATGCTATTTTCTGACTATTTGAAAATGATATTGAAAACGGCATTCAACATTTAATTTGCAAAGACTGAACTTGCTCTACTGAGGATAATATTCAAATGCAATAAGATGAACAGCTCTCCCCGTCTATTGCATTGACATATACATGTCATCATGCTCTTTTAGGGTCAACATGATTATGAAAATGCTGTTTTCTAATCACTTGGAAATAATAATGGTATAATAATGATGACGACATTTGACATTTCATTTTCAAAGACTTATCCTGCCATACATGGGACAATATTCAAATGCGAAAGGGAACAGCGCCTCCCAGTCCATTGCATTTTCAAATACATGTCACCACGCTCTTTTTGGGACACAATGAAAATTAAAATGCAATGTCAGCGTCTCATCAAGGCCGGTCTTCAGCTAGGACTTCACTTATTAGGGGCACAAACTACAGTCAATCTGGCATATAACGTACCAGTTGGGACCAGCGATTTTTGTTCGTTATAAATGAAATCCGTTTTACGCATATACCGTACTCTATCCGTTATATGTATATACCGTACTTTGTCTGTTATACCCATTAACTGTACTTTGTCCACTATACATATACCGTACATTGTCCGATGGGGCAGTGTCAGATGTACAACTGTATGCCTACATCACATTTCATCTTGGTTATTATGTCTTCAAATCATTCATTTTTATTTTACATTGCGATTGCTGTAAGAGCTAAATAAATTGAACACAAACATAATTGTTACTGAAAATCCTTACATCTGGGAGAGCTGCCTTTTGACTGAACCAAAGCAACAGCGCCACATCTACATCATCATGACTTATTTTCTTCTCATGCTTAACGGTACCAGCATTTTTGGCAACTTTATCCAGATTTTCTATGACAGAAAAAATATGGTCTTTGTTTTTCAAAATATCAGCCAAAGTCGTCTTTGCGATGTCAAATTGTGCAGCAATTTGAACCTGTTTCATATCAGGGTTTGCTTCAGCAAATTTGATAATGTCTTACTTTTCCTGATAGGTCTGCGTTTTCCGCTTATTTGAGGCCATTTCGTTCTCAAAAATTCAATTCGCCCACAGCATGTGTTGAAATTCAAAATGAGTGCCCCAAAGATTCAGTGTAGCAATGATACATTCAGCGAAACTCAGCAGGGATTCTAGGCCATCTCTATAACAGCCAGTTACAATATCGTCTGCTTGCGCAAGACGCACATTCATGAGTTCTGCGCATCCATGGATAAATTATGAACATCACGAGAATGCGTTGCAACACCAGCTTGGTTAGCGGCAATAATGCTTAAATTTGGCTATGTACACAAGGAAGTAGTGTAAGTTTTTTCCACATTTTCACCGATTTTCATTACTTTTGACTGATGTACACGTTTTTTTTTTTTTTTATACAGGAAAGTATTAGAAGTAACAAAGTTACAATTAAAACGGGCCTGACTCAGCATAAAACTGGTTTCCAGCAGGTTCCTGTTCAGCAGGACATATAACACATAACAGGAAAAACCTCACATATGAACAGAGACATTTGCATTAACAACAGATAGAGCAGAAACAGACCGCAGACAGTGGCCTATAGACCGTCAGTGTCTGCAGGTGTAGGAGTTAATTAGCATCTGTTTGTATGCCTTCTTGAACTGTGTGAGCGATTGAACTTCTCTAATGTGTTGAGGGATGTCATTCCAGACTTTAGTGTATGTACGTATGAAGGACCTCTGCCCATAGCGATTGTTGTATGCAGGCACTGGTAAAGGGCCATAGAAACTGATCTTGTGACACGAGTTGGGGCGGTTATGTGCTCGGTAAAAGAGAGAGCTAAGTGTTTGTGAAGTACTGTTTTTGAATTTGAAAATAAAATGAGATGGCACGACTGTAAATATAGTTTTGGAAGGAAAGGGTATGTGCGTGTGAAAGTGCAGTGCAGTGGTGTGTCCACTTTGGAAGGTTACTGTGGATCTTTAGAGCTCGATTGTATAGTCGCGCTATTGATTCAGTAATTTCCTTTGTGGTGCGGGACCAAATTGGTAGACAGTAAGAAATGGTAGAGAGTATAATTGCATGCAAGTATGTTTCAGAGACAGCAGTGGAAAGGTATTTTCTGATATTGTTATATACGAGCAATCTCTGATTTAGCTTTTTTGTTAACTTAGAGGTGTGTTGTTGATATGTGAGATGTGAATCAAGTAACATGCCCAGTACTTGTAGGTCTTAGTGACGACGAGATTTTGATTTTAAAAAATGATCGGATTACTAAAAGACAGATGCTTTCTAGGTGAGTGAAAATACACACATTCAGTTTTTTTAACATTAATGGTTAAATGATTCTCATTCAACCATTTATGCAGATGTTGAAGGTCAGATGACAGTTTGGAATTTATGGCTTCAAGGTTTACGCCAGAAAAAAAAAAAAAAAGCACAGCGTCATCAGCGTAAAAAGACTTTTAGAATATTTGTACACTTGAGGAAGATCATTAATATATAAAAAAAAGAAAAAGTAAAGGCCAAGAATACTTCTTTGTGGGACACCCAGACTACAGCCTAGAGGTTGGGATAATGCTTGGCCAATTTTAAAAACTTGCGATCTGTCAGTGAGATAAGAAGAGATCATTTCTAATACAGAAGGTGATAGATTAAAGGACTGGAGTTTGGTTAATAAAATCAGGTGGTCTACCGTGTCAAAGGCTTTTTACTAAAGTCAATAAAAATCGCTCGGTGATGTGTTTTTTGTTAAGAGAGATACTTAATTTCCTCAGTAAAAACTAATAAAGCTGACATGGTTGACCGTTTGGCACGAAAACCATGTTGGCAGTCACTAAGCCAATTATTACTTTCCAGATAGAAGCTTAGTTGATTATATAGAACTTTTTTCAAGCAGCTTAGACATTACTGGGAGTATGGCTATAGGTCTGTAATTTGAGACCATACGGGGTTGTCAGCTTTAAAAATTGGGGTGATTTGGGCCGTTTTCCAGCTGGAGGGAAAATAGACAGCCTCATACAGAGATTAATTAAATGCTGGAGAAGAGGTATAAGGCTATCAGCATGGCTCTTCAAAAAAAATTGAATTTAAGCCATAACTATCACGGCTATGGGAGTTTTTCAGAGTATTCAATGTTTTTAGCAACTCGTATTGTGTGATCTCAGAGAAAGAGAATAAATCATGCGTTGAGAGTGGATGAGATAAGGGAAGAGAAGTGGTGGAAAAGGCTGATGCCAGTTCATTAACAGAGGATATAAAGTATTTGTTAAAAGCTTGCAATCTTCTCTGTGTCTGAGATAAGATTACCATGAAGGGGAAATCTGTAAGTTAAGGTTTTTCTTGTTCACATTTTCACCAGTGATAACTTTAACAGTCTGCCATAATGACTTTGGGTTGGGAGGCAGATTGGTTAATTTGTTGTTGAAAGTAGATTGTCTTAGCCTTGCGTAATTCGGTGGTGCATTTTGTTTCTAATTTTTTATAAAATCATTTTTGCTCTCAGGCGTTCGATGTCATCTAAAAGTTTTGAGGGAAGATGCTTTCTTTTTAAGGAGTTTGAATAATTCAGAATTTAACCAAGGTAAAGTACCTGCCGAGGACGTACTTTACCAGCAGATGCATATTTAGTTTGTATTATGTTAAATTTAGTGTGAAACTGAGATAAGATATCATCTGGGTTTTCCAGCGATAGTTAATCACTCCAGTTGATTGCGCTGAAGTCAGCATTAAATTGAGGTAGCTTTGACAGTGGTATTTTAGGTTCAGAAAAGGGAGCATGGCTTTTTGGAGGTTTTATTTTTTTCCTGATTGCGTAAACAAGCACGTTGGCCAGGAGGAGTACGTTTTATATGAATGAATTCTAAAGGAAATGCATTACACTGGGACCAGAGATTTGGGTATGATATATGCGGCCGTGATATGCAAGGTTTTTCTTGGAATTATCATTAAACAGGACCGGGACTTGAGTTTCAGTATGGAATAAGCGAGTATCTGGTTTATCCGAGGAAGTTATCATAAGGCTGACTGTAAAACAATATTCCTCATTTGCATACCATCCAATCAGCTTCTGGGTAGCGCTTTTTTACATGGAGGCTTACTGATAATGTCATGACGGCCAGGCTGCTATGTATTGGGTGCCATCGCGCATTAGGCTACATTGCCCTTTGGATATAGCCATCTCAGCAGCTGGTATGCTAGCTAATGTTAACTAAGGAAAATCTTTTATAAATGATCATCTTTATTAGAGCGATATGATTTGATTTTTTGCACCAACTCCATAAACTTAGCTAGCTGTAAAATGCATCAACTTATCCGAGGCCTTCGGCAGTGTTTTGCAACTGCAACTCGTGTGCTTGCAGATTTCAGAGACGTTAGCTAGCTTGCTAGTGAGTTTAAAAGCAATCGCTAGGTACAGCTAGCTAGCTATGATGCCTACTGGAGAAGCTCTTACAGCTCTGATTTGTCACTTTTAACGCCCATCTCACACACACAACCTCTTTCATCATTGATTAGCAGCTTTTTTTTTACCTAAAGAGCAAACTGACAGTTCAGCCTGACACTTGTTACTTCATAGCTAGTTATAGCAGCATTATTCTTCGATGCGTTCTATAGCATATTACATTACTCCAGATAAAACGCTAGCCGTCTTCGCTAGTCAGGGGAAATGTAGGTCATCATTTTTATACTTAATCAATGTGATTCAGTTTTTACCCTAGCTTCACAAGTGTTGGCGCCAGTTCGTATTGTGGGCTAGGACAGAAACCGAAGTAAGAAAATAGCCAAACTTATTCGACAGAACACTTTCCAAACAAATGACAAACCCAACACAAACTGGAAATTAAGAACATTTATTAATTAATAGGCAACTTATCTGTGGTAGAAGCACAAATTCTCGAAAAATAAACATATTGAAGCAACTCAACCATTCCTCAACCCTTTTGGTAAAGAACAAAGGCTGTTGCCTGTTTGTTGATGCACTTAATACAACATATCATTTATCTCAAGAAGATCACGCATGATTTTGTATCCATTACCGCAAGATTTTTTGGGTATTTTCCACATGATCTCTGCAGCCACGCTCATTGGTCAAGTTATTCAAGCCATTCAGTAGGTCTGCATGATGAAGACGTAGTTGGTGTAAATTGACAGACGGCAATACACACAGCAGGGCGGAGGCAGAACGCTGCGCATCTGGTGTAAATCTTGGGCAAGAAATAAATGTACAAAATTAATCAAAATTCTAAATGTGACTCTTGTCTTTCTGTGATTCATGAAAATCTGAATCACCCTGTCAAATTCTGAAAGTTAGTCCAAAACTCCTTTTTTTTAATGCATTGTCGTCTCTCTAATGTTTTGAAAGTCAAGAAAAGTGTAATCCAGGTTATAATCAATATCATTGATGCTTTCAACAGTCATTTTATTCCTCCTGGTTCAACCTTTGATCCCAGTAATACAGAGGTTACAGCAAAAGAAAAGTGCTCAAGAAAACTTTGAGTCTGCCCCTTGTCTCCCTGCTTGACAGTTCTCTTTTGCTCCTGTCTATGTCTTGCAAGTTCATAAGGCTCTATTGAGCCTAGATTGTAAAAAATCCTCTGGTCCTGATAAGATAGAGCCTTATTTTCTAATAATTGCTGCTGATGTTATTGCACAGCCAATTGCTTCTGTTTTTAATCTGAGTTTATCCTCCAATATCATACCTTGTGTCTGGAAGTCAGCTATGGTTCTCTCTTTTTTAAATGGAGTTGGCCACTCTGATCTGAATTATCACCATCCCATTTCCAGGCTATCTGTTATAGCCATGGTTTTTGAATCTTTTGTGTATGACCAATTGAAACAACATTTACCTGATGGTAATATTCTCGGTGATTGTCAGTCAGGTTTTAGATCAGGCCATAGTACCATAGCAGCGACTATGCTAGTCACTAATGATATTATCAAAGCCTTATGAACAACACACTTATTAATTCAAGTTTTGCATTCTCAATCAGAAGGTGAAGAGCGCGAAAAGCCCACCAATGGAGATCACCACTCCTCAAAATTTAAACAGCGACGTGTAGAAAGTTTTTGGATTTCCATTGACAAATGGACAAATAACAAGCCAGAATGTATAGTCACCTGAGGGCACATCTCATTACATTTCACCTAAGCAATCTAGCGAGGAGCTTTGCCTTCTTCCTCCTCATCCGCAGGGCTTACCAGCTGCTCTGCGCAAAAGCGTGATCACGGACAAGTGAACATTGTTTATCTGCAAAAGATATAAGACCCTTCAACATCTCACAAGGGAAGGATTTAATCCTCTCTACAGATGTGAAACAGAGCCTGCTCTCTTTATCTTGCAGCAAGAGTTACACTATTCTATCAATAGGTGACACACCTGAACCGTTTATTGAATTTTCACAACAGAGCCTTGCCTGTTACCAGTATAGAATATGGACCAAATAAATCCCATCCTTGTTTCCAAGACATTGTGTGAATTAAACTCCTCAGCCAAGCCTGATGTGCAAACTACCTAATATACTTGCCCATTGTATCTATCCAGCAGTAAATAAAAATGATCTCCTGTGACAGAAAAAAAATCATTGTCCTTTGTTGGTAATACCTCAGCCTATAATAGGCTAAAGGTATTGCAATGAAGTATTGAAAAAAATCTCTACCACCTCCAAATCTGGGCCATGGTTTTTCTCCTGGAAAAATTGGATTATCCCCCTCAAGTGGGGGTCAGTTTATTACCCCCCAGGTGGAGGAGTTTGGGGGTTTGTTCATGAGTGAGGTAGGATGGAGCGTGAGATTGACAGGCGAATCGCTGCAGCGTCTGCAGTGAAGAGGCATTGAAAGCGTCCGTTTTGGTGAAGAAGGAGCTGAGCATAAAAAAGCAAAGCTCTCGATTTACTGGTTGATCTAGATTCCAACCCTCAGCTATAGTCACGAGCTTTGGGTGACGAAAGAATAAGATCAAGAAATTACAAGTGGCCAAAATGAGCTTTCTCCGTAGGGTGGCTGTGCTGACCCTGACGTAGAGATAGGCTGAGGAGCTTGGACATCCAGGAGTGGTTCAGAGTAGAACCCGCTGCTCCTCTCGTCGAGAGGAGTCAGTTCAGGTGGTTCAGGCATCTGGTCCAGATGCCTCCTGGATGCTGCTTCCTTTAGAGGTTTTCCAGGCATATCCAACTGGGCGGAGCCCTGAGGCAGACCCAGGACATGCTGGAGGGACTATAGCTCCTGGCTGGCCTGGGAAGAGCTTGGGGTCCCCCAGGTAGAGTTGGAGGAGGTGGCTGGGGAGGGGGGTGCCTGGGCCTCTCTACTTAGTCTGTTACCCCCGCGACCTGGCCCCGGATAAGCGGAAGACGATGGATGGATGGATGGATGGATGGATGGAAAAAACATCACGATTCTGAAGCAAAATGCAACATGGTATTGATACTACATCATTCTACAATCAATTATTGTCATGAGATATTAAATACACATGATTCTCTACCATTGAATTACATGTAGATTAATCTCGGGACAAATTCAGAGGTTCCTTACGAACTCCTACAATCCATAAACTCCACATATCCAGTCTCTCTAATACTTGTTCAGGCTTATCTGCATAAAACACAGTTATAGTTCACGCCAACCTCAACTATAGCCCGATGATTATCTATTGATTGACACATTTTTATCTAATTTAAGACAGTATAAACTTCCCACGGTAATCAAAAAACTTTGATTGGACCCCTCAGAAAACGATTTAAGCCCTTGCGTAACAGCAAGTTAGGTTGTATTCTATCAACTGTGCACAGCAGAATGACATGAGTACAAAGGAAAAAAAAGACTTCCAAAACCAACGTTGGTTACATTTACATGATAGCAATTTGATAACGACATGGGAAATGGGAATTATTCTGAATGGAAAAGTACTGGAGGGTTCCTCGTCCCGGAAAGTACTGTTGCTCTGTTTATCTGGAGGAGGACATCAATGATGGAGAGTTTTGCTTCATTCTGAGTGAGTACATTGGAGTAATATGGAAGCTCATGGCTAGCTAGCTGCTGGTGAGTTGTTTTTTTTTTTTGACTTACCATAGCCAGGATGATTACAGAGCTTGTTTGCCATATTGGAGAGTATGAGTAACCATGAGCCTTTTCTACTAATCCTGTATATGGCAGGTTTTTTGCACATTAGTAATGTATAAAAATTTATAACGCATTCAAAAATCAATACCTAGGTTTTTTTTTTCATTTTAAAATAAGAACAGCTCCAGGACTTCGGTAAAACCCCTGCCACATTCATTTCTCCAAGTCTGTTCAATCATAATGCCTGCTTTTTTTCTGATAGTGTAATGTCTGTTTTGTTAAAATGAGTTATATTTCAGGTGTTACTGTGTGAGTGTGATATACTGGCTCCTTATTGGGTTGTGAAAAGCATTTCTGCAAGCTTGCGTTTCACTTGGATGATCAAAATTGTAAATAGCAAGAGCTGTCCATCGTCAACTGTATTCAATCTCCTGAGTTGGTATTATGGGGTCGCATACAAGCAAGCCTTGTGCATAGTTCTTGAATTGGGCATTCCAGATTCAGGTGGGATTAGAGATGCCAAATCTATTAAAAAAATAAAAATAAAAATAGGAAATTGGTGGAAAAGAATCAGGAAAATGAGGAGGGGCTGTGGGGAAAAGCCATTGAGAAAATAGGAGAAAAATCACTCTTGGGGTTATGAAGCATCTTTTGAGATTTTTATCACCAAGAGCGCAGCCGTGGGTGGGCACCGCAGGATCGGGCGCCTATGGGTGGGATCGCCCCTAATATGACAAATGCAAGAGACAAATGTTTTTATATATATTGTTTTATTAACACGGCATTTATTTTAATAATTGCTGTCTATGTATATTACTTAAGGACAGTTTCATGGTCCTTTCTACCTGTTACATTTTATCTTACCTATTAAAGAAAAAATGAGGAATTAAAACATACTTACCTGTGATATTAGCCTGTTAAGACAGTAACTGGTATACTGGTGTAGATTTATTAAACCAACATGACCACTTGAATCTATTAAAGGCTTCAAGGATGCACCATAAAGAAGCAGGGCCATGGGCAGGAGGAAAGAGCAGCATATTGTTTTACTTTTTCAAACAATCAGCCGCCCAGGAAAAGAGCCTTGACAGAACAACAGTCAGAAGGACAGAACAGCAACAGACAGGACAGCAACAGACAGAACAGGAACAGACAGAACACCAAACAGAATAGCATCAGACAGGAAGACACCAAGAAACAGCAGCGGCCCGAGCAGGGCCAAAGAGTAGAACCTTGTGTGGAGCTGCAACAAACAGATGCATCTTTTAAGAATGAGTGAGCCACAACATGGCCATTCATCACTGAAGGAAGCCTCAGCACACATTACTGGTGTTCTGTATGTCTTGTAAAAACACATTGCCACCAGGGTAAAGTTATTTACAGATATTGTCTGCGACACATTAAGCGCCAGAGCCACCAGGAAAAACAGGCCCTTCAATCCACAGCCACATTTGACAGATTTTCTGTGTCCCCCTCCCTCTGTTGGAGGGATGTCAGATCAAGAGGCGAAGGTATGCTATGTGTTATGTTCCTGCTGTGAAGGTTCAAAGTTAAATAGTTTTGTGTACTGTACTGTCATGGTTGATAGTTATGACTAAAGTACTGTCTCGTCTAGGATTTGCATTTCTGTGTTATGTTTCCCTAGTCTAGTTTTTCTTAGTCCTGTGTGTATGTCTTAATTGCCCATTGTGTTCACATGCCCTGTTCTGTTGTCTAAAATTATTTAAACTTAACTGTGTTCTTTGGGGAGTACTAATATAATTTTTTCTTACAGTCAAGGAGGGCTGAGGTCAAATGGCAGCAACACTGAGCAGCACAATGTGCCACTTGTTGTTGATGACCACCTGGGGCCTCTTCTGACAGAGTGTTTTCAGGATTCCAAAGCAGCCCAGGAGTACGGGTGTGCCCAGAACCAAGACTTCATGTTCCAGTCAACGAAGTGCTGGCAGCACATTTCATGAAGGAGTTGGTGGTACAAATGAGGGAAGGACCAGACACCCTCATCACAGATGGATCCAATGACACAGGTATTTCCCAAACCACTGAACATGATGTTTTTCTCCTCCACAATAATCTGGCATGATTTAGTATTTAACCATCTATTTCGGAAGATGGGAGGCTTTATATACTCATATGCTGTCATTGCAGGAGTAGAGAAGATGAATCCCCTGACTGTCCTGATCTTTATGAAAGATCAGGTTGTCCAGCAACTTCTGTGGAGGTGCACTACAAAAGCGGGACAAGGTGGGACAGCAGAGGTCATCTTCAGCAAGATCAATACCACCCTGGAGGAAAAAAGTATCCCATGGCAAAAAACTCTGTTGGCCTCTCTGTGTGGACAATGCTGCTGTGAACACGGTTCACATAACTCCATCGCCTCCAGAACCCTGAAAGAACACCCCAGTATTTATGTTCATGGCTGCCCATGTCATGTGGGTCCACAACACTGCCAAATGGGCTGTGGTGGGGTTTTGGACGTGAGAATATAGGCACAATTGTATTTTACATGTGACTTTATATTTGTGTAGTAATTACATGCATTAACTGAATGTTTACGGTCTGATTCATACATTGCAGGTGTCCCAAGTTTGATCTGGACGAGCCTGGTTGTTGATTTCGGCTACTGGTTCAAGGGTAGCACAAACCGGAAGTGGTACTTGACAGGTATGCACTTTTGACAGTGCCAATTATAATATTGAAATACAGTGCTTTTGAGGACAGGTAATTTATAATTAAATGTCTGTAACAGAATTTTAACGAGCTCCATGAGGCACACATAGGGTCCTACGCAAGTATGGGAAAGTATGGAAAGTATGGAAAATAAATTTGATTAATTTCCAGGTATTAAAAAAGTATGGAAAATGAAAAATAAAAGTATGGAAAAATATTTATGTTTCCAGAATAATTCGACTGCTCTAAAATACTGTTTTCTAAATGAGAAAATTAGGTGTTTCTAAAAATTTAATCAATCGGATCGTGTTTTTATGCCGGGACATGGGTTTTTTTTTTTTTTTTTTACAGGTCGGTTGATACCATACATACACCAGCCAATCACAGCTCGGCTATGATACCATTCACACGTGCCATAAGCCAATCACAGCTCGGCTATGATACCATTCTACACGCCATAAGCCAATCAGAGCCTTCCTCGCTGTAGCTACTCATGCGCCGATGAGAATGGCAAAAGCATTAGAAACCAAGTCACTGTAAGTCGACTTGTGCCGCAAATTTGTAAATGCTTGTCTGACGAATTAGGATGTAATTAACCGCAATAAATTACAAATACACTAGCTGGTCTGCTGCAGAAGTCCAATAGTCGATTTAATAGGCCTTGGCTTCAATGACTCATACTGCAGATCGAGAGCAAATTTCATATCAGACAGTGTTTTCATTACCGGTTTTTATTTTTGCTATTTAGATTTTGCGCATTTCTAAGGGTAATGGAAACGCACCTAGAAGAGTGAGGACGATGTTCGCCCAAAAACTGCTTCGTGACCATAGACTATTCTGACACAGACCTGTTTTGAGTCATGTTGATCCCAGCTATGGATGTCCAGTGGTAAATGGTTTTATTTTATGTTTCAACATCAACGCTAACCTTCTATCCTGATAGATTAGATTGGATCGCTCTTCTACTCTGATCTGAAGTTCCATATGTTATTCACGCAATATGTATGAAATACGGTGACTGATTGGCCCGAGTACAAGATTATTATTTTCATTGAGCACGATAAAGATAGGTAAAGCTGCGGTTCTTATAGATTTATAGTCTGTTTTTTCTTTGGGGTTCCGATAATTGGCCAGCTATCAGTCGAATGACATTTTGTCGACAGCAAATGTTCAAAACTGATTCTAAAGCTCCCAAATGTGCTCCCTGACCCCAGAAGGCTTATCAGCGCAATGCCTCAAATATGAGTCTGTGTCAATGAACAGTCTCACGATCACCTAGCAGACTGTGATTCTTGGGGACCCTAATAACGTCGGATTTCCGTTCTCCTCTCCATTTCCATTACCCCCTTGGAAATGCGCAAAATCTAAATTGCGAAATAAAAAAAAAATGGTATAAATACCATTAACTGGTAAATTAATTAAAAAAACGGCTTGTCTGATATCACGAAATTTGCCTCCGATTTTTCAGTATTAGTCACAGCAGCCAAGGCCTATTAAATAGACTATTAGACTTGCAGCAGACCAGTTAGTGTACTTGTAATTTCAGCGTGTGGGAGCATTTACAAATTGGCGGTGTGCACAACTCAGCTGACCGTGACAAGGTCATGGTTGATTTATGGTACAACTTTAAGTGGAACAACCAGAATTGCTTTGTATAACCTGGGTATAGGAATGTATGTAGTCTTTTTTTTTTTTAACAATTAATTGCACGTAATTTGGTGTGTGTGTGTGTGTGGTTAGTTACAGTTTATGTTCAGACACTTGAGGGACACAAAAAATGTAAGCATTGAACTGTTAAAATGTGCTAAAAAATAAAGATAATAATAATTAAAGTTGATGTTTTATTTATGATACACTGATATACAAACCTCAATTCCGAAATAGTTGGGTCAAAGTGTAATTGTGAATAAAATCAAAATGCAATGGCTTTCAGGATCACATGAGCCAATATGTTATTTACAATAGAACATAGATAACATTTCAAATGTTGAAACTAAGACATTTTACATTTTTATCCACAAAATGAGCTCATTTCAAATTTTCTGGCTGCAACAGGTCTCAAAAAGTTGGGACACAAGCAGAAAAAAAGGGCTGAAAAAACAATTAATATATAAGAGAATCAGCCAAAATAACATTTAGCAAGTGATTAAGTTAACTGGCATCCATAGCGTGTAACATGATTAAATAAAAAGGGATGTCTTAGAGAGGCTGGGTCGCTCAGAAGTAAAGATGGCCAGGAGGCTCTCCAACTGTGAAGGCTTTGTAAAAAATTGTGGAATACTTTAAAAAACATGTTTCCTCAACGTCAAATTGCAAAGGCTTTGAAGGTCTCATCATCGACAGTGCATAACATCATCAAAATTCAGAGAAACTGGAAAAATCTCTGTGCGTAAAGGACAACGCCGAAGACCTTTACTGGATGCCTGTGATTTGGGCCCTCAGACGCCACTGCATCACTGCGGCATGATTCTGTCATTGACATTACTAAATGGGCCCAGGAATACTTCAAGAAACCACTGTCTGTAAACATCCGTCGCCATCCACAGATGCCACCTAAAAACCTATCATGCAAAAAGGAAGCCATTGTTGGCATGATCCAGAAGCACCGCCCGTGTTCTGTGTGGGCCAAGTCTATTTAAAATGGACTGTAAAGTAAAGTGGCAAAGTGTCCTGTGGTCAGACGAACGCAAATTTGACATTCTTGCTGGAAATCATGGCTAAAGAGGAGAAAGACCACCCCCTCCTGTTATCAGCGTTCAGTTCAAAAGCCAGCATCTCCTGATGGTATGGGGATGCATTAGTGCATATGGTGTGGGACACTTGCATGTTTTAAAAGCACCATGAATGCTGAAAAGGTATATAAAGTAGGCATAGGTAACGGTCTACATAAACTCTAATGGGAATGCGTAACAGCTGAACTGGGGCAGTAAACAAGCCTCAGAAAACTATAAAAAAATGCGTAAATACCATTTTCATCCAAAAGAACACCATGGTTTTGATTAAAAGCAACCTTTTCAATAGGATACCCGATTTCATACATGAACTCTCAAGTAACGGCCAAAAAGCGCGATTTGAACAGAGCTATTGTTCGCCCGTTGGATGAATGTGTGACCTCCAATTTGTGCGTGTTTACAAATTTTCAAGTGCACGGCGTGGCAAAAATAACATTTAGGAGGTAGATTTCAAATAGCGCAGCGCCCGGCCTTATCCCAGCTACGTCCTGATTTGCTTTACAGCCATCTAATTTGAAAATACGAGTCTGTTCGCCCAGGCTAGACCTCCAGGGGATGTGAAATAAGTCTCGGCAGAAGTTGGTGGTTCGCTACAGTTCACCGCATTTCTTCAACAATAGCAAGAAAGGTTAGCGATTTTACTCCAAATCTCTACATAGCTCGTTTATCGCAACATCCCGCAACTTACCAAGTAGCTCTCAGTAAAATATACCAAGGAATAAACCGGGCGCCAGGCCTTGAAGTCAAATGTCACAAGATTCATTTACGTTTTCGCTTAATTCGAGACTGAAAAGGGGGGAAATTTTAATAATCAGTTGGAAAAAAATTTGGCTCCCGGTAATTCTGTATATATTTTTTTAAATTTTGTTAATCAGTTTTAAAAAAGACTGAAAAAAAAACATCCTTTTTTTTTGGATTAAAAACGCATATTTAAAAAGGGAATATATTGTATTTGATTAAGCATTGAACTCTCAAAAATGAACTGTTTTAATATTTTTTGATGACTTTTTTCCCCGGTTCCTGAAAAAAAACGGAAAAACTTTTTCAAAGAGCTTTTCCCCGGTTGATGTACTGGAAATTTCCCTTTAAAAAAACCCCCCTCATTCCCTGCCAAAATAGTTTTATTTTTGATTGCTAAAAAGCAAAGGGGGGGTTTTGCCTTGCCAAAAAAACCCCCGACTCCCCTCACTGTGTTTTTTTGAATTATTCCAAGCTCATTGAAACTTTTCATGGGGGGGGGAATTTTATGGACATAGTAAAAAAATGCAGTTGTTTTTTTAAATCACTGCAAGAGGTTATTGAAGGGGAACATTTGATTCATATTTTGTAAGGTGGGAGGGCAAACAACTGCCGGCATCAGCTACTTCACTGCATTTTATACAGTCATGGGCAAGTAGCGTTAATGTTTGCCCTCCCACGGATAATTTTGACATTTTTGCAGGCCATTGATCCAAAAAAAACCTCACAGGCAACCCATTCATACCATTTTTTTAATATCAATGCAAAACCTAATGTTTGTTGAACATAATTGGGTGAAATTCAATGCATTTTCATTAAAAGGGCCTAGGGGCGCTACAAATTTCAGAAAAGCGGGGTAGATGACTTTAGCATCAATTATTTCTGTTAGGGTACCCTAATGGATAATTTGGCCTGGTTTATTTCCTGAATAGACTGTATTTTCGCTAAAATGCCCTCAGGCTTCACTCCAATTTTCACATAATGGGTTTATTGAAAATGCCGAAATCAGCCATTTTGGACCCCAGGTCAGAGATCTTTTTTTTAGTCATAAATTTGCATCAATCCCACCCGAATCTGGAATGCCCAATTAGTGAACTATGTATGCTTGCTCGTGAGCAAGCACTTCTTGCTGCCAACTCAGAGAGCGAAGATAGTTCATGGTTCTCCAAGCACGTGCCTGTCAGCCATACTGCTTATACACTATTATTGAAACTTGGCAAGTTCAGAACGAGGGCGGAGGATACCCGACATGAACAGACTTAGAATCTTCCTGACGAAAGTCTGCTCACAACAGAGGCGCTTTGAGCAAATCTAACAAAGCTATTTATTTATTTCCCTTCCCGGCAGTCCATTCCCAATTTGAAACCCTGCAGCGCGATGGCCAATTGTGTGCTACTCTGAAAAAGCTGCCGACCACTGCCGGTTCTGAGACCCTTTCTTGTAAAGGCGTTGGACTTGTGGCAAACTCTTCGTCTGTGTCTTCTGTACTTACCTGCAAAAAATCATAAAATAATAAAAACTTTGTTCTCAGCAACTCGAGAAATATTGTCATTTTATTCATTTATATTGCCCATGCCTATATAAAGGTTTTAGACCAACATATGATGACATCTATTCCAAGGAAGGCCTTGTGCAGGACAATGCAAAACCACATACTGCAGCTTTGGTTATAAACAGCATGGCTTCTCATAGTTAAAGGGTCCAAAGCAAACTGGCCTGCTCTGCACTCCTCATCTTTTCACCGATTGAACATTCGCACATAATTAAACGCAAAAGTCCGTCAAAGGAGACCCAAAAACACTCCAGCTGGAAGTCTGTATTAAACAAGAGGATCAATCCAATAAACTCAAGAAACTTGTCTCTCAATGCCTAGATGCTCCACTCTGTGTTAAAAAGAAGAGGATGCTACACCATGGTAAACAGGCCCCTGTCCCAACTTTTTTGAGACCCGTAGCAGCCATCAAATTTGAAATGAGCTCATTTTGTGGATAAAATTGTAAAATTTCTCAGTTTCAACATTTGCTATGTTATCTCTGTTCTATTGTGAATAAAATACTGGCTGGTGTGATTTGAAAGTCATTATGCTTGATTTATTCACAATTTACACTTTGTCCCAACTATTTCTGAATTGGGGTTGTATTTACTTAGATGTAGCATATTTCGAAAAAAATGCTGAGAAGTCTGGAAATTAAGGAGGAAAAGCATGGAATTTGAAATTCCAAATGTGTAGGAACCCTGGGCACAGTACATGGGGATCCTCCAGCATTTCTCTGCTCGTTGGTTAAGCCTTGAGCGCTGTGTGACCCAGATTCTGAGGTTATATGATCCTCTGGGCCAGCTACTTCAAATCTGCTAAAAGTGGTCCCTCATTTCATTTTCATTATACAGCTAATACAAAACACCATGGAATTAGTTAGTGTTTCCTTGTGATATGCTAACCTTGTTTTGTTTTTTTATTCAAGAGACAAATTTAAGCAGGTTCAGGAGACTTCAGAGGCATTCTCTGAATTCATGACAGAGTGTGTACTCTACTGTTTCCGAAAATAACATACCTTCCACAACATTCACTCATTCAACCTCCTGCTCCAGAGAGAGCGGTCGTCAGTATTTTCATCGCATGATGAGGTACATTGGGAGGGTGGGATATGCTTCTGCTGTTGTGTGCTTTTGCTTGGTGTTTTTGCTGGGAGCTTGTACAACCACAGTGTCACCCACTGTTTGGCATACACCTGTAAATGTCTGTGTTAGATGACAAACTTCATCTACAAGCTGTGTGCAGTTCATGGTGCCTATAGTGGTGGCAGGGCCACAACAGCTTCATGAAATTGTTTTTAAAGCAAAAGGCAAAACCATTTCCACAGGTCAGTGTTTGATCATTATCATCATTCACTATAATTTTTTGTTAATACTAATTTACAAATGATGAGACCAGACTACAGGGGAACCCCATGTCATGCTTAGCCTTATTCCCAGCATTTTCTCATCTCATGAGGAGAAAAACCTGATAGATTGTCCTAGTTTTCTGAGCTAACGGGAAGCTCAGCAGTTGATCATTGATCTGGAGCATTTCTGTTTACCTGATTTGTTGTGTCTGTGACAGGAAGAAAGCTGAATATTGGCTTCACCACCAGGGCTACGCTCAACAGGCTCCTGTATGATGGAGACATCACACTACGCAGATGGAGAAATCATGAAGGCTGCATTGGCATTCTCATCAACGCTGTGGACTACGCGCAGGCAGAAGCTGCCTCTGGGCAGAGCCACTGCCTGCTAACGCCAAGTTTGTAGATGTTCGCAGAGGTGGGGAATGTGGCGAAGATGCCTCTTTTACTTTGTTGAGAGGTCGGATTTTCTAGCAATTTCTGTTTGTTATCTGAGATTAAATACTCTGAATTTATACTAAGGCATAATTCTTTTAACACTAGGGAAATTAAATACTAAGACACAGTATCGCTAGAAGTTTGTCTCTAAGCACATGAGCCATCCCACTGGCTTCTTTAAATGTTACTCCTTTGGGTTGATGAAAACAAAAACAAATAACTTGTAACTGTGCTTTTCTTGAATTAGGTTTTCCCACCTGCTTCCCCTACCATAAATACAGGAGCATGACCTACTGAGCGACGAGTTCCTGGAATACTAGACTATGCCAATGCCACCCCCGCAGGACCCAGAGGAAATTGGGATGGAGAGCTTCTGGGCTGAAATGGCAACCTGAAAACATAAGGTAACAATTTTTCCTGCACAATTAAGATCACAATAATTTCAAGCGTTTT
Source organism: Gymnothorax javanicus (assembly GCA_029692085.1). Taxonomy (NCBI): domain Eukaryota; kingdom Metazoa; phylum Chordata; class Actinopteri; order Anguilliformes; family Muraenidae; genus Gymnothorax; species Gymnothorax javanicus. The sequence continues at coordinate 43,691,841 of CM056200.1, forward strand.
TAGCTTTTTTTTCCTTTAACAGATGTAAAAGTGTATTGGTGATGTATAGCATTTTACTATTAAGATAGTCATGCATCTATATGCTGCTTTAAAATTGTATATACATTTTTAAAGCATCATATAGATGAACGATTTTGTCTTAATAGACAAAATTAACTATGCATCAACCTATACTTATCTGTCAAAGGAAAAAAAGAAGAAAACAAAAAACAATAACACTTGAGAGCTTATTTCTACTGTGTTCTTGGTTCATTCCTCACAGGTGACAGGAGTAAGACTGTTCCAGAGGTTGCAACAATTGGGCGGTTGCAGTCCTGGTGCTGCCCTACTCCAATGCGATGCATAGCGTAGTCCTTTCATTGGTGGGACTAAACAAGTCCAAGACCAAGAACAGCTTGGCCCTGATGGAACCCCTGTCATCAATAATGACAATAAAGAAGTGTACTCCATATATGCCCAGGTAAGCAGCATCATGGAGTATGCTTCTTTGTGCTGGATTGGTGCTTCTACCACCTCACTAAAGCTTCTAGACTCCATCCAGAGAAAAGCACTACACATCATTGGTGTGAACGAACAACAGGCCAGACTGGAACTTAACATACCGTCCCTTCACCATAGACGTCAGGTGGCTGCTACAGCTTTGCTCTACAAGATGCACACTAGCTTGTGTCCTACAGACCTGAAGAGGATGCTACCTCAGCCACTTACCATCAGATGCACAACTCGCACCAGCCCAGCCATGCCAAGCCAGTTTCAAGAACCCACTCCACAGGTAGAACATTTATTCACACAGCAGTTCGCACTTGAAATGAGCTTCCCACGCATTGGAACATCACAGACAATGGCCTGCAGTCCTTCAAACCAAGAACTCACAAATACTTTCTTTATTGATATCAGTGATACTCTTGGCAGCTGTGAGCTGGGCTGATTGGCCACTGTCTTTATGAGACATTCCGTGGTCAATTGGACTTAACGCCCCTGATGACCATCTCCTAATTTCTTCCTACTTTTGATATATCATTTCTCAATGTATCTGAAGGACTCTTCAAATATTTAATCAAAATTCCTCATAGTCCTTGAGTTTCTTGCGGGGCCTTTAACCCAGCAGCCTAGTCTGGACAGCATAAAGATTTAAGAACGCACGTTGCCGACACAGATATGCGCGTAATTTTGAAAGTACCGTAATTACTGTAAGTTTTGCGCACAGTGTACCTAACTGTTCCTGAAAGCTGAGAAGCTGTGCTTTCAGCCCAAATACAGGTTAAATTATGGTAAACATGGCAGCACAGATCTCTGTTGATTTTGCATGCTAGGCCTTAAAGGGTTAAGTGGGAGGGGTCTGCGCCCTGAGCAAATCCTGGCTTCTAAGCCATTTTGAGGGGGGCTACACTGGAGAAAATGCAAAGGTGGTACACAGGTCTAAGTTTAATTACACAAGTAGTACTACTTATAGAGACTAGGAGAAAATATAAAATTATACCCCTTGTGTCATGGGCTGATGCAATCGGTGCTCCGGAAACGGAAAAATCGGTCAGGCCATAACAAATTTTAAATAATCAAAATTTGTCAAAATTAGAATTTATCTCCAGCAACTAAATCTTTTGGGCTACTAATTAAGGTAGATATGGAGCTTGTATAAGCATACACTATTCCTGAAACATACTAAATAGCCTCACTGCGCCATTAAAGGGACATTGTGTAGGAATTACTCCCATCCAGCGTTGAAATCATGTATTACATTCAAACGAATAGTGCACTGGCTCTCATAATTTTTCAAACATGTATTGCAACCACGTCAGCACCGTATCAACGTTCTCCTATCACGAACATTGGCTAGTGCGTAAAGGATGTATGTCAAACCTTCATGCTACTTAGAAAGACCCAGGTTTAGCTACAGATATAATTTAAATGAGACGGACTTGGGTAATGGTGATTGCTCGGTGATCACACACGAAACGAAGGTGTCACACACGTAACACACATGCAAATTAGTCGGTATGCAACGAGCAAGGTATTTTATTAAAGTTTGAATTACACGAAACAGGAATAACCATTGCTGAAGTAGATGGTCAAAGTGTTATAATCTTCTGCTCAAATCACAGAACTTTTGGAATGTAAATTAAACGAAGCGAGAGACCCATTTGCCCTCCATACTTTGCAGGTTTCCAGTGTCAGAAGAAGCAAGGCAGCCGCCAGAGACATCAAAAAGCCCCCACAATTCTTCATTTTTTAGGCAGGGTGTACTTTTCAGAATATATTCTGGCCCTGGCGTTTTGGTTTATCCTGTTGCTTGCCATTGTAAAGTGGAGCTCCTGTCCCAATATTCCAGTAGTCTGCCAATTGATAGGTACCGGATCCAGCACAGATTAGCTGAGCTGCAGAGGTGTGGAAGTCGCAGATTGGCTGTCTTCGGGGGCTTGGCTATTTAACTCCTGGATGAACCCGAAGAAAGAATCAACGCATGCGGCTTGGCTTTTGGTGCTCCTCGTCATTCGGGTTTTTGTCATTATTTGAGTGTGAACTACAGTTGAACATGCTAAGAGTTCTATACCCATGTGCTAAAAAGGAAAGCCCTGTTAGATGCTGCCCATTCCAACAAAAAATACAAGTTCAAGCACTAAATCACGTAAGAACACTAATTTACAAACTTGTTTCAAAAGCATTGTATCCTGAGATATCATTGTAATAGTTTGTAAAATTTTCTCTTACTCTGCATAAAATACATTTTTTTCCTTTAGCTGGTCAATAAAATCACAAAAGATATACATAAAGAGTAGATTAAAAACAATATACTCTGTATACTGTTGATTATGTAAATGAGCAATTTTAAAAATAAATTAAACAATAAATAAATGAATATTATTATAATTTCCCCTTCCCACGACATGTTCAGCAAAATCAGTTCTGCTGTCCAGCTGCTTAACAGCTTGGACCTGGTCACCCATTAGTAAGGAAGAGGCAGAAAAGAAAATGGAATGGAATCAGCTAAATTAGGCTGGCCTCATTGCTAATGATTAACCCCAGCACTTCCCTTCCTTCCCCAGAGCTGTAACTAACAGGTAAACTCACACAAAAGAATAGCATCCTTCTGAATTCCGTGATAGAAGTTATATGTTAAGAGCCAGTCTCTGGTCCTCTTGGTTGACCTTGAACTAGGGTTTAATCCTGGGACATGGAAATAGAAAAACGGGAAAGCGGGGAAAAAACATTTTAAAAATATTTATAAGATAATTAAATATATTTAGAAAATATGTAGGCCTATTTTACTTTCTTAAAACATATTCAACAGCTGTGTGTGTATACAGGCGGAACAGCTGCATGTGTGTATGCGTGCAGAGAAAGAGAATACTTAAAGGCCCAATATGTAATTCTCTGCCACTAGAGGGCGCTTAACCAAACAATAACAAGTGGCCGAGTTTGATGACGCAATGGGATCGCGTGGAATCATGGGAGTTGTTGTCTTCATTCATTTACACGCACCACTGACAGCTAAATTCTCCAACGTGACTCAAACAGGAGCAGTGAAACCATGTACATGGACGAGGTGAGGTTATATTTCTTGACTTTTATATAACTTCATCTTATTTCATTCAAATTAAAAAAAATGTAAGGGATAATGATAAGTTGGCCATTTACAGCGCTTATGATGTGCTGCAGGTCAGAGGCTGAGAGAAGGGGGGTGGGGCGGCTCATGTTGCCCATCTTCCGTGAGAATAATAACAGATGTGAACACTCTGTTGCTGAATGCAAATGCTAAAGGTAACAGATATCGAGGAAATGCCACTGTCAGCTGGCAATGTATGCTTTCAGTTGCTCCTGCCGCTATTGCTATAGCTTCGCTTAACAACGATGTGCTCAACAGACCAGCTGGCCAGCGGTTATCTATCGAGACAAGCTGATAGACCAAAAAGTGAATCAGTATTCAAGGGGCCGTGTTCTAACTGCAAGTAATGTAGCTAACGTAAGTACTGACTTCTCATAACGCACAAACGATGTGCGTACACATCAGCTTTCTGTTTGTCATGCGGCATCACAAGAAAAATGTTTTAAAGTGGAGTAATCTTTCGTTTATGTTACCATCTTGGCGTGAAACTCTTTGGCAACGGCGAAGCGCGCGTGCGTGGAGGGTGATTTTCTCGGTCTCATGGACTCTTTGTGTTGGAAGTGACGTGAAATTTGTGACGAAAAGAAACACCCTGTGTCCCTACATTGATAATACAGATATCGCTGTCTTTGATAATCATTGAATACATCATGGATAATGTAAGTACACAACACCAAAACATATATAACATATCTATATATTTTATATTGGGAATCAGGGGCATTGTTAGGACTTGAAAACACTGGGGGCTTCAGCCCCCTTGACCCAACCATTTTTTGGGGGTCCATTTTTTGGGTGAAGACCGCCCAATGTTGAACTTGGAAACTGTAACAATTTATCCTCATGATTCTGCGCCTCTGCCCATATATGGGCATGCCCCCTATGGCTGGCCTCGCATTTATTCCTGCAGCTGCTACTACCGCATCAGTGTGTCAGCCATCCAAGGTGATTTGACACAAGTAGACGAGGCTACTGTTGATTGGGGGGGGAGATCCGGGGCTATTGGCCAATCATTCGGGGCTTCAGTCCAGGGCTAACGACGCCCCTGTTGGGAATTTTTTTGGATTGAGAAATTGGGAAATGTTACATATTGGGCCTTTAACTTAATCGAACTGACTACTCGCACTTATTTAAGTGCGTCCAAGCACAAAAATTGATCGAAATTTGCGTTAGATGCACTTACAAGTGTGGCCAAGATGCACATTGCTCCAATGCCCACACTTATTTTAAGTGTGTCCAAAGGTAAAAATTTTTCTTAGCCAAACTTACTTTAAGCGGTTCGTTCTAAAAACTGGAATGGTCATCAACTGGCGCAGTGAGTAAGTGTGGCCAAGAAAAAAATTCAGCATTGGCCACACGTATAAGTGCGAATAACATCGGCCTTAATTAATTGACTAACAATCACAAAACGCCCTGAATTCAAACACTTCTGACCATTAATGCAGTTAATTAAGTAGCCGTTAGAACAGCATTGACTTGATGAACAGAGTGGCGTTACTTTGAAGTCTGTCGCTTGAAGCAAAGTTATCAACCAAAATGTGTTTTTGACCATATTGATGACCGTAACCTTGGCCATGATAGGATCACTCAAAAGTAAAAACTTCCAGCAAAGACACATTTGGAGCGGAAGATATAAAAATGAGGACAATCACTCAAGATAAAGGGCAGTAAAGGTGGTGACCAACAAATTAACAAACAAACAAACATTCTAACTGAACCAACTAACATATTTGCCAAAAGAATTCAGGCAAGTAACAAGCATACATCTCATGCGCTTACATTATGTGGCTCAGTAGAAGGCTTTCGGCAGCAGATGCAGGGCAAGTTATTGAGGCATGGCAGCTGCTCCATCTTGGAGATGTAGAGTAGGGGTTCAATGCTAGAACTGATGTCCATGAGGGCGAAGGCAATGACTTCAATCTGGCAGACTTCCGGGAAATCACTATAATCTCTTAAGGGCATAACAGCAACTACAGGCAGATAATTAAATATAATGATGGCGAGAGTGATTTGCACTGTTCTGAGGGCTTTCTTTTTCACGGGGTGAATCTTCTCCTTGCTCAAGACCGACTTCCTTAGACTCCACATGATCGAAACGTTGCAGAAAACCATGATGGTGAAGATGGTCAGGATTAGCCCTAAGAAGATGTTAGAGACGCCCAACTGCAATGTCCTGCTGAGGGCATAGGCTAACATGAGTCCCCAAACAAGCATGGAAATAGCCAACCTGATCTTGTTATCCTTGATGCTGGTGAACACAATAGGATGGACCACAGCCACGTAACGGTCCAGACAAATGCAGGTGAGGAAGAGTGGGGTGGTGTCTTTGATCCCGTAGGAGAAGGACAGAAAATCCCACATAGATGTGATTCCGAGCATTTGGTAGCCAACGTCGCTGATGGGGGCCATCAGGCAGTAGCAGGCATCAGCGATGGCCAGGTTGAAGATGAAGATATCCGAGGTGGAAGAGTCACTCTTCTTTCTGGACACCAGCCACATCACCATGATGTTGGCAGGGTAGCCCACTACAAGATTGATGACCCTGACAATGAACTCAGGCAAATACTCACCAAGTAATGTTTTGCATTCATACGAATTTGAGAGTTGGAGGCTGGATCCTGAAGAGGAGTGATAGAACGTTTGGCTAGAATTGATGACAGAGCTGTTCATTTTGATTTTAATTTACCTTGCAGGTTTGAAAGTTGATGTTCCTTGGAAAGGAGAATGGACGTTAGTTACATGCTCAAGTCCAGCTGAACAAGGCAATGGTCCTCACCACTTAAACTGACAGCAAAACTAAATTATTTTCTTACATTTATGCTGATTCCAGCAATATTTTACATTATTCTTTTCTCCGAAGTATTCCTCATCATAACACATTTATTGCTTGTGCTAGCCTATTTTGCACAAAATCAAGTTCTTAGTTTTGATAAAATGTTGCGGCACGAAAGGATAATTTTTATTTTCTGGAAAGACTACCTCCATCCAGGGAAAACTACCCCTCTTCTGAGGAAACAGTCTTTACTCTTTGAAACTGCACTGGGGGTTCCCAAGGTTGGGGACAGTGTTTCCAGAAGACAAAGTTTGCCCTTTAGGTCTATTGTATGACTGTCTGCAAAAGACTTTCTCTCAAGCACAACATAAGAAATGAAAGAGTGGTTCATCAGATTGAATGAAAGAATAAGTAACTCACCTGAGAAACTGCAGTGGTTCAGCATTCACTCCTGAAGGTCAGACAGCCCAGTAAGCAACTGTATCCTGATCACTGTGTCCAGGGGGTTACGTTTTCATCCAGTCTAGTTCCAGTTCATGTAAATGTATTAATTTGAGTGGTACGTAAGCAGTGCAGACTACAGCTCATCACAAATCCATTGAGGGAGCAATAGCACTTGGTGTGACTGTACAATACCCTGTTACCACAGGATAAAATTTGAGGATGGGTGGGTGTACAAAAAGTCTGATGTGAAGGGGGGGTTGTGTTAGGGGAGTAGGTTTGTGCAACATGACAAATATGTAGATATGCAGTAAAACAGAGGAGGGGCTAAAAGGAGGGGCCAGACATGTACCCCTCTATCCCTGTTCTAACAATATATTATTTGTCAGTGATGCAATCCAAGAGGAGGAGCCCAGACAAACAAGTGACGCAATGCAGTCGGCTGACTGGAGCACACCTGAGACTGTGTAACCTGGTGTAACGTCTTACACATGAAACCTCAAGCAGACTCAACATCATAGCAGACTCAATTCTCTTTCATCACCACAAAAATAATAAACTGAGCAATCAAGCCTGACAGGCGCTGGTGTTTTTGCTGAAAAACATATCAGTTTGGAGTCAGAAAACATGTCTCCAGGCTTCATGCCCATCAAACATTTTATCAAATTATTTCCTAGATTAGTGGTCAACATATGTGCAAGTTTACTGATGATCTACAATTGCCAGTTCTTTTACTTGTACTCCAAAAACAGATTGGCTGATGGTATCCATACTTTTTCAGATCGGACTTAATCATTGTCTAACTAAACGGGGACTGACACAAATATATAATGTGATCAGTTCAGTATGAACCAATTCAGTTCGTGAATATCACTGTCTTGTAGGGTTTCACTCTAACATAAGCAATGCACTCTTTATTCAACAGGTGGAATTATTGTTTCGCTGATAATTAGCAGAGTCAGGCATGCTGAAAGGCTGACAGGGAAAGTCTGCAGGGACAGTAAATCTCCAGGAACAGGTTTGGGCGCCCATGGATTAGTTCATATGTGAAGTTTCATTCCATGGAAACCTTCAAATAGCTTAATCTGCATCACTCTTTAATCACAATGAAATTCATACAAGATAGAGCGCTGTGCAAATGTATTTCCCCCCTTCCCCATTTCTTATTTTTTGATGGCTATAGGTCATGCATTAATGTTTCAGATAATGAAACTAGATTTAATAGACAAAGATTACCCTAGTGAAAACAAAATGCAGTTCGAAAACAATGATTTCATTTATTTAAGTATAAAAGCGATCCAACTTTACCTGGCCCAGTAATTACGCCTTCAATTTTAAATCAACCAATGGGACAAATTTAATTCATAATTGCTTTAATTTGAAGATGCACTCCCAGGCATGTATACTGCCAGCCCTGCTGAATCTAAACATTGCTTAAATAGAAACAGTGTCGGCGCCAGAACTGGAATTTGGGGAGCACAGACACATCCCGCTATGACAACAATTAGTCCTAGCTGGTTCTCAACCGTTTTCCTTTTTTGACACGTTTTCCAATAATTGTAATAATCCGTTGGAAATTGTAGACGCGGCTTCTCTCCCATTTGATCTAACAGCAAGAAAATAATGGCCTAAATTCATTAAAGAAAAATAATTCTCTCAGAAATAGGCTTATGCTTTATGAAAGACAAACTGCTCTGGAATGGTAACCCTTCCAAAGAAGTTTAGCTTCAAGCTATTATCTAGGTGGCTACGGCTACATTCCTGCTTCTTGCACTTTTCCATGAAATGTTTCAGATCTTTCATGCCAGTTGTAGTCCACAGTGTTTCAGTCCCAGGACTTTGGAACAACAGGCAAGGAAAATAAAAAAAGGCATTACTCACTGAGCAACCAGCTAGCCAACTCCGTTCAGCATACAGATTTGAGGAGAAGCTCCGAGTGTATGTCCTCCCTCGGTCACTGGTCTGCTGCAGAATGTTTAAATCCGGACGGTCGGGTCCCAAGTCTTTGACTCTCTTCTTAGCCACATCTGACCAACGACTAAATGGTGTATCACGTAGAGAAACAACAGAGTTTTCATTAACTCTTGTGGCCATCCTGTCAAAAGTAGAGTTCTCGCTATCTATTGATGTTATTGCTCGCTGATGCCTGTGCTGTGGGAAGTGACAGTATGATGGACGTCGTTGATACGCTGAACTGCCCAATTGCACCAAAATAAAAACTATGGAAAACAATGTCATTGGTTTGGGCGCAAAGATGTAAGACCCAGAATCGTATGTTTGATGCGCCAATGAAAAGCTCTCCCTGCCCAAATGATGGCGAAAAGTTTGCTAGCTTCCATAGACTTAACTCTTACCAGCACCCTTGATCTGGAAGAGGGCTTTAGTAATGACGAATGGCAAGCCTAAATTATGTTCGGATTCATTAATGGGTTGTTGACAGAGTATGGTCTACCACACATATTAGAAGCACAAAACAACTGCAATTTTGCTTTTATTTATGTAGCAAATTAATTTTTTTCTACAAGTTCTAGAATTTCCATCTCAAAATGTGAAGTAGGGTGGCGCACTAGCGCCCCGTATTAACATAACATAACATAACATGAATGGCGAGAACAGGCCATTCAGCCCAACTAGGCTCGCCAGTTTCTTTGTACCATCGTGAATATATCACTTCAGATACTCAATGACTCAATGGTATCTAGCTTTAAGTCAAGTCTGCTCTTGAAAACTCCCAAGGTCTCTGCCTCAACAATATGGTCAGGCAAGCTGTTCCACACCGAAATTACTCTTTGGGTGAAGAAATATTTCCGAATATCAGTGCTAAATTTACCTTTAGTCAGCTTCCATTTGTGACCCCGAGTTCTGCTAACAACACTTGGTTGAAGGAATCCTACATAATTCACTTTGTTAATCCCTTTAACATATTTAAAGACCTCAATCAAATCACCCCTTAGTCTCCTTTTCCTAAGACTAAAGAGATTAAGGATCTTCAGCCTTTTCTCATAGCTTTCATCTTTAATACCCGGAATTAGCTTCGTGGCTCTTCTCTGAACTTTCTCTAAAGCCTCTATGTCTTTCTTAAAGTATGGTCCCCAGAACTGTACACAATACTCTAAATGTGGTCTGACGAATGTGTTGTACAAAAGAAGCATCACCTCCTTGGATTTGAACTCAATACTTTTGGCAATGTATCCCAGCATCCGATTGGCTTTTTTAACAGCTACGGCACAATGGCTAGAGCCTGTGAGGGTTTGGTCAACAATCACTCCCAGATCTTTCTCTTGTGGAGCACATTCCAGTTTAAAACCTCCCATGAAGTAATCCCGTCTAATGTTTTTATTACCTACATGTACTACTTTACATTTCGCTACATTAAATTTCATTTGCCACATTTCTGCCCAATTCTGAATTCTATCCAAATCATCCTGAATCACTTTAGTGGACTCTAAACTATTTGCCAAGCCCCCAATTTAGTATCATCTGCAAATTTCACTAATCTGCTCTCAATATTCCTATCAAGGTCATTAATGTAGATGAGGAACAGCAGGGGTCCCAACACCGATCCCTGGGGGCGCCACTCCCCACCCTACCTAGCTCTGATGATATACCACTGACCACCACTCTTTGTGTTCTGTCCTGCAACCAGTTATGAATCCACTTCAGAATAGCACCTGTAACTCCAATGGAGCTCATTTTAAAAATTAGTCTCTTATGCGGTACTGTGTCAAATGCTTTCTGAAAATCCAAATATATGATGTCATAAGCCCTGCTCTGGTCATAAGTCTTGGTGGCCTCTTCAAAAAATTCCAGAAGGTTTGTCAGGCATGACCTTCCTTTACGAAAACCATGTTGGCTATCCCTCAAGATATTGTTACGTTCAAGAAATAAGTCCAGCTCATCTTTTATGATAGATTCCAATATTTTGCACGCAATGCAAGTTAAACTGACTGGCCTGTAATTACCTGGCTCAATACGGTCCCCTTTTTATATATTGGTATTATATTGCCCTGTTTCCAATCATTTGGTATTTCTCCAGTTTCTAAAGACCGTCTAAAGATGGCAGATAGCGGCAAAGATGATCTCACTAACTTCCCTGAGCACTCTAGGATATAAGCCATCAGGACCCGCGCCTTATCTGCCTTTAGTTGATGCAACTTGTCTAATACTGACGTTATCCCTAACCTCAATTTCCGCTAAATAATCTTGAGCATTGGACAAGCCCTCTGGCCGAATAAAGTCCGCTCTAAGGTAAAATTCTCAACAAAGTAACCGTTTAAGGTGTCCGCAATATCCTTATTATCATATAGCAGCGATCCATTTTATTCTTTATGCACTTAACCTGCTCTTTGACTTTCCTTTTTCTGCTACAGTACTGAAAGAAGCGCTTAGGGTAAGTTTTTGCCCCCTCTGCAATTTGTCTTTCATACAGTATTGACGCACCGCTTGACATAAATACAGTATTACATCAACATGGTAAATTCATCTTTCCATAAACTCGTACAGGAGGCTGGGATCACCCTCCACTCCAGGTCTCAAGCAGCAATGTACATCCTAAATAAATATAATTGTATTACACCAATGTAGTGGCACGCCATACACTAACATCAATTTCTAGATACAGTAATGTATCGATGTAGGGAAGGCTTCGTGATATTACATAATAATGTTAGCATATGTTACCGATATGTATTCACTTGCTCGTAACCGTTCACTGCATCATTTTGCCTCCCTGTGAACAGGATAGAGTTATCAGCGCCCCATTAAATACGAGACCTCATATTGTCATCCGTCCCCTATAAATACCTGAAAATAAAACATCATTATCAGAGCAGAAAACAGTTCACATAGAAGTCACTGCTGATACGTGTGTGGTGTCCGATGCTGACCAGATAACTACCGGCTCTACAGATCTAATGGTAGAAGTTGCATTTCACAAATATTCATGAGTAATTTAATATTCACGATACTTTTAACACGCATAAACACGAAGCATACGCCACAATACAAGCCACAATACATATAACTATTAACAATATCTGACTAGCTAGCTAACGAGCGTCCCTGTTAAGGTCAATGCCTAATCAAACGGTGCCACCAGCAGCTAGTTTTCGTTTGAGAGGCAAAATTATTGTCCATAAACAGCTATATTAACGTAATGTAGCTACACACTTAAGGCTTCATTCTGATAACAATATAGTGGTACTTAGTGGGGAAGTGAACATATGTTGTTATGGCCCCAATTTGTTATGGCGTCACGGACAGCAAGGGATGACAGACAAAATTCTTAAACTTCAACAGATTTAATGAAACAAAAACTTAGAACTAATCTACACTCTACCTTACTGACCAAGATTGAAATAAAAAAAAAGATAGTTACAGTCCCTTGGTAATTGAGATGGGCTGCTATGTTGCGATGTCTTGGGACAGGAAAATGCTCCAACACAGGCAAAAATCACAAAAAAGCTTCACAGGTCTTGAAAAGAGTGACAGGTCTGGTCAAATGTATCCTTCCACAATTTCTCCTTGCAATTTCTCCTACTACTCTTGTCCAGCCCCCTCTGAGGCATGCCCAGGACATGCCCAACCTAGCTCCAGACTGGGCTTAACAAAAAAATTGTCAATACTGCCATCTAGTGGCTTTTTTTTTTTCCCCATTACACCTCCATTCCAAAATGGAAAAATTTTGACTTATAAAGGCAAAATTTTTCTTTTCAATACAGAAATGGTTAAGTAGACACGTGTGTATATATACATAAAATGCAATATGCTAATAAACATGTGATATATATACTCCTACTCAAACACGGGATAAGCAATCAGCAATTACATTGTCAGTCCCCTTTACATGCTTAATTTCCAAGTCAAACTCCTGTAAAATCAAAATTTCAACAATCTCCAATTCTTGTTTTTCATCTTACTCAAAAACATTAACAGATTGTGGTCAGTATATACAATCATTGGCTTTTGCCCTGTACAAACATAAACCTCAAAGTGTTGTAAAGATAGAACCAGAGCCAACAGCTCCTTCTCAATTGTGGAATAGTTCTTTTGGTGGCGATTGAACTTCCTGGAGGAGTATGCCATGGGATGCTTAATGTCATCAGAGTCACTTCTCGGTAGGAGCACAGATCCACAAGCTTGGACGCTAGCATCGACTGCCATGGAGAACAGTTTGTTGAAGTCAGGAGATATGAGCACGGGGAAGTGACACAGCAGAGACTTCAGACGATCGAAGGCTTTTTGGCATGCTTCATCCCAAGTGAACTTTACGCCTTTCTTCAGTTGGTTGGTGAGACTGAGAGCAATCTCAGCAAAGTTCTTGCAGAACTTGCGGTAGTACCCGATCATTCCAAGGAAGCGGCGCAAAGCTTTTTTGTTGTCAGGAACTGGAAAGTCCATGATGGCTTGGACTTTAGCATTTATGGGTGTCACCTTACCCTGGTCTATGACGTAGCCAAGATACGTGACAGTAGCACAACCAAAAGTCACTCTTGTTCAGGTTAACAGTCAGGTTAGCCTGGGTCAAAGCGCTGGAAAAACGTCTCTAAATCTTTCAGATGTTCTTCCTAGGAGTCACTCCATGTGATCAGGTCGTCGATGTACGCACCCGTGTGTGGCAATCCGCCGATTGTAGACTGTATCATCCTTTTGAACGTGGCTGGGGCATTTTTCATGCCAAAGGGTAGGACTTCATACTGGTATAACCCAGATGGTGTGGCAAAAAGCAGAGATGCTCTTGGCCCTCTCAGTTAAAGGCACACACCAATAACCCTTCAATAAATCAATCTTGGTCAGAAACTTTGCTTGCCCTACTCTATCGATACAATCATCAATCCTAGGTATTGGAAACGCATCAGTTCTAGTTACAGCATTGACTTTGCGATAATCTGTACAGAATCTAGTACTTCCATCAGGTTTTGGAACTAGAACACAGGGTGAACTCCAATCGGAGTGAGAGGGTCTGATAATATCATGTTCTAACATGTACTCAACCTCTTTCTCAGCAATATTTATCTTTTCAGGATTCATCCGGTACAGATGCTGTTTTATTGGTTTGGCATCACCAACATCTACATCATGAGAGACTATAGAAACTCTCTTTGGAACATCAGGAAATAGATCTTTATATTTCTTGATCAACCTCTCAAACTGATCTTTCTGTGAGGGTTCTAAGTGCTGGAGTTTTACATCAAGATTATGCAACACTTCAGAATTTGACAATTTACATGAAAGAACTTCAGCTTTAATTCTAGGTTCATCATCTTGAAACTCCCCCTCATCTTCACAAGTCTCGGCCATAGGAGGATCTGAAGTGACAGCTGCAACCCTAGCATTCCTATCATGATAAGGCTTCAGCATGTTAATGTGACACAACTGTTTTGGCTTTCTCCTATCTGGAGTCTTCACAATGTAATTGAGATCATTGAGTTTTGTCAGAATTTCATAAGGACCATGAAATCTAGCCTGCAATGGATTGGACTGCAAGGGAAACAACACAAGGACCTTGTCTCCTGGTTTAAAACTCACGGCTTCTAGCCTTATGATCATACCAAGTTTTCATTTTTCCCTGACTTGATTTCAAGTTCTCTTTGGCTAGGTCACAAGCTGCACGCAGTCTTTCCTTGAACTTGCTAACATAGTCAAACAGACTGATATGCAGCTCTTTCTCTTGCCATTGTTCACTCAACAATAGCAAAGGTCCTCTCACTTCATGGCCAAACACTAGCTCAAACGGACTGAATCCAGTAGACTCCTGCACTGCTTCCCTAGCTGCAAAAAACAGCAAATGAACACCTTCATCCCAGTCTTTCTCATGGTCATAACAGTAAGTCCTCATCATTGTCTTGAGAGTGGAATGAAACCGCTCTAAGGCACCCTGACTCTCTGGATAATAGGCACTGGAAAGAATCTGCTTCGCACCTAGTTCATACACAACCTGCTGAAACAATCCGGAAGTGAAATTGCTACCTTGATCTGACTGAATTTCCCTGGGAAGGCCAAACAACGTGAAGAACTTTATCAAAGCCTTCGAAATTGCAGTTGCCTTGATGTTGCGTAGAGGTATGGCTTCAGGGAATCTGGTAGATGCACACATGATTGTCAACAAGTACTGATTTCCAGATCTAGTCTTGGGTAATGGACCAACACAATCAACAATGACCTTGGAGAAGGGCTCCCCAAATGCTGGGATAGGCTGCAATGGAGCTACAGGTGGGTCTAACTGGTGTTTTCCAACTACCTGACAAGTGTGACAGGTTTTGCAAAAGTTGGAAACATCTTTCCGAAGTCCAGGCCAAAAGAAGTGTTTCTTGATCTTGTCAACAGTCTTGTTAACACCAAGATGACCTCCTAAAGGCAAACTATGAGCCATTGTGAAGATCTCATTCCTGTAGACCTTCGGAAGAACAATTTGCTTGACCACTTCCCACTCTGCATTGGCAGGGATATCAGGAGGGCGCCACTTCCGCATCAACACTCCATCCTTGAGATAATACCCAACTGGAACTGCGTCTATTTCTTCATCAGAAAGGGCTCTCTTCTTTAGTACACAAATTTCAGGATCATTGGTTAGCTCCTGAATCAATCGCTTTCTGGACAGAGACAAGTCTCCAGACACATCAGAATCACCAGACTCATCTGGCTGGCTGAATAGAGAACTGATAAAAGTGTCTGATAAGTCCTCAAACGGAGAAACCATAATAGGCTGAACAGAGTCATGAGGCGAACCACCTGAGTCATGACTATTTAATGTGCTGGACGGCACCATATTGCAGCTTTTCCAATTATTCATCACAAACTCCATTTTGCGCACAGTGGTGGAGAACACCAACCGTTTTGGTGCAATGCACCACGGAACGAAATGGCAAATAATCAGTATGGAGGATATTTATTCCTACTTGGCCATCCTGATTTACATGGGCCTTATGCAAGTGCCTGCAATCACTGACTACTGGAGGCAATCAAAACTGTATAACTTTGCCTTTCCACGCAGTGTGATTTCAGGACGCAAATTCCAGCTCATTGCCACTTCCATTCATTTGAGCAAGCCGGATGACGACAAAACAAATGAGGCAAAGCGTGGCACCGCTGCATATGATCGCCTGACCAAGATCAAGACAATGTACAAAGAGATGCGGGAGGTCTGCAAGGCCAACTTTCATCCACATCAGCACATCTGTGTTGATGAAAGAATGGTGGCCTCCAAAGCCCGTATTAGCATGAAGCAGTACATGAAGGATAAACCCTGTAAATGGGGTTATAAACTGTTTGTACTTGCTGATTCGTGCAATGGCTATACATGGGACTTCTTTGTCTATGAAGGAAAATCCCACATCCTCACAGGGAAAGGACTGAGCTATGACTCGGTGATGGCACTTGTCTCCACACAGCATCTGGGGACTGGTTATAAATTATATGTTGATAATTTCTATACCAGCCCTGAACTGTTCAGAGACCTATTCCAACTGAAGGTCTGGGCATGAGGGACGATCCGAACAAACTGGAAAGGATACCCCAAGGACCAGGCAGGGATGTTGGCAAGAGATTCCCCCAGAGGCTCCATACGATGGATAAGGGATGGATCTCTTTTGTTTGTGCAGTGGAGAGACACAAGAGACGTGCAGATGTGCTCAACAATGCACCAGGCACATGCAGACAAAACTGTCCAGAGAAGAGTGAAGGGGCCTGATGGCAAATGGAGTTTAGTGTGAGGTTTCGTTCTGGAACCAGTTGCGAGAACACAGGATTGCAGTAAAAGTGGCTTTATTGAACGAGGGGGGTAACCCCCGCAGGACAGAAAACAAAAGGTACAGAGTCCACAAGCCAAAAATCACAATCCAGGAGGGCAAAAGCAGAATCAAAAACCAGGGCAGCAAACACAGTACTCGTGGTCAGGCAAAAATAGGTTCAGTACACAGGCACAGGTTTGTCAGAGAAGCAAAGCCAAAATCCAGAGGGCGAAATCAAACCGTTACCAGGGCAGCAAACACAAAACTCGTAGTCGGGCAAAAAAAGGGTTCAAAAACAGATGCAGACAAAAGTACAAAAGAGCAGAGCCAAAAATCGAAAGTCGGGCGGTCCAGTCAGAAGATTAACACTATGAATACAAGGCGAAAGATAGCAGCACAGGTAAGCAAGAGGAAACGTTCTGACGGGGAACTGCAGTGAGAAGACAGCTTAAATACACTCAAGGGAAGTCACATGCTATGATTAGGATCAGGTGATGAGGATCAGACTAATTACAAAGGAGGGAACATGAGGGAGAACCTAATCACATGAAATTGGCAAAAAAAGCAAAACGCGGACAGGGAACACGAAACAACCTATGACAAAACATACAGCTCCGGTTAGGGAATTCTAATGTGCACAGAAAATGAGAGGTAGGACAGAGTGGAGCAGGTGCGGAGGATCCGCTGAATTGCAGCAGAGACAAAGTGAAGGCAAGAGGCGAAGACTAGAACAGGGCGAATGCTGAGAGCTTGTTAATCAATTAGTAAGTGCAGCTATACAATCCCTAGTGCTCGTTAGTAAGTTAGTATTATATACAATGTTAGTTTGGGTTCGTAACTTTAACTTGAAAACAACAAACTGTTAGTATTGGTTAGTAATATAGAAAAAAAGAGAGGCGAAGGAAGCAAACGAGATTGGAAGGAATGTTTGAAACCCAGAAACCATGAAATCACCTAAGCATGTGACACGCGGGACTGGGGAGAAGCTGTAACTTAACAAGAGACCAGACAGGGGAGACAAAGTGCAATGCAGGGCATGAACAAAGACATGGACCGGAATCTAACAGAATAGTGGATTGGGAGTGGCAAAAACGAAAACATGGCAAAGTACAAAAAACGAAACCGAACATGGCAAAACCTAACAGACATAATCATAAACATAACAGGGAACAAGGAAAACATGACAATCATGGCAAAATCAAGGCAGAACAGATTAGAATCATAACAGTCACTGTGTTTTACTATGAATTATTCACAGTAGCTCATTGAAACGATCATGAGAGGAGGGTATATGGACATAGTAAAAACAGTGCAAAGTTTTTTTTTTTTAAATCACCACGGGTTATTGAAGGGGGAACGTTTCGTTGCAGTGGGAGGGCAAACAACTGCCAGCATCAGCGACTTCACTGCATTTTATACAGTAATGGGCGAGTAGCGTTAATGTTTGCCCTCCCACCGATAATTTTGACATTTTTGCAGGCCATTGATCCAAAAAAAAAAACTTCACAGGCAACCCATTCATACCATTTTTTTTAATATCAATGCAAAACCTAATGTTTGTTGAACATAATTGGGTAAAATTCAACGCATTTTCCATTAAAAAGGGCCTAGGGGGCGCTGCTGTACTTCAGAAAAGGGGTTAATGACTTTAGCATCAATTATTTCTGTTAGGGTATCCTAAGGGATAATTTGGCCAGGTTTATTTCTGAGTAGACTTCATTTTCGAAAATGACCTCAGGCTTCACCCCCAATTTTCACAATGGGTTTTGTTGATAAATGCGAAATCAGCCATTTTGGGACCCTGTGGCTCTGAGACCCTTCCTGTAAAGGCGTTGGACTTGTGGCAAACTCTTTGTCTGTGTCTTCTGTACTTACCTGCAAAAAATCATTAGAAAATAATAAAAAAACTTTTTTCTCAGCAACTCAAGAAATGTTGTCATTTTATTCATTTGTATTGCCCATGCCTATATTATATAAAGCTTCATATAGTTGTTAAGATGTAAGTTCGTGAAGCACTGTTGAGTACTAGCTTCAGGAATCGATTGGTACGTTAGCAAGCTAACTGTTAGCTAACGTTAGTAGCATAAACTTCACTTCCTCAAACGTAGCAAGCTAACACGTTAGCTGGCTAGCTATGTAGCAACCAAACTATGCTGTTGTTACTCGAAATGACAAGAGAAATGCATTATGTATTATAGCCAGGAGGACAACGTTAGGTATCACTTAAGTGGGAGAGTGTTATAAAAATAAAAAATCTGATGAATTAATCTGAGCGCGGTGGTGATACGGTGTTTTTTAGCTAGCCCGCTGCATGCTAGCAGGCTTCAGCTAGCTAGCCAACTTTAGTCCACTGTATAGATATATACACGTAGATGCCGCATACAGGCTTGTCAGACGCATCAACATGGCCGCCATCTTGGGCCGGGGTTTCTGACAAGCAGTCAGACCCGGTCAGACCGCTGTGCATCTGACTGGCACCAAAATGCCAGACTTTTGTGCCGCTTATGGATGTTCCCGTGAAAGAAAACGCCGAAATCAAGAAACAAGGAATAACGTTTCTAAGCGAGAAGTTGTTTTATATTATTTAACTGTAATGAACGTGTTGAATTTGTATCTCTTAAGCTAACATAAATGAAACTAGCTTATTACGAGCTTAAGGTTTAAAGACCCCAGCAGTGTAGTCAATGTGAACCCTTAATTGGGTTATATGAACAACCCAATTGTTGTATTAAGGGAACAAACCCAACTTGCTGGGTTTAAAGAACCCAGCAGTTTAGTCAATGTGAACCCTTAATTGGGTTGTATAAACAACCCAATTGTTGTATTAAGGGAACCAACCCAATCTGTTGGGTTAAATTAACCCAGCGTGTGTTCTGTCCAATATTTAAGCAGCGCTGGGTTGGGAAACTACCCAAATTGGGTTGTTTTTAACCCAACATTTTTAAGTGTGCAGATGCAGCCCCCGAAATCCGCGCCCAACGCATTTCAACTGGTTAAAGGTTTCCTATTCATTCAAAATTTGTAGTCGATCATTTAAAATGTGAACCGCAAATTTTGTGTGCTTGTTAGGAGCTGCCCTGCAAATACTAAATAACAGCAACTCAGCGAACATTTTAGATCTTATATGACAAGTTGCTGTAAAGTTACGACATTGTGTCGAAGTCTTCAATTAGTCTAAGCTGCTTTTCCACCGAACGCGAAACGAATTTTTCGTGCGACAGATTCCATTCAAAGTCACGGCAAAGATGCGAATACACGCAAGTTTGCGTGTATTTGCGTCTTTGCATTGTTTTTGAATACAATCTGTCGCGCGAAAAATTCATTTCGCCTTCGGTGGAAAAACAGCTTAACGCAGCTAGGTAATAAGGCTCTATTGCTTTCTGTGGCCATTTGGAGCATTGCTTTTATGCCGCTATCTTGCTGTTGGATGAGATAATGGATATCTGTCCAGATCGTGGACATAATCTACGCCGCTAAGTACAGGAAGTTGAGGCTGATGATGATGATGAGTTGTAGATGCCCTTATTACAATGATGTCAGGACTGTCTGTCAAAGTTGATGTGTTTTCAATTGCATAGACTTGTATACATATAATTGATTTTTGTGTTACACTGATGCATGCATGAACATTTAATATTGTTCGTTTTCTTTGTTTACGATGACTGGATGAATGTGAATGAAATACAAATTGGATTCCAAAAAAAAAAAAAATCCAAAATGGTGATGTATGATAAATTGATGTCAATACGATGTGATGTCAATACTTCCTTATTTTTATATCCTACCATGTAGAATTTCCTGATTTTTAAAAAATCTCTGAGCACTCTGTGGCTATGGACCAGCTTTTCGATCCCTCAAACTTGGGAGGTATGTGGAACTAACTCGGTTGGATGTGAATTGTAAATTGTCATCCCAAGCAAAATTGAGGGAAGCGCGTGTATTGTTTTTGTAAGGCTATCTTGCATAGATCATGCTGGTCAGAATGAATCAAACAGTAGAGAGATTGATATTTCCTCTTTGGAGCGAGTTAGCAACCTTTGCTAACTCTCGGTTGGCAAGCTAGTGAGTTTGCTCATTCTGTCTGATCAAACCAGAGTTTGTGTTCTTGTAATAACATTTTTTCTCTGGTTAGTTCTCAGAGTTGCAATTCGTTGATGAATGTATAACCACGTGATAAGTTTAGCTAAAAGTGGTGATCTATGTGACGTTGTTAATACTCATTTTGTAATGCCGAGCTAAGATACTTGTCAGATACCTTGCTGTAGCTAGCACTAATGGTGTAAATTTATCGTCTGGCAATGGTGGTCATTGTTGCTACTGGGCGTTTATCACAACGAGCTGTACATGGCCATTTACCCAGCTGAGTGAGCCATTCTTAAGGTGCTTTCACACCGGACGCGAAACGAATTTTTCGTGCGACAGATTACTTTCAAAGTCAATGCAAAGACGCGAATGCTCAGGAGTTTCACTTTAAGAAAAGCGCGTTCATGTTCCAAGCTTCTGAAGGGGAGGAGGAAGCGGCTCTGTTTTGAGAACGTTTCAACTGTCAGCAATAGTGACGTCATATCGCTGATACAGCCTTTAACATTAAAGTATCTATAAAAGCTCTATCCAGTAGGTTTCTATAGGTAAAGGTAAGCACTGTGGCAGTAATAATACAATATTTAGAAGATTTACTTTTACTTTTGATACTTAAGTATTTTTAAAAACAAGTACTCCAGTACTTTTACTTAAGTAAAAATCTGACTGTAGAACTTTTACTTGTACTTGAGTAAAATTTAACCAGTGGTATCTGTACTTTTACTTAAATAATGAAGCTGTGTACTCTGTCTGCCTCTGTTTGTATTGTTGTGCCCTCAGTATTCACGCGTTTCTGTCAGAAAACGACTTTGAAAACGACGGTTGAAAATTAGCGGATAATTATTCCGAAAATTCCACAAACAAACCTGTTAAGCGTTTATATTGTCGCGCTATTTAAGTACATTCGAATGGCCCATGGACTCGGCTTGACGCACTGGGAACGCAAGGCTCTGGCCCAGTCTAGCTTTGTGCGATAACGGTGCTTTAGAGCTCGTTGGAATCGTCAAAAGCCATAGAATCAAATGGCTAGAGGCAAAGTTTTACTGACATCATCACAAGCCGATCGCAGAGAGGAAAATACATTGCAAGCAGGGGCGGAGCTAGGCTCTCACCCCAGAGGGGGCGAAGCATTACAAGGGGCCCCTCATATTGTCATTGCAGTCAACTGTAAAATAATGGATAGGTCTGCATCATATTCTATCCTAACCAACACAAATCATCACTTATTGAGCCAAGCAAACTTATGTTTCAGATAAAATACAGTGAAGCTTCTCTGTCAGTCAAATTCTTCAGAGGGAGAAAAAAAAAGTTGCCAGTGCTTTGGCAGCAAAAGCATATAGCTAGGGTATGGTTGCCAGACGTCTGTTAAACGAGAATAGTCATTTTCATTTATTCCAAGCCTTTGGCGAGGACAAAAGTAGTCATTTTCATTTATTCTGAGCCTTCAGCCAGGTAAAAGTGAGAATTACAACATGAGTTTCATAAATTTGATTTGTCAGCAAAGCTGGATCTTCCCATTTTTTGCCACTAGCCGGTCGAGCTTGTGAGAGAAAAAAGTCACCAGCCCTCAGAAGATTTAACAAGCCCGACTGAAAAAGACTGGAATATCATTAATTGCACAGGTACAAACGTGATTAAAACAATTAATACAAATCAAAAAGAAATTTAAATAAATAAAAAATGCTAACAGTTTAAATGAAGCAAATTATTTCATGTCTTGAATTCGTACACACCCCAGCCAAAAAAAGTCACCTCTTGGATTTCCATTGGATAATTACTGCAGTGATTAATATGTTTCAGCTGGTAACAAGTTATTTAACCCTAACTGATGCAGTTAGTAGCTTCTCGTTTTTAAGCAACAAAGTCAGATCATATCCTGTAGCCATGGCAATGGTGTTGTTGTACTGTTTCAAAAGGGTCAAATTATTGGCCTGCATGAGGTAAAGAAAACAACAGAGATTTCTGAAACTACTGAAATTAAGTTAAGAGCTGCGATTAAGAGCTGTAAATTCAGATTTGGTTAAGATATGTAAATATCCAAGCTTACTGCCCTGGCTGCCAAGACAACGACCACAAGCGCATACATGAGCAAAAAAAAAAAAAAAAACGTGACATTACTGCAAAGAGTGAGATAATGACGTTGATCTTTAGGCATGGGCACTCTGACAAAGCGGCCGTGAACCCATGGATTGGCTCTCGGGGGAGCCCCATATTCTGTTGCGCACCACAACAAAACCATGTCACCTGCACATGCATAAATACAAGTGTGTGGCAGCGCGGTCAGTAACAGGGTTACTGTGAAAAACATTGTACGAATACCACTGCTAGGAGTTAATACCGCCAGTAATATTTGGGTTACTGCGAAAAATATTGTTCGAATACCACTGTTAGCAGTTAATACCGCCGGTAATATTTCATAGAGACACAAGCGAATGTCAAATTTATGGGAAGAAAACAAAATTGGCAATTACCTTGGAAAGAATTCCTGTACAGCGATAATTGGGTCAGTTAAAACGTCCGAAAACTTGCATTTCTGTGCAATTACCTCACGAGTGCAATATCTGACATAAAGGTGACACAAAGACAGGACATAAGTGACTTGAAAAAGCGCGCGATGAGACGGACGAAAGCTGCAATATTTAACGATATTTAAATATATTTAAAACAATGCCACAATGTCCCCTAAATTGCCCAACAAAACAGCGTCTGCATAAATCCCATAAAATGACCGATTAACTGCACGCTAACTGCTTTATTTCTGCCATAGATCTCAAATATACAACAATCGACTCTGGACTAAAAGAAAAGTCACTTAAGTCACTACAACTGTAGGCCTACTCACCCATTTGAATGGCATTCGTCAAACTTTGCACTGAGCAAAATCCTCTTCTTCTCTTGAAATTAATACAATAGCCGTGGACGTTATCATCATTTAGGTCAAACTTGAGCTTATCTTGATCTGTTACTTGTTGGCTGCATTGCTGCTTGAGGAAGGGTCGTCCGTGGTATGGCAACTGCTTGAAGCCAAATGAACTTAGTGCTGGTAGCTTTGCTACCCTCTCCTCCAGTTCTTTCTTTTCTTTTTTGACTACTGCTTTTATGTTTGAATGGAATGACTGCTCCTATGTTCGCAAATTTGATGATGTTCAGATTTTGCGCTTGAACTCAGACGTTACAGACATTGACGTGGTCACATGATCAAATCAAATACAGACTTGACATTGGGCAACACATTACCCTGCAATCATCTTGACAATTTGCATATCAGTATGAAAGAAAAATATCAAATAATATAAGAAAATAGTTGATTTCAGTAATAGTCTTTTAAAACGTGGGTATATTAAGCATGAAAACTTTATATAATAGTTATGAATAATTTTTCAAAAAAACCCCATGATAGTGAGTAGATTACAGACGTGGGGGTTTATATAAAGAACATCATATAACAGACATTATGTATTTGCGGGAGTACATGTAATAGGAGTATATCTTATGATTATCGCGGTTGTATTTTCTGTTTGACGGGAATGAGAATGTAGCTTACCGAGGCTGCAGCGGGGGCCCCCACTGGCCATGGGCCCTGGGGCAGCGGCCCCTTTGGCCCCCGCGGTAGCTCCGTTTATGGGCCTCACTGTTAGTCAGGTTACTGGCCAGATCCTCTTGAGAACCAGCACATGCCGCTCCCTCCAGTGTGCGTCTGCAACCCAGACAGATGTTAAGAGGCGAGATGAAAGCGTCATCTTGGTTGTGAAAAACATTTTGCCAAGTGCAATAAACTATGTGTACAGTGCAGCACCCATAGAGATATCCAGGTCAAAAGATTGGCTGCTAAAGGCTCCCAAACATGTCTGCTACCAGTAGATTACCTGGATTAAGGGTGGACATTAAACAGTTAAATATGGCTCAGACAACCACCTGCGCTAGTTGCAAAATGATTAAATGGTGTAATGGGGGGAAAAAAAAGCCACTAGATGGCAGTATTGACTTTTTTTTTGTTAAGCCCAATCTAAAGCTAGGTTTGGGCATGTCCTGGGCATGCCTCAGAGGGGGCTGGAAAAGAGTATAGAAGGAGAAAAATTGAGAGTAGTTGTAGTTGGAGAAATTGCAAGGAGAAATTGTGGAAGGATACATTTGACCAGACCTGTCACTCTTTTCAAGACCTGTGGAGCTTTTTGTGGATTTTTGCCTGTGTTGGAGCATTTTCCTGTCCCAAGACATCGCAACATAGCAGCCCATCTCAATTACCAAGGGACTGTAACTATTTTTTTTATTATTATTTCAATCTTGGTCAGTAGGGTAGAGTGTAGATTAGTTCTAAGTTTTGTTTAATTAAATCTGTTGAAGTTGAAGAATTTTGTCTGTCATCCCTTGCTGTCCGTGACGCCATAACAAATTGGGGCCATAACAAATTGGGGGCTCGTCCGGGATAGACCATTGTGCGAGTCATTTATTGAAAATTTAAAATTTCAAACAGTGAAATTGTTTTTTTGAATTTTCCTAGATATATATTGGCAGATCAACAGCAATGGATGATTTCTTGGCATCACCAACCCGTGAGGTTTTGAAGTCTTTTAAAAAGACAGAACTGCTAGAAATATGCAGACAGTTAGAGCTGACAGATGTAAAAACCAGCCATGCGAAAAGCAAGACTGGCTAGAGAGATTGTTGAATATTACATTGATGAAAATGTGTTTGTACCAGGAGATCTGGAACAGTTTCGTGGAAAATCCAAATGTAGAATTTGAACTTAAATTAAAAAATGCTAGAGATTGAAAGGAAGAAAAAAGAAAACAATGAGAGTTTGAGAGAGAAAAGAGAAAAAAAAGAAAGGGAGGAAAAAAGAAAAAGAGAATTTGAGAGAAAGAGAAAAAGAAAGGAGGAAAAAGAAAAACAAAGAGAATTTGAGAGAGAGAAAGAGGAAAGAGCAGAAAGAGAGAGACAGAGAGATTTCGATTTAGAAAAATTAGATAGAGAAGAAAGGCTCCAAATGGAGCTACTAAAAATCAAAATTCAAGCTGAAAACAAATTTTGGGCTAGCCAGGAGGTAAAGCTGGTGCCTCCATTCTCAGAGAAGGAGGTTGATAAGTATTTCCAGTGCTTCGAGAAGGTAGCCAAGAGTTGTCAGTGGCCAAAGGAACACTGGCCTCTGATGTTGCAAACCGTCCTCAAGGGGTAAGCTCAACAAGCCTATTCGGCTTTGTCTGCAGATGATTCCTCTGATTATGAGGTTGTCAAAAAGGTTATTTTGACAGCTTATGAGTTAGTTCCAGAGGCTTACCGACAGAAATTCAGAGGTCTGAAGAAATCTGACAATCAGACTTATGTGGAATTTGCTAACGAGAAGAAGGTTTGCTTTGAGCGCTGGTGTACTTCTGTGGAGGTCAAGGATGATTTCAACTCACTAAAAGAGATGGTGTTAGTTGAAGAATTCAAGAACTGTGTCAAGGATGATATTAAGACCTACCTTAAATGAGAAGCAAGCACTGAATTTGCAATCAGCTGCCAAATTTGCAGACGAATATGTTCTCACACATAAGTCCAAATTTCAGTCTAGCAGTAACAATAGAGGGTCCCAATTTCAGAAGAAAGGTAACGGTGATACCCAAGATTCCTCACCCAAAGACAAAGACAAATCTGGTGATGGTGCTCAGAAATCCAGTCAAAGGTCTGATCAAAGTGTGAAAGCTGACAGTGACAAAAGTGGTCTAGTTTGCAATTATTGCAAGAAATCTGGTCATGTTACAACTAACTATTGGTTCCTTAAAGCTAAGAAAGAAAAAGAAAAGGATACCAAACCCAATGCCTTTGTGAAGACAAGGTTAGAAACCCCTGTAGTAGATGACCGATCTGCTAAATTGCCTGCTCCTTATGAGGCTAAGAAGCCTGATACTGCTGACTTTGTGAGGGAGGAATTTCTTCCATTTGTGTCAGAGGGATTTGTGGCTCTGAATGAGCATTCTCCTCCTGTCCCCATATATATCCTAAGGGATACCGGAGCTTCTCAGTCACTTTTGTTGATGGACTCCTTGGAGTTACGTGATGAGACCGCTTGGGGATTTCATACTTGTACAAGGTATTGAAGGGAGGACTGTATCTGTACCCCTGCGCTCTGTATTCTTGAAGTCAGATTTAGTTACAGGACAGGTAAAGGTGGGACTTATGTCAAGTCTACCTATCAAGGGTGTTTCTCTGTTGCTAGGCAATGACCTGGCTGGGGGCAATGTAGTTCCCCTGTTCATCTTACTTCACAGCCGAGCACTGAAGATGGCAATGAAGACCCATCTCTGTATCCTTCCTGTGCAGTGACTCATGCTATGGCCAAGAAGGCTCAAGAAGAAGATGATGTGGTGCCGTCCAGCACATTGAATAGTCATGACTCAGGTGGTTCGCCTCATGACTCTGTTCAGCCTACTATGGTTTCTCCGCTTTGAGGACTTATGAGACACTTTTATCAGTTCTCTGTTCAGCCAGCCAGATGGGTCTGGTGATTCTGATGTGTCTGGAGACTTGTCTCTGTCCAGAAAGGTTGATTCAGGAGCAAAACCAATGATCCTGAAATTTGTGTACTAAAGAGGAGAGCCCTTCCTGATGAAGAAATAGACGCAGTTCCAGTTGGGTATTATCTCAAGGATGGAGTGTTGATGCGAAGTGGCGCCTCCTGATATCCTTTGCCAATGCAGATTGGGCAGTGGTCAAGCAAATTGTTGTTCAAGGTCTACAGGAATGAGATCTTAACAATGGCTCATAGTTTGCCTTTAGGAGGTCATCTTGGTGTGAACAAGACTGTTGTTATGGCCCCAATTTGTTATGACGTCAATTTGTTATGGCGTCACGGACAGCAAGGGATGACAGACAAAATTCTTCAACTTCAACAAATTTAATTAAACACACACTTTGAACTAATCTACAATCTACATCTACTGACCAAGATTGAAATAATAAAAAAAAAAGAGATATTTACAGTCCCTCAGTAATGGAGATGGCGCTGCTATCTTGCAATGTCTTGGGACAGGAAAATGCTCCAACACAGGCAAAAATCCACAAAAAGCTTCACAAGTCTTGAAAAGAGTGACAAGTCTGGTCAAATGCATCCTTCCACAATTTCTCCTTGCAATTTCTCCTACTACCCTTCACTCTCTCAATTTTTCTCCTTATATACTCTTTTCCAGCCCCCTCTGAGGCATGCCCAGGACATGCCCAAACCTAGCTTTAGATTGCTTCACAAAAAAAATGTCAATACTGCCATCTAGTTGCTTTTTACCACATTACACTGTTGACAAGATTATGAAACACTTCTTCTGGCCTGGACTTCGGAAAGATGTTTCCAACTTTTGCAAAACCTGTCACACTTGTCAGGTAGTTGGAAAACACCAGTTAGACCCACCTGTAGCTCCATTGCAGCCTATCCCAGTATTTGGGGAGCCCTTCTCCAAGGTCATTGTTGATTGTGTTGGTCCATTACCCAAGACTAGATCTGGAAATCAGTACTTGTTGACAATCATGTGTGCATCTACCAGATTCCCTGAAGCCATCCCTCTACACAACATCAAGGCATCTGCAATTTTGAAGGCTTTGATAAAGTTCTTCACGTTGTTTGGCCTTCCCAGGGAAATTCAGTCAGATCAATGTAGCAATTTCACTTCCGGATTGTTTCAGCAGGTTGTGTATGAACTAGGTGCGAAGCGGATTCTTTCCAGTGCCTATCATCCAGAGAGTCAGAGTGCCTTAGAGCGGTTTCATTCCACTCTCAAGACAATGATGAGGACTTACTGTTATGACCATGAGAAAGACTGGGATGAAGGTGTTCATTTGCTGTTGTTTGCAGCTAGAGAAGCAGTGCAGGAGTCTACTGGATTCAGTCCATTTGAGCTAGTGTTTGGCCGTGAAGTGAGAGGACCTTTGCTATTGTTGAGTGAACAATGGCAAGAGAAAGAGCCGCATATCAGTCTGTTAGACTATGTTAGCAAGTTCAAGGAAAAACTGCGTGCAGCTTGTGACCTAGCCAAAGAGAACTTGAAATCAAGTCAGGGAAAAATGAAAACTTGGTATGATCATAAGGCTAGAAGCCGTGAGTTTAAGCCAGGAGACAAGGTCCTTGTGTTGTTTCCCTTGCAATCCAATCCATTGCAGGCTAGATTTCATGGTCCTTATGAAATTTTGACAAAACTCAATGATCTCAATTACATTGTGAAGACTCCAGATAGGAGAAAGCCAAAACAGTTGTGTCACATTAACATGCTGAAGCCTTATCATGATAGGAAAGCTAGGGGCGCAGCTGTCACTTCAGATCCTCCCATGGCCGAGACTTGTGAAGATGAGGGGGAGTTTCAAGATGATGAACCAAGAATTAAAGCTGAAGTTCTTTCATGTAAATTGTCAAATTCTGAAGTGTTGCAAAATCTTGATGTAAAACTCCAGCACTTATAACCCTCACAGAAAGATCAGTTTGAGAGGTTGATCAAGAAATATAAAGATCTATTTCCTGATGTTCCAAAGAGAGTTTCTGTAGCCTCTCATGATGTAGATGTTGGTGATGCCAAACCAATAAAACAGCATCCATACCGGATGAATCCTGAAAAGAGAAAGATTGCTGAGAAAGAGGTTGAGTACATGTTAGAACATGATATTATCAGACCCTCTAACTCAGATTGGAGTTCACCCTGTGTTCTAGTTCCAAAACCTGATGGAAGTACTAGATTCTGTACAGATTATCGAAAAGTCAATGCTGTAACTAAAACTGATGTGTTTCCAATACCTAGGATTGATGATTGTATTGATAGAGTAGGGCAAGCAAAGTTTCTGACCAAGATTGATTTATTGAAGGGTTATTGGTGTGTGCCTTTAACTGAGAGGGCCAAGAGCATCTCTGCTTTTGCCACACCATCTGGTTACACCAGTATGAAGTCCTACCCTTTGGCATGAAAAAATGCCCCAGCCACGCCCAAAGGATGATACAGTCTACAATCGGCGGATTGCCACACACGGGTGCGTACATCGACGACCTGATCACATGGGAGTGACTCCTGGGAAGAACATCTGAAAGATGTAGAGACGTTGTTCCAGCGCTTGACCCAGGCTAACCTGACTGTTAACCTGAACAAGAGTGACTTTGGTTGTGCTACTGTCACGTATCTTGGCTACGTTATAGGCCAGGGTAAGGTGGCACCCATAAATGCTAAAGTCCAAGCCATCATGGACTTTCCAGTTCCTGACAACAAAAAAGCTTTGTGCCGCTTCCTTGGAATGATCGGGTACTACTGCAAGTTCTGCATGAACTTTGCTGAGATTGCTCTCAGTCTCACCAACCAACTGAAGAAAGGCGTAAAGTTCACTTGGGATGAAGCATGCCAAAGAGCCTTCGATTGCCTGAAGTCTCTGCAATGTCACTTCCTGTGCTCAAATCTCCTGACTTCAACAAACCGTTTTCCATGGCGGTCGCTGCTAGCGACCAAGCTTGTGGATCTGTGCTCCTACAGAGAAGTGACTCTGATGACATTGAGCATCCCGTGGCATACTTCTCCAGGAAGTTCAATCGCCACCAAAAGAATAATTCCACAATTGAGGAGCTGTTGGCTCTGGATCTATCTTACAACACTTTGAGGTTTATGTTTGTACAGGGCAAAAGCCAATGATTGTATATGCTGACCACAATCCGTTAATGTTTTTGAGTAAGATGAAAAACAAGAATCGGAGATTGTTGAATTGGAGTTTGATTTTACAGGAGTTTGACTTGGAAATTAAGCATGTAAAGGGTACTAACAATGTAATTGCTGATTGCTTATCCCGTGTTTGAGTATGTGTATATATATCACCTGTGTTTATTAGCATATTGTATTATATGTATATATATACAAGTGTCAACTTAACCATTTTTGTATTGAAAAGAAAAATTTTGCCTTTATGAGTCAAAATTTTTCCCTTTTGGAATGGAGGAGTAATGGGGAAAAAAAAAAGCCACTAGATGGCAGTATTGACTTTTTTTTTTTTTGTTAAGCCCAATCTAAAGCTAGATTTGGGCATGTCCTGGGCATGCCTCAGAGGGGGCTGGAAAAGAGTATATAAGGAGAAAAATTGAGAGAGTAGTTGTAGTTGGAGAAATTGCAAGGAGAAATTGTGGAAGGATACATTTGACCAGACCTGTCACTCTTTTCAAGACCTGTGGAGCTTTTTGTGGATTTTTGCCTGTGTTGGAGCATTTTCCTGTCCCAGGACATCGCAACATAGCAGCCCATCTCAATTACCAAGGGACTGTAACTATTTTTTTTTATTATTATTTCAATCTTGGTCAGTAGGGTAGAGTGTAGATTAGTTCTAAGTTTTGTTTAATTAAATCTGTTGAAGTTGAAGAATTTTGTCTGTCATCCCCTGCTGTCCGTGACGCCATAACAAATTGGGGCCATAACAACGGGGGCTGATGGAAAAGATGCAGTACATGACAATTATAAAAAACTGAGCAATCGATACATACAGACATGTTTTGCTTCCACGAAATTCTGAATTAAATCAAATGCAAAGTTCTTGTACATCTGAAGACCACTGAACCCAAATCTTCCTACAAGATGCAGAGAAGTGTTGCTGCTGTTGAAGCCTAGAAGATTCAGAAAGAATGGGCAGCTCAGGAGTGAGAAAAGTCCCAAAGCTAGCAAAGGACGTGGAGGCACAAAGCAAACCAGAATCTTTTGCAGGTTTCCCAGCAGGCATAGTAAACTGAGGCTTGAGAGGCACTTGCATTTGTCAGCATTGCAGGCAATGTAACATGGAATAGAAGAAAACAAAATGGTGAGATTGACTGGTAACAATGAGAGATTCTCAACTCATTTTAATATGACATTGTCTCATTGACCTACAGGCTGCCCTTAATCTAGGCTCCCTCATTTCTCTGAGTATTTTTAAACAAAAGTTAACCAGAGTCTGCACTACAAAATGTTTTTGCTTTATCGCAAGATAATTATGAAGCATCTTGCTGCATTTTGTTTTTATGTGCTATATCTGCATGTTTTGTGTCTTTGCAACACTTTTCTTGACATGTCAACTTGAGTGTTTTTGTTATGATTCTGTCAGTTTGCCATGTCTGTTCTGTTTTGCCATGTTCTGTTTAGTTTGTTCCATGCCATGTTTTGTTTCTGCCATGTCTTGCCATTTTTGCCATTACCCATATTTCTGTATATAGTCCGGTTCATGTTTTCCACCATGCCCTTCTTTTGCACTTTTTGTCTCCCCTGTCTGGTCTTTTTTGTTACTACAGCTCATTCCCCAGTCCTGCGTGTCACATGCTTAGGTGATTTAATGGTTTCTGGGTTTCCACCATTCCTTCTAGTCTCGTTTGCTTCCTTCACCTTTACTTTTACTATTTTACTAACCCATACTAACAGTTTATTATTTTGTTAAGATACTAACCAAGACTAACATTGTGTATGTAATACTAACTTACTAACGAGCACCAGGGATTGTATAGCTGCACTTACTAATTGATTAACTAGCTCTCAGCACTGCCCTATTCTAGTCTCCGCCTCTTGCCTTCACTTAGTCTTTTTGCAATTCAGCGGATCCTCCGCACCTGCTCCTCTCTGTCCTGCTTCTCATTATCTGTGCACGTTAGAACTCCCTAACCGGAGCTGTATGTTTTGTCATAGGATTGTCTCGCGATCCCTGTCCGCTTTCGCAGTTGCCTATTTCATGTGATTAGGTTCTCCCCATGTTCCCTCCTTTTGTAATCAGTCTGACTTCTTGCACTTGTGTCTTGTTAAGCATGTGACTTCCCATGAGTGTATATTAGAGTCTTCTCAGCACTTCCTTGTCAGAACGTTCTCCTTTGTCTGCTTGTGCCACGCTTTCTCGCCTTTGTTTTCATAGTGATTACCTTTCTGACTGGACCGCCCTTGTTTTTGATTTTTGCCTATTCCCTGTACTTTGCCACATTCTCTGTGTATCGAACCTCTTTTGTCTGACTACGATTTTTGTCATTGGTGCCCTGTTTACGGTTCTGGATTTTGCCCTTTTGGATTCTGATTTTTTGATTGTGGACATTGTACTGTTGTTTGCTCTGTTGGGGGTTTCCTTCAGAAATAAAGCCTCCATTTTTGCATTCACTGGTTCTCGCTTCTGGTTCCTGGCGTAATCCTCACAGTTTTTTTCCCTCCCTAATGTATTGTTTGGTTCAGTATTGTTCAACTTTGCTTTTAGACACCCATAGTGGACAATATTCAAATGAAAATGTAATCCCACTATTGCATTATAATTTTCCAATTATGAATGAGTTATTTGAGACAATATTAAATTGAAAATGCATTAATTCAATTATCAATTACAATTTCACATACACATATGGCAAATTTATGACTATATTCAAATGAAAATGAAAAGCTGTTTGACATTTCATTTTCAAAGTCATGCTCCGCAATACAGTGGACAATATTCAAATACAATTAGCAAAACAGCACCCCCAGCCTGTTGCATTTGCATTTACATGTCAACATGCTCCGTTATGGTCATCATGAAAATGAAAATGCTACTTTCTGACTATTTGAAAATGATATTGAAAACGGCATTCAACATTTAATTTGCAAAGACTTAACTTGCTCTACTGAGGACAATATTCAAATGCAATAAGATGAAGAGCTCTCCCAGTCTATTGCATTTACATATACATGTCATCACGCTCTTTTAGGGTCAACATCATAATGAAAATGCTGTTTTCTGATCACTTGAAAATAATAATGATGACGACATTTGACATTTCATTTTCAAAGACTTATCCTGCCATACATGGGACAATATTCAAATGTGGTAAGGGAAACAGTGCCTCCCAGTCCATTGCATTTTCAAATACATGTCACCACGTTCTTTTTGGGACACAATGAAAATTAAAATGCAATGTCAGCGTCTCATCAAGGCCGGTCTTCAGCTAGGACGTCACTCATTAGGGGCACAAACTACAGTCAATCTCGCGCATAACATACCAGTTGGGACCAGCGATTTTTGTTCGTTATAAACGAAACTGCTTTTTTACGCCGATACCGTACTCTATCCATTATATGTATATACCGTACTTTGTCCGTTATACACATTAACCGTACTTTGTCCACTATACATATACCTTACATTGTCCGATGGGGCAGTGTCAGACGTACAACTGTATGCCTACATCACATTTCATCTTGGTTATTATCTCTTCAAATCATTCATTTTTATTTTACATTGCGATTGCTGTAAGAGCTAAATAAATTGAACACAAACATAATTGTTACTGAAAATCCTTACATCTGGGAGAGCTGCCTTTTGACCGAACCAAAGCAACAGCGCCGCATCTACATCATCATGACTTATTTTCTTCTCACGCTTAACGGTACCAGCATTTTTGGCAACTTTATCCAGATTTTCTATGACAGAAAAAATATGGTCTTTGTTTTTCAAAATATCAGCCAAAGTCCTTTTTATGGCGTCAAATTGTGCAGCAATTTGAACCTGTTTCATACCAGGGTTTGCTTCAGCAAATGTGATAATGTCATACTTTTCCTGATAGGTCCGCTGCTTTTCCGCTTATTTGAGGCCATTTCGCTCTCAGAAATTGATTCGCCCACAGCATGTGTTCAAATTCAAAATGAGTGCCCCAAAGATTCACGATACATTCGGCTAAAACTCAGCAGGGATTCTAGGCCATCTCTATAACAGCCAGTTACAGTATCGTCTGCTTGCGCAAGACCCACATTCATGAGTTCTGCGCATCCATGGATAAATTATGAACGTCACGAGAATGCGTTGCAACACCAGCTTGGTTGGCGGCAATAATGCTTCAATTTGGCTATGTACACAAGGAAGTAGTGTAAGTTTTTTCCACATTTTCTCCGATTTTCATTACTTTTGACTGATGTACACGTCGGCCAGGAGGAGTACGTTATATACGAATAAATTCTAAAGGAAATGCATTACACTAGGACCAGAGATTTGGGTATGGTATATGCGGCGTGATATGCAAGGTTTTTATTGGAATTATCATTAAACAGGACCGACTTCGAAGTTTCAGTATGGAATAAGCGAGTATCCGGTTTATCCGGAGAAGTTATACGTGAGGCTGGCTGTAAAACAATATTCTCATTTGCGCACCATCCAATCAGCTTCTGGGTAGCGCTTTTACACATGGAGGCTTACTGATAATGTCATGACGGCCAGGCTGCTATGTATTGTGTGCCATCGCCAAGATTAGGGCTACATTGCCCTTGGATATAGCCATCTCGGCAGCTAGTATGCTAGCTAACGTTAACTAAGGAAAATCTTTATAAATGATCATCTTATTAGAGCGATATGATTTGATTTTTGCACCAACTGTATAAACTTAGCTAGCTGTAAAATGCATTAACTTATCCGAGCCTTCGCGGCAGTGTTTTGCAACTGTGCTTGCAGATTTCAGAGACGTTAGCTAGCTTGCTAGTGAGTTTAAAAGCAATCGCTTCGGTACAGCTAGCTAGCTAGCTATGATGCCTACTGGAGAAGCTCTTACAGCTCTGATTTGTCACTTT
Source organism: Gymnothorax javanicus (assembly GCA_029692085.1). Lineage (NCBI taxonomy): Eukaryota > Metazoa > Chordata > Actinopteri > Anguilliformes > Muraenidae > Gymnothorax > Gymnothorax javanicus. The sequence goes on from CM056200.1 coordinate 43,726,983, forward strand.
TAACGCCATCTCACACACACAACCTCTTTCACCATTGATTAGCAGCTTCTTTTACCTAAAGAACAAACTGACAGTTCAGCCTGACACGTTACTTCATAGCTAGTTATAGCAGCATTATCCTTCGATGCGTGCTATAGCATATTACATTACTCCAGATAAAACGCTAGCCGTCTTCGCTAGTCAGGGGAAATGTAGGTCATCATTTTTATGCTTAATCAATGTGATTCAGTTTTTGCCCTAGCTTCACAAGTGTTGGCACCAGTTCGTATTGTGGGCTAGGACAGAAACCAAAGTAAGAAAATAGCCAAACTTATTTGACAGAACACTTTCCAAACAAATGACAAACCCAACACAAACTGGAAATTAAGAACATTTATTAATTAATAGGCAACTTATCTGTGGTAGAAGCACAAATTCTCGAAAAATAAACATATTGAAGCAACTCAACCATTCCTCAACCCTTTTGGTAAAGAACAAAGGCTGTTGCCTGTTCGTTGATGCACTTAATACAACATATCATTTATCTCGGGCGATCACGCGTGATTTTGTCATTACCGCATGATTTTTTTGTATTTACCACATGATCTCCACAGCCACGCTCATTGGTCAAGTTATTCAAGCCATTCGGCGCAGGTCCGCAGTGAAGACGCAGTTGGTGTAAATTGACAGACGGCAATACAGACAGCAGGGCGGAGGCAGAACGCACACGCATCTGGTGTAAATCTTGGGCAAGAAATAAATGTACAAAATTAATCAAAAATTCTAAATGTGACTCTTGTCTTTCTGTGATTCATGAAAATCTGAATCACCCTGTCAAATTCTGAAAGTTAGTCCAAAACTCCTTTTTTTTAATGCATTCTCGTCTCCCTAATGTTTTGAAAGTCAAGAAAAGTGTAATCCAGGTTATAATCAATATCATTGACGCTTTCAACAGTCATTTTATTCCTCCTGGTTCAACCTTTGATCCCAGTAATACAGAGGTTACTGCAAAAGAAAAGTGCTCAAGAAAACTTTGAGTCTGCCCCTTGTCTCCCTGCTTGACAGTTCTCTTTTGCTCCTATCTATGTCTCGCAAGTTCATAAGGCTCTATTGAGCCTAGATTGTAAAAAATCCTCTGGTCCTGATAAGATAGAGCCTTATTTTCTAATAATTGCTGCTGATGTTATTGCACAGCCAATTGCTTCTGTTTTTAATCTGAGTTTATCCTCCAATATCATACCTTGTGTTTGGAAGTCAGCTATGGTTCTCTCTTTTTTAAATGGAGTTGGCCACTCTGATCTGAATTATCACCATCCCATTTCCAGGCTATCTGTTATAGCCACGGTTTTTGAATCTTTTGTGTATGACCAATTGAAACAACATTTACCTGATGGTAATATTCTCGGTGATTGTCAGTCAGGTTTTAGATCAGGCCATAGTACCATAGCAGCGACGATGCTAGTCACTAATGATATTATCAAAGCCTTATGAACAACACACTTATTAACTCAAGTTTTGCATTCTAAATCAGAAGGTGAAGAGCGCGAAAAGCTCACCAATGGAGATCACCACTCCTCAAAATTTAAAAAGCGACGTGTAGAAAGTTTTTGGATTTCCATAGACAAATGGACAAATAACAAGCCAGAATGTAGTCACCTGAGGGCACATCTCCTTACATTTCACCTCAGCAATCTAGCCGAGGAGCTTTTGCCTTCTTCCTCCTCAGCACGGGGCTTACCAGCTGCTCGCCAAAACGTGATCACGGACAAGTGAACATTGTTTATCTGCAAAGATATAAGACCCTTCAACATCTCACAAGGGAGAGGATTTAATCCCTCTCTACAGATGTAGAGCAGAGCTGCTCTCTTTATGCGCGCAGTTACACTATTCTATCAATAGGTGACACACCTGAACCGTTTATTGAATTTTCACAACAGAGCCTTGCCTGTTACCAATATAGAATATGGACCAAATAAATCCCATTCTTGTTTCCAAGACATTGTGTGAATTAAACTCCTCAGCCAAGCCTGATGTGCAAACTACCTAATATACTTTGTATCTATCCAGCAGTAAATAAAAATGATCTCGTGTGACAGAAAAAAATCATTGTCCTTTGTTGGTAATACCTCAGCTATAATAGGCTAAAGGTATTGCAATTAAGTATTGAAAAAAATCTCTACCACCTCCAAATCTGAGGCCATGGTTTTCTCCCAGAAAAAGGTGGATTGTCCCCCTCAAGTGGGGGGTCAGTTGTTACCCCAAGTGGAGAAGTTCAAGTATCCTGGGGTTTTGTTCATGAGTGAGGGTAGGATGAAGCATGAGATTGACAGACGAATCGCTGCAGCGTCTGCAGTGAAGAGGCATTGAAGCGGTCCGTTTTGGTGAAGAAGGAGCTGAGCATAAAAGCAAAGCTCTCGATTTACTGGTTGATCTACATTCCAACCCTCAGCTATGGTCACGAGCTTTGGGTAGTGACCGAAAGAATAAGATCGCAAATTACAAGTGGCCGAAATGAGCTTTCTCCGTAGGGTGGCTGTGCTGACCCTTACGTAGAGATAGGCTGAGGAGCTTGGACATCCAGGAGTGGCTCAGAGTAGAACCGCTGCTCCTCCGCGTCGAGAGGAGTCAGTTCAGGTGGTTCAGGCATCTAGTCCAGATGCCTCCTGGATGCCTTCCTTTAGAGGTTTTCCAGGTATATCCAACTGGGCGGAACCCCGAGGCAGACCCAGGACATGCTGGAGGGAATATATCTCCCGGCTGGCCTGGGAATGGCTTGGGGTCCCCCAGGTAGAGTTGGAGGAAGTGGCTGGGGAGGGGGGTGCCTGGGCCTCTCTACTTAGTCTGTTACCCCCGCGACCCAGCCCCGGATAAGCGGAAGACAATGGATGGATGGATGGATGGAAAAAAATCATGATTCTGAAGCAAAATTCAACATGGTATTGATACTACATCATTCTACAATCAATTATTGTCATGAGATATTAAAAACGCATGATTCCCTACCATTGAATTACGCGTAGATTAATCTCGGGACAAATTCAGAGGTTCCTTACGAACTCCTACAATTCATAAACTCCACATATCCAGTCTCTCTAATACTTGTTCAGGCTTATCTGCATAAAACACAGTTATAGTTCACGCCAACCTTAACTATAACCCGATGATTGATTGATACATTTTTATCTAATTCAAGACAATATAAACTTCCCACAGTAATCAAAAAACTTTGATTGGAACCCTCAGAAAACGATTTAAGCCCTTGCGTAACAGCAAGTTAGTTTGTATTCTATCAACTGTGCACAGCAGAATGACATGAGTACAAAGAAAAAAAAGACTTCCAAAACCAACGTTGCAGTGCCTAGGTTACATTTACATGATAGTAATTTGATAACGACATGGGAAATGGGAATTATTCCGAGTGGAAAAGTACTGGAGGGTTCCTCGTCCCGGAAAGTACTGTTGCTCTGTTTGTCTGGAGGAGGACATCAATGATGGAGAGTTTTGCTTCATTCTTGAGTGAGTACATTGGAGTAATATGGATAGCTCATGGCTAGCTAGCTAGCTGGTCAGTTGTTTTTTTTTTTGACTTACCATAGCCAAAATGATTACAGAGCTTGTTTGCCATATTGGAGAGTATGAGTAACATCAAGCCTTTTCTACTATATGGCAGGATTTTGCACATTAGTAATGCATAAGAATTTATACCGCATTCAAGGAAATCGAATACCTAGGTTTTTGTTTGTGTAAAATAAGAACAGCTCCAGGACTTCGGTAAAACCCCTGCCACATTCATTTCTCCGAGTCTGTTCAATCATAATGCCTGCTTTTTTCTGATAGTGTAATGTCTGTTTTGTTAAAATGAGTTATATTTCAGGTGTTACTGTGTGAGTGTGATATACTGGCTCCTTATTGGGTTGTGAAAAGCATTTATGCAAGCTTGCGTTTCACTTGGATGATCAAAATTGTAAATAGCAAGAGCTGTCTGTCGCCAACTGTCTTCACTCTCCCGAGTTAGCAACATGGGGTCGCATACAAGCAAGTCTTGTGCATAGTTCTCGAATTGGGCATTCCAGATTCAGGTGGGATTGGAGATGCCAAATTTATTTTAAAAAATAAATAAAAATAGGAAATTGGCAGAAAAGAATAAGGAAAATGAGGAGGGGGGAGCCAGGGCTGCGGGGAAAAGCCATTGAGAAAATAGAGAAAAATCACTCTTGGGGTTATGAGCTATCTTTTTTGGGATGTTTATCGCCGAGGCGCAGCCGCGGGTGGGCACCCGCAGGATCGGTGCCTATGGGTGGGATCGCTCCCTAATAGGACAAATACAAGAGACAAATGTTTTATATATATTGTTTATTAACACAGCATTTATTTTTAATAATTTATGTCTATGTATATTACTTAAAGGACAGTTTCATGGTCACTTACCTGTTACATTTTTTTCTTACCTATTAAAGGAAAAATGAGGAATTAAAACATACTTACCTGTGATACTAACCTGTTAAGACAGTAACTGGTACACTGGTGTAGATTTATTAAACCAACATGACCACTTGAATCCTTAAAGGTTTCAAGGATGCACCATAAAGAAGCAGGGCCAGCGGCAGGAGGAAAGAGCAGCATATTGTTTTACTTTTCGAACAGTCAGCCGCCCAGGGAAAGAGCCTTGACAGAACAACAGTCAGGAAGGACAGAACAGGAACAGACAGAACACCAAACAGAACAGCATCAGACAGGAAGACACCAAGAACAGCAGCGGCCCGAGCAGGGGCCAAAGAGTAGAGCCTTGTGTGGAGCTGCAACAAACAGATGCATCTTTAAGAATGAGTGGGCCACAACATGGCCATTCATCACTGAAGGAAGCCTCAGCACACATTACTGGTGTTCTGTATGTCTTGTAAAAAACACATTGCCACCAGGGTGTTACAGATGTTGTGCGACACATTAAGAGCAAGAGCCACTAGGAAAAAAAACAGGCCCTTCAATCCACAGCCACATTAGACAGATTTTCTGTGTCCACTCCCTCTGTTGGAGGGATGTCAGATCAAGATGCTAAGGTATGCTATGTATTATGGTCCTGTGAAGGTTCAAGGTTAAATAGTTTTGTGTAATGTACTGTACTGTCATGGTTGATAGTTATGACTAAAGTACTGTCTCGTCTAGGATTTGCATTTCTGTGTTATGTTTCCCAGTCTAGTTTTCTTAGTCCTGTGTATGTCTTAATTGCCCATTGTGTTCACATGCCCTGTTCTGTTGTCTAAAATTATTTAAACTTAACTGTGTTCTTTGGGGAGTACTAATATAATTTTTTTTTTCAGACAAGGAGGGCTGAGGTCAAAATGGCAGCAACACTGGAGCAGCACAATGTGCCACTTGCTGTTGCTGACCACCTGGGGCCTCTTCTGACAGAGTGTTTCAAGGATTCCAAAGCAGCCCAGGAGTACGGGTGTGCCAGAACCAAGACTTCATGTTCAGTCAACGAAGTGCTGGCAGCACATTTCATGAAGGAGTTGGTGGTACAAATGAGGGAAGGACCAGACACCCTCATCACAGATGGATCCAATGACACAGGTATTTCCCAAACCATTGAACATGATGTTTTTCTCCTCCACAATAATCTGGCATGATTTAGTTTTTAACCATCTATTTTGGAAGAGGTCATCTTCAGCAAGATCAATGCCACCCTGGAAGAAAAGGGTATCCCATGGCAAAACTGTGTTGGGCTCTCTGTGGACAATGCTGCTGTGAACACCGGCTCACATAACTCCATCGCCTCCAGAACCCTGAAAGAACACCCCAGTATTTATGTTCATGGTTGCCCATGTCATGTGGTCCACAACACTGCCAAATGGGCTGTGGTGGGGCTTTTGGACGTGAGTATAGGCACAATTGTACTTTACATGTGACTATATATTTGTGTAGTAATTACATGCATTAACTGAATGTTTACGGTCTGATTCATACATTGCAGGTGTCCCAAGTTTGATCTGGATGACCTGATAGTTGATGTCGGCTACTGGTTCAAGGGTAGCACAAACCGGAAGTGGTACTTGACAGGTATGCACTTTTGACAGTGCCAATTATAATATTGAAATACAGTGCTTTTGAGGACAGGTAATTTATAATTAAATGTCTGTAACAGAATTTTGTGAGCTCCATGAGGCACACAGGGTTCCTACGCAAGTATGGAAAGTATGGAAAAGTATGGAAATAAATTTGATTAATTTCCAGGTATTAAAAAGTATGGAAAATGAAAAATAAAGTATGGAAAAATATTTATGTTTTCAGAATAATTCGACTGCTCTAAAATACTGTTTTCTAAATGAGAAAATTAGGTGTTTCTAAAAATTTAATCAATCCGGATCGTGTTTTATGCCGGGCCGCAAATTTTTTTTTTTTTTTTTTACAGGTCGGTTGATACCATTACATACACCAGCCAATCACAGCTCGGCTATGATACCATTCTACGTGCCATAAGCCAATCACAGCTCGGCTATGATACCATTCTACGTGCCATAAGCCAATCACAGCTCGGCTGTAGCTACTCATGCATCGATGAGAATGGCAAAGCATTCGACCAAGTCACTGTAAGCTGACTTGTGCACGCGGCAAATTTGTAAATGCTTGTCTGACAATTAGGATGTAAGTGCTCCGCAATACGCGAAATTACAAGTACACTAGCTGGTCTGCTGCAGAAGTCCAATAGTCGATTTAATAGGCCTTGGCTTCGGTGACTCATACTGCAGATCGGAGAGCAAATTTCATATCAGACAGTGTTCTAATTACCGGTTTTTTATTTTGCTATTTAGATTTTGCGCATTTCTAAGGGTAATGGAAACGCACCTAGAAGAGTGAGGACGATGTTTTAGCCCAAAAAACTGCTTCGTGACCATAGACTGTTCATGACACAGACCTGTTTTGAGTCATGTTGATCCCAGCTATGGATGCATGCGTCCAGTGGTAAATGGTTTTATTTTGCGTTTCAACATCAATCGCTAACCTTCTATCCTGATAGATTAGATTGGATGCGCTCTTCTACTCTGATCTGAAGTTCCGCATGTTATTCACGCAATATGTATGAAATCGGTGACTGATTGGCCCGAGTACAAGATTATTTATTTTCATTGGAGTACGATAAAGATGGGAAAAGCTGCGGTTCTTATAGATTTATAGTCTGTTTTCTTTGGGGTTCCGATAATTGGCCAGCTATCAGTCGAATGACATTTTGTCGATTACAGCAAATGTTCAAAACTGATTCTAAAGCCTCCCCAATGTACTCCTGCAACCAGAAGGCTTATCAGCGCAATGCCTCAAATATGAGTCTGTGTCACGAACAGTCTACGGTCACGAAGCAGACTGTGATTCTTGGGGCTAATAACGTTGGATATCGTTCTCACTCTCCATTTCCATTACCCTTGGAAATGCGCAAAATCTAAATTGCGAAATAAAAAAATGGTATAATACCATTAACTGGTAAATTAATTAAAAAACGGCTTGTCTGATATCACGAAATTTGCACTCCGATTTTCAGTATTAGTCACCGAAGCCAAGGCTTATTAAATAGACTATTAGACTTCTGCAGCAGACCAGCTAGTGTACTTGTAATTTCGCGTATTGTGGAGCATTTCCAAATTTGCGGTGTGCACAACTCAGCTGACCGTGACAAGGTCATGGTTGATTTTTATGGTACAACTTTAAGTGGAACAACCAGAATTGCTTCAATGTAACCTAGGTATAGGAATGTATGTAGTCTTTTTTTTTTTTTTTTTTTACAATTAATTGCACGTAATTTGTGTGTGTGTGTGCGGGTGTGTGGTTAGTTACAGTTTTATGTTCAGACACTTGAGGGACACAAAAAAAATGTAAGCATTGAACTGTTAAAATGTGTTAAAATAAAGATAATAATAATTAAAGTAGATGTTTTATTTATGATACACTGATATACAACCCCAATTCCGAAATAGTTGGGTCAAAGTGTAAATTGTGAATAAAATCAAAATGCAATGGCTTTCAGATCACATGAGCCAATATGTTATTTACAATAGAACATAGATAACATTTCAAATGTTGAAACTAAGACATTTTACATTTTTATCCACAAAATGAGCTCATTTCAAATTTTCTGGCTGCAACAGGTCTCAAAAAGTTGGGACACAAGCAGAAAAAGGGCTGAAAAAACAATTAATATATAAGAGAATCAGCCAAAATAACATTTAGCAAGTGATTAAGTTAACTGGCATCACGCGTGTAACATGATTGGCGATAAACGGGATGTCTTAGAGAGGCTGGGTCGCTCAGAAGTAAAGATGGCCAGAGGCTCTCCCACCTGTGAAGGCTTGCGTAAAAAAAATTGTGGAATACTTTAAAAACAATGTTCCTCCATGTCAAATTGCAAAGGCTTTGAAGGTCTCATCATCGACAGTGCATAACATCATCAAAAGATTCAGAGAAACTGGAAAAATCTCTGTGCGTAAGGGACAAGGCCGAAGACCTTTACTGGATGCCTGTGATCTTCGGGCCCTCAGACGCCACTGCATCACTCACCGGCATGATTCTGTCATTGACATTACTAAATGGGCCCAGGAATACTTCAAGAAACCACTGTCTGTAAACACAGTCCGTCGTGCCATCCACAGATGCCACCTAAAACTCTATCATGCAAAAAGGAAGCCATTGTTGAGCATGATCCAGAAGCACCGCTGTGTTCTGTGGGCCAAGGCTCATTTAAAATGGACTGTAGCAAAGTGGCAAAGTGTCCTGTGGTCAGACGAGTCCAAATTTGACATTCTTGCTGGAAATCATGGCTAAAGAGGAGAAAGACCACCCCTCCTGTTATCAGCGTTCAGTTCAAAAGCCAGCATCTCTGATGGTATGGGGATGCATTAGTGCATATGGTGTGGGACACTTGCATGTTTTAAAAAGCACCATGAATGCTGAAAGGTATATAAAGTAGGCATGGGCAACGGTCTGCATAAACTCTAATGGAATGCGTAACAGCTGAACTGGGGCAGTAAACAAGCCTCAGAAAACTTATAAAAAATGACGTAAATACCATTTTTATCCAAAAAGAACACCATGGTTTGATTAAAAGCAACCTTTTCAATAGGATACCCGCATTTCATACATGAACTCTGCGTATTACGGCCAAAAACGCGATTTGAACAGAGCTATTGTTCGCCCGTTGGATGAATGTGTGACCTCAATTTGTGCCGTGTTTACAAATTTTCAAGTGCACGGCGTGGCAAAAATAACCATTTAGGAGGTAGATTTCAAATAGCACGCGCCGACGTCTTATCCCAGCTACGGCCCTGATTTGCTTACAGCCATCTAATTTGAGAAATTACGAGTCTGTTCGTCCAGGCTAGACCTCCAGGGGATGTGAAATAAGTTCGACAGAAGTTGGTGAAGTTCGTCGCGAGTTCACCGTGATTTCTTCTCAACAATAGCAAGAAAGGTTAGCGTATTTTTACTCTACCCTACATAGTTTGTTGACAGAATATCCTGTGACTCTATTTGTGAAGTTTCAGTAAAATATACCAAGGAATAAACTGGCGCCAGGCCTTTGAAGCCCACCGGTCACAAGATTCATTCACGTATACGCTTCAATTTGAGACTGCAAGGATGGAAATCTGAATAATCAGTTAGGAAAAATTCTCGGCTCTCGGTAATTCTGTATATCGTTTAAACATTTTGTTAATCGGATTATGAAAGAAGACTGAAAATAAGCGCCCGCTTTTTGTTTGGATGTATAAGCGCATATTTAAAGGAGAATATATTGTATATTGATTAAGCATTGAACTCTGCATAAGTCGAACTGTTTTAATATTTGTTGATGACATTGCTTCGGCTTCCTGGAAGCAAGTACGCGCAAATCTGTTGTCTAGTGAGCATTTCAGGTTCAATGTACTGAGTAATAACGCCGCGGAAACTTAAACTGACCCGTCATTCTGCCAAATAGTCTTACTAAACTAGTTCATCTTCTGATTGCTAATCAAGCAAAGGGGAGGTTTCTGCCTCACCAAACTAACCCCCGACTGCACGTCACTGTGTTTTACAATGAATTATTCACAGTAGCTCATTGAAACTATCATGGGAGGAGGGTATATGGACATAGTAAAAACAGTGCAAAGTTTTTTTTTTTTAAATCACCGCGGGTTATTGAAGGGGGAACATTTGATTCATTTTGTGGCAGTGGGAGGGCAAACAACTGCCGGCATCAGCGACTTCACTGCATTTTATACAGTCATGGGCAAGTAGCGTTAATGTTTGCCCTCCCACCGATAATTTTGACATTTTTGCAGGCCATTGATCCAAAAAAACGTCACAGGCAACCCATTAATACCATTTTTTTTAATATCAATGCAAAACCTAATGTTTGTTGAACATAATTGGGTGAAATTCAATGCATTTTCCATTATAAAGGGCCTAGGGGGCGCTGCTGTACTTCAGAAAAGGGGTAGATGACTTTAGCATCAATTATTTCTGTTAAGGTACCCTAATGGATAATTTGGCCTGGTTTATTTCTGAATAGACTGTATTTTCGAAAATGCCCCCAGGCTTCACCCCCCAATTTTCACAATGGGTTTTATTGAAAAATGCCGAAATCAGCCATTTTTGGGACCCTGTGGCTCTGAGACCCTTTATTTTTTTTTTTTTTTTTATAAATTTGGCATCTCCAATCCCACCCGAATCTGGAATGCCCAATTAGTGAACTATGTACAAAGCTTGCTCGTATGCGACCCCTTGCTGCCAACTCAGGAGAGCGAAGACAGTTCATGGCTCTCCTCCGAAGCACGTGCCTGTCAGCCACTGCTTCTTATACACTCATTGGTTGAATCTTGGCAAGTTCAGAACGAGGGCGGAGGATACCCGGACATGAACAGACTTAGAATCTTCCTGACGAGTGCCCGTCTGGCCAACAGGAGGCGCTTGAGCAACGAACAAAGCTATTTATTTATTTCCCTTTCCCGGCAGTCCATTCCCAATTTGAAACCCTGTAGCGCGATGGCCAATTGTGCGCTACTCTGAAAAAGCTGCCGACCACTGCCGGTTCTGAGACCCTTTCTTGTAAAGGCGTTGGACTTGTGGCAAACTCTTCGTCTGTGTCTTCTGTACTTACCTGCAAAAAATCATTAGAAAATAATAAAAACTTTGTTCTCAGCAACTCAAGAAATATTGTCATTTTATTCATTTATATTGCCCATGCCTATATAAAGGTTTTAGACCAACATATGATGACATCTATTCCAAGGAAGGCCTTGTGCAGGACAATGCAAAACCACATACTGCAGCTATTACAACAGCATGGCTTCATAGTTAAAGGGTCCATGTGCTAAACTGGCCTGCCTGCACTCCTCATCTTTCACCGATTGAGAACATTCGGCACATAATTAAACGAAAAGTCCGTCAAAGGAGACCCAAAACACTCCAGCAGCTGGAAGCCTGTATTAAACAAGAGTGGGATCAAATTCCAATGGCTAAACTCAAGAAACTTGTCTCCTCAATGCCTAGATGCCTCCACTCTGCGTTAAAAAGAAGAGGGGATGCTACACCATGGTAAACAGGCCCCTGTCCCAACTTTTTTGAGACCCGTAGCAGCCATCAAATTTGAAATGAGCTCATTTTGTGGATAAAATTGTAAAATTTCTCAGTTTCAACATTTGCTATGTTATCTCTGTTCTATTGTCAATTAAATACTGGCTGGTGTGATTTGAAAGTCATTGCATTTTGATTTTATTCACAATTTACACTTTGTCCCAACTATTTCAGAATTGGGGTTGTATTTACTTAGATGTAGCATATTTCTCTGGAAAAAAAAAAAAATGCTGAGAAGTCTGGAAATTAAGGTATGGAAAAGTATGGAATTTTGAAATTCCAAATGTGTAGGAACCCTGGGCACAGTACATGGGGATCCTCCAGCATTTCTCTGTTCCTTGGTTAAGCCTTGAGCGCTGTGTGACCCAGATTCTGAGGCTATATGATCCTCTGGCCAGCTACTTCAAATCTGCCAGTATGGTCCCTCATTTCATTTTCATTATACAGCTAATACAAACACCATGGAATTGTTAAGTGTTTCCTTGTGATATTGCCAACCTTGTTTTGTTTTTTTATTCAAGATGACAATCAAGCAGGGTTCAGGAGACTTCAGGAGGCATTCTCTGACCCCATGACAGAGGTGTACCTACTGTTCTTCCAGGCCACCATACCAACATTCACCTCATTCAACCTCCTGCTCCAGAGAGAGCGGTCGTCAGTATTTTCATCGCATGATGAGGTACATTGGGAGGGTGGGATATGCTTCTGCTGTTGTGTGCTTTTTCTGTTTGGTGTTTTTTGCTGGGAGCTTGTACAACCAGTGTCACCCACTGTTTTACACCTGTAAATGTCTGTGTTGTAGATGACAAACTTCATTCACAAGCTGTGTGCAAAGTTCATGGTGCCTACAGCGGTGCAGGGCCACAAACAGCTTCATGAAATTGCTTTTAAAGCAAAGGCAAACCATTTGCCAGGTCAGTGTTTGATCATTATCATCATTCACTATAATTTTTGTTAATACTTTTAATTTTACAAATGATGAGACCAGACTACAGGGGAACCCCATGTCATGCTTAGCCTTATTCCCAGCATTTTCTCATCTCATGAGGAGAAAAACCTGATAGATTGTCCTAGTTTTCTGAGCTAACTGGAAGCTCAGCAGTTGATCATTGATCTGGAGCATTTCTGTTTAACCTGATTTGTTTTGTCTGTGACAGGAAGAAAGCTGAATATTGGCTTCACCACCAGGGCTAAGCTCAACAGGCTCCTGTATGATGGAGACATCACACCACAGCAGATGGAGAAATTCCATGAAGCTGCATTGGCATTTCTCATCAACGCTGTGGACTACGCTTTGCAGAACCTGCCCCTGCGAGAGCCACTGCTCAAGCATACCAAGTTTATAGATGTTCGGCAGAGGTTGGAATGTGGCGTAGAAGATGCCCTTTACTTTGTTGAGAGGTTTGGATTTTTTCAGCAATTTCTGTTTGTTATCTGAGATTAAATACTCTGAATTCTATACTAAGGCACTTTAACACTAGGGAAATTAAATACTAAGACACAGTATCACTAGAAGTTTGTCTCTAAGCACATGAGCCATCCTTAATTGGCTTCTTTTTTTAAATGCTTACTCCTTTGGGTTGATGAAAAACAAAAACAAATAACTTGTAACTGTGCTTTCTTGAATTAGGTTTTCCCACCTGCTCCCCTACCATGGGCCACAGGAGCATGACCTACTGAGCGATGAGTTCCTGGAATACCAGACTATGCCAATGCCACCCCTGCAGGACCCAGAGGAAATTGAGATGGAGAGCTTCTGGGCTGAAATGGCAACCCGAAAACATAAGGTAATAATTATTCCTGCACACCAAGATCACAATGGAAATAACCTCTCAAGCGTTATTGTTTTGTTTTTTCTTCTTTTTTTCCTTTTAACAGATGTAAAAGTGTACTGTAGGGTGATGCATAGTTAATTTTGTCTATTAAGACAAAATCATGCATCTATATGCTGCTTTAAAATTGTATATACATTTTTAAAGCATCATACAGATGCAAGATTTTGTCTTAATCAACATCAACCTATCAACCTGCATCAACCTATACTTATCTGTCAAAGGAAAAAAAGAAGAAAACAAAAAACAATAACACTTGAGAGCTTATTTCTACTGTGTTCTTGGTTCATTCCTCACAGGTGACAGGAGTAAGACTGTTCCAGAGGCTTGCAACAATTGCAAAGCTGGTCCTGGTGCTGCCCCACTCCAATGCGGATGCAGAGCGAGTCCCTTCATTGGTGGGACTAAAGAAGACCAAGACCAAGAACAGCTTGGCCCTGGATGGAACCCTGTCATCAATAATGACAATAAAGAAGCGTACTCCATGATGCTGCCTACAAGGCCCAGGTACGCAGCATCATGGAGTGTGCTTCTTTGTGCTGGATAGAAGCTTCTACCACCTCACTGAAACTTCTAGACTCCATCCAGAGAAAAGCACTACACATCATTGGTGTGAACGAACAACAGGCCAGACTGGAACTTAACATACTGTCCCTTCACCATAGACGTCAGGTGGCTGCCACAGCTTTGCTCTACAAGATGCACACTAGCTTGTGTCCTACAGACCTGAAGAGGATGCTACCTCAGCCATTTACCATCAGACGCACAACTCGCACCAGCCCAGCCATGCCAAGCCATGCATTAGAAGAGCCAGTATCAAGAACCCACTCCACAGGCAGGTCATTTATTCACACAGCAGTTCGCACTTGAAATGAGCTTCCGGCCAGCATTGTGGGAAACATCACAGACAATGGCCTGTAGTCCTTCAAAACAAGAACTCACAAATTCTTTCTTTATTGATATCAGTGATACTCTTGGCAGCTGTGAGCCATTGATTGACCGCTGTCTTTATGTGCTTACTGTAAGTTCAGTGGCTATTACTCACAATAGTATATTGAAAAAAAAAAAAAAAAAAAAAAGCCTGCGCTCTAGCCTAGCCACGACATAACCGGATGAGACTACTCCTGTCCATAGACTGTGTTCTGTCACTCAAAGTGGCCACGCCCTTAATTATGCAAAAATTTAAGCCTTTATATAATGTAAATAGTAGAGTGACAAAAAAATTCACTCCCCCCTCAGTTTTCATGGAGAGGAAAATTAGCCATAAAGACCAAAACCGTATTTTGAACCAGACTGTGAACGAAATACAATGGAATACTAAATGCTGCAAGTGTATTGTCTCAGTTGAGCCATATTCCCCTTCACTATGAAGCTTAAATCTTGAATTATAAAGCATTAAATAGGGTAACGCATAAATAGCCATATTTGGCTTCTGTACCTATGGTTTAATTTAATCAAACTAACAGCATTTTCACATTACTTTCTGAAACTTGCATATTTCATGATATTACAGCTTAATTTTTACCTGCTTTGCACATGGGTATACACATCAAAGTTGCAAAATCTGGTAAAATACTTTAGGTCAGGTAATGGGGCGGCTGACCTTCGTGTCAAAGACTTTAGTCGTTGTTGTTGTTCTGGACAGAGATAACCAAGATCACCTTTTGACAGAAGTGTGAACTAAACCTTTATTCGTCTTAAGATAAAAACAATAGGTCATTAATTTCGTAATAGGCATAGGATTTGTACTTTGGTCACACACATAACGTCAAATGTCACACACATAACACCGTGTTACATGTGTGACAGGTACATTTTTGGCTATAAAACAGATTCTATTTGTGGGACTGAGGAAGTTATGCCCTCCAAGCATGAAAAGTATGGTATTTATTTATAATATCAGGTTTTTCATATCTTCCCTTAGATTTATTAATTATATCAAAACTTGTTGCCATGTGTTACATGTGTGACATCATTCACCTCCATATACTGTATTTTTACCCCTTAAAAAGGGCAACTTTTAAGTCTTCAGGGACTTCTGCTGCAAAAGTTGAAAAATAAAAACCTCAACAATAGATTATTTCTGCTGCTAAGTTTGACACTCATCCAAATCATGAAAAGATTACTTTAATTTCAAGAATGACCCATAACTTAAAAAATGGTGAAAAAGTAAAAGACTTTAAAATGGGGAAATCCTGCCCCAAAATTCTATTTTTCTGAAATTGGCATTTGCCATCCTTGACAAGAATAATAGTTGTCAGAAACAAATGCACTAGCTTATTTAAAAATTTGCCCTTCAGGCTTATATTTCAGAGAATGGCCCAGTAGTGCTATCCAGTTCATTGTGACAGGATCTCTCATCTGTGCGATTTCTCTCACTCGTGGCAACAGAACAGAGAACTCATCATTAACCTGTTCTATGTCCAGATTGCTGCTTATGATAAGAGTTTCAGCTGCTTGGCAAAGTTCTTGAAAGTTGAATTCTTTCTTGAGAGCCAGGCATGAGATTTGCTTCACGTAATTTTGGTCAGCAAAATCAGAGCATTTGATAAGGTTAAGTGAGCACGCTCAGATAGAACACGAGAAAGTCCTGTTCAATCCAAGCGGCAGTCTCCGAGTTTGAAAAGTGAAGCAAATACGGAAGTGCCAAAAGCTGCAGTTCCTCGAATGGCCACTTGAGGCTGACTGCAGAAGTGAGTCAATCTTTATTGATCCCCATGGTAAAAAGCCCAATTTTACAGCAAAAATAAACATGTTCACCGTCTAGTTCAAAATACGGTTTTGGTCTTTATGGCTAATTTTTCTCTCCATGAAAACTGAGGGGGAGTGAATTTTTTTGTCACTCTACTATTTACATTATATAAAGGCTTAAATTTCTGCATAATAAAGGGCATGGCCACTTTGAGTGACAGAACACAGTCTATGGACAGTCTCATCCTGTTATGTCAGGGCTAGGCTAGAGCACAGGCCTTTTTTTTTTTTTTTTTACAATATACTATTGTGAGCAATAGCCACAATAGTATATTGTATTGTAAGAGACATTCCGTGTCAATTGGACTAACCTTCCCGGATTACCATCTCTGAATTTCTTCCTACTTTGATGTATAATTTATCAATGTATCTGAAGTACTCTCTGAAAAATATTTAATCAAAATTCCTCTTAGTCCTCGAGTTTCAGGCCTTTAAGTGGGAGGGGGGTCTGCGCTCCTGAGCAAATCCTTATTTCTGGGCCATTTTGAGGGGGCTATGATGAGAAATCCAAAAGTTGTACTGGTCTAAGTTTAATTACACAAGTAGTAATGCTTAATGAGACCAGGGAGAAAATATAAAATCATACCCCTTGTGTCATGAGCTGATGCACCAAGGCTCGGAAAACGTGAAAAAATCAATGGGCCATAACAAATTTTAAATAATCAAAAATTTGTCAAAATTAGAATTCTATCTCCAGCAACTAAATCTTTGGGCTACTAATTAAGGTAGATATGGAGCTTGTATGGGCATAACAATTATTCCTTGAAACACCATACAGGTGGCACCACTGGTGGCCAAAGTCAGGCAATTTAGTGAAATAGCCTCATTTCGGCGGCCATTAAAGGGACATTGTGTAGGAATTACTCCCATCCAGCGTTGAAATCATGTATTACATTCAAACGAATAATGCACTCGAGCGCCTCACTTTTTCAAACACGTATTGCAACTACGGTTGCCACCGTGTATCAATGTTCTCTGGAAATGTGGCTATGTCCACTGCAAAACCCACGCAACAGCTCTGCACCGAACGGGCAAACATAGCACTCGGCTTAAATATAGTTTGGAAAAACAGTTTATATACCTAATAGGGATATAAAATGTTGATGAACTAGTTTTATTTAACAGGGAAATAAATTCTGACGAGCGAAATTACTTTTAGTGTACAAATGCTCAAAGCTCATTAATTCCATCCTTTCTCTATACCTGTAACTGGAGCCAATCCCAGCTGACTCGCAGGGTGCACACACCATTCATTAGAATTTAATTTTAATATTGCGAATGCATATGCATGCGCATACTCTCGCAACCCGGTGCGCCATCTGTAACATAGCTACTGCCGTTTATTACCACGTTTATCAGCACAAGAAAATAAACTCTAAATTTTCTTGACTAAATTCACGCTTGAGGTTTTTACTACCCTAATGTTTCTCTGGGTACTCAAACATCAAGGTAAGCCGCAAAAGTGCTGATTTCATTCGATATTAGTGGAGTTTCAATTGTGAATTATTTTCCTTCCCCTTATTCAGGATTAGCAAATTCCTAAGTCCGCACGTGATCAGCAGCCCAGTTATAAAATATACATAAAGTCGATCTTAGTTTCTTTCTCATCGGTTTCTTCTGGAGCCCTCGTGTTTTCTCTGGTAGAGTTCAGCCACATTAGCGAATCTCCGCTGCATCACTCCCATACACTGATGCCCCTCACGAACAGTGTGTCGTTCACATTTCATCCTATCCAGCGTTTCCAACCCACTCAACACTTCTAGCTAATAAAGGCTGAACAACAAATACTGTCTCTTTGCGGTGCTGTCATGCAAGTTCGGCGCATGTGTAAAATAAGATACAAAATATTAAGTTTCTGTCATCTTAAAAGTTATTGAAAAGTCACGACATCAAGTATGCACATCAGCTGTTCTTTTAATAATTAAGAATGAGCATGCAATGGTAAATAAATGATTAGCTGTGAAGTTTTTTGGGCTGAATTTATACCATGCTGATAGTGGACGTAGTCAGTGCTACTTAACCAGCATATAATACATGAAGCAGCAAAACAGAGTACCGTGAATCGATGTAAGATATTCAAAGTAATGGAAATAAACAACTCAGCTTAAGTGCATCTTGAACAATTTAATAAGAAAAAGCAAAGCATGTGTTAGCTACATGCATGCTTATAGGATGTCACCTTCAATAGTTACCGAATACACGCCCGTTATCCAACCTAAGTTAACCAACAACAGCCTTTGCTACGTTACGGTTCATTCTGTAATGTTACATAAAAGACAGGTGAAGCAGTCGAGTTGCTGCATAACAAAGCCATTCATCAAATACAATAACTGAAAACATCGATGTCGTTACACCTGCTCACTTCACTGATTTGGTAATAACGTAAGCCGACAGCACGGAATCTCCTGACCAGTGCTACAAGCAAAGAACCGCAGCTGCTGTGCTGCTTACGAGAACGCACTTAGAAGGTCCCCTTGGTGTTCGCGTAGCCTGAATTTGAAGTTGACTTACTTGTCGATCAGAAAGCTGGCAACTTCAGCGTTCCTTTAAAAGTCTTCCCCACCTGGGGAAGGCTAGCCCAATGTTGACCCTCATTTTTTGAATGCGCCGGTCGCGCTGCCTTTTTAATTCTCTTTTTCGCTGTCTTGGAGATGAGGACTCCGTCTCCTGTGCTGCTGCTGCATATGCATGGTCCTGCATTATGCTGCAGTACTGCAGATTTTCAAACTTGCCGTGGCAGCCTCTCTTGCTGATCTCCTCCGGTGTCTCAATCACTGCGCTCGCTGGCAGGGCAAACGCGGAATAAATCCACATTTGGTGCTATTGGACCCTTGCCGGCGGCCGTAGTTTCAAGATGGCAGACCGTCATGGTGCTTCCCTGCCGGCTTACCCGTCCAATGTACAAACAAATCTAAAATTCTTTGTTTACAAGAATATGTCAGATTATTAGTGGAGGTCATAATACACCAATGATGACATATGTATGAATACAGACTAAGATTTTGGCCAATAAACAACTGAAAATGTTACACAATGTCCCTTTAAGGCCAAGTGGCCCAACTTTTATCGATTTGCAATATTTTTTCCTTGAAAGACTACATTTTAAGCTTTCGATTGAATGTGGTTCCTAAGGTGTTCCATATTTCTTTCTGGGTGAAATAATTTCATCAAAGTGCGGTGTTTGATGATTATTATATTATCAATTTAAGCTTGTTCCTACCATTTCCCACATGGACCACCTTAGGATGCAGTTGTAATCAGTGTTAGAAGTACTAAAATAGGTACCAGGGGACATGTTGATGCCCACTCAATATATCTGAATAAAAAACATCATGGGCTGGCACCATATTTTGGCATGAATATAAGCTCCAATATGCCTGGATCTGTGTCAACTCAACCAGAGCCCCCAGATGACCATCTTGGATTTCCTTCAAACTCAGGAATAAGATTCACCAATGTATCTGAAGTACTCTCCCCAAATATCTCGCCATATTTTTACATTCATCATAATAACAGCTAACAGGACTATTGGGATGAAAATAGGTCATGAGGTTCAATACCAATGAGACTACTCTAGTCGAAGTCTGTAAAGTCATACTGTACCTGAACTTCAGTTGAGCTTGTACTGCTCAAAAGTGTCACAAATTGTTTTGAACTCATTTTTCTGAATTTTGTAGTTAGTTCCTGTGTTGGTAGTTGGTGGTGTTATTACACATAGAATATCACCCTTTGGGATCCACCAGATATCCCCCCTGGCAGGCCACCTGAACAATTTTGTTGGACCTCTGGGTGACATAAATTTGATGCTATAGTCCTCATTGTCTGTACAAAATTCCAGAACCATTCCAATTCGCCAGTGTCCATCATATGCACAAGCCACATACTGTCCAGGACTTGGGGTAGTGATTTGTCTTGCAGTGTGACAGCCTTGCACATGTACCATTGTAATGTTTTCATGAGTGGAGATGCCCTTGGCTGAGTCCACCCTCTATTGGCTCTGAGATGTAACACATCATCTGTACCATATAGCTTTATGTTTTTTCTTTTTTTTGATGAGTAGCCAACTAGTGACCATTGCGAGTGGTTGAAGTCATTGCGTAGTTTTGATTCATTCTTCTTTCATTCCAATATTTTAATATCTGACACCAGTATTCCAATCAGTGTCTAAATCTGTTAATTGATCATCTCCCTGTTTTAACAGATTAATATAGTCATGTTATATGTTGTGGAAAAAGAAAATCAACAGGAATCTGGTCATTATAGATGAGTCGTAATATGGATTGATGAGGGATATGTGTGATTTTCACTGATTACAGCTGTATGCTAAGGTGTTTATGTGGGAAATGGTAGGAACAAGCTTAAAATGATACACAAAATACTGCACTTTGATGAAATTATTTCACCCAGAAATAAACATGGAACACCTTAGGAACCATATTCAATCGAAAGCTTAAAATGTAGTCTTTCAAGGAAAAAACACTGCAAATCGATGAAAGTTGGGCCACATGGCCTTAATGGCCGCCGAAATGAGGCTATTTCACTAAATTGGCTGACTTTGGCCACCAGTGGCGCCACCTGTATGGTGTTTTAAGGAATAATTGTTATGCCCATACAAGCTCCATATCTACCTTAATTAGTAGCCCAAAGATTTAGTTGCTGGAGATAGAATTCTAATTTTGACAAATTTTTGATTATTTAAAATTTGTTATGGCCCATTGATTTTTTCCCGTTTTCCGAGCCTAGGTGCATCAGCCCATGACACAAGGGGTATGATTTTATATTTTCTCCCTGGTCTCCGTAAGTAGTACTACTTGTGTAATTAAACTTAGACCTGTACCACTTTTGCATTTCTCATAGTAGCCCCCTCAAAATGGCCCAGAAATAAGGATTTGCTCAGGAGCGCAGACCCCCCCTCCCACTTAACAATTTAAGGCCTAATCCAAAAATCCCAGCAGAGAATCATGCTGCCATGTTTACCATAGTAACCTGTATTTGGGCTGAAGCAAAGCTTCTCAGCTTTCAGGAACAGTTGGAATTTTTTTCTAATGCGCATAAAACTTACAGTAATTACGGGTACTTTCAAAATTACGACATATCTGTGTCGGCAACGACACGTTCTTAAATGCTTGCACATGCTGTCCCAGTTTAAATGGGTTAAAGGCCTGAAACTCAAGGACTATGAGGAATTTTGATTAAATATTTAAAGAGAGTCCTTCAGATACATTGAGAAATGATATATCAAAGTAGGAAGAAATTCAGAGATGGTCATCCGGGAAGGTTAGTCCAGCTGACATGGAATGTCTCATAAAGACAGTGGCCAATCAATGGCTCACAGCTGCCAAGAGTATCACTGATATCAATAAAGAAAGTATTTGTGAGTTCTTGGTTTGAAGGACTGCAGGCCATTGTCTGTGATGTTTCCCACAATGCTGGCCAGAAGCTCATTCCAAGTGTGAACTGCTGTGTGAATAAATGTCCTGCCTGTGGAGTGGGTTCTTGAAACTGCCTTGGCATGGCTGGGCTGGTGCGAGTTAAGCGTCTGATGGTAAGTGGCTGAGGTAGCATCCTCTTCAGGTCTGTAGGACACAATGTCAACTCAACCAGAGCCCCAGATGACCATCTTGGATTTCCTTCTAACTCAGGAATAAGATTCACCAATGTATCTGAAGTACTCTCCCCAAATATCTCGCCATATTTTTACATTCATCATAATAACAGCTAACAGGACTATTGGGATGAAAATAGGTCATGAGGTTCAATACCAATGAGACTACTCTAGTCAAAGTCTGTAAAGTCATACTGTACCTGAACTTCAGTAGAGATTGTAATGCTCAAAAGTGTCACAAATTGTTTTGAACTCATTTTTTTGAATTTTGTAGTTAGTTCCTGTGTTGGTAGTTGGTGGTGTTATTACACATAAAATATCACCCTTTGGGATCCACCAGATATCCCCCCTGGCAGGCCACCTGAATGATTTTGTTGGACCTCTGGGTGACATAAATTTGATGCTATAGTCCTCATTGTCTGTACAAAATTCCAGAACCATTCCAATTCGCCAGTGTCCATCATATGCACAAGCCACATACTGTCCAGGACTTGGGGTAGTGATTTGTCTTGCATTGTGACAGCCTTGCACATGTACCATTGTAATGTTTTCGTCAGTGGAGATGCCCTTGGCTATGAGTCCACCCTCTATTGGCTCTGAGATGTAACACATCATCTGTACCATAAAGCTTTATGTTTTTTCTTTTTTTTGATGAGTGACCAACTAGTGACCATTGTGAGCGGTTGAAGTCATTGCGTAGTTTTGATTCATTCTTCTTTCATTCCAATATTTTAATATCTGGACCAGTATTCCAATCAGTGTCTAAATCTGTTAATTGATCATCTCCCTGTTTTAACAGATCATTATAGTCATGTTATATGTTGTGGAAAAAGAAAATCAGCAGGAATCTGGTCATCATAGGTGAGTCTTAATATGGATTGATGAGGGATATGTGTGATTTTCACTGATGACAGCTGTATGCTAAGGTGTCTATGTTGGAAATGGTTAGGAACAAGCGTAAAATGATACAAAAAATACCGCACTTTGATTAAATTATTTCACCCAGAAATAAACATGGAACACCTTAGGAACCATATTCAATCGAAAGCTTAAAATGTAATTTTTCAAGGAAAAAACATTGCAAATCGATAAAAGTTGGGCCACATGGCCTTAATAGCCGCCGAAATGAGGCTATTTCACTAAATTGGCTGACTTTGGCCACCAGTGGCGCCACCTGTATGGTGTTTCAAGGAATAATTATTATGCCCATACAAGCTCCATATCTACCTTAATTAGTAGCCCAAAGATTTAGTTGCTGGAGATAGAATTCTAATTTTGACAAATTTTTGATTATTTAAAATTTGTTATGGCCCATTGATTTTTTCCCGTTTTCCGAGCCTGGGTGCATCAGCCCATGACACAAGGGGTATGATTTTATATTTTCTCCCTGGTCTCCGTAAGTAGTACTACTTGTGTAATTAAACTTAGACCTGTACCACTTTTGGATTTCTCAGTGTAGCCCCCTCAAAATGGCCCAGAAATAAGGATTTGCTCAGGAGCGCAGACCCCCCTCCCACTTAACCCTTTAAGGCCTAATGCAAAAATCCCAGCAGAGAATCATGCTGCCATGTTTACCATAGTAACCTGTATCTGGGCTGAAGCAAAGCTTCTCAGCTTTCAGGAACAGTTGGAATTTTTTTCTATGGCGCAAAACTTACAGTAATTACGGTACTTTCAAAATTACGCACATATCTGTGTCGGCAACGACACGTTCTTAAAATGCGCACATGCTGTCCCAGTTTAAATGGGTTAAAGGCCTGAAACTCGAGGACTATGAGGAATTTTGATTAAATATTTAAAGAGAGTACTTCAGATACATTGAGAAATGATATATCAAAGTAGGAAGAAATTCGGAGATGGTCATCCGGGAAGGTTAGTCCAATTGACACGGAATGTCTCATAAAGACAGTGGCCAATCAATGGCTCACAGCTGCCAAGAGTATCACTGATATCAATAAAGAAAGTATTTGTGAGTTCTTGTTTTGAAGGACTGCAGGCCATTGTCCGTGATGTTTCCCACAATGCTGACCGGAAGCTCATTCCAAGTGTGAACTGCTGTGTGAATAAATGTCCTGCCTGTGGAGTGGGTTCTTGATACTGGCTTGGCATGGCTGGGCTGGTGCGAGTTGTGCGTCTGATGGTAAGTGGCTGAGGTAGCATCCTCTGTAGGTCTGTAGGACACAAGCTAGTGTGCATCTTGTAGAGCAAAGCTGTGGCAGCCCTCTGACGTCTATGGTGAAGGGACGGTATGTTAAGTTCCAGTCTGGCCTGTTGTTCGTTCACACCAATGATGTTGTAGTGCTTTTCTCTGGATGGAGTCTAGAAGTTTCAGTGAGGTGGTAGAAGCACCTATCCAGCACAAAGAAGCATACTCCATGATGCTGCGTACCTGGGCCTTGTATGGAGTACACTTCTTTATTGTCATTATTGATGACAGGGTTCCATCCAGGGCCAAGCTGTTCTTGGTCTTGGTCTTGTTTAGTCCCACCAATGAAAGGACTCGCTCTGCATCCGCATTGGAGTGGGGCAGCACCAGGACCAGCTTTGCAATCGTTGCAAGCCTCTGGAACAGTCTTACTCCTGTCACCTGTGAGGAATGAACCAAGAACACTGTAGAGATAAGCTCTCAAGTGTTAAAAAATTTTTAATTTTGTCTAAAGAAAAATCTTGCATCTATATGATGCTTTTAAAAATGTATATACAATTTTAAAGAGCAGGTTATTTCCTTTTACATTGTTAAAAGGAAAAAAAAAAAAAAAACAAAACAATCTTGAGAGGTTATTTCCAAAATCTAGGTGTGCAGGAATAATTATTACCTTATGTTTTTCGGGTTGCCATTTCAGCCCAGAAGCTCTCCATCTCAGTTTCCTCTGGGTCCTGGGGGTGGCATTGGCATAGTCTGGTATTCCAGGAACTCATCTCTGGCTCAGTAGGTCATGCTCCTGTGGCCCATGGTAGGGGAGCAGGTGGGAAAAACCTAGTTCAAGAAAGCACAGTTACAAGTTATTTGTTTTGTTTTTCATCAACCCAAAGGAGTAAGCATTTAAAAAAGAAGCCAATTAAGGATGGCTCATGTGCTTAGAGACAAACTTCTAGTGATACTGTGTCTTAGTATTGAATTTCCCTAGTGTTAAAGTGCCTTAGTATAGAATTCAGAGTATTTAATCTCAGATAACAAACAGAAATTGCTGAAAAAATCCAAACCTCTCAACAAAGTAAAGGGCATCTTCTACGCCACATTCCAACCTCTCCCGAACATCTACAAACTTGGCGTGCTTGAGCAGTGGCTCTCGCAGGGGCAGCTTCTGCAAAGCGTAGTCCACAGCGTTGATGAGAAATGCCAAGGCAGCTTCATGGAATTTCTTTATCTGCTGTGGTGTGATGTCTCCATCATCCACGAGCCTGTTGAGCTGAGCCCTGGTGGTGAAGCCAATATTCAGCTTTCTTCCTGTCACAGACACAACAAATCAGGTTAACAGAAATGCTCCAGATCAATGATCAACCGCTGAGCTTCCAGTTAGCTCAAAAAACGAGGACAATCTATCAGGTTTTTCTCCTCATGAGATGAGAAAAGGCTGGGAATAAGGCTAAGCATGACATGGGGTTCCCCTGTAGTCTGGTCTCATCATTTGTAAAATTAAAAGTATTTACAAAAATTATAGTGAATGATGATAATGATCAAACACTGACCTGGCAAATGGTTTGCCTTTGCTTTAAAAACAATTTCATGAAGCTGTTTGTGGTCCTGCAGCGCTGTAGGCACCATGAACTTTGCACACAGCTTGTGAATGAAGTTTGTCATCTACAACACAGACATTTACAGGTGTAAAACAGTGGGTGACACTGGTTGTACAAGCTCCCAGCAAAAAACACCAAACAGAAAAAGCACACAACAGCAGAAGCATATCCCACCCTCCCAATGTACCTCATCATTCAATAAAGATACTGACGACCACTCTCTCTGGAGCCGGAGGTTGAATGAGGTGAATGTTGGGATGGTGACCTGGAAGAACAGTAGGTACACCTCTGTCATGGGGTCAGAGAATGCCTCCTGAAGTCTCCTGAACCCTGCTTGATTGTCATCTTGAATAAAAAAAAACAAAACAAGGTTGGCAATATCACAAGTAAACACTTAACAATTCCGTGGTACTTGTATTAGCTGTATAATGAAAATGAAATGAGGGACCATACTGGCAGATTTAGAGTAGCTGGCCAGAGGGTCATATAGCCTCAGAATCTGGGTCACACAGCGCTCAAGGCTTAACCAACGAACAGAGAAATGCTGGAGGATCTCCATGTACTGTGCCTCATGGAGCTCACAAAATTCTGTTACAGACATTTAATTATAAATTACCTGTCCTCAAAAGCACTGTATTTCAATATTATAATTGGCACTGTCAAAAGTGCATACCTGTCAAGTACCACTTCCGGTTTGTGCTACCCTTGAACCAGTAGCCGACATCAACTATCAGGTTGTCCAGATCAAATTTGGACACCTGCAATGAATGAATCAGACCGCAAACATTCAGTTAATGCATGTAATTACTACACAAATATAAAGTCACATGTAAAGTACAATTGTGCCTATACTCACGTCCAAAAACCCCACCACAGCCCATTTGGCAGTGTTGTGGACCACATGACATGGGCAACCATGAACAGAAATACTGGGGTGTTCTTTCAGGGTTCTGGAGGCGATGGAGTTATGTGAACCTGTGTTCACAGCAGCATTGTCCACAGAGAGGCCAACACAGTTTTGCCATGGGATACCCTTTTCCTCCAGCGTGGCATTGGTCTTGCTGAAGATGACCTCTGCTGTCCCATACCTTGTCTAGCTTGTAGTGCACCTCCTCAGGAAGCGCTGGACAACCTGATCTTTCATAAAGATCCAGACAGTCAGGGGATTCATCTTCTCTACTCCTGCAATGACAGCATATGAGTATATAAAGCCTCCCATCTTCCAAAATAGATGGTTAAAAACTAAATCATGCCAGATTATTGTGGAGAAAAACATTGGATCATCTGTGATGAGGGTGTATGGTCCTTCCCTCATTTGTACCACCAACTCCTTCATGAAATGTGCTGCCAGCGCTTCGTTGACTAAACATGAAGTCTTGGTTCTGGCACACCCGTACTCCTGGGCTGCTTTGGAATCCTTGAAACACTCTGTCAGAAGAGGCCCCAGGTGGTCAGCAACAGCAAGTGGCACATTGTGCTGCTCCAGTGTTGCTGCCATTTTGACCTCAGCCCTCCTTGTCTGTAAGAAAAAATAATATTAGTACTCCCCAAAGAACACAGTTAAGTTTAAATAATTTTAGACAACAGAACAGGGCATGTGAACACAATGGGCAATTAAGACATACACAGGACTAAGAAAACTAGACTGGGAAACGTAACACAGAAATGCAAATCCTAGACGAGACAGTAATTTAGTCATAACTATCAACCATGACAGTACAGTACATTACACAAAACTATTTAACCTTGAACCTTCACAGGAACATAACACATAGCATACCTTAGCCTCTTGATCTGACATCCCTCCAACAGAGGGAGTGGACACAGAAAGTCTGTCTAATGTGGCTGTGGATTGAAGGGCCTGTTTTTTTTTCCTAGTGGCTCTTGCTCTTAATGTGTCGCACAACATCTGTAACACCCTGGTGGCAACGTGTTTTTTACAAGACATACAGAACACCAGTAATGTGTGCTGAGGCTTCCTTCAGTGATGAATGGCCATGTTGTGGCCCACTTATTCTTAAAGATGCATCTGTTTGTTGCAGCTCCACACAAGGCTCTACTCTTTGGCCCCTGCTCGGGCCGCTGCTGTTCTTGGTGTCTTCCTGTCTGATGCTATTCTGTTTGGTGTTCTGTCTGTTCCTGTTCTGTCTGCCTGCTGTCCTGTCTGTTGCTGTTCTGTCCTTCCTGACTGTTGTTCTGTCAAGGCTCTTTTCCTGGGCGGCTGATTATTTGAAAAGTAAAACAATATGCTGCTCTTTCCTCCTGCCATTGGCCCTGCTTCTTTATGGTGCATCCTTGAAACCTTTAAGGATTCAAGTGGTCATGTTGGTTTAATAAATCTACACCAGTGTACCAGTTACTGTCTTAACAGGCTAATATCACAGGAAAGTATGTTTTAATTCCTCATTTTTTCTTTAATAGGTAAGAATAAAATGTAACAGGTAAGTGACCATGAAACTGTCCTTTAAGTAATATACATAGACATAAATTATTAAAAATAAATGCCGTGTTAATAAACAATATATATAAAACATTTGTCTCTGCATTTGTCATATTAGGGGGCGATCCCACCCATAGGCGCCGATCCTGCGGGTGCCCACCCGCGGCTGCGCCTTGGTGATAAACATCCCAAAAAAGATACCTCATAACCCCAAGAGTGATTTTTCTCTATTTTCTCAATGGCTTTTCCCCACAGCCCTGGCTCCCCCCTCCTCATTTTCCTGATTC
Source organism: Gymnothorax javanicus (assembly GCA_029692085.1). Taxonomy (NCBI): domain Eukaryota; kingdom Metazoa; phylum Chordata; class Actinopteri; order Anguilliformes; family Muraenidae; genus Gymnothorax; species Gymnothorax javanicus. Next base: position 43,755,210 of record CM056200.1, read on the forward strand.
TTTTCCACCAATTTCCTATTTTTATTTTTTTTTTTAAATAGATTTGGCATCTCTAATCCCACCTGAATCTGGAATGCCCAATTCGAGAACTATGCACAAGGCTTGCTTGTATGCGACCCCATAATACCAACTCGGGAGAGTGAATACAGTTGGCGATGGACAGCTCTTGCTATTTACAATTTTGATCATCCAAGTGAAACGCAAGCTTGCAGAAATGCTTTTCACAACCCAATAAGGAGCCAGTATATCACACTCACACAGTAACACCTGAAATATAACTCATTTTAACAAAACAGACATTACACTATCAGAAAAAAGCAGGCATTATGATTGAACAGACAGAAATGAATGTGGCAGGGGTTTTACCGAAGTCCTGGAGCTGTTCTTATTTTAAACGAAAAAAAACCTAGGTATTCGATTTCCTTGAATGCGTTATAAATTTTTATACATTACTAATGTGCAAAATCCTGCCATATACAGGATTAGTAGAAAAGGCTCGCGGTTACTCATACTCTCCAATATGGCAAACAAGCTCTGTAATCATCCTGGCTATGGTAAGTCAAAAAAAAAAAAAAACAACTGACCAGCTAGCTAGCTAGCCATGAGCTTTCCATATTACTCCAATGTACTCACTCAAGAATGAAGCAAAACTCTCCATCATTGATGTCCTCCTCCAGATAAACAGAGCAACAGTACTTTCCGGGACGAGGAACCCTCCAGTACTTTTCCATTCAGAATAATTCCCATTTCCCATGTCGTTATCAAATTGCTATCATGTAAATGTAACCAACGTTGGTTTTGGAAGTCTTTTTTTTCTTTGTACTCATGTCATTCTGCTGTGCACAGTTGATAGAATACAACCTAACTTGCTGTTACGCAAGGGCTTAAATCGTTTTCTGAGGGGTCCAATCAAAGTTTTTTGATTACCGTGGGAAGTTTATACTGTCTTAAATTAGATAAAAATGTGTCAATCAATAGATAATCATCGGGCTATAGTTGAGGTTGGCGTGAACTATAACTGTGTTTTATGCAGATAAGCCTGAACAAGTATTAGAGAGACTGGATATGCGGAGTTTATGGATTGTAGGAGTTTGTAAGGAACCTCTGAATTTGTCCCGAGATTAATCTACATGTAATTCAATGGTAGGGAATCATGCGTTTTTAATATCTCATGACAATAATTGATTGTAGAATGATGTAGTATCAATACCATGTTGCATTTTGCTTCAGAATCGTGATTTTTTTTCCATCCATCCATCCATCCATCCATCCATTGTCTTCCGCTTATCCGGGGCCGGGTCGCAGGGGTAACAGACTAAGTAGAGAGGCCCAGGCACCCCCCTCCCCAGCCACCTCCTCCAACTCTACCTGGGGGATGGATGTCCAAGCTCCTCAGCCTTTCTCTACGTAAGGGTCAGCACAGCCACCCTATGAAGAAAGCTCATTTCGGCCACTTGTAATTTGCGATCTTATTCTTTCGGTCACTACCCAAAGCTCGTGACCATAGCTGAGGGTTGGAATGTAGATCAACCAGTAAATCGAGAGCTTTGCTTTTATGCTCAGCTCCTTCTTCACCAAAACGGACCGCTTCAATGCCTCTTCACTGCAGACGCTGCAGCGATTCATCTGTCAATCTCACGCTCCATCCTACCCTCACTCATGAACAAAACCCCAAACTCCTCCACCTGGGGTAACAACTGACCCCCCACTTGAGGGGGACAGTCCACCTTTTTCCAGGAGAAAACCATGGCCTCAGATTTGGAGGTGGTAGAGATTTTTTTCAATACTTAATTGCAATACCTTTAGCCTATTATAGCTGAGGTATTACCAACAAAGGACAATGATTTTTTTCTGTCACAGGAGATCATTTTTATTTACTGCTGGATAGATACAATGGGCAAGTATATTAGGTAGTTTGCACATCAGGCTTGGCTGAGGAGTTTAATTCACAAAATTTCTTGGAAACAAGGATGGGATTTATTTCGTCCATATTCTATATTGGTAACAGGCAAGGCTCTGTTGTGAAAATTCAATAAACGGTTCAGGTGTGTCACCTATTGATAGAATAGTGTAACTGCGCGCTTAAAGAGAGCAGCTCTGCTCTACATCTGTAGAGAGGGATTAAATCCTCTCCCTTGTGAGATGTTGAAGGGTCTTATATCTTTGTAGATAAACACTGTTCTCTTGTCCGTGATCACGTTTTGGCGAGCAGCTGGTAAGCCCCGTGATGAGGAGGAAGAAGTCAAAAGCTCCTCGGCTAGATTGCTGAGGTGAAATGTAAGGAGATGTGCCCTCAGGTGACTACATTCTGGCTTGTTATTTGTCCATTTGTCAATGGAAATCCAAAAACTTTCTACACATCGCTTTTTAAATTTTGAGGAGTGGTGATCTCCATTGGTGGGCTTTTCGCACTCTTCACCTTCTGATTTAGAATGCAAAACTTGAGTTAATAAGTGTGTTGTTCGTAAGGCTTTGATAATATCATTAGTGATTAGCATAGTTGCTGTTATGGTACTATGGCCTGATCTAAAACCTGACTGACAATCACCGAGAAGATTACCATCAGGTAAATATTGTTTCAATTGGTCATACACAAAAGATTCAAAAACCGTGGCTATAACAGATAGCCTGGAAATGGGATGGTGATAATTCAGATCAGAGTGGCCAACTCCATTTAAAAAAGAGAGAACCATAGCTGACTTCCAGACACAAGGTATGATATTGGAGGATAAACTCAGATTAAAAACAGAAGCAATTGGCTGTGCAATAACATCAGCAGCAATTATTAGAAAATAAGGCTCTATCTTATCAGGACCAGAGGATTTTTTACAATCTAGGCTCAATAGAGCCTTATGAACTTGCAAGACATAGACAGGAGCAAAAGAGAACTGTCAAGCAGGGAGACAAGGGGCAGACTCAAAGTTTTCTTGAGCACTTTTCTTTTGCAGTAACCTCTGTATTACTGGGATCAAAGGTTGAACCAGGAGGAATAAAATGACTGTTGAAAGCATCAATGATATTGATTATAACCTGGATTACACTTTTCTTGACTTTCAAAACATTAGGGAGACGAGAATGCATAAAAAAAAAAAAGGAGTTTTGGACTAACTTTCAGAATTTGACAGGGTGATTCAGATTTTCATGAATCACAGAAAGACAAAAGTCACATTTAGAATTTTTGATTAATTTTGTACATTTATTTCTTGCCCAAGATTAACACCAGATGCGTGTGCGTTCTGCCTCCGCCCTGCTGTGTGTATTGCCGTCTGTCAATTTACACCAACTACGTCTTCACTGCGTACCTGCGCCGAATGGCTTGAATAACTTGACCAATGAGCGTGGCTGCAGAGATCATGTGGTAAATACCCAAAATCTTGCGGTAATGACAAAATCACGCGTGATCGCCCGAGATAAATGATATGTTGTATTAAGTGCATCAACAAACAGGCAACAGCCTTTGTTCTTTACCAAAAGGGTTGAGGAATGGTTGAGTTGTTTCAATTTGTTTATTTTTCGAGAATTTGTGCTTCTACCACAGATAAGTTGCCTATTAATTAATAAATGTTCTTAATTTCCAGTTTGTGTTGGGTTTGTCATTTGTTTGGAAAGTGTTCTGTCGAATAAGTTTGGCTATTTTCTTACTTCGGTTTCTGTCCTAGCCCACAATACGAACTGGCGCCAACACTTGTGAAGCTAGGGTAAAAACTGAATCACATTGATTAAGCATAAAAATGATGACCTACATTTCCCCTGACTAGCGAAGACGGCTAGCGTTTTATCTGGAGTAATGTAATATGCTATAGAACGCATCGAAGAATAATGCTGCTATAACTAGCTATGAAGTAACAAGTCTCAGGCTGAACTGTCAGTTTGCTCTTTAGGTAAAAAAAGCTGCTAATCAATGATGAAAGAGGTTGTGTGTGTGAGATGGCGTTAAAAGTGACAAATCAGAGCTGTAAGAGCTTCTCCAGTAGGCATCATAGCTAGCTAGCTGTACCTAAGCGATTGCTTTTAAACTCACTAGCAAGCTAGCTAACGTCTCTGAAATCTGCAAGCACACATGAGTTGCAGTTGCAAAACACTGCCGTGAAGGCTCGGATAAGTTGATGCATTTTACAGCTAGCTAAGTTTATGGAGTTGGTGCAAAAATCAAATCATATCGCTCTAATAAGATGATCATTTATAAAGATTTTCCTTAGTTAACATTAGCTAGCATACTAGCTGCCGAGATGGCTATATCCAAAGGGCAATGTAGCCTAATGCGCGATGGCACCCAATACATAGCAGCCTGGCCGTCATGACATTATCAGTAAGCCTCCATGTGTAAAAGCGCTACCCAGAAGCTGATTGGATGGTATGCAAATGAGGAATATTGTTTTACAGTCAGCCTCGCGTATAACTTCCTCGGATAAACCAGATACTCGCTTATTCCATACTGAAACTCGAAGTCCCGGTCCTGTTTAATGATAATTCCAATAAAAAACCTTGCATATCACGGCCGCATATATCATACCCAAATCTCTGGTCCCAGTGTAATGCATTTCCTTTAGAATTAATTCGTATAAAACGTACTCCTCCTGGCCAACGTGCTTGTTTACGCAATCAGGAAAAAAATTAAACCTCCAAAAAGCCATGCTCCCTTTTCTGAACCTAAAATACCACTGTCAAAGCTACCTCAATTTAATGCCGACTTCAGCGCAATCAACTGGAGTGATCAACTATCGCTGGAAAACCCAGATGATATCTTATCTCAGTTTCACACTAAATTTAACATAATACAAACTAAATATGCATCTGCTGGTAATGTACGTCCTCGGCAGGTACTTTACCTTGGTTAAATTCTGAATTATTCAAACTCCTTAAAAAGAAAGCATCTTCCCTCAAAACTTTTAGATGACATTGAACGCCTGAGAAAAAAAAAATGATTTTATAAAAATTAGAAACAAATGCACCACCGAATTTTAAGGCTAAGACAATCTACTTTCAACAACAAATTAACCAATCTGCCTCCAACCCAAAGTCATTATGGCAGACTGTTAAAGTTATCACTGGTGAAAATGCGAACAAGAAAAACCTTAACTTACAGATTTCCCTTCATGGTAATCTTATCTCAGACACAGAGAAGATTGCAAGCGCTTTTAACGAATACTTTATATCCTCTGTTAATGAACTGGCATCAGCCTTTTCCACCACTTCTCTTCCCTTATCTCATCCACTCTCAACGCATGATTTATTCTCTTTCTCTGAGATCACACAATACGAGTTGCTAAGAACATTGAATACTCTGAAAAACTCCCATAGCCGTGATAGTTATGGCTTAAATTCAATTTTTTTGAAGAGCCATGCTGATAGCCTTATACCTCTTCTCCAGCATTTAATTAATCTCTGTATGAGGCTGTCTATTTTCCCCTCCAGCTGGAAAACGGCCCAAATCACCCCAATTTTTAAAGCTGACAACCCCCGTATGGTCTCAAATTACAGACCTATAGCCATACTCCCAGCAATGTCTAAGCTGCTTGAAAAAAGTTCTATATAATCAACTAAGCTTCTATCTGGAAAGTAATAATTGGCTTAGTGACTGCCAACATGGTTTTCGTGCCAAACGGTCAACCATGTCAGCTTTATTAGTTTTTACTGAGGAAATTCGTATCTCTCTTAACAAAAAACACATCACCGGAGCGATTTTTATTGACTTTCGTAAAGCCTTTGACACGGTAGACCACCTGATTTTATTAACCAAACTCCAGTCCTTTAATCTATCACCTTCTGTATTAGAAATGATCTCTTCTTATCTCACTGACAGATCGCAAGTTGTTAAAATTGGCCAAGCATTATCCCAACCTCTAGGCTGTAGTCTGGGTGTCCCACAAGGAAGTATTCTTGGGCCTTTACTTTTTCTTTTATATATTAATGATCTTCCTCAAGTGTACAAATATTCTAAATGTCTTTTGTACGCTGATGACGCTGTGCTTTTTTTTTCTGACGTAAACCTTGAAGCCATAAATTCCAAACTGTCATCTGACCTTCAACATCTGCATAAATGGTTGAATGAGAATCATTTAACCATTAATGTTAAAAAAACTGAATGTATGTATTTTCACTCACCTAGAAAGCATCTGTCTTTTAGTAATCCGATCACTTTTTCAAATCAAAATCTCGTCGTCACTAAGACCTACAAGTACTGGGCATGTTACTTGATTCACATCTCACATATCATCTAACACACCTCTAAGTTAACAAAAAAGCTAAATCGGAGATTGTACGTATATAACAAGATCAGAAAATACCTTTCCACTGCTGTCTCTGAAACATACTTGCATGCAATTATACTCTCTACCATTTCTTACTGTCTACCAATTTGGTCCCTCACCACAAAGGAAATTACTGAATCAATAGCGCGACTATACAATCGAGCTCTAAAGATCCACAGTAACCTTCCGAAGTGGACACACCACTGCACTGCACTTTCACACGCACATACCCTTTCCTTCCAAAACTATATTTACAGTCGTGCCATCTCATTTTATTTTCAAATTCAAAACAGTACTTCACAAACACTTAGCTCTCTCTTACCGACACATAACCGGCCCCAACTGCGTGTCACAAGATCAGTTTCTATGGCCCTTTTACCAGTGCCTCCATACAACAATCGCTATGGGCAGAGGTCCTTCATACGCACATACACTAAAGTCTGGAATGACATCCCTCAACACATTAGAGAAGTTCAATCGCTCACACAGTTCAAGAAGGCATACAAACAGATGCTAATTAACTCCTACACCTGCAGACACTGACGGTCTATAGGCCACTGTCTGCGGTCTGTTTCTGCTCTATCTGTTGTTAATGCAAATGTCTCTGTTCATATGTGATGTTTTTCCTGTTATGTGTTATATGTCCTGCTGAACAGGAACCTGCTGGAAACCAGTTTTATGCTGAGTCAGGCCCGTTTTAATTGTAACTTTGTTACTTTTAATACTTTCCTGTATAATTAAAAAAAAAAAAAAAACGTGCACATCAGTCAAAAGTAATGAAAATCGGTGAAAATGTGGAAAAAACTTAAACTACTTCCTTGTGTACATAGCCAAATTGAAGCATTATTGCCACTAACCAAGCTGGTGTTGCAACGCATTCTCGTGACGTTCATAATTTATCCATGGATGCGCAGAACTCATGAATGTGCGTCTTGCGCAAGCAGACGATACTGTAACTGGCTGTTATAGAGATGGCCTAGAATCCCTGCTGAGTTTCGCCGAATGTATCGTTGCTACACTGAATCTTTGGGGCACTCATTTTGAATTTGAACACATGCTGTGGGCGAATCGAATTTCTGAGAACGAAATGGCCTCAAATAAACGGAAAACGCAGACCTATCAGGAAAAGTATGACATTATCAAATTTGCTGAAGCAAACCCTGGTATGAAACAGGTTCAAATTGCTGCACAATTTGACATCGCAAAGACGACTTTGGCTGATATTTTGAAAAACAAAGACCATATTTTTTCTGTCATAGAAAATCTGGATAAAGTTGCCAAAAATGCTGGTACCGTTAAGCATGAGAAGAAAATAAGTCATGATGATGTAGATGCGGCGCTGTTGCTTTGGTTCAGTCAAAAGGCAGCTCTCCCAGATGTAAGGATTTTCAGTAACAATTATGTTTGTGTTCAATTTATTTAGCTCTTACAGCAATCGCAATGTAAAATAAAAATGAATGATTTGAAGACATAATAACCAAGATGAAATGCGATGTAGGCATACCGTTGTACATCTGACACTGCCCCATCGGACAATGTATAGTGGACAAAGTACGGTTAATGTGTATAACAGACAAAGTACGGTATATACATATAACGGATAGAGTACGGTATATGCATAAAACGGATTTCGTTTATAACGAACAAAAATCGCTGGTCCCAACTGGTACGTTATATGCCAGATTGACTGTAGTTTGTGCCCCTAATGAGTGAAGTCCTAGCTGAAGACCGGCCTTGATGAGACGCTGACATTGCATTTTAATTTTCATTGTGTCCCAAAAAGAGCGTGGTGACATGTATTTGAAAATGCAATGGACTGGGAGGCGCTGTTTCCCTTTCCGCATTTGAATATTGTCCCATGTATGGCAGGATAAGTCTTTGAAAATGAAATGTCAAATGTCGTCATCATTATTATATCATTATTATTTCCAAGTGATTAAAAAACAGCATTTTCATAATCATGTTGACCCTAAAAGAGCGTGATGACATGTATATGTAAATGCAATAGACTGGGAGAGCTGTTCATCTTATTGCATTTGAATATTATCCTCAGTAGAGCAAGTTAAGTCTTTGCAAATTAAATGTTGAATGCCGTTTTCAATATCATTTTCAAATAGTCAGAAAATAGCACTTTCATTTTCATGATGACCCTAAAGGAGCATGTTGACATGTAAATGCAAATGCAAAAGGCTGGGGGAGCTGTTTTGCTTATTGCATTTGAATATTGTCCACTGTATTGCGGAGCATGACTTTGAAAATGAAATGTCAAACAGCTTTTCATTATCATTTGAATATAGTCATAGATTTGCCATATGTGTATGTGAAATTGTAATTGATAATTGAATTAATGCGTTTACAATTTAATATTGTCTCAAATAACTCATTCATAATTGGAAAATTATAATGCAATAGTGGGATTACATTTTCATTTGAATATTGTCCACTATGGGCGTTTATAAGCAAAGTTGAACATGCTGATTATATACAATACTGAACCAAACAATACATTAGGGAGGGAAAAAAACACTCAAGTTGACATGTCAAGAAAAGTGTTGCAAAGACACAAAACATGCAGATATAGCACATAAAAACAAAATGCAACAAGATGCTTCATAATTATCTTGCGATAAAGCAAAAACAGTTTGTAGTGCAGACTCTGGTTAACTTTTGTTTAAAAATACTCAGAGAAATGAGGGAGCCTAGATTAAGGGCAGCCTGTAGGTCAATGAGACAATGTCATATTAAAATGAGTTGAGAATCTCTCATTGTTACCAGTCAATCTCACCATTTTGTTTTCTTCTATTCCATGTTACATTGCCTGCAATGCTGACAAATGCAAGTGCCTCTCAAGCCTCAGTTTACTATGCCTGCTGGGAAACCTGCAAAAGATTCTGGTTTGCTTTGTGCCTCCACGTCCTTTGCTAGCTTTGGGACTTTTCTCCCTCCTGAGCTGCCCATTCTTTCTGAATCTTCTAGGCTTCAACAGCAGCAACACTACTCTGCATCTTGTAGGAAGATTTGGGTTCAGTGGTCTTCAGATGCACAAGAACTTTGCATTTGATTTAATTCAGAATTTCGTTGAAAAAAAACATGTCTGTATGTATAGATTGTTCAGTTTTTTTGTAATTTTCATGTACTGCATCTTTTCCATCAGCCCCCGTTTAATCATTTTGCAACTAGCGCAGGTGGTTGGCTGAGCCATATTTAACTGTATAATGTCCACCCTTAATCCAGGTAATCTACTGGTAGCAGACATGTTTGGGAGCCATTAGCAGCCAATCTTTTGACCTGGATATCTCTATGGGTGCTGCACTGTACACATAGTTTATTGCACTTGGCAAAATGTTTTTCACAACCAAGATGACGCTTTCATCTCACCTCTTAACATCTGTCTGGGTTGCAGACGCGCACTGGAGGGAGCGGCATGTGCTGGTTCTCAAGAGGATCTGGCCAGTAACCTGACTAACAGTGAGGCCCTGCCCGCTGGTTCAGATGCAAAGGCACCAAGTGGTGTGTTCTCTGAGAAACGAGCCTAACGAGTCTAGCATGGAGCCAGGCTGCACATATTTTAATTCTTCACATTAAAGGAGGAGACCTCACCTCTCCAAAGTATAATTCGGCAGAAAGCAGAAAGCCTAAAGTGTCTAAAATCCTATATAGACGTAGCAGCACAGTAGTGGCAATAAAACAACAGCAAAACCTATGTCTTGACCGGGCAGTCATTGAAGACATCAGGCCTCAAACAGTGACGGCAGTTATACTTACGCTCTTTGTTCTAAAAGTAGACTTTGTATAGCGAGTCTCAAACATGGCGGAAGAAATGTACACAAGCGTGAGTGATAGTTCGAGCAGCTGTGGTCCGTCGGCAGTAACAAAGACCTTCGGAAACCTCACCGTTAAATTCTTAATAATTTAAACCTCCCATAGTTTACTTCTCCTGATTAGCTGAAGTTGCTCAGACTAATAGGTAGAACCAATGACAGTCCAATTTATTTTCGATAGTATTGTTATGCATTGCACCACCAAATAAAAAGGGGTTTTCTTCCGCGCATAAAAGACAAAGTAAAATATCAATATGTCTTTTAAATTTCTGCGCTCATGTCGCCCGTGAAACAGCATAGATTTGCATAGATTAGTTTGCGAGGCTCATGAAGCAAAAGGCCACGAGAATATTATTGATATTGTCGCTAATTTCAAGACTCGCTGGTTTTAAAATACATTGCACTGGATTATGAATAAATTAAGTTTTATCAAGCTATGCATTTTAGACACTTCAGGAATTCTACTTTCAGCTGAAATATACTTTGGCCAGACAAGGTCTCCTTGTTCAAGGTAGAATGACATTTGTCAGACCCAGAAATGCACAGTTCAGCCTTTTGTGACTTCTGTGGCTTTCTCAAGCTACTGAGAAGTAGGATATCATTGATTTGCCAGAATTCAATGATTTGCCAGAAAGTGTTGTTAATTGTCGTGTTCAACTTTATGCTGATGACACCGTCGTATATACATCCCATCCTGAATTAGCCCATATTCAAGCTTCCCTTCAGTCTGATTTTACCTCTGTTGAGGATTGGGTATCACGTAATAAACATCTGCTTAACAAAACAAAATCCTATTTTTTGATATGTGGTATCAGGCACAAACTAAAATCTGAACCCTTTTCTTGTGTAATACATTGTAATGTGATGCGCCACTGCATAAAATTGACAATTTTGAATATTTGGGTGTATGGCTAGATTCTGAACTCACATTTAAGCTGCAAATAGATCAACCTATTGTATCGCTCTCAGAATTCTTTTTACATTTACTGTCCAAAGGAGACTGCTACTACGACTCATACTACCAATTATGGACTATTGTGATGTTATCAAAATGCTTTATGTGGCAGGCCGAAGGAGGGCCCAGGCGGTAATTGACTCCCGGTAAGAGTCAAACGCAGCTGACCACATCGCCTAAGAGCCAGGCTCGTTGGCAAGGTAGCCAGGGTGCGTGCTTATTAGGAGACATTTCTAGTGACAGGACCTTTCAACTGTCACATCTGTCCCCCTTTTGGGAGGCGTGGCCTCACGCTCCATGCTTTACGCATGCTGCCATCCATTAGGATCCCCCAGATCCTGCCGATTACGCCAGAATGTGGCAGGCCGAAGGGGGCCCAGGCAGGGAATTGAACCCCAGACTCCCGGGTAAGAGTCAAACGCGCTGACCACATCGCCAAAGCGCCAGGCTCGTTGGCAAGGTAGCCAGGACGCGTAATTATTTGGAGACATTTCTAGCGACAGGACCCTTCAACTGCCACACTTACAAAACAGACCTTGCTCCACTTACCACAGCCTACAATAGGCTCTGCAGATTTGTTCTTGGTTGTCCGTTTTTCAACAATCACTGCACAATGTATAATAGACTCAAATGGTCATCATTAAATATAAGAAGACAGGTACACTGGTTTCAATTTATTTTCAAATGCATTTACTTCAATTATCCTTCTTCTCAACAGCAAGTTCTTGTATTTTATCTTTCAAATTATCATATCAGACATTCGGCCCAACTCTACTTTTCTGTCCCCTCTGTCAAAAAGTTAATTGGCAGAAGAGCTTTTATGTTTAAAGCCCCAGCAGATTGGAATAATCTACCTGCTAATATCAGGTCTATTACTTAATTTAGAATTTTTAAAGGTGCTCTGTCTTCTTATTTCATGGTGCTCTGCTCCTGTTATTGATTTAGCCATCATTGTGCTAGTTGATTTGCTCCTGCTAAATGAATGCAATTCTACTTTGCTGTTGACTTAGTGTTGGCCAATTTGGCCTCCTTATGGTTGTATTAGCTTATTGTTCTTAATGGCATTAACTGTGGTTTATCTGTCTAATTTCTCTCTCTCTCTTTTGTCTTGTTCTGTTTTTTCTTGTTTCATTTGTAGATTCTATGTTGCTATGATGTGATATATGTTTGGACCCCTCGAAAACGAGATGGTGCATCTCAAGGGGCTTATCCAAATAGATAAATTTCAATATCGGAATGGTCATCCTGAGTATCTCAAGAAGTAGTACGTGCTCTGCTGTACACAGAATTTAGCTTCACATGCTTGTGATAGTTCTGCTGTTATGGGGGATTCATAAGTTCTGCTCCCTGCCTAATTTTTGCTTTTGTTTAGTATGTTCTTGCTACGCTTGGCAGGGAGCACCTCTGGAGCAAAACCTTCTGCCAAACTAAATTGTCATTACATGTACTTGTCAATAAAAGTTAGTTCAATCCAAAAATATGAGTTTACCTGAGTGAAATAAGTGCGACTAGTTCAGGAAGAACACTGGATCAATTCTATGCCACCTGATGCAGCTGAGTCCGCGTCAGTGAGAGTGCACACACAGAGAGTGCAATCACAGAGCGGAAAAGCTTATTTAAGCTTAATCAATCTCGCTCATCTTTGCTGCTCAATTTGCTGCCTCATATGCAAGGTGAGATATGTTATTTGCTTGCCTTCTCCACTGCAGCCTCCATCTACTAGGTTCTGATCTGTCTGACAGTGGGGGGATTCATCAGATTTGCACTGCCCCCCCCAAAATTTTTTTTTTTTTTTTAATTTGGCATCTCAATCCCACCCGAATCTGGAATGCCCAATTGGTGAACTATGTACAAGGCTTGCTCGTGTCGACCCCTTGCTGCCAATTCAGGAGAGTGTAGACAGTTCGCGGCTCTCCTCCGAAGCATATGCCTGTCAACCACCGCTTCTTATACACTCATTGGTTGAATCTTCGCAAGTTCAGAACGAGGGCAGAGGATACCCGGACATGACCAGGCTTAGAATCTTCCTGACGAGCGCCCGTCTGGCCAACAGGAGGCGCTTGAGCAATGAACAAGGCAACTATTGTAATCCCTTCCCGGCAGTCCCTTCCCAATTTGCAACCCTGTAGCGCAATAGCCAATTGAGCGCTACTCTGAAAAAGCTGCCGACCACTGCTGGCTGGTACGAAGCGGGGCTCGAACCTGCGACGTGATAGTCATTTCTGCTTCGCCATGCGATGCTGTACCGAGTGAGCTATCCGGCAGCCCCCCCCCTAATTTTTGTTGTTGTTAAGTATGTTCTTGTGATGCTGTGGCAAGGAGCTCCTCCAGAGCAGAACCTTCTGCCAAACTGAAATGTCATTACATGTCAATAACATTTTGTTCAATTGAAATACATTTGGAGTTTACTTGACTGAAATATATGCAGTATTATCTGCAGAAATAGATTTACAGTATCTGATTGCTAAATTTTATTTCTTTGTGGGGATGAAAAATAACTGTTTAAGTCTGCTTTGATGAACCTTGTGGTTTCATGTGTAAGACCTTACACCAGGTTACACAGTCTCAGGTGTGCTCCAGGAAAGCGACTGCATTGCATCACTTGTTTTTCTGGGATGCACTACTTGGATTGCATCACTGACAAATTTGTTAGAACAGGAACAGGGGGGTACTCATCTACCCCCTCCTTTTAGCCCCTCCTCTGTTTTACTGCAGGTCTGTTTGTCACATCACAAACTCACTCTGCAAACCCAACCCCCCCTATATGTGAGTCCTCTTGCACACCCACCCATCCTTAAATATAATCCTGTGGTGACAGGGTATTGTACAGTCACTCCAAATGCTGTTCCCTCAATGGATTTGTGACTGGCTGTTGTCTGCACTGCTTACGTACCACTCAAATTTATACACTTACTGAACAGGAACTATATTGAATATAAACAGAACCCTTCTGGACACTGGCGATCAGGATGCAGGTGCCTTCTGAGCTGTCTGACCTTGGTGAGTGAGTGTCGAGCTATAGCAGTTTCTCAGGTAAGCTATTTATTTTTTCAATCTGTTAAATCACTCATTCATTTTTACGCTGTGCTTGGTGAAAGACTCTTGCAGACATTAATACAATTGACCAAAAGCGCAAACCTTGTCTTCTGGAAACACTGTCTCCAATCTCGAGAACCTCCAGTGCAGTTTCAACGAGTAAACACTGGCATCTTAGAAGATAGGTACTTTTCCCAGGATGGAGGGAAAAAAACAAAAAATTATCCTTCAGTTCTACAATGCAACAAAATTGAGCAAGACTCCTTGACAAAAATAATTTCTCAAAAGAGAGAGCTTGACTTTGCACAAAGTAGGCTAGTATAAGTCTTTAGGAATACTTGAGGAATAAGTAAAATAATGCTGTAATATGCGTAAATATAAGACCATAATTTAGCCTTGCAGTCATTTTAAATGAGAGGCACCATTGCTCTGTTCATTAAAGCTTGACTATATAACTTACATTCACTCTCCTTTCTAAGGAACATCAACCCTCAAACCTGCTTGGGAAATTAAAACCAAAATGAACAGCTCTGTCATCAATTCTAGCCAACCGTTCAGCCTCTCCTCTTCAGGATCCAGTCTCCAGCTCTCATGTCAATGCATAACAACAATTGTTGAGGATTTTATCGAGTTTCTTGCTATGTTCATCAACCTTGTAGTCGGCTACCCTGCTAACATCATGGTGATGTGGCTGGTGGCCAGGAAGAAGAGTGACTCTTCCACCTCAGATACCTTCATCTTCAACCTGGCCATCGCTGATGCCTGCTTCTGCCTGATGAACCCCATCACCTGCTTTATCGACCAAATACTCAAATTCTCATACATATGGGATTTCCTTAACTTTGCCCATGGGATCAAAAACACCACCCCACTCTTTCTCACCTGCATTTGCCTGGATCGTTACGTGGCCGTGGTCCACCCTATTGTGTTCACAAGCATCAAGGATAACAAGATCAGAGTGGCTATTTCCATGCTTGTCTGGGGGCTCATGTTTACCCATGCGGTAGGCAGGATATTGTGGTTGGACCTCGCAGCTAACATCTTCACTGGGCTTATCCTGGCCATCTTCATCATCATGGTTTTCTGCAATGTTTCTATCATGTGGAGTTTGAGGAGGGCAGTCTTAGGCAAGGAGCAGATGCACCCAATGAAAAAGAAAGCCCTCAGAATCGTGCAAAGCTCCCTGGCTATCGTAGTGTTTCATTACTTGCCTGTGGTTGCTATCCTTCCCTTAAGACATGTATGTGAATTTGCTGAATTCTGCCAGGCTGAAATGATTGCATTCTCCCTTATGAGCGTCAGTTCCAGCACTGAACCCCTACTTTACATTTCCAAGACTAAGCAGCTGCCATGGCTGAAAAACTTGCCCTGCATCTGCTGCCGAAGCCCTTCCCCTGAGTGACATAATATAAGCACATGAGATGTATGCTTCTGATTGTCTGTTCCGTTGTATTTACTTTCTACATAAATTTGTGGAAATGAGTTCATGAAACAAAGCAAGAATGTTATGTGAATTGTTGGCAAATATATTGGCTTCGATTTAACCGTAATTTGGAAAGAGATGATAATTAATAATCATAATAATAATAATAATAATAATAATAATAATACATTTTATTTAAGGGCGCCTTTCAAGAAACTCAAGGTCACCTTACAACACATAATTAAAACATACATTAAAATGGCAGCAATAAAATCAAAAAACAGCTAAAAAAAAAAAAAAAAATTACAAAAATATACAAAAAGCATGGGACTATATAATCAGAGGGAGTATGCATTACGAAAGAGATGAGTTTTAAGACAAGATTTAAACAGGGGGAGTGAGTTGGTGTAGCGGAGGTCAGGAGGGAGTGAGTTCCAGAGCTGGGGAGCAGAGCAGCTGAATGCTCTGCTCCCCATGGTGACGAGGCGGACGGAAGGAACAGTGAGATGGATGGAGGAGGAGGATCGGAGTGAACGGACTGGTGTAGCAAGGTGAATTAGGCCGGACAAATAAGGAGGGGCAAGGTTGTGAATGACTTTGAATGTCAGGAGCAGTATTTTGTAGTGTATGCAGTGTGTGATGGGAAGCCAGTGGAGCTGCTGCAATACAGGTGTGATGTGGTGAGTGAATGGGGTCCTTGTGATGATGCGTGCTGCAGCATTTTGAACTAGCTGTAATTTACGGAGAGATTTGTGGGGAAGGCCAAATAAAAGGGAATTGCAGTAGTCAAGTCGTGAAGTGACGAGACTGTGTACCAGGATAGCAGCAGTGTGAGGCGAGAGAGAGGGGCGAAGGCGGTTGATGTTGCGGAGGTGGAAGTAAGCTGAGCGGGTTATGTTATTGATGTGAGATGTGAAGGAGAGTGTGCTGTCAAGGATGACACCCAGACTCTTAACCTGGGGGGAGGGAAAAATGGAAGAGTTATCAATAGATACTGTGAAACTGGGGGATTTGGTTAGGGTGGATTTGGTGCCAATGAGCAGCACCTCTGTTTTATCACTGTTTAATTTTAGGAAGTCTGACGTGAACCAGGACTTGATGTCAAGCAAACAGTCTGTGAGGGAGGAAGGTGGGAGGGTGGAATTGGGTTTGGTGGGGATGTAAAGCTGGGTGTCATCCGCGTAACAATGGAAGTGGATATTGTGTTTATGAAATATGCGGCCAAGGGGAAGTAAGTAAATAATGAACAGGAGGAGCCCCAGGACAGAGCCCTGAGGCACACCTTTGGTAACTGGGCGGGGATGTGAAGTGAATGATTTGATTTGGATGAATTGAGTGCGGCCGGAGAGGTAAGATTTGAACCAGTTAAGGGGTTTGTGTGTGATGCCAATGGAGAGCAATCTGTCCAGGAGAACGGTGTGTGAGATGGTGTCAAATGCTGCACTCAGATCGAGTAGGATGAGAATGGATAAGAGACCGGAATCAGCTGCAAGGAGTAGATCGTTAGTAATTTTGATTAAAGCAGTTTCGGTGCTATGAAAAGGGCGGAAACCAGACTGGAATTGTTCAAAAAGATTATTGCTGGATAGATGGTTATGGAGCTGAGAGGCAACTGTTTTTTCAAGTATTTTTGCAAGAAATGGGAGGTTGGAAATGGGACGCAGGTTATTGAGGTATGTGGGATCAGCTCCGGGTTTCTTAACTATAGGGGTGACAGCAGCTGTTTTGAGGGAAGATGGAACAATTCCAGTAGTGAGTGAAGAATGAATTATGTTAGTTATGAGAGGAGCTATGAAGGAAACAACATCTTTAATGAAAACTGTTGGAAGGGGGTCTAACTGACAGGTAGATGAGTTGGATTTTTTAATGAGTTCAGAGATTTCAGTGGGAGTAAAGAAAGAGAATGGCTGTGGAGGGGGAGCAGAGGGAAATGGGGAGGATAGATTGTGAAAAGAACTGGGGATAAGTTGCTGATGAATATTTGTGACTTTGTCAGGAAAAAAAGGTTATGAGCGTATTACAGAAGGCGGTCGAATGCATATGTGGTGGAAGTAGATCAGGTGGTTGTGTAAGTTTTTTAAGAAGGGAAAACAGGGTCCGAGAGTTACCATTATGTGAGCTGATTTAGCCAGAGTAGTAAGAGGATTTTGCTCGAGCAATACAGTTTTTGTAAAGAAGAATGTGAGTATGATACATGTCTTTGTGTACAGTGAGACCGGTCTTTTTAAAAACCGTTCCAGTTACGTGCCTTTTGCTTTAAGCTGTCTGAGAGTGGGGGTGAACCAAGGTGAAGAGTGGGCAAATGTGACAGATCTAGTTTTTAGTGGAGCAAGATTATTAAAAAGAGAATGAAGGCTGGTGTTATAGTGGGAAAAACCTAATTAACACAACCTAATTAACACAACTATAACCACATGCATTGATTAAAAAGCGTAAATTTTAAGAATTACCCACCATCCTACATCACCATGACTTCATGTTATGCAGACATAACTTTCAGCATTTAGATTTTTTAAAAATTAATATGAATGATCAATCAATTTTAAAATAAAGAGACCATTTTTTATGTAATGAGTAGATGATTTTTATCTCCGAACTTACATTTAATTTCATAATGCCAGCATGGGATGTAGTTTT